>CM034156.1:515439308-516051151 GCA_019776745.2 Taxus chinensis | reverse complement strand
GAACTGTTTAGAATCTCAAATATTAACGGTGTATAAACTAAGTGAACAGGTAGTATGGTGGTCGTAAAATTATTGAAAAAATGCCACAATGGGTGTCACTCACAGATTTAACATGCTTGAGATATGACTGAAACGGTGTCACATGTATTAGTTGTGGTATTAAGCGCGAAATGTAGATTATAGTAAGGGTAAAAATTATAATATTTTTTTTATTAATGGTAAATATTTTTGAAGGGACTATACCCTATTTACATATAGGGCCTAAAATCCAGATATAACAATAACAACATCCACAAAAAAAGGATCAACATCCATAATAGGCGTTTAAAACCAACCGTAACCAACAAGTTACAAAACAATGCAAAACAGTGCAAGCGCTGCAACCATGCAACCAAAAAATAGCAAAAGAATAGCAAGATCAGCGTCTGTAGTGAAAACCTTCCTTACTTCTTAGCTTCTCTAGTAATTCTAGATTTAATGGTGGAAATTGTAATGTTATTATAAATAGTAAAGTTAAAAGGTAAGTTATCACTTCATTTGTTTATGGCGCGAGTGTAAGAGTGTATACGAATTGAGTAGGGATGCCTCAAGTGAGAACGTTACGTCTGACCCAGTTTTAGAGAGTAACAAATGCGGGTAATGTCACATACTACTGCAGAGTTGGAAACTGGATCATATTTTCTTAAATGTAGGGTGTAATAGACTACTAAGTTGTATTTTTGTAAATTTGAAATTTTTAGCTTTCTCAAAGTTTGGGACCTAGAAAAGAGTGGTGAGGGCACTAGTGAACCTTGGGACTGGAGCACCAAGATCCATTCGCTAGTGTCTTGTTCTGGGGTGCCCTAGTCTTGTTATTGGTCACTTTGGTCTAGAAATATTTTATTTTGTCAATACGGCTATGGAATGTGTTTCTAACATGTTGAGTAGTTTATTTTTATCATGTAAAGTGTTCTAATCATTGTGTTTTTTGTTGTGTGTTGTGTAGAGGGATATCCACTCAAGGGAGTTCCGTGGTGGTCATCACTTGAATACACTACTGGGATTAGGTTTTTCAGATGATGAGTGGGATGTGTTAGACCATGTTGTCCTACGGAATATAGCACAGATGGGGGATGTTCCCCATAATATTCCCATGTTGACCACATTGTGTGAGAGGTGGTGTTCAAACACATGCACATTTTGGTTTCCTACAACAGAGATGACAGTGACATTGAGGGATGTATATCACATATTGTGGTTACCAGTGGTTAGGGAGAGAGTATAGGTGATGGTAGTATTTGATATGGAACGACAAATGTGCTTGGCTAGAAAATGTTTTGTAGCGACCTAGGTTCCTACGAAGGCCCATATTAGTTTGGATGCGATATTATAGTTGAGGGTTTCACGTTTGCGGAAGTTCATCGTAGTGGTGATAGGATCTTGTATAACAATGGAGGGAGAGGGTGTTGACATCTTGTATAAGATGAAAAAAATACGTAAGTGAATAGAGGAGGATGGGATGAGATATGCATGGGCATTGTGTGTGTTGGCCCACATGTAAAGGTACTTGTATTGGTTGAAGCATGAAGAGCATGGTGGGGGTATAGGAACTACCAAACTACTACATGTCTGTGCATATGAGCACATAGCAGTATTGAGACCAGTTACAGGGCCATGAGAGGAGTGGGTTCGACCAAATATATATGCTCAATGTTGGGTTGATATCCATTGTAAGAAGATGGACACAAATAGTTTCAGGACCCCAATAGATAGGATGGGGACTGGAGTCAATGACATGGAGGCCATATCATGATTATGGGGGATGACCCAAGGATGTGACATATTTTTGATGTATTCATAGGACCATGTGGTTAGAGGACCGCTTTCTAGATGTAGTAGAGATTTTTAAGGTGGAGAGAGTATTTCATCAATTTGGGATGGCACAGGATGTTCCCCTAGAGCCATATATATGGTTACGAGGTGTCACAACCACTAGGAGTGTAGGTGTGAGGCAAGTACGTATAGCAAGAGTGGTTTATACCATTGGTGTTAGATGTGATATACCTAGTAATAGAAGCTATGGATGGCGATGACATGGGGTGCATGGATGATTATCGAGCATGGTGGGAAGTGCATCGGTGCGTGTTGTTATACCTATTATTTATGGGTGTTATGGAATTAATAGTAGGAGGAGCAAGTGATGGAGGTGTCCTTGACCTGTGTAACAACAATGATGGTAGAGTGTAAGTATTGGTTATGTGTTCATATTGTGGCTTAATAAATTGATGAGTTTCTTGTGTATATATTTTACTAACATGGGGTTATATTTTTTTGTAGTAGATGTCTATTGTTCATTGATAGTAGACACTTCTATACACACATTGACATGGTATGTGCCTGACAATATATTATGTGGACGGATACTAGAGCATCTAGATGACATCATGGGTGCACATGCCCCTTTGTTAGAGCCAGTGGCCATAGTAGTGATGACATGTGTGGTGCTGCTTGGCGAGAGGGACGAGGCACATTAGGAGACTTGATCTGCCTGAGAGGTAGTAGGTGGTGGTCCCTTGACTCAGGACTTGTTCACCCGATGTTTGGATTTGCAGCTTCAGGTATTAGAGTATAACATGGAGAATTTCCATGTCACCCAAATAGGTGGAGAACTTTAGGGGTCATGAAATGAGGCATTGCATTGGTGGCAAGGCATCTAATTCTAAGGCTTTCATAGTACACGAGAGTGATAGTGATGATGAGGTTTGATAGTGATGATCGTATATGATGTAGGGGGCATTGCCACCCAATGATGAAACATATTTTTGCGATAATGATTGGTATGAATGCTATATATATGCACACCATTTTTGATACATATAGATGAGATCGATGTTACTATGTGTTTTCTTTATGAGATAATGAATATCATATGGTTCTAATGGTTATTGTCCTTGTATGTGTATTGTATTGTATATGATGAATATAAATATGCATGATGATGTATGAGTAGCGGTAGATAAAATATGGATGGTAGATGATGGAGTAGATAACTAATGTAATTGATAGATGACATATTGAATGAATAAAATATGTAGCACGTATGTAATAAAATTATGAGAATAGAATAATTATGGAAATGGATAAATAGATGATAGCAGAATGAATGTATCCTAATGAATAAGTGAGAATGTAATGTATGTGTAATGGTGATGAAACTAATAGGTGGGGGGCTGAACTATACCCCCCATCGTGTGAAGTAATAGGTTCATGTTAATAAAGACCACTCAACATTCAAGTATGAGATGCGTAAGAAAGAGTACATCACCGGGAAATAATTTAGGTGTGCTCGATGAACTATGAATCATGTGATGAAAGGTTCTTACAACTAATCCCTCAACAGTTGTGTAAGAACTCAAATATTTCATTGGGGGGTAAGGTGATAATGATGACCTACCAATGACTAGGATGGTGGGTAGAGGTGGATACATATGGAATGGATGGAGCGTGAGCATATGGACCGAAGTTTGTATCATATGGAGTTACCATGGGATATACATAGAGTAGTGTAAACCCATAAGATGCATGTGATGGATAGTGGGAGTGAGGTAGATGTAATGAATATGGAGGTGGTGAATGAAAAACAAACTGAGTACTAGATGGAGAAGACTCATGTGGTGTATTCCTACACTATTGTGGTGAAGGAGAAAATGATCTCTCATGAAATGCAAAATAAATGACACCAGTGCCCTCTAATTTTTTGTAACCTCTCACTTAAAGAAATACAATCATTGTTACAATGGAGAGTAATTCGATGGTAATTACAGTAATATTGATCATGCTAGCATTTTAAAGGGTGTGAAGGGTGGTGTTGATTGGAAGGAAGCCGAATTAATCACTCATCAATTAATAGTACACAAGAAAATCATAAAGTCGAGCATTAGGTGAAAAATAGAAAGGCTCATGGTACTAATTTCAAGTAGTAGTAACTAGTCACGGAGTTGGAGAGACATGTGGAGGAGGTAGAGGAGGTGAATGAGGTGTTTTATTTTACACTTTGGGTTTAGATAGGTGTTTATTTGGATTTTTTATAGGAGGTGGAGTAGTTGGAGCACGCTTTGTTTGATTTTTAGCCAAGGGGTGTAGGTGGAATGGCAGAGGACATAGTAATTAGAGAAATGTGGGAAGGCTCTACTAGAGGACAAGTAAGAAAGTCTTGTTCTAGATCAATAACCTTGTAACAAAAAAGTCTAAAGGACTCAAAAGTATCATATTGTAAGTGTTTCTTTAGAGGAGGAATAAAACCATGATGAAGATGATTTTTTTTTCCAAGACACTAGGATGAAAGATAAGCTGATGTATACATGCATTAAAGCGTAATATATAATATTGAATAGGTTGGGAAGAGCCCTAATGTAGAGTAGGCATGTGATCATTTCTGACCCTAGGGACATTATTGATAATAAACCTATGAAGGAAGGCATCCTCCAGCTCAGAGAAAGTGTTAATACAACCATAAGGGAGATGGGCATACCATTGAAGGGAATTATCAACTAGACTAAATCAGAAGGACTTCAAAAAGAGTCTATCACTGGAATATGAGGCCATAAGAGTGTGATAATGTGAAATATGAGCATGATGGTCACTGGTACACTTAAACCATGTAAATTTTGGCATGATCAAATCCTTAGGAAAAGTCGAGTTATGGATTTTTTTGGGGAAAATATTACCATGTAAGTAATTTTTGTCTATAGAAACATGGTAAGCCCTAGTTTCTAATTTAAGGGAGTGAACCTGAGACTGAAGTTGACCTATAGCATACATGAGAGATAGAATTTTTAGTCATGGAATAGAAGAAGATGGAAAATTTTTATTAAGAGGTTAAAGCTTTTCATTGAGTATGATCATGGTTATATCAAGAGGTGATATAGTAGGCTCTGATGCTAAAGATGCGTGAGAAGTGTGTGTCAAAGGAGGTACATGAGATGATTAACTTGAAGTTTCACTAATAGTATTATAAGGAAAATTTGGTATGGATGAAGTGAAAGAAGGAAGTGTAGATAAAATAGGAGTAGAATGAGAAGAAACAATAGGAGGAGATTCATGAACTATGGTAGAATAAATCACATGAGAAGAAGAAGATGGGAGAGGTGAAGCACTCTCAGTAGTGTAGAAATAAGGGGTCTCCTAAGAAACAAGAGATAGAGTAGTATGGTCAATTTCATCTAGAACAATACTATCAATATGATCATCAAGGTAATAAGAATGTGTTCATGAACTAGAATGAGAGGTTGGAGAAACATAATGAGAAGCGGTAGGAGACATAGGAGTGGTGATAGGAGAGGTAGTAGGCATACCATATTGTGAATCAATGTGCAATAAATAATCAATGATAGAAGGATATACAACATCATGGTGGCATATTAGAATAATAATAATAAGGATCACATGAAATCGGGATGGCATGACATACAATAAGTAAAAGAAATAGGGGTCATAAACAATGCATATGCCTGTAGGAGAATCAATAGGATTAGTTGGAAAATGTTTTTGAAATTCAAAGAGGAGTTGTTGAATGGAATCCGATAAGGTCATATGAGCACTACATAAAGCTATACGTTTTGTGAAGGTACTGTTGTCGTAAATAGGCTTTATGATAAAATGATACATTATGAGAAAAGAAGAACTATGCTAATCACTAGGGTATGAAAGAGGATCCAAAAGAAACAATGTTCATAACATGGGGTTCACGTCAGGTTCACCAAAATGATTAGATTACAATAGGAAAAATGGAGCTAGCTATAAATAGTTAATATAAATAGAAACTAAGTGTTATATTGGAATGCAAGGATTTAGTTTTTATATTTGGAATATATAAAAAAGTAAAAGGGAAATAAAATAATGAGTTACTAACCCTATGAATAACCTACCTCACTGTGTACTGGACTATGGCTGATTAGTATGCAGATTGGGAAGGCTATGGCTAAATGACCCTCAGGAAGGGAAAAAGATGACTATTTGTCTGTATTGAGGCACCTAGAGTGGTATTGGGGTGCCCCAAGGAGCCCTGTTCTATGTATTGGGTGCTGAAGATTGTGGAAATGCTCGAAACTTGAAAATGGTATCATCATAGTATCTTTGGTAATATCTTCACTCTTATCGCAGTGGGTGTCATAATAATGTCAACTATGTCATTGTAAATTTTTTACAAAGAATCTACCTATAATACCCTATCCAAAGCATCAATCCCTAAAAATAATAATGCATATAAATATGTCATACTGACCTCAACTTCCAAAAGTGGTCTTACAACTGAGCACTGTACTATATTTTAGACCCAATGTAGTTCTATTTATGGTGTGTGTGCAAGTTTTTGCCTAGGATTCCCTAGTGCTAATGACACGATAGTAGATTGTCCTTTCCTTAGTAGATATTTTCCTTTGATGAGTAATATGTCCTCCCATTATGTAGTGAGTATGATTTGTTTATATAGAGATCTCTTGTTCAAATTTTGACACTAGTGACCCGAAACTACTAACTATAAACTAGGGGGAATACACAGGGTAACCATTAGGACCGACTTTAAACAAATAAATTAAGACCACCAGTTATGATGACATATGCACCTAGAATCATGGATTGGGGCACCTCGGGGCAACCCTAGGTACCTTAGTGTAGACCTAAAGATGACAACTGAGAAAATTATGACATTTGAGACACCCTGAAAGATGGCCAAAATTACAGAGACAACTAATAACTATAACAAAAAAAACACAATGACACTTGAGTAACTAAGAATAAGACCTAGAATTGCCTACAAGTGAATAATTTTATCACGCCTGATCCATATATAAATTTACATACCCAACAGTATAAATGTAATAGTAAGTGCATGATTTTGTGACTACAAGGAGTAGAAGAAGTAGGAGCGCTAGATTTTTGAGATCATATCTACTAATTTTTTGATACATAATTAACTTTGATGGGGGGCATGAAAATGAAAAATATCTATACAATTTTGTTTTAACAGATCAGGGTCTAAAACACTAGTATGTTCATAATCATCATGTTTTAATTTAACACACTAATGAACTATAGATGGAACTACATGCATGGAATGAATCCACGGTTTTTCAAGTAAGAAATTGAATTGAAATGTGGAATCAATGACAAAGAATATAATAGGAACAATTTTTAGGCCCAAAGTTATAAAGGTAGGGTGATGGTGTCCATGCATGTAGAAGTGGTATAATCATGGATATGAAGGAATTGAGAAGATCTTTCTAATTATATTGTCAGTAATGCCTAGTTTCCTAAGGGGAGAGAGAGAGACCATATGTTTAAATCATAACCATTTTCAAGGAGTATGCATTTAATACAGATGGCACTAATAGTGGTCATGATAAGAAAAGGAAAAAATGGATTGTTGACAAGGGAAGGATGGATATCCTCATAACTAAAAGATTGAATGATATAAGAAAATGCAACATGTGAATTATCACTTTCAATGTGAATGGCATGAAGGGCGGCCTATAATGTATGAAGAAAATATGGTACACTGCAAAATAAATCATAAAGAGATATTTTTTAAGTGTATTATTAATCTGATCTCTAATTTCATAACCCTTACAGATAGTGGAAGGAATTGTAAAAGTGATAGGAGGTGGGAGAGAAACAGGTGGAGAAGTAGGAGGATGAGTGCGGTGGGGTGGTGACTATTTTGATGGTTGGATGAGATATGAGAGTAATAGAGAAATGAGGATGTTGAGTAAGAATTCACATAAAATAAGAAACAATAATAGGCACACCAGAAACCTTTTTTGGAATAAAATAAGGATAAGAAGATTTATCCATGAATTCGGAAGAAGGAGATAGATTTTTATACATTCTTAGAAGGAAGGGTTTGAATGAGAAGATTCACAAAATGATTTAATTTAATTTAAATTAATTAAATATAATATTTTTGATTCACATATGATAATAAATGGTTAAGTACATATTTGACACAAGATATTTAATATAATATTTTAAATACGAAGCAAACAGGAAGGAAAGAGGACATATCTGATTTATGCTCGATCTTGAAGTGTTCGAGAGAGGTAAAAATGTTGAACACAATCTGATCTTTTTCATCAATGCTCATAATAAATTATATAGATCAAGGAAAGGCTATATATGGGTGCTTAGACTAGGTCAAGGGATATTTGGCGTTAGAGTGTGTTAATAGGCACCCGTGAGTGTAAAAATTGTTTGAACTTAGTTTTTACTATTTCAAACAAGTGTTGTAAATAGATCATGTTGATTGCATGTATGTCACACCTTGATCACGGAGGTTACAATAGATATCACCTACAAAACCCATAATACCACATAAAATCCAAAAAAGGAAAGATACAATATTGGGAGTCAGACTGACCCCAACAGTCACCCACCAAATTGAACTTACGACTGAGCATTTCCCTACATCTCATACTCCATGTAGTTCTTGTGAGTGTGTGTGAGAATCATGCCCTAGGATGCCCTTGTGTAAGTGCACTTAATAACGGGTTGTAGCCAGATGTAGTAATGTAAACATAATGTTTTTTAGGAATAAATAACTTCCCCTTGCTATGTAATGTATGTACAAAATGTAGTCCCTTGTCCCTTGATTAAATACTAAATTGATGCTTTGAAGTACGTTAGGTTCCATTTAAGTGTAATTTTAGGTGATACTAATTATTATTAGAGCTTATTCCCTCATTTTGAACACATAACTATGTATTTATATGATTTCATTGTTTGAATTTTGTGATTGATAACTACAAGGCCAGATCATAAGTGAAAAAGATTCACAAACTATAAACGATACCCAAAAGAAGAGAGAAAAATAGAAAACGGTCAAGGGTGCATGGGCACTAGTGTCCTGGCTAGGCGTTGGTGTCTGGAGCCATAAATATAAATAATTAAAATACCATTGGGTTGTGGATTATAAAAGGACAAATAGAAAATAAGAAGCAAAGGAAAAAGGCCAAAGGAATTCATCAAGTCTAGTGTCCTTTCTTAGGACTCATATGAATGCTAGTATGTTTTTAGGACCTATAAATGTACCCAAGTGTGTGATTTTGTGGCTACAGTCAACATTAAACTTAAACATTCGTAAAATTTAATGTGCCACATTGAATGTTATTATCTTTAATGTGATCCCTCGACATGAAAAGGGTAAGGAACGAAATATTCTTCTCTTTTTCTAAGTAACAAAACATAGTTTATTTGTGATTTCCTTCTAAATTATATATGCTAATGAAAAACCCATCTCTATCATCTCTATTGAAAATTTGTAAGGTTGTACTCTTGATTCATAAAACTTTAGTGCATTGTATTCCTCCATGAATTAACAAACAATATATTATATTACTAATCCCAATTGAACGTAATATTTACATGTCATAGGTAGGCATTTTATTTTTTTTAATTTCTTGATAAAATAGATCCTAAACGTAGTCAAAAAATTGATTGTAGTCCCTTCTATTTTCAAACATCCTTATTTTAAGGGTTCGCTCAGTTAATGGAAGTAGAAATTTTGTCTCTCCCTCAACATCATTATAGGCCTGAATTGCAAAAATATTCTTCTGAATGATTGAGAATTTTTTTATATAAATAAATAACACTTGGTAGGTTATGAATATAAAGGTATTAGTTCTAGCAACTTCTTATATTATTAAGACTTAATTATGTATATATTTTATGATATTATCAAAAAATTTGTATGCACAAGATGGGGTATTGAAAGGGATATTGCATACCATTCCAAGGAAGGTTTGAATCACTTTCTCATCACTATCAAATCCAAGGTAAAATGATATCACAGAAAATTTATCCCTAACCCCATCGTTTAAAGATCATAATTGGATAAGGAGGTCTCAATTTTGGTTCTATTCCATGATGTTTTATTTTTCATAAAAAATCATTTTTGGACTTTTGATTAGTGGCATGATAATTGATAGAAATTTTAAACATGTTTAAGCAGTCAGTTCCTAATTCTTTACTTTCAAATCCCCATGTGAGGCCAAGATTTCCATCTGTAATGGACAAAATTTTGTGTTTGGTTTGATTTGTGATAAATACTTTTTTTCCATCAAAATTATAGGAATATGGAATGAAAAATTAAAGGCAAGGGACAACATCTTGCAATATCATGCATTCAAATCTAACAACACATGTTGTCTAGCATGATGGATTCATAGGATTATTTTCCTTATTATTATAATTGTATCTTAGTTTTGAGGTTCTTATACAACTTAAAGAATAAAAAATATCATGTTATTTATCAATAAAACTAGGGGTTTTAAGAATTTTGGAATTTGAGATTGGGATTATATTTCTAGATTTTGTCGAGGTACACATTCTTGGAATTATGGAAATTCTCAACCCTGAAACCTAAGATTTAATTGTGGAGTGGATGTTTATATAGTACTACTTATAAAAATAATGAAGATGTAGGATGAATATTACTCAAAAAAATTAATATTATGACTCTTTCATGGCCCACAACTTTTATTCAACCTTTAGGTGTAATATTCGTTCCATAATGCAATAGACGTTATAAAGTTTTCCACTGAAAATTTCACTTGAAATTATTCACACCATCAAGAAGGGAAAATTTTAAAAGAAATAGCAACTGTTATTGTAAACAAATATAATATAGGTCCCAATAGAGTCTAAAGGTTTTTATCCCCCTTATCTTAATTTTTGGATTTAAAAATGAAATTTTAATATCTATCTTTTCATTTTTTAATGTGTAAAATTGGTTGTAAAAATTAAATGTGTTCATTAATGTTTAAGGTTTCATTATATTTTATTGTTTTTTAGCTCACATCGGTAAGGTTAATTATTAAAATTTAAAATGATTCTCAGTATCACCTAGACAACACATAACTTTGAATCAAGCTGTAAACTTAACAATTAGTCACTTATTAAAATTTAATTTAATGGATAATGTTTTTCACTTTTGTAGGCGTATTATAGGAAATTGCATTCTAAATTTTGGTCTGGCATACCCCTGTCTTGGATTATAACCTACACCATTGATCCTCATATATAATATAATTTGTAGTTTTATAAATAATAAATTAAAACATACTTTTCCAAGATTCTCCACTCCCACATGTATTTGTATATACATTTTTGGATCATGTTTGTAAACCATTAAAATTGCAAACAGTAGATGTACAACCACAAAAAGAACCTTTTGCACGATTACAACATGTATCTATATGTGAAAGTATTCTGATGTTGTTAAGGAAATATCAAAGATTTATTCAAACATTTGAGTATCCCAAGCATGGGTAAACAATATTAAGACACGTAGCTTGTGTGCTTTCTTCACACTTATTTAACTACCACTGCATTGATTGTGAACATACTTTTTAAATGTTTACTTGAGATTAAAGGATTTTCCATTCAATTATTCATTACTCACTCATTATTGCATCAACTTTCACAACATACAAGTCAACATGATAATTTGACTTTTTGGGGATAAAAATCTAAAACATATATTAATATTTTAGAATGTAAACTTTCTTGAGATAATAAATTTGGATAGATTTCCTTATTTAAATTCATAAATTATCATCATTTAATAAGGTTTCTTACGTAAAATATTTTGTTTGTAATTACACTTGTGTAATATATTACTATTTTAAATTTATGTCTGCAATAATTATGAATTTGTTCTTGTTTCATATCAAGGATGTTTCAAGCTATGTGGATTCATAAGAGGTTGAGTGAGGGATAAAAAGGTAAATGATTATCTAAGAAACTAAATGTAAATTTGTTGATAGATTTAGGAAAGTATTGGGAAGGGAAATTTATTTTGAATGTAATAATGTTGGTATTTTTCGGGGGTGTATATTTCCATGTAGAAATATCCTATTTGTTGAATTTGTGTGTTGGTTTTCTATATACATGGAGATTTATGTTGTTTTGGGCCCAATTAACCATTTAATAAATTAGGGGTTTCTCATTTTGGAATTACGATTTTCATGTTTAGTTGGGGTGTTATGTAATTTAGATTCTGGTTATTTACATTTTAGAATTTGAATTTATCAATTTGGGGATTTATTTATGACCCTTGAATTGGATTTGATTAAGGATATTTTATGGAAAATATTATTGGATTTCTTGGATTTTTGTTTTGAGTATTGGACAAGTGGGAGGAAGAAATTATTCCTATAAATTTTTTTATTTTTTGTCCTTAAAATCAACATAATAATATCATCTTCACTTTTATGCTCTTTAAATATTTATTTTATTTTAAATGAGTACTCAATCTTTAATTTTTTTTATCATTTGTGAAAATTCTTACTTTGTTAAAAATTTCCATTATTTTGTGCCAAACCCACCATATCTACTAGGTGTTATAGTAAATTTTGTTCATAAGAGAATAGTGTATTTTTCTTATTTACACTCTTATATTATTGATATATCTGTATCTTGTGTCATAGAGTATATACATTAATATAGTTAGTTTCATCAAATTGTATTTTTGTCAAGATTATGATTAGATGTTATATCTATTGTATTAGAAATGATTGTGAGGTTTTGTTAAACCCACATGAAGAAATGGGGAATTTTTTATTTTCCCTACTCGTTTTGAGCCAAGAGAGGTTGAATATGTGCACAAGTTAGAGGTTGTATTATTATCAATAACCAAGTGGTGGAATAGTAGGCATACATCTTGTTAACACTCATATATTATTCCTTTGTACATAGTTAGCCATCTTGAATTTTTAGTTCTCCCTCAAAAGGGAGGTTTTAGTTATGATAAGGCTCACCTCAAAACAATTATAGAAAAGGGAAGGTAGGGTAGGGCAGAAAATAAAATTGCTTGAAGATTATTTTGACTTGTTGGATTGACTTCAACAGTGTATAACTCACTTTAGGTACCTATATCGATCTAATCCTGACATAACACAAGCTCAAGATTATAAGGGTGAGAAGTCTGAGGAATATTGTATTCATAGAAACTTATTGAAAAAACATCTACTTCTTAAAATTTCCTACAAGAGATTGTTAATACACTTCCAATCATATAAAATCTCTAAAGAAATAGTAATTTCACTCAACATTTGTATTCAAACTTTTTGCTGCAAAATTCAATCAACATTAATGAAGATTATGAAACATCATATAGTACACTAGATACAAAATTAATTAATAAAATATCCAATTGTATACACACATTAATACTTTGTTTAAACAATATGAAACTAAATCCTAGCCTATGATTATGCAAGTATCTTCTACACAATTACAAATTTCACAATATGGAAAACTAAACAATGATTAGTCAAGGAAATATATTTATATAGATAATTAATCAAACAATCAAGCAAGTAACATTCATAAAAATAACTCATTGAACAATAATTGGATTTTCAAAGTGCTTTTCATTATTAAAAAATTCCTCCTTATCTAGTGTGAAACTGATTTTTTTATATGGTTCTATCACAACTTTGGGCTCAACATAAATTATTTAAAGATAAAACACCTATATTTAGATTGAAATAAATAAAAAGGAAAATAATTCATGTAAGGAAATTGGATTTTTTCATATTTTAATACATGAATGATTGAACTATGATAAATCCTAAAAATAGAAAAACATTTGGATGCTCAAGTTTTATTTTGAACTTCCTAGTGCAACTTAGAATTGCACCCCACAATTTGTTCATGGAAGATCAAGAATTATAGAAATAATTGTATGATATAAACAATACGAGACTTAAATATTGATATAAACCTCCTGATGTACTCAGGTTCAAATAATTTTTTATGTTTTCATCCAATGAAGACAATGCAATCGTCAACTTATTCAAAATCCTGCAAAGGAGGATCCTTCCAAGCTTAATCAAGCTCAATTCTTTCTCAAATGGTTACAATCTCATTAAACAAATTTATTAATATCTATAATATGTCTTTTATTCCTTATGAAAACTTAAATAAACTTGTGCAATAGGCTTATAGTTCAATAAAATAGTCAACTTACTCAAATTCTCAAATCAACCTTTCTTGTTACTCTACTAGTTCTTTATGCAAATGAACAACTCTAATATAAATAGTCTTCATCAAGGATGATAAATCCTAAATGGTAATTACTGAGGATAATAGCTCCTCTACAAGTTATTTCAACCTCTAATCTAATTCACACAACTTTTACTATTAACTTCTATATTTCTATCTCAAAACTAGCATATAATACCCTCAAGGTCATGTACTTTTCTACCTTCTATGTTGGAGCCTTCTAGTCATGTCCAGACTAGTGTAAAAAAACATTTCAGTACCTTCTTAGGATAATATTGAGTGATGAAAATTTTGGAGTCTAACTCTCTTTCCTCTAGTCTTAGCCTTTTCTTTTCTTTTTTGGTCCCCTCTTGCACTTCTAGCCCTTCCCCTGGATTTTTCTCACCTTATCTCACTTTACAAGGGATTCCACTTTAACTACTAGAATTTCAAAGAACCTATATTATTTTTATTACTATGGTATAATATTCATGAGGGAATATCAAACATAATTATTATTTCCCTTGCAAAGTTCTCCTCTTCATTAGGCCTAGAACTGTGAAATTTTGCCTTCATGTAGATTGTCAGGCTTAACTTTAAAATCACCCAATGAAAAACTATAATTCCTTTTCAAACTCTTACGGGACCTCTTTAACATCATTATAACTGAATTTGAGATTAATATTCATTTATTGTTTCCCTTAATTCATGATCCCTAGCTTCAACTGACTGTATAGGCCTCTGATTTTCGAGAACATTGTTTGTGTAATAACTTTTCGTTTATATCAATTAAAGGATCCATATTTTAAACATGGATTTGTATCATGGAAAAGAGAGATTGTAAATTACTAGTATGGTGGTTCAATCTTGTAGTTTCCCTAGAAACTTACCGGTTTCTTTCTTTATTGTGCTCCATAATCTGACAACTAGGGTTTCAAGCCAACATAACAACTATTCGAGTAAAAGGGTTCAATTCACTTCATATTGTGATTTCAAAAACGTTACTCACTCGTAAAATACCTTCTTAGTCATTTCACCTTCCTCCTTGGTTATAAAATCATTCTTTCACCCTTTGATATTCTATCACAGACACCCTACTGAGTAATTCTTGCATTTATATCACATACACAGTCTTTTTTGATCAAACAAACACTCAAAAACCTTAAATATCTACCATAAAACCCTGCACAACACAAGAATTTATTCTTAACTTTTTAGATCTCTCTTCCATTGTACGATCATCTGGATGATGATTTAAGATAGTTAGAAAAATATTTATATATTCCTTTACGAGGCTTCTAATTGTTTCTTAGTCCTCTTTGATCCTTTCCTTTTTTCACATTTGTCCTATATTACATCATTAAGGATTATACCTAGTCTAAAACCCTATAATTAAGAGCTAGGAAAAATTTAGTACCCTTTTTAGGACCTCTAAACATTATTAAGGTTTTCCATCACCATCATTACATGTGTGAAGAATCCAAGAACACATTAAAATATTATTTTAATCCAAAATTGTGTTCAAGAATTTAAATTGGCATTTTGGAGGGAAATTACCAATTTTTAATTTGTGAAGGTCTTATTCAATCATGACATACCCAATAGACTCTAGATAACCTATAGGATATGTAAAAAATACCTAGGAGTTCAAAATTGATGTTATTATCCTATATAAAGACTAGGAAGTATATGTTCGTGCATCATACTCCCAACCTGAAGAAAATCCTTCATGTCTTGTTTTTCTTATTTTTCCACTTACTCTTCATCTTCTTGCTCATCTTTCTCTTTGTATTGGTAGACTGTACTTTCACTTAGGTATTCCATTTTATATTCATATTTTTTCTTTGATCTTGCTTTCTTTCTTTTACTTATTTCTTCTTCCTTGAATTCCTTGTTTTTTTCTTACTTTCCTTGTTTGGCCTGTAACCTTCTTGCTCAAGTCTCTTTTTTCTTTGAAATTCCTCCTCATATTCAACTTGTGATTTCATGAAAATTAGAATTTTATTATTCATTTCCTTCTTTAAATGATCTTTGTCATGATGAAGAACAAATTTACTTGTTTTTTCTTGCACTAAACCTACACATTCAATAAACAAGTTAGAAAAATCATCATTTCTTATCTTTTTGCTCTTCATTTCTTCCATTTGCATTGTCTTCATGCTCACCTTTACAAAAAAATA
Source organism: Taxus chinensis (assembly GCA_019776745.2). Classification (NCBI taxonomy): domain Eukaryota; kingdom Viridiplantae; phylum Streptophyta; class Pinopsida; order Cupressales; family Taxaceae; genus Taxus; species Taxus chinensis. The sequence continues at coordinate 516,034,952 of CM034156.1, read as the reverse complement.
CATATATTGTGTTCATTATACTTCACCTTTTGACCTCTCAGAGAACATTCAAGTGCATGTATTTATTCCTCAAAATTTTGCTTGATTTACATACACAAATTTCGAATTAGTTCCGTCGTATTCTTCATCAAATTCCTCCACTTTTATGCTTTCATCTTTCACTATTTCTCCTTGTACATCCTCTTTATGTGACTTTATTTGACTAAACGTGATTTATATCTTCATTATGTTGCTCTCTTATGATTTCTTTGATTTGCCTAACCTTCCATGAGGCCTTCAAGGGCTGATTTCCATGCCTAATATTTCTTTTCTTTCTTATTTTTATCTCTCTCCTAGCTGCAACTAAATCTTATTCCTCCCTCCTCTTAACAACTCTCTTGCTCTCTGGTCTTCTTAACTCTTTATTGGTCTTAGTTGGGATCCTTTCTTAGTACATTCTTGTGCTTCTTGGTTCTTTATATCGGACTCAAAGTGCTGCACTTTTTCCATATTGGTGTACTTTCCTTCTTGTCCGTTTCAAGAACTCATTCACCTTATTTTCATTTCAATTGAGTTAATTCACAAGCCCTTGTACTTGATCTCTCTTGTTCTTTATAATAAATCTTTCATGACCCAACACCATGATTCTCTGTTTCACTTCTTGTATCTTGATCCTTCAAAGGAAAACAAAGTGCATTTTATATCTTCTTTCACCAAATCACAAGTATTAGTTCTTCCATCATATATAACCTTCCTATCAAACTACCAACATCTACCCAAAAGAAAATGGAAAATATCCATAGGTATTATATCACATAAAAACATCATCTTTGAATATAATTTTTTTGAAAAGACACTCTGTATTGTTCATTCACAACAACCCGATGATTTATTTGCACCCTGAAGCTACTCTATAGGGTGTAAGACACACTAGTATTCTTAGAATTAAATTTCTTAATCATTTATTCAGAAATAAGATTATCTATACTACTATTATCATTTATAAATTCACAAAAATTGCCTTTTGTTCTTGTATCTGGTCTTGCGAAGGCTTCTTTTATGTACTAGTTATTTTGTCTACTCCTGAAGTAAAAATATTCTCAATAAGCAATGAGTTTCTATCACCTTTTCCACAGTTGTTCTCCATGCATCATATTCATTTCCTGCATTAATAGCTTCCATTTGAGTCATTATTAACCCAAATATTCTGATTTATTCTTGCATGCTTCTCTAAGCATTACTGATTTTATTTACTTTCACCAACAATTCACCTTGTAGCAGATCCACTGATTATTTCTTTCATTTTCATCTTGTTTGTCCGTCAACTTCAACAAAATATCAATTGAATAATTTTTGTTCTATGTGCTATATACTTACTTTGATACCAATAATTGAAGTATCCATTTAACCCCCTAAGTCCCTCGAGTTCAACTCTTCTCAAAATATTGTTCTTATAGCCTCAAATTTGTAGGCTTATGACTAATAATACTATGTTTTTATGCTATTATAAGGATGACATATGATCTCAACAAGTTGATTACTAGTCTCCAACATATTTTTTACACCTACCTTCAATAGGTTAAGGATCATAGTGACTTACGTTTTCCTCCAAAGGTTCTTAACAGTCTTATGTTCCTCTTAATTCTTCATTGTTATCAAGGATCTTAACAATATTCTGTTCTTAATTCTTCACTATTATCATGTCCTGGTATATAAACAATAGTGAAATCCTTGTTTAAAGATAAATCATACTCCCATTTGTGATATTCATAATTCCTCATCTCATTTTAGAGCTCCCCTGAGTGGTCTATAGGCCTTCACAGTATGTTTTTTTTCACAAAATTACAAAAGTGGTTGTCTCGAGGGGGACTTTGAACACGGTTTTCTCCGGCACACAATCAAGTGTTTTCTCCTTTCGATACCCAATGGTTGTGTACTAATTCTTATTACATTCGACTCGTAATTTCCTACTTCACCTTTCCTCATAATTTTCATAATTTTTGGTTGGTGCATTCGGGAGAACTTCACATTTTTATTTTGGAAAACCCTAGTTGTAGGTTTAACACCTATGTAGAGCCCGAAGAGACAACTTTAATGATTTATTTCTCGAAGTCAATGTCCTTTTAGAAACTTCCAGGTGTGGGAAGTATGTCTCAATGTGAAGAATGTTTTCAAATAGCTAGGTAAATTATGAACAAACTCCACTTGCCTTATGTGATATTAGTTACTGTCAAAATTCTCATCAGTGAAATATATAAACAATATCAAAAACCTCCACTTGCCTTCTATGATATGAGTTCTAGTCAAACTTCCTATAGTAAACTGTATAAACAATAAAAAAAAAACCTTGATATAATTATTCATTGCACTTTCAAGAGAATGTGATCTCTAGATAGTTTTTCCCACCTTCTAACAATATTGAAGACACTCAGAAAATGACTCTTCTTGAATCAATTACAGATATTCAAATGACTTGATATAAGTAATAAAAATCAGAATTCAAGTAAAACAAGAAGAAACAAATCCCTACAAGTCACAACCAAGAAAGATTCACTTGATATGAAGTTTTTCACAACTTCTAATAATAACTCTATATAACAACATATGACACTTAATACCATACAAATTCTCAGATTGAAAACTAGAGCATTATTTCACCATCCTTTTACACCCTTTGTATATGCTATCACAGACACCTCTTCAATTCACAGTCAAATAAGAACCTTAGTGCATTACCATAGAGCATATACCTTTCATTCTATCAAAATAATTAAGGGTTTATAAATTTGGTTTTTTCACCCTCACTAGGATCATCACTAAGATCAGTGTCAATCACATAGTTATAACACAGGAATTACTCTTGAAAGAATAAAGTATGTACACATAGTTCATAAAATGCTCACTATAATCTATGTGAACATAATGGATTGTACCTTACTGATGTGATTATTACATTTATATCACATAAAAAGTCTTATTTTGATCACATAAACCCTCAAAACCCTTAAATATCTACCATATAATCCCGCACAACACAAGAATTTATTCTTAACTTCTTAGATCTCTCTTCCCTTGTATGATCATATGGATGATGATTTAAAATAACTACAAAAATATTTAAATATGCCTTCATGAGGCTTCTAACTATTTCTTGGTCCTTTTTTATCCTTTCCTTTTTCACATTTTTCCTATATTACATCATTGAGGATTATACCTAGTCTAAAACCCTAGGATTAAGAGCTAGGACAAATTTAGTACCCTTTTTAGGACCTCTAAACATTATTAAGGTTTTAATCACCATCATTACATGTGTGAAAACTCCAAGAACACATTAAAATATTATTTCAATCCAAAATTGTCTTCAAGAATTCAAATTGAAATTTTGGAGGGAAATGACCCATTTTGAATTTTTGAAGATTTAATTCAATCCTAACATACCAAATAGACTCTAGTTGACCTATAGGACCTATCATCATGATTAGGAGTTAAAAATTGATATTATTATCCTATATACAGACTAGGAAGTGAATTATCTTGTATCACCTCTAGAGAAGGATGGTTCCACCACCTATCTAACCTAATGCTAAGACTACTCCTAAAGCTAGAAACACAACTATTTAAGCCTCAACTATTTATTTACAAGGAATGGATTCATAAAGATTACATAAAATGAAATACTAAGCTAAAATGATGGTGATAGAACTGAAAAATAAGTTGACCAATCTCCTCAGAGTCTCAGAGAAAAAATATGATCCAATGCAAGATGAGAATGGAAATTTTTCCACTTTAAAACTCTACAAATGAATCACCTCAAAACCCTATTTTAATTGGAACAAAATAAATGATACTTTTTAAAACGTGATAGATACACAATCACAAATGAAATAGCAAAAGGAAATAAGGCAATAATGTAAAGAAAGGGGTAGATTCAAGACACATTTGAAATTATACTATTCATGAAATTATGCAGAGACTTTTATAAACATTTAGTGGGTAAGATGCATCATAAAACACATTTCATGGGTCTACAACTCCTTCACTCTTTCAAAAAATTTGAATCTTAACATTACCAAGAAAGATAGGATTTTTTTCAATGATGAAATATAATAGATTTATATAACGGAGGAGATGAGAGGGGATCAACAAATGCTTGAAGATATTATTGACCCATTGAGCCTTGAAAACATCATTTAACTGCTTCAAGTATTTAACCTCCATACTTCATGATGACTCGTTATGTATAAGAACAAATTCACATATCAATTGATGCCCCTGAAATCAAGGAGATGGATGGAAGTAGTCATTGCAAAATGTCTAAATTTTCTACAAATATCACCATACTTAATCATTTTAGTTACACATGGAAGAATATGCTATTTTGGAAGCAGATGGATGGTCCCAAGGAAAAGGAGGATTAAAAAACATCATGTAACTAAAAATGGAATCTCCAACTTTTGAAAATGACGTGATATGTCCCAAAAAATACACAGCTTTGATTTTCCAAAATATGTGTCCATTTTCTACAAAGTTTCATTCCTTTGAAAAAAAATTCAGGACATTGCTAATGGATAAAATTTCAAGTAAAATGAAGCTCCACGATTCAATATATCATCAAAAAATTAAAACTTGAACACTCACAAAGAAATCATTTCTTCTGCAGAATCCAAGGTGTTTCACCTTTGCCTCATGGATTTTCATGAATTTCACATGATTTTATTTATTGTGTGGGTTTTATAAACCTCTGCCCATGTAATGCTATATTATTCCATGTCCACTAAAGTTGGCATGCTTGTTGTGTATGTGATATAATGTCAGTACAAGGATCAAGTTGGAATAAACACACGTCAAAAAATTTACATTCAGAAAAAACTGTGACGTAGCTTCAAGTATTAAAAAATAAATAACCACCATGAAGATTGCATACAAGAAAAATTTATACCCGTTCTTATAGATAAAAAGGAAGTAAAATAGGAATCTTTTGTAACTCCTAATGTAAGACCCTTCATACCTCCACAAGGGAGAAAGGAGTTACAATCCATGAATGAAATGTAACTCTAATATGATGAAGTCAGCCACACTAATATGAATGAAATATTATATGATGGAATATTTCTTGCATCATAAACTCCTAATGATACCAAAGAACTATGACCTCACCTAAGGTTAGATGACTTACCATGTGTGAGGTGATAATTGACTAGTCATAAAAATAAATCAAAATCCCTCAAACCAATAACCCCCTTCATCATATCTTAGGATGAATCATAAAAATTAAGAAAGAGAAATGGTTCCCAGAAGCTATCCCTGATGAGGTACACGTGAAAAATAAATATTTCAAGTAATGGACGAGAACTCAATTGAAAAAATGTCCACATACAAGAGAGAAAAGTATCTCCTAAATAACCTAAGAAATATGTGTCATATGGGTCGCAGAAATTAAAGGAATAATGAGGTACCCATGTAAAAATAATAATCCTTATATAAGAAGAAGGTGATAAAAAAATATTGAAGAAGATACGAAGATGTAGTGGACCTCACCAAAGTCAAGAGCACAAGTAAGGATATTTTTCTTCAACGAAGGGTTGAGTAAAGAAGTACATTCAATTATATGAAGTATCCAAGAAGAGTGTTGATGATGTGTTCTTCCAATTATAAAATTAAGATGGTCCATCCACATCAAATAATGTTTCTACCATTAGGAAGAATAGAAATGGTGTACTTAAGGTCTTCTCACTTGACAAAGGAATTTGAAGGCAATGTTGTCGCCAAATCATTACACCCTTCGAATGGCCAGAATGTGAATATGACGTTCAATGTGATTGGGACAAATGGGATCACCTCTCAAGCTGTAGGACTTGGGCTCGAGGTGAACCTGAAGAGAAGGTTGGCTTCCTCTTCCTAAACTAAGTGTTGTACTACTCCTAATGCAATAAAATAGTTATCTAGACCTATGCTAACATTTTCATGGGTTTTAGGGAAAGAGATTTGCAGAAATGAAAATATACTAGGGATGGTGATGCACCAAATAAAGGGTGTTTCTAGACTCAGGAAAGGTTAATTTTAATAGGGTGTGTGCACCACAAGTCAAATTCACTTGTTGTAACTTAGAGAGGGTATAAAATACCACAGACTAGGAAGCAAGTGTTTACTTTGTTAAACTCGATTAGACAAACAAGTTATCAATATTTTAGTGAAGAATGATCAAATTGAGAAGGGTAAATAAGCACCAAAACTCAACTGCATACAATGCTCCACCACTTGATAAACACATAAATCCAAGAACCTGCAATAGAAATGTGAACTTGCACAGTGTAATTGCAAGCATGAGAATAGGCACAAAGAAGTATAGAAGGATGAAAGGTCCAAGATTAGTCACAAAACACACAATTTTATTTCTTCAAAAGATGCACAATGCATCATACATTCAGAATAGGAAATGGTTTCCATTGCAGTCTTTGAAAAGAGGCTTGAAAGTTGCCTTAACATACAAGGACAACTTGCATAAGAGAGAGGACTCTTTAGAAACACACACTTGCCTAAGATGTCTAACTACCCAACCTATCTGACCCTGTTAGAACCCCTTGGAATGAGAATACAACTTAAATTTATAGAAGAATATGTGAGAGAGAAGAGGAAAGGTGATAATTACATTCCTAAATTGAAGGCACATGATGTATTTATTACAATTGGTTGAGCCACTAAGAATATTCCATCATCTACCATTAATTGCCTATTGACCAAATATTCTTAATTAATTAAAAGAATATTTAAATAAAATATTTTAATTAAAAAAATATTTAAATAAAATTCTTAATTTAATAAATGGTGGGACCCCCCGTTTACTGGTTTGAACTAAAAATGTCGGGGTCATGAGGAAAAGGCCAAAAAATATCCCAACTCAGCAATTTTCTTGCCGAGCCAAGTCAACGATTTGGTGTCGAGCTCCTCCATCCTTCAACGCAAAAAATTTGAGCTCTTATATCAGATCCCTTTCATATATATCAACAAGATACTTCTATGTTCCACCGTAATTACTGAGCCCTAAGCTCTGCGAGCTCATTCCCATGAACTAACCATCTCTTTAATCCTAACTCAACCTTTCCTCTGAAAGATTCATCTATATGAAATTATCTCTATTTTAACTTGACATGAGCATAACACCTGAAATGATCGCTTGATGTCACCACCCTTAGTGTGAGTTCATTCCAGAGTATGAGTTAGACCCAATCATGGCTTCATCACATGACTACAAGGCAATTTGAACATGACCTCACTATCACAAATTCAACGGCCTTTGTTTTAACTTAAATATTTTTTGAAAATTCATTTGATGCTTGAGCCCATCGGTTGATTTACTTATTATTGCGTATCTTTCCATTTTTTTATTGAATGATAAATGACTTAATCACCTGATTTCAAACTCTGCTCTGAATCCATCTCCTTTTTGTTTACCACATCTTAATTTTATGCCAAAATGCAACTTGGCTGATGTTATCCTTGAGCTCGATGTCAAATCGTTCGCGAGCTTGGCCTTGTGAGTTGTTTCAAATGGCTCCCTTTCCTACGAACATGTCAACCAATTCACACATTTCCTAATGAGTTCGGTTTGAGCTACTCATCAATTTGATTCTTTGTCATGAATCTGCTGACTCGTCCTCCATATAAGCTCTCCCTGACCTCTTCTCAATGAATGGAAAGGTACTTCTCTCCTCACTTACACAATATCCTCCTCAATTTGTTAATCCCATATCTTATCTAACTATCAATATAGTCCCCACCCACTGCACTCATCCTCCTATGGCTCTACCTATTTCTGTCCCACCTCCTCTTACTTTTGTAATTCCTTCCACTACCTCTAACGGTTATGACATCATAGAGAAGCTTAAGAATACACCAGAAAAAATATATCTTTATGATTCATTATGCACTGCACCTGATTTTCATAACACATTAGAGGTCTCCCATTATGTTATTCACATTGAAAGAAATGATTCACCTGTTTCATTTTCTCACCTCATTCAATCTCTCAAAAACTCACCACATGCTATATATTTTAGTGATGAGGATATCATTACTTCTATTGGAGAGGATGCATTTCCACCTTTTCTTATCACTTATAGTGTTGGTGCAATATGTATTAAGCATGTAATCATTAACATTAGATCTCCTAAAATCCTATGCTCTCTCTCTCTCTCTCTCTCTCTCTCTCTCTGGAAACTAGGCATTACTAACAATGTAATTAATAAATCTTCTCAATTCATTCATAACTAATATTCCACGACTCATACATTTGTGGGCATCATCACTCAACCTTTTGAAATTGGTCCTAACATGGTTCCTACTTTCTCCTTTGTCATTTTTGCCACATTTCAATATAATTACTTACTTGGTAGACCCTAGATTCATTCCATGCATGTTGTTCCATCTTCAATTCATATGTTCATTAAATTCATACATGATCGTTATGAACATACTATTATTGTGGAACCTGAACCATTCAAGTTTTTCCATATAGATCATGTCACTATCATGCTCATTCCTCCATCACAGCCGATTCCATAACACAAGATTAGTACATATGATTCTGGTCAATCTATCATTGCTACTTATTTTTCTCCTTCTCCATGCACTCTGTCCATTTCTTCTCATACTAATAACAACCTATCACCAACTATGTCAACCCTATGGCTGATACTTCTTGACCTATCACGGCTCCTCCCAATTCTACACCTGACTCCACTCCTACGAATAATCTTGATAATTATATACAACAAGATAATGTTAGCATTAATGATCCTAATGATGAGGCTAATGTTGTACAGCTTACTAATGACACCTTGTGTAATCTTAAATTTACTCCTATTGAATGTAATGACTCCTATTTCCCAGATAAGTTTGTTCCTACTGGCCCTCTTGAATATAAATTCAAAAATCTTCCTCCATGTACTATTTCCATGATACCTTATCATGGGGATGTGGATACATTATATATTCTATCACCTACTACATCTCTTTATGTTCCTTCTACTACACGCTTGGACCCCTTCACATGTACTCTCTTTTTTGGCCATTATGTGTTTATTATCATTGATGTCAACCCTATTGATGGAAAAGTTTATCATTTGGTAATGTTAGTACCCATATGATGTTATTCAAGTGTGAAACATGAAGGATTATTGATAGTTTCAGTTTGGTGATGTTCTAGGAGGTCCTAGTGCTTGGTTGGGTGAGTTGAGTCATGGTATAATATCTCTTGAGCTAGTTGGAATTTCTCATGATTTCAAACATGGATGGTATGATTTTTCATGAGTTTATATATGTCTACCTAATGCCACCATGTTTAGGTCATGGTGTTTCAGGTTAAGTCGCATCATTCTAGGCTTGTTTCTAGTCCTGGAACATGTAAAATGCGATGGAGATATGAGAAATAGAGCTGAGAATTATTGTTGCTGCATGGTAGTTACATGGTGATGATATAAAGGGAATGTGTTGTGATTTTCATGTTAGAATTCAGAGTTATGATGAATATTTAGAGTCCTTAGGAAGAAAACATTGGGAAACAACTAGTTTACCACATGTAAATGAGATTAGTTGGAGCGTTTGAGAGTTATTTTGGATATTTAGTGAATATGGACATGTATATAATGCTTTCATGATGCTTCATGAGAAGTTTCAGGTAATTCTGAAGAATATTTTGCATGTTATGCAAGTTTTACTGAAACCTGGTAATTTTTAATGTGTTTTTCAAGCAAATTTGGACCTTTTGATGATCGTTGTGAATTGTATGCTTTACATGGGGACCTGATATCTTTGGAATAAATTATAAGGTCACTTATGAATATTTCACAAAAATAGGTGATTTTATCTTCATGTTTTGATGAATGGTCATTAACAAGGTAAAAGTGGTATGAAACCCTAGCAAAACCCTAGCTAGGAGCAACACTAAAAATTTAATAGATAGATCATGTTTTGATTGCTAGTGAAAAAGTGATGATTGGATGATTTAGATGACTCTTCCATATTTCTAGAAAGGTATGTTAAAGCATGAGGGGATATGTGGGTCCCAGCTGAATATGATTATTTATGAAGAGTTGTAGTTTGAGGAGCCTTGATTTTTTCTTGATGGTAATGAATGTTTCAAGTCATGGTGATGGTGAAAAAGACCAAAGTGTGCCTTATTTATGAGGATTGGTTTATTGGGTAGTTTGGAGCAACCTGGTGTAAAATTGACATTACATGAGCTACATGTGGAATTATGATTCCATTCAAATTATTTTTTGAATCTGGTTCAAATATATTTCCCTTGGTATATCAAAACTGATATTTTTAGATGGTGTACAAAATATATGCGCCATTCGGTGAGGGTTAATATTGAAGGATGTTTGTTCTAGTAGGGAGCTAAATGCTATATGAGATAAAGTTGGTGTTTTTGAGTGCTTAATAATCAAGTATAAGTGTGTTACATGAAGTTTTTAATCTTGGAAGTGGTTTCTGTGATGTTGGAGCAAGTTAGGCTAATTGTCATTTCTTAAGTCCTAGACGGATAAAATGCAATTTTCATATATAAACTTGGTTTAAGGCCTTCCACTTGGAGTTGGAAAGAGTTCAAATATGTTATGGAAATAGGATTCATATCTATTTTTAATGGTATAATTTTTTTGTAATGATCAGTTGATTTTATGAGGTTTCCAGGTTACTTTGTGAGAAAGAAGATTTCTTTCTTTTTAGGACAAGACTGCTTTTGTTGAAAGATTGAGTTGGTTAGAGAATGAAATGGATTGGATAATGCTTTATATCACCTAAAAAATGAAGAGGAATGAAAATCAAATCTAATGAATCTATTTTTAGGTCTTGAAAGTGTCAGAAAGGGTGAAAAATAGTTACATTTGTAAAACTTCTTTTTGGGAAGCTTGATTTGGTGAAGGAATTTTTTTTGTGTGGTTTGAATATATGATTATTTCATGAGATCTAATGTTCATAGAATTGTTTTACATGTTTTAGGATTTCCATTTAGTTTTCACATGCCATGGTTGAGGTGTTCTTGGGTGGTCTAGAGGCCCAAAGGTAAAATACAGTTGTTGGAAACATTTCTTTTAAGAAGGTAATGAGCCTCTAGGCCCATTAAATGAAATAATCTGATTTTTTCAAGTAAATTGCAACCATATATGATGCTTAAATGTAATATTTTTCATGTGTGGTAATTTTTATAACTTGACTAAAAATATTTTTGGAATGAGGGAAGTTTTCTCATTCTAGTGATGAGTTTTGAGAATTGTTTGTGCAAGGTGAGTGGTTTTCGACTAGGCCAAAAAAATTGGATCATATGTGAATATTTTTGTGATTCATATGGGATGTGTTTTATGGTGATTTGGTCTATATAAATGAGGGAAAATGACCTAATTTTAATTCAAATCAAGAAGATTCTATAAAAGTGATGTTTTGGGTGAAAAGTTGAACTAGTTGAGTGTGTGCAAATAGTGCTCTTAGAGGTAAAAAGTGTGACCTAATGGAAATTGTTTTGAAGGTATGGGGGGATGTATTTAATGATTATATAGTTTTTTTCAGGTTGAGTAATATTATAGAGCATATGTGCAAGAGTTTACTACAAAGACAAATTGAGAAGGAAGAATATTGAGCAAGATTGAAGACCTAGGGTTTGAGGAAGGGTTTTTGAGATGAATAAGTGATCTCCATTAGTTGTGGTAGAAAAAAAATTAGAGATAAATCATCATCATCTGGATAAGTTGGTGCTTAGTAATCCTAGAGGGTTTTAACCTCCTTGTGGACTGGGTCCTTCACTAAATTAGGGATTGGTGCTCTACTAAATTACGGGTTAGTGCTTCTTATGGGGTTGATGCCTCAATAACTTTGAATCATGGAAATATAATGTTTATGTTTCAATTTTTTTTCTTCGCCATGATATTTTCCCACTTATATTTGGTGTTCTTGTGTACTCTCTTCCTATGAATCTTATGAATGGTTTTTATATTTTTAAATAATCACACATATGGTTCATGGTTAATTGAGTGGATGTGTAAATGATAATGAATGGTAAATTAAATAAGGTTTATGTATAATCTACGGACCACCCCTCTCAACCCATTTTTATTACAATACTATTAAATTGTAATTATTATTAGCCTTATGTTCCATTCAACCCTAGTTGTTCTGAAACTATTTGCACACATGACGACATGGCTTGCCTAGGTTTCACGATCATTGATCTTCTCCCTCCACATCATTCTCCTCAATTATGCCAAGGATTTCTAATCATTACTACTTATTATGGCCTTTAAGTCTTCCATTTGATAGTTTTTCTTGCATACACTCCTCCTTCTTCTCCACTCACACTTGGGAAATCTTGGCTTGATTAAATTGGTGGTACACTAGATTCAAATCATACTGATATCACATTTCCAATTCCTTTTGGTCATATATTTATTTATAATGAATCCTTCTTGTGTTCTTCTAAAATTTTCACTTAATGGTATGCATGTGGTTGTCTAAAATAACCTTTCACTTATTAATAATATGCAATGGGTATGTACACTCTACCCCGTAAGGGCTTGTGTATGCACCTAAATTTGCACATGCTACATTCTCATAAATGATTCAAAGGTCCCCAATGATGATTCATGTATTTTCCAAAGGTGTTCAAGCTCATTTATCTCTTTGCAATATGTATTTGTATCTTATATTTCCTTACTTATCCATTTCCTATTTTTCTATAGCTTTTTGCATTGTGGTTGCACAACCACCAACCAGCCTAGGTGGTGGCTACGCAACCGCCACCCTATTTGGGAAGCAGTTGCATAACTTCCACCTTATGCAAAGTGGTGGTTTCATGCAAATTGTTTGAAACTTTATAGACGTGAATTGGACTCTTGTTAGCCCGGTCTAGTTCACCTCTAGTGCACGTTTCTTGATCAATTTGGCTGATCTTAAGATTTTTTTTATTTCTATCAACCTCCTCTTGCACTTATAATTATTTATTAAGTGTTAAAATCCTTCTTCTTATTGTGATGTGGCACCCCATTTCTGCCAAATGGATTAGACCATTTCCCAGCTTGTGTTCTATAAAACCATCGATTCTTCGGAAGCAGAAGGACCAAAGAATTTTACTATGAATTATATTGTTATGTTGTTGAAATACTACTAGAGACTACACAACCAAGCGTTATTCTCTTATCTTTTTCTTCCTCGAGCTTTATTTCTACCAGACCACTTGCAAGCAACCATTACTATAGTGACTTCTTGTTTCTTACTCTGATTTCCTAAGTCCCTGGACTCAAGTGGACACAAAATATTGGAAAAGATACCTAAGGGGACACAAAGTGATACCACAAATCAAATTTTCTTAGCACTGCAATTTCCAGGTTGGGGTTACTATTGAGTTTCTTTATATCTTAATTTCTTTATTTTTGAATATGTATGTAAATTATTTACTAAATTATAAAAGGAACTTCCATTTCCATTATTACAATTGCTAGGTAGTTATAGTGGATCATTTTAATATGCAAATATTTCTTAGGCTAGATAGCTTCCTTACCTATCTCTGCAGATCTGCAAGGGAAGTGATTTTGGAAGAAGATTCTATATAGTTTTAAGCATTCAAAATTTGATTCAAATTATTATCTATTAAATCACTCTTAAACTCCACCCGGGAAGTTTCAGGGGAAGAAAATATTCTGAGAAACTTCCAATTATTCCCATGACTCTAAGGATATAATTCACATTCATAGTTTAGAGAAGCTTTAAGTTTTTAGAATAGATTAGATTTATTCTACAAAGATAAAAGTCTACATCCAGTTGTTTATTTGTTTTAGAATTAGTTAATTAGTTTAGAAGTAATTTATTCATTTCTTCTATACGCACTATTATTCCAAAAGAATACAAAAATATTAATTAAAGAAAATTAGATTGTTGTTTATTGATTTATTTCTTCTATATTAGAAAATAAAAAAACATAGCTAGATTTTTATTTATTTAGATTAGATTGTTATTTTATTTCATAGATTAAATTGCACAAATGTACACATGACCATTTTAAGACCACAAAAAGAGAGATTTTATAGTTTTTATCCCAAGGTCCCCCAACCAAATGGGCCCGAAGATAAAATAGATTTAGATATTGGATTACGTTCATTAGTCTTTAGAACATACCCATATTTGTTAGATATTGTTAGATAGTTGAATATCCTAAGAAAATATTCTTATAGAGCTTTCACATTCTGGAATGAATCATCTCACTGCAAATATATCTATCAGAACTACACCTCTCTCGTTTATTCCATCACCTTGTCTGGATATCATTATAAGGCACCCTCAAGTCGATTTCCATGCATTCTAAAACTGATTGAGATATCCTCACTCAATGACATTGACATAATTTTATGTGTGTGTATTCTTCTTGACCACTCCATCACACCCACTTAAATTAGAGAGGATTTTATTGCCCTTGACGAGAAGATACCTTTGATGCCGGTAAAGAACATTAGGTTGCCTTGAAAACCTATTTATTGTATACACATCTATTTGTATTACATATAGCCATCCATAATATATCCTCTCAAAAGGATCCTTATGGGAGGTTGGAAAGGGGAACATTATTAGATTTTGGTCGAATAGATGGATTGAAGATTTCCCTTTAGCAGATTAGGTTATATGGAAGGAGGTTGCTCAATTCTATGAGGAGAATGGTAAATTATGGATATGAGATTTCTAGAGTTATGATGATAAGGTACAATGGGAAACCATAGCCCCTCCTCCTGATTATGATGGTGATATCAAAAATTTTCAAGATCTCAATAAGAAACTCAAGGAATTCCACTCCCCATCTTCCAAATTAAGGAGGATTCGATCATTGGAAAGAGGAAGACTCTGGAAAATATTCTGTTAAATCTTCCTATAGCTTACACTTCAAGAAATATTTTCAAAAAGAGTATTGGGGTAAGTTATGGATCAAGGACTTGATCCTTAAGATCAATATTTTTTATTGGCTGGTTGTTCAAAATAGAATCTTGTTTGTTGAAAATATTATAAAATGAGGAATGCAGATCCTAAATAGGTGCTCTCTTTGTCAGAGAGGGGAAGAGAATGTGAATCATATTTTTTTACATTTCCCTTTCTCTAAAGGTGTCTTCCTGCTTATTTCAGAACTTTTCAACATGCAATGGATTACGCCTTCGAATATGGAGGATTTTTGTACTCAATGGGAGAGCCCTTTTAGGTTCCCTTATCTTACCTGGGACTGGAAGATTACTCTACCTCATCTCTTATGGGGTTTGTGGAAAATAAGGAATGATAGTGTTTTTAGAGATCAGAAACCTCTGATTGTGGTGGCTAAAAGGAAAATCCTAGCTGCCATAAAGGAAAATTTCAAACTGTTTAAAGGTAAAAAAAAAATCCTTTCCCGAAATGGGAGCAGGAAGTGCTAGATAAGTTCACCTATAGTTCGGTCAAGATCAAAATACCTGGTAATAATGTTTACTAGATTATACCTATGGAAAATATGATCAAGATCAATTTTGATGGGGCTTCAAAGGGGAATCCCGGTCAAGCTGGGGGAGGGGGTATCTTAACGAATAGTGAGGGTGATTGGTTGTTCGTCTATGTGGGTCCCTTGGGAAATCAAACTAATAACATGGCTGAAGATAGAGCCCTCCTATGGGGTATTTTGGTTGCTAAGGAAAAAGTCCTTAAGGACATCCAGATTGAAGGTGAATCCTTAATTATAATAAATTCTCTCCTCAATAGGAGTAAGATCAATTGGTCGTTAAAAAACATCATTCAAGATATCAAGGAATTGCTAAATTATTTAGATAAGATATCTATCAATCATACCTTGAGGAAGGGAAATAAATTATGCAGACAAGATGGCAAATGTGGGATTCCTTAGTAATGAGTACAAAATTTGGTGCAAATGAGAGAGATTACCCTCTAATATTAATGATGAAATCATTAAGGATAGAATCCGATAGGATAAATGATGTCGGCACGAGATGGGGAAAGTATTACAGGTACCATGCTATCTTTTACAAAAATGATTGTTTCTATTCGACCTTTGATAGGGAGAACAACTTGTTAGTTGTGGAAATATTTTACTGGGATGACAACTTTGGAAAGGTACAGATGGGTTGAGATAGGATTCGAGTGGAACCCACTAGTCAGAACATGGAGGAGATAAACCAAGATATTTAGAAAAATCTTAAAGTTGGAGGATTTAGTAATTATATTGCTAAATTACATGGTCACGACCCATCTCTGTCAAAGGAATTTGGTAAATCCTAGAAAGAGGGGGTTTTTACTGTCCACGGTGTGGAGGTTGAGGTCTCGGAGTCCAATATTTCCAGGGTGATTGATATGAATATGGAAGGGTTAAAGATCTACAAGGATCGAACCCGTAGAGACGTCGAGATTGATTTATTTTTCATTGGCAAGGAGAAATATTACTTCATCACAGATGGCATTGTGCGTTCCTACATTCCTGGGGTCTAGAAGGATGTTTTCCTTCAAGTTAGAAAATATATTACGCTGGAGGGTAAGTATAGAAAAATCTATACCCATCACATGACCTTCCTCAACATGTTCCATCATAATTTTATGGCTAGTATTCCCTTTTTTCTTGCCACCTCTCTTTCAAATTTACTAATGGATTTCTAGAATGAGAAAGCTGAGCTGCCCCTCCATGAGGGTCTAATTCTTCTTCTGGTTGAGAATCGTAAGCCATTTCTGGATTATCCTTTGACAACGGTCTTGGAGGAGAAAGTTGAGGAAGATGATATTACTCTTACGAGGCGTCTAACTAAAATGAAAGTGGGTAAGCGTACCCTTTGGGGGAGTGACAAAGATAAAGACAAAAATGAGGGTGGTGTTGGGGAAGCCAGTGCTTCGAGGAAGAATGAATGTCTGGGAGACTCCAATGTATTTGAAGAATGGAGCAGGAAGATGTTGTATTTATAAGGGGTCCTAAAATCCATGGAGGACATGAATGAGAGGAAAAGGGAGTCCATTTTAAACATCATCAACATTTTGAAGAAGATGGTCACGTATTTGGTATAGATAAAACACAAAATGAAGAATCTGGAGATTCAGGTTAAAGTTCTACTTGACAGATTGGAGGGAATTGAAAGGGAAAAGAAAAGGAGGATATTTAACCTTCACATTAGTAGCTCAGAGGAGGTGTAGGTGATGGTTGGTTCTGGAATCCAAGATGGCTATTGTTGGCTTGGGGCCTCCAGGATTTTTTTTTCTTGTTGTGGAGGTTTTTTGTTCTCTAACCTATGTGTGGACTACTGGAAAACTATGGTGTCCTGTTACTTTTTGGTCTTTTTTTCCCTCTCTGGGGTCCAGATCCTACAATTTAAGAGTTAAGCCCATTTATCTCATCTTTCTGGGACCCCTTTCTAGTTTTGTTTCCTGTTTTTTTTATTGTTGTATTCCTATCTTTTGTTTTGTCCCTTGAGAGCCAATCCTTGTTTATTGCCAAATCTAATAAAAAAAATATAGCCATCCATTCGTTTTACATCGAATATCCCTATATGACCTCAGGACGTCAAGTGTGTTTGAAGGTCATGTGTTGATTTTTCAGTCATACAAAATTGGTGAACCCGACGTGAAAGACTAGTTATTTCTAGTTTCCACTTTCGCTCATTTATTTTGTCTATCCTTCTCTCCCATTACTCTGTGAGTTGTTAGATACACTTCAAATATTTTGGGTGAGTATTACAACATACCTATTTTAGGTCTAGAGGAATATTACCTCCAAATTGGCATACCACAGTCACCCTCATTATCAGGGTGGGTTGACAATTATTATTCCAACCTGCCTCAACCCCACACTCATCTTCCACAAGGTTCCATAAGAAATTTCTCAGTTAGGATTGAGCAGCTCAATCATTCAAACATATAGAATCGAATGATATGAAACTCACCAGAGGACAAGGCTTCTCTCCTCATGTCTTATAAAGATTCCAAGTCCACATGCAGTCTAATCCTTTCAATTCCTACCTCTCTTTTGACGATGAACTCATGGTTCACTGCACCTAAAGCTAAGATCATTTTAATGCCATGGGATAGATCTTGGAAAGGATGCAAGATGATGTTAATGCTTTTCTTCAAAACAATACTACTACCCCTCCCCACGAAACGAGTAATATACCTAACTAGGGGTGGCCTCCAAGAGACAATTTTATAGTAGGACATCATGTACCTCTACCTCCTAAGAAGGAAAAAAATATGCCCAAAAAAAGTACAACAAGATCTTCGGGCAATTTAATTTGTACGTTGGTTGATAAAATTAGGGAATTAGAAATTTCCCATTCATCTTGTGCTTCACCTTTTTCTAGGCAAGGTAGGATCCCTTATCATGCCCCAAATATAGGTTATGTTCCCTCTACCTCATCACCTCCTCTGTTTTACGTTGGTGTTTCAAGCCATCGATACCTTCTCACTCGATCAGGCACATTAGGTATTCCCCCTCACACCCCGTACGGATACCCTTGATGAGAACCAACTGGAAGTGAGTTCTTGAATCCCATCTCAACTAGAAATGTGATGTTCCTTTGTTTTGTGCCTCCCACTCCATACCATAATAATTTTCCCCTGTATGTACACATGTTTTCTAAATCGCCACAGGGGGACATGTATTATGTTCCTATTCATAAGATCAGCTACAAGGTATGCTTTATGCCTCTACAAATGTTTGCATTGTGCCATATCTACCTCCCATGTCACTTAACCTCCCCATCAAGGGTCGTCCATAGTATATTCCTATACATTGGGGATATGTGTTGAATATCTTAAGGAGCCTTTATAATTTACCATATGAAACGTAATGCTTCCATGAACACTTCTCCACTTGCCAAATTTTAAAGGGGATATAGACCCAAATGTGCATATTAAAGCATATGTAACTACCATCAGAGAGATACTCCCATGGGATGTAGTTATGGATAAAATATTCCCCAATAAATTTGAGGAGATTTCTCTTAATTGGTATTATAGGATACTTAAATCCTCCATACAATCCTTTAAATAACTTTTATCCAAGATCATGAAGGCATTTGAAATGAACAAGTTTCTAAGAACAGGAATCAGGGAATTCCTTCATATAAAATAAGACCATAACGAGTCTGCTACCCATTTCATTCAGAGGTGGTGGAAGGTCCTCTACTCTTCCGTGAGTACTCCTAATATGGATCATAAAAATCTTTGGTATCTATTCCTTCATTCCCTTAACTAGGAAACAAATGATGAATTCCAAAAGTTCCCTCTTTGGATCTAGGAAGAGGTACTACAGGGTGGTCTCTGCATCAATCAAGTGACAATAGATACTGGTTGAAATACCTATAGTTCAAATGGGAGATTGATCACTCCCTCCCTAGGTAATTCAAATTACCCCTATAATTCCAATAATAATCAAGTACCTAAGGTCCTGAATAAAAATTGTGGTGTTATAACGGATGACATGACCGTTCAAGCCAAGAATTTGAATGTTGTTAACACTTCTAGCACAAATTATGTCAATAACAAAACAATTCTCTCCTTCTATCAACACGGTGGATTTCAGCGTTGTGAGTTGTTTCAAATGGCTCCCTTTCCTATGAACATGTCAACTGATTCACACATTTCCTAATGAGTTCAATTTGAGCTACTCATCAATTCGATTCTTTGTCACGAGTCTACCGAATCGTCCTCCATGCAAGCTCTCCCCGACCTCTTCTCAATGAATGGAAAGGTACTGCTCTCCTCACTTACACAATTCAAAGTACCTGGAAACTCTATATCTCTAGATTCCAAAATATCATTGTGTTAACTTATGCGAAGAATTTAGACAAGAGCTTCTTCAAAGCAAGGAAATTATCAGTATATTAAAATTTTCTTGTCTCCTTCAAAGAGAATAACAAGAGGCATTTCAACATCACCAGTTACATCTCTATCTCATAGGGGTCATTTAACTCCTCTATATGGAATGATCCCTCCACCAAGGAACAATCAACCCCTTGCTGCTATGACATGAAACCAAGATTTCCCCCCTTTCAATGTAAGCAATCATCTTCTTTTGGCTCAACGTAATCCTATACATGTTGCGACACTCAAAAGTTCACCCTTTTACACAAGGGAAATTCACGTTACTCCAGTGCAACATATTCTAGATGTAGCCAGCATTTTCTTCGTACATAACATCATAGAGGACAAAGTTGCGGTTAGACTTCTTGCTACCTCTTTCAAGGAAAAATCACTTCAATGGTTTTGAGGATTAAGTGTTGGCATTATAACCACTTGGGTTGAGTTAGGAGAAAATATCTGTAAATATTTTTAAGACAAGATTGATCACCTATCACTTTTCAAACAACTCACTACCGTGAAGAGAGCTCCCCAAGAATAAGTGAGTGATTTCAAATTTTGATTCCAATGGACCTAGAATAGGATTCCGACACTTATATATCCTTCTCTCCATAATGCATTCTTGTACTATTTGTGAGCCTTGAATAGCAATGTAGTAGTTATGATCTAGTCCATGGGAGGGGCTACATTTCCTGATTCTTACGATGTTTCCATAAGAGTGGAAAATTACTTGATTCAAGCTGGGAAGATAGCTCCATGACCACCAATTTCATTATCTCCAGATCTTACAAATAACCAACCTATCATTTCTCCTATTCTAGTAGCCTCTAATCAACCAGGTCAATTTGTCTCTACCTCTTCAAATGATCTATTTGAAGTCAATTCACTATTGTAAACTTATAGAAACAAGATTGTTCCACTCAAGAGGCAACAATTTAAATACAATCATTCATATCAATGACAAAATCAGCAGTATCATGCTAACCATCCTCATGTTCAAGGGAACAATCAGCCAGAAAAATCAAGCTACAAATCAAGCTTTGAATGTCAAGCCTTTGAATTTTTGAAACCCTCTTGTTTTAGCTCATCTAGAGCCATAGTACCTATCAAGAATAATCTATTTCAAGACTATGAATGGTGTTATCCTTATTCTCAACCCCTTCTAAGCTAACAAAGAACACATCTATGCAAGAAATAGTAGATCAATTGCAATAACTTGAAGAAACCACTTTGCTAAACTGACAAGAAGAAGATTTTTATGGGTTGAATATAGATTCCTCATCATTGGCAGAAAACACTAGTTCCAAGAAGAGAGAAATGGAACCTCAAATTTCCAAATTTGGTCAAGAATTCAATTCACATACTCATACTCAAGAAGTGGTTGATAAATATGTGCAAATGAAACTGCAAGAAATACCTGTCAGCAAAGTTGTAAGGAAAGAAGGTTCGTCAGGCATCATGATACCCAATAAGCACTTTCTAAAGAAGGATCCAAATTCCTAAAGAAGTGTCAACCAAGTTGGATCTATTCCCTTTAGCATAGTATAAAAAATTAAGAAGACCAATCTGAGCATTACTATGTGGAACACACTCTTAATTCCTTCTCAAAGAAATTTGTTGCAAGAGGTTCTAGATAGTTTTGGTACAACTAACGGATTATTAGGTCGTGAACCAACAACTGCCACAAGTTTATGTCAACTGGAAGGGAAAAGTATTCCTAAATCCAATTAACACCCATCATTTTATATTTCCTTCATCATTGGAAACCACCTGGTGCATAATTTCATGACTAATTTTGGTGCCAATAGCTCAGTCATGCCCAAACAAATTGTAGATGTACTAGGCATACAATATGCACCAGTTGCAAGAGGAGTTGTTCAATTAGCTGGAATAGCTATTAATACTATTGGAGTTATCAAAGGACTTCAACTTACCATCCATGCATGCCCAAATTTTTCATTCACCCAAGACATATGAGTCATTTATCTTCCTCTTCTCTTCACCATCTTCCTATCACGAGATTTCACTGCCAAGATGGACACTTATTTATCAGCCGATTGGTCACATATGATTCTTAGGAATCGATACGGAACTAAAGTGACTATAAGGGTGGAACCAATCTGTCATAATCATGTATAACCCGACACTGCTAGTCCTATAAATGGGAGTTACACCATTGGAGATCCATAAGAAGTTGATGATCATGAACCGACCACTCTCGTTGAAGAAGTTCCCGATGTTTTGCTAGATGAAGTAAGTAGATATCATCAGTATGATCCCTACCCTAATGTGTTGGAAGAATAAGAAGATGGTTTGCTAATTTTGGAAGAAACAAGATTTGGTACATACTGTATTCATGAAGAAGATACGATCATACCACAAATTTTCAAAACACCAAGTGATTCAGAAGGACTATGGAAATTATTCTTCGACGGATCGATAAGTAAGAATGGATCCAGTGCTGGTGTTATGTTAATTTATCTAGATGGAGATAATTACTTCTCATCTTTTCAGTTGCAATTTAGTTACACTAATAATGTTTTTAAATATGAGGCCCTTGTGCAAGGAATTTAGCTAGCCCAAAAGAGGGGAATCAAGGATCTAACTATTTTTAGAGATAGTGAGTTAGTTGTTCATAAAGTGACATCACATAGTGCATCCAAAAATGATCTTTTAAGATCATACAAGAACTGAGTCTGAGACTTGATTGAATATTTCGAAGCTTTTGGAATCCATGTGGTTCCTAGAAATCAAACTCAAGATGTTGATAGGATTTCTAAAATTGGATTAAAATACGACATACCTGTTGATATCATGAAAGAAGGGTAGTAATATTTCAAAATGGTGGTTCAACTTGGAGTCTGTGATAATGTGAGTAGCTGGCAATTGTCTGATAGTGAAAAACAAATTGTCCTTTTCCTGTAAGAAGAGGTGGAGTTTTCTGCAAGAAATCAAGATAAGTTGCTAAATTCATATGGTGATCAAATAATACAATTAAAAAGAAACAAAATACCAAAAGGCTTAGTCACTCTGGAATACATTTTCAATTTAGATGATCAAGAAAAAAGACATAGCTCTAACATGGTTGTCAAAGAAGAAGATTTTGAGAAAGTCAAGGTAGCACATGAGAAGTTTTTGAATATTGGAAAAGTGTGTACTTCTAAAGAGAAAGAAGCTTTCATCAAAATTTTTCAAGATTATCATGAATTTTTTACATGGATCTATAAATTCCTACGCAGTTTTGATCCAGGATTAGCACAATATACCATTGAACTAGATCCTAATTCCAAGCCAGTTCACCAGAAACAAAGGCCCATTAATCCTAAAATTGAGCCACTAATGAGAACAGAGATAAAAAACTCGTCGAAGCATGGATTATTTCTCCCATCAAGCACTCCTCTTGGGTAGCCAATCTAGTTCCCATAAGGAAAAATAACAAAGAGATTTGGTTTTGCGTAGATTTCAAGGATTTAAATTATGTGTCATTGAAAGACCATTATCCTGTTCCATCAATGGAATAGATTCTTCAAATAGTGGCAGGAGCTCAAATATTTTCTATTCTTGATGGATATTTAGGTTACAATCAAATTCTCATCCAATAATCTTACCAATTCAAAATGGCTTTCACTACCAAGTGTGACATGTATGCCTACAATGAAATTCCATCTGTATTGTCCAATGTCGGGGCTACTTTCCGAAGAGCCATGGATATGGAGTTTAAATGACTAATCAACAATATCACATTTGTTTACCTAGATGATATAACTATATACTCTAAGCATGCATAAGATCACATCACACATCTAAGGAAGTTTTTATGTAGGTGTAGGGAATTTAGGGTTTCACTTAATCCCAAGAACTGTATTTTTGTAGTACATGAGCGAATGTTATTGGGGCATGTTGTTTCAATGGAAGGATTGTCCATTGATCTGGCCAGGATTCATTCAATTTTGTCCTTATCTCTCCCAACTCACAAAAAGGGACTCAAGATTTTTCAGGTAACTATAAATTTCATGCGGAGATTCATCCCTCAATTTGTGAAATTGGCTAAACCATTGACATCCATGCTAAAGAAAAATATGCCATTCTCATAGACAAAGGAAGGATGAGAAATCTTAAAATCCATCAAAACAAAAATTTCTCAATCTCCCATGTTGGTGAACCCCAAGTTTTATAAAGACTTTATCCTTTATGCTTTTTCAAATCAAGAGATCATTTCAGGGATCCTCACCCAACAAAATGATGATCTGATGGAGAAGCCAATTACTTTATTCAATGAATCCCTCAAAGACTATGAACTCAAATATTCATTTATTTAAAAACAAGTCTTTATGGTTATTTGAGATTTGAATAAATTCAATAACATGTTATCCAATAACAAAATTCATTTGATGGTGTCTTATCCAGGTTTCAAGGAGTTTTCCTGAACAAAGAGATGAACGAAAAGCATGCTGGATGGATCACGAAGGTGATGGAGTATGATGTGCATATCAAGGTTACAAAACTTGTCATAGGTAAAGGTTTTTTTCAACAACTTGCTACAGACATGGAATCAAAAGGTGACGAGGATGCAACGCTCTTAAACACTGATGAGAGTAATAAGTTGACTGGTTATCCAAAATGAAGATTTTTCTCTTCTCAGAAGTATATCCTATGAACATGGATAAAAACCAAAGACTAACTTTCTATCTTCAGTCCATTCCATATGTTCTAGTAGATAGTGTTCTCTTTTGAAAGGATTTGAACAGTGTCCTCCTTCGGTGCGTAGGACCGAAATAGGTAAGTAAGATACTAGAATAGTTTCATAATGATCTATCTAGAGGAAATTACTCTGCATGAACAAATGCTACCAAGATCTTGTGAGGAGGTTACTATTGGCCAATTTGTTCAAAGATGCCCATCTTTGGGTAAGGAAGTGTACAAAATGTGCCTTTTTCACGGGTAAGAAGAAGTTGACAGCTCTTCCACTGCATCCAATTCAAGTGGATCAACCCTTTGTTCAATGGGGGTTGGAATTCATTGGAATGATTAATCCTCCATCCAATGATGGACATAAATGGGTCCTTACTGAAACAGACTATTTTACTCAATGGATAGAGGCAAAATCATTGAAAGAGAGCAATGAAAAGGTAGTTCTAGATTTCTTGGAAGGTATAATGACAAGGTTTGGTGTGCCATTTATAGTAATTTTAGACAACGCGATGGATTTTCTTAGTATGAAGTTGAGTGAATGGGCTATTAAAAATGGGGTCTACCTCAATACTTTGTCCAATTACTATCCGTAAGGAAATAGATTGGTGGAGTCTAGTATCAAAAACCTCATAAGGATTATTAAGTGCACGATGGAAACTAACAAGAGGACTTGGCATAGACAGCTTAAGACTGCTTTATGAGTAGATCGGATGACACCTAAAAGGGCCATAAGGAATTATCCTTTCATGCTTGTATATGGAAGGGAGGAAAAACTTAAGCTCTCCTTGGAGTTACCTTTTTTGGATTTAGCTCATCAACTTGAAGTTATGGAGAGTGATCCTCTGACAGTAAGGTTTTATGAACTCATGGAGTTAGAGGAATTACAAAACAAGCCTATGAAGACTTTATAGCAACATCAGGCTCAAGTTAGGAAATCTTTTGATAAAAAGGCATCCGATAGGTGTTTTTAAAAGGGAGATTTAGTCCTCAAATGGGATGAAGACAGGGCCAAACCAGGAAGGCATGCCAAGTTTGACGCCCTTTGTAGTGGGCCATACATCAACATAAGTTGCAAAGAGGTGAATTAATTTCTTCTATCTAGGTTCAATGGAGAAGAAATTCCCATTCATGTGAATGAGATACATCTCAAATCTTGTTTTTGAGAATTTTTCCACCCCCTGTAAATTTTAGTTAGGTGTTTTCCTCCAAGTACTTATGCACATTGTTGTGTGTTGATGTTATTTTTCTTTCCTTGTTGATATGTTTTTGTGTTTTTATTGAACATTGTTTCATCATTGGTGGTGTAAAAAGATGGAATTTTTAGGTTTCAATAATAGTTTCATGATATCCTTAATTCAACATCTTCTTCAGTCAAAATTCTATGGTATGCCATAAATTCCAAATATTCATTAGATTCAGTATACTTCATGCTTAGAATTTCAAGGAGGACCAAGATCGATAATGCTTAAGGAGACTTCAGGATATATCATAGAAGATCAAATAAATTTCAAGATTAAACTATTGACTCCATTCCCAATGGATGACCTCAAGCTACTAGAATCATGCTTAGTAGGAAATCATCCCCAAGAGGTCACCAAAAATGTTATCCAATTTTACATGCATGGAAAAATTGGACAATGGGGTTCTGCTGAATTCTAGGTCTTCATGGAAGAACTTGGGGCCTACAGGAAAAATTTTGTGCTTTGAGAATGTTTATGGTGTTCTAGGATGGTTCAGGATCAATTTTGAACTATTTTCTCCCTTCTCAGGTTTTGGAGGGCCAAGGTTTTCTCAAGGCATGGAAATTGGCACTTGTGGGCCCATCTTCAACTTACGAGGGCATAGCTGGTTAACATTTGACCACACCTAAAAGGGTCCTATTTTCATTTCATAACCTGTATGGTTCAATGGACTGGTGGAAATTCAACATTTTTGAGGTCAATTGTGAAAATTCCCAGGAGCAGGCTTCGAGCTCAAATGGCTTGCCAAGCTAAACGACAAGTTGAAAGTTTTCAAGATATATTGGTAGCTCGGTTTGAGCTCATGGTTTATAACATGTTACCAAGCTAGGCATTAAAATATATACTTAACGAGAATAGGAAATAAACACATGCAAGTTCCCATGAAGATAGGCTATTTTTATAGTAATGTAGAGCATCGTTTTGACAAGGGTCTCGGCGTTGGCTAAGGTTGTCTCGATCAACATATATGCGAGAGGGATCGGTCAAAAGATTATAGTGTGAATATGGTTGATTCTTGCTATACATGCAGAGTGAGTTGTTATCAAAGGTGATGAAGAGATGAAGGATTCGAGGGTGATTTATATGGATTATCTTGGGCCTAGTGTTTGGGATGCTTCGTAGGAAATGGATCGATGAGCAAATGGGGGACTGGATGGAAACTCGTAATCAAGATTGGTAGTGGTAGGTTGGTCGCTGTGATGGTGAATGATTAATACAACATGGGAAATAAGAATTTGGAGTGTTGAGAGCTCATCATATGGCTCAGGTGGCAAGTCCTAATCTGGCATTAAGTGGCTCATAGGTCAAGACCGGGGAAAGTTTGAATAGATAAGGTGCTCAAAAGTATTGACATCATCAAGTGAGGTTGAATTGAGGAAATGTTTCGTAGGATGCAAGGATATCATCATAAAAAAAATCAAATTAGGCTTATTGTGTTTGAGGTTGCAGTAAGGGGAAGCTGAGTCATATTTTTCAGGTACAGAGCTCGAACAGTTGTTCAAGTAAGTTGTAAGGATCATGGATAGCTCATGGGAATTGTAGATATTGAGATCCAAATCTCTGTGTGGGTGCAGTGGTTAGATGGCATTCAAATTCCTAAATCTTCCACTACATACTTGTGGAATTTTTCATCATGGAAACCATAGCAATTAAACCAAATGAGTGGGAAACACATTGCTAAAATTCCACACTTCAGTCATCATGTGGGAAATTTAGGAAAACATGGCCAAGTGAAGATAGTGCCTTTGTAAGACAAGACAAAAAATACACATGGGGTATTTTGCATGGCATGCATCCATGGTGGAGATTATGCCATGACAAACCATCTAATAATCTCCATGATCGAGGAGCTTGAGATCTGCAACCATGGGAAAATTAGAGCGGTTGGTCCAAGTTGAATGTCGGGCCCTGTAGAATAATATGCCAAGATGTTACGCTGTAATTAATGGTGAGAAGTGTGAAACATGGAAAACTTAGTGTTTATATTCATGGGAATTACATTTTTGATAAAATATGGCTGAGTTATCCCATGAGTTTTTAGTAATTAAAGCTTAGTTTTGAGTGTTTTGACACAAGATGTTGTCTCATTCACTAAGATATGTAGAAGGTCGTTGGAAATTCTAATTGAAGAGTTAACAGTTAGTGATAACATGGAGAAAAATGACTTGCAGGAATGGTAGCTTGCGCCAAACTCAGTCATGGAGAACATTGTGAGATCTGCATTGAGAGGATGTTGTTCAATTCAAAGAATGGTATGTTGAAAGATGGTGAAAGTTTATTAAAGGCACATGGGTAATGTCACATAATTTCCTAAATGATTCAGACAGAGCATATAGATAGGTTGAAGGAAATTCAACCACTGGATCTTGTGAAAGGAAGATGAACATCTGCATGGACTCAAGATATGCTGATATAGAATTATTAGAACAAAATTACTCAGCTTCAATAGTTGACAAAGTCTGTGTTTGTGAGCAAGATCAACCTAGAGCTCGAGGATGAGCACATCACTTCGGAAGTAACTCAAGAACCAAATTGGTATGAAAACTAAATGAGATAACACTATGCATAAC
Organism: Taxus chinensis; assembly: GCA_019776745.2. Taxonomy (NCBI): domain Eukaryota; kingdom Viridiplantae; phylum Streptophyta; class Pinopsida; order Cupressales; family Taxaceae; genus Taxus; species Taxus chinensis. The sequence continues at coordinate 516,006,622 of CM034156.1, read as the reverse complement.
AAGTTTACACTTCTAATAGATCGAATGAGCTAGGATTTATGTTTAGGAGCTCAGTCTCTCGTGATCGATCATCATAAGGCATGGCACAGGTGATTGAATGTCGACATCAACTCAATGAGTTAAGGACCATGGAGAGTGATACCACCATTGCTAGCTATGACGAGCTATAATTTGTATGGAGGAACTAGGGTCACTTGATTGAGTTAGTGCATGGATCTTGAATGCATCGAAAAGGATGAATTCTAACCATACATGAATCATTTGGCATGGGTTCTTGAGATGGTGATCTTGCATGGCAAGGGATGAGTGAGTCAAGTCTAATTTGTCTCAGAAGTAAATTCAAGAATAGAATCTCATCTTGATGCATGCATCGATCAAGGAGTTAGCTCAACATGAGCATATGCACATTGATTTCATGAGGATACACATGATGAATGTTTCTCATGGAGCAATGAGCTGAAAATGATCATTAAAGAGACCAAATCATTGATGGGAAAGCACATTGTTCCGCCCAAACTTTTAGACATTGTGAAGAACTTCATTTCATAAGATAACTACTAAGCATGAAACAGATTCACATTAGTCTGAGTCCATGGAGATACTAGATCATGTCTTAGAGCTCACACGAAATATTCAACTAACTGAGTTGAGCAATTCACCATTCAGTGAGAAGAGGTTGGGGAGATATTGAATGGAGAACAACTTGGTAGACTTGTGAGAAAGAATCGAATTGATGAGTAGCTCAAACCGAACTCATTAGAAATTATGTGACTTGGTCCACAAGTTCATAGCAAAGGAAGCAATTTGAAAAAACTCGCTAGGATGAGCTCATTAACGACTCGACATTGAGTTGTTCAAATTTGAGGATTCTAATAAATATGGATTTAATCAACTTAAATATTATATAATTTTATAATAAATATTTAAATAAACATTACATTACAACATAAGTAAATAAAGAAATACTTATAGGAAATAAATAACACATGTGACACAATATTTATAGTGGAAAACCCTAAAAGGGTAAAAACCACTTTCAAAATAACCTTTTCCTTCATGGGAACTATTTTACATCTAGTAAGATCACCTCCTCCTTAAAACCCTATTTACCAATGGTAAAACCAAATCACTTGATTACACACCTTTGATATATTTCTCGAATGTATCAAATGAGGACCTAAAGTACTTTTTATATAAGGTGATTAGGTATGTCTCCCGACCCACCTTTTTGACCTAAATGGTTGACACATATACCTAAGTGATTGTATTTAATAAATATAAACATAAATGATTCACATTATTAAATACTTACCTAATGTATAGTACCTAGGTATGAATATTTAATAATAGAAAATTATTTCATATTATTAAATATTTAACCTATATAATAGTGATGGACCCGTATTAATTAAGGTTTGGCTAGACCACTTAATCATTATGTTCCAACACTCCCCCTTAATGTTAAGTGGGATAACATATGCCAATAGATTACTTTCCTGTGGTACACTACAGGATTTACAGTCCTTAAACCATAAATGTTTTAGGCTAGCATATCGGGTGAAGGAATTATAACACCATCATCATACTGAAGTTACCTTTTGGTATAAAAGGATTTGGAATCCCAAAAATCATCCTATGATCAGTGGCTAAGTATGATTTGTGAGTTTTACATATTCTCACAGGTTCTCATAAAAGGTTATTGAACCCAAGCATAGAGGAGCCTTTTATAACCAAGGACCTCTTTAATAATATGCTTGTACTAGATGTTTACCAGTAAACTCAATAGCACTAAAGAGTTTACTGAAGACCGCATTTAAGATCTTTCTACACTTCTTTCTAAAACAGAAGCCGAGGAGGTATACATGCCCGAAGGTCTTTTTTAGAAATTCCCAAAGGTCTTGTTACAAAAACCAAGTTCCATTAGGAGGTGACATTCTCATACACACTCAATTTTCATGAAAGTGACAAAAATTTACATCACTCAGGGGCTTTGTGAAGATATCAGCAACCTACTCTTCAGTCGGCACAAACTTGAGATATATCTCACCACTTAGCTCCTTCTCACGGATGAAGTGTATATGTATCTCAATTTGCTTCATCCTCTAATGTTATATTATATTATGTTCAAGAGCTATGGTGCTTTGGTTATCGCAGAACAAAGGAACACTACATGGATCCTTCATCTTTATCTCATCGAACAACCTCTTTAGCCATATAGCCTCTTTCATAGGTTTCATTGCACTTCTATACTTAGCTTCTGGTGAAGAGATAGAAAATGTTGGCTACTTTTTGCTGCACCAAGTAATGGTACCTGCACCCAATTTAAACACATAACTAGAAGTAGATTTTCTATCCAATACATCACCAGCATGATCAGAATCACAAAATCCATATAAGTTAGCATTTTCATTCTTAGTATAATGCAACCCATAATTGATTGTACCTTTAATATATATCTAAGAATACTTTTTGTAAGATTCCAATAATCTCTATAAGGTTCCTGCGTAAACCTATAAGTAATTCATACTGCATAGAAAATATCTAGTTTGGTGATAGTGAGATATATAAAACTACCAACTAACTGCCTATATAAAGTAGGATCAAATTTTTCACATGCAGGTTTAGGATCAATTTTTAGTCCAACTTCCATAGGAGTAGAAATTGGCTTACAATCAATCATGTTAAACTTTTTCAATACATTGGTTTCATATTGTGCTTGAGAAACAACAATAGAATGTAAGAGACCTAAATTAGTCATTTCAAAGTACTGTTTCAATTTTTCTTTAATTCTACAAATTAAAGCAGGATTATCACCAATCATAAGAAAATCATCAACATATATACAAATAATGATAATATGTGATCCTTCTTTCTTAATGAATAGATCATTTTCAAAAGAACAATTAGAAAATCCTAACTATTTAAAGAAAGAATTAATTTTCTCATACCAAGCTCTAGGATCTCGCTTTAAACCATACAATGATTTTTTCAATTTACAAACATAGTTTTCTTTACCAATTTTTTCAAATCCTTTAGGTTGAGACATGTAAAGTTATTCTTTCAAATCATCATTCAAAAAGGCATTTTTCACATCCATTTGGTGGATTTCCCACCCAAATTGAGTGTAAATTACAAATAAGGTCCTAACAATACTCATTTTAGCTACAGGGGCAAATGTCTCAACATAATCAATACCAGGTTTCTGAGTGAAACCTTTAACAACAAGTCTAGCTTTATGTTTGTCAATACTACCATCTTTATTATATTTTACTTTGTATAACCACCTAGACCCTATAATAATTATTTTCTTTGGAGGTGGAACCAACTCCCAAGTTTGATTTATAATTAGGGCATTATATTCAGCTTGCTTTGCATTGATCCACTTCTCATCTTGAGAATCTTCTTTAAAACGTTGCGGCTCAGGTTCATACAAGGTCATTAATGCATGGTACATATGATGGCTTATGTTCATTTTCCTAAGATCAATAGGATTAGAAATCTTTAACACAGATTGAACCCATTTTGGTTTCTTAACTAGGGAGTTGGAAGATTCAGAAGCATTTATAGTATCAAAACAAGAAACATGATCATGACCATTTACTATATTCTCAATATCAGAATCATAACCATTATTAGAAATATTAACAGAGTTAGGAATATCTTTACCATTATCAGATGAACAAAAGTATTTTTCCAAAACCACCACATTTCCATTTTCAGTTACTTCCCTTTTTATAGGGTCTTAAATCCTTAGACCTGCAGTGTTAATACCATATCCAACGAAAACACAAGAGAAAGAAGTCATATCAAGTTTCTTTCTTTTCTTTTTAAGAATGTATAAAGAAGCAGGACTACCAAAAACTTTTAGATGAGAAATATCATGTTTTTGATTTGACCATTTTTCTAAAGGAGTTAAAAGATGAATAGCTTTGGTGGGAATCCTATTTAGAATGTAGACTACTATGTTCATTACTTCTGCCCAAATAAATTTGGGAAGACAGGCAGAATGAAGCATAGTGCGAGTTACATCTAAAATACTCATGTTCTTACATTCTGCAATACCAATAGATTGGGGAGAATGAGGAGAAGTTAATTCCCTTTTAATACCATAATCAATAAAAAAAATTTAAATGCTTTACTAACATATTCACCCCCATTATCTATTCTAAGTCTCTTAATTTTATAATTTGAAGAGTTTTCAACAGATGCTTTAAATTCCTTAAATTTACCTATTAAATCAAATTTATTTTTAAGAAAATATGACCAAATCATCCTGGTGAAATCATCAATGAAAGTCACAACATATAAAGAACCATTTAATGAAGCTACTTCAAGAGGTCCTCTAACATCACTATGAATAATTTCTAGTGGGGAAGACGAACTCTCTTCAAGATGTGAGTGAAAGGGTTTAGCACTTTGTCTTGAGCGTAAACACCCTTTACACACATTATGAGAAGAAGACAACACAGGAAAACCTTTCACAAGATTATATCTAGTCATTTCATATAAACTTCTATAATTAACATGTCCTAATCTTTCATGCCATAGTTTTGAATTATTCAAACTCTGAGAACAAAACAGGATGCAGAATGAAAATCATCAAAAATATACAGACCATTTCTTTCAATTCCTTCATCTATTATATTATCATTACTATCCTTGATATACCAAGTATCTTTCAAAATTTGAATAGCCAAACCATCATGAGTTAATTGAGAACATGATAAAAGGTTATTTTTGAGATTAGGAGCAAATAAAATATTATTCAACACACCATTAACAAATTTTAATTTCTCTTTCTCTTTTTCTTCTAAAGATGAGCTATCACCAAGATACACACGTTCATTGATTTTAACAACATCAAATAAAGAATTTGAAACACTAGTCATGTGATTTGATGCACCTAAATCTAGAATTCATTCAGAATTAGAGGAAGAATACAACACAACATATAATGCAATCGTTTTAGGAATATCATTAGAGCTATTCTTTTTCCTTAAATTATATTTTGAAGAAACAATTTGTTTTTTTAATTTTTATGGATAGGTTTCTTCATTTTTCTATCTTCCTTTTCATGTCCAAATTTACCACATTTGTGGCATTTACAACTAAAGCTAACACACAATTGATCAGAAGAAAAAAAATCTTATTAACAAAAGAAGATTTAGATCTAAATTTTTGATCTGAGAAGGGCTTGTGAGGTTTGAACTTTTAATTTTGAGAAAGAAGTGCCTGAGAGGCATTATCCTTATATTCAAATTTCATCATCACTTGCTCTTCCTATATCAAAAGTGAACTCAAGGTATTTAAATCAAGTAGATCATTTTCGTTTTGATATTTAGAGTTCAAGATAGAAATAAAATTCCTAAATATTTCATGTATATTTAACTGAACAATAAAGTAGATTAATTTTTCACCAATTAAATCGCAATTGTATCCATCTATTTTTTCTTTAATATTTTTAATTTTGGCTAAGAAATTAACTATTTTTTCATCTCCTTTCAGAGGATTTGTAAGCAATTCTAAAACTAATTTAATAATTTTAGATAAACACGTACCTTCATGCATGGATTCTAGTTTTGTCCATACCTCTTTCAGATGTTTGATATTACCAATGTGTAGAAGGTTCTCATTGTTCACATTGCGCAAAATCATGGAAAGAGCCTCTTGAATTTGTTGCGAGAATGCATTCATGTTATCTATAGTGGCTTGACGACTGGTGGGAGCAACCTCAGATTCAAAAACAATTGTCTAGAGTTTCCTCGCCATAAGTTCTGATTTGACCATTATCTTCCAAATGTTGTAGTTGGTCCCATTCAGGATTTGGGTTTTTTCAAGAAAGAAATAGTTGGACGTAATTATTTTCCTTAACCTATAAAACGCACTCCATTATAATATACAATGTACCATAGAGTTAGATACATTTTTATCAAAAAAGTAACACTTTTAACATAAACAAATATAAATTTTATAGATCTACATAAAATATTTAATCATAACTAATTTTGTCATTATAATCCATATTAATTAACATCCCATGATCAAAATAATAACCCGCAATATAAAGGGCTTTGCATTATACCCCAGACTTATATATATATATATATATATATATATATATATATATATATATATATATATATATATAAGTGAAGAAGAAACCCTTAAGGATGCAAAATAACTTAAATTTTTTGGAAAAGAATAATGTAGACAAAGATCCGGCCAACTTAAATTTGACATCTAAATGACCGTCATACTACATTATGTTTGGTCTGTCGTGACGGTCATTTGACTGTCAAATTTAATGGAGTCACAAATTGTTGTGTATTTCTAGAATTTCTTCTATATAATATTAAGGATGTTATATTTTAATACATTGTATTAACCTATTATAATTTATAATGTAAAATTATATTCACTTTAAAAAAGAGGTATATAGTTTATATAATGTAAATAAAAAACAACATATAGTCTATAAAAAATTATAAACTATACTATATATACTTTTTAAACAAACCAAACACATATAACCCTTATTACGGGGCCCCTCATGAAAAAAATATTTAAAATATTTACCAGGTCATGTAATTTTAAATTCTACATAAACCTTAGAATTTACATAGGAGACAACATTTTTCACACATCCAATGGAAAAAATTCAAATCCTATTTTTATGGAGTTTTGTCTCCTCCTTTAACCATTGAAAAAATTCAACCTCCACATATTAAAACTATAGAAAAAAATATTTGAAATATTTAACCCTTACATCCAGTAAGATCACCTCCTCCTTAAAACCCTATTTACCAATGGTAAAACCAAATCACTTGATTAGCACACCTTTGATATTTTTCCCAAATGTATCAAATGAGGACCTAAAGTCCATTTTATATAAGGTGATTGGGTATGTCTCCTGACCCCCCTTTTCAACCTAAATGGTTGACACATATACCTAGGTTAGTGTATTTAAAAAATATAAACATAAATGATTCACATTATTAAATACTTACCTAATGTATATTACCTAGGTATGAATATTTAATAATAGAAAAATATTTCATATTATTAAATATTTAACATATATAATAGTGATGGACCCATATTAATTAAGGGTTGGCCAGACCACTAAATTATTATGTTCCAAGATGAGCTCAAGGATAACATGAGCCAAGTTTCATTTTGGCATAAAATTAAGATGTGGTCTACAACAAAGAGATGGATTCATAACAGAGTTTGAAATCAGGTGATCAAGTCATTGATCATTCAAATAAAAATTCAGAAAGATCTGAGATAATAATTAAATCAACTGATGGGATCGAGCATCAAAGAAATTTTTAAAAAACTGTGAAGTTAAAATAAAGGCCGTCAAACTTGTGATACTGAGGTCTTGCTCAAATGGCCTTGTAATCATGTGATGAAGCCATGATTGGGTCTAACCCATACTCTGGAATGAACTCGCACTGATGGTGGTGACATTAAGTGATCATTTTAGGTATTGTGCTCATGTCAAGTCAAAATAGAGATAATTCCATATGGATGAGTCATTCAGAGGCAAGGCCAAGTTATGATTAACGAGATTGCTAGTTCATGGGAACGATCTCGTAGAGCTTGGGGCTTAGTAAATATGGTGGAACATAGAAGGTGATCATTGATATATATGAAGGGGCTCTGATACAGGAGCTCAACTCAGTTTTAGTTAAGGATAGAGGAGATCGACACCAACTCGGTGAGTTTTCTCGGCAAGCTAATTACCGAGTTGGGCTATTTTTTGGCCTTTTCTTCATGACCCCCCCTTTTGGTTCAAACCGTTCAATGGGGGGTCCCGCCATATATTAAATTAATATTTTTATTTAAATATTTTAATAATAATATTTATTGTTATTTTTAAAATATTTTATTTAAATATTCTTTTAATTAATTAAGAAGATTAGGTCAATAGGCAATTAATGGCACATGATGGAAGATTCTTAGTGGCTCAGCTAACTATAATAAATACATCATATGCCTTTAATTTAGGAATGTAATTATGACATTTCGTCTTCTCTCTCACATATTCTTCTATAAATGTAAGTTGGAAGCTCATTCCAAGGGGTTCAAATAGGGTTAGATAGGTTGGGAAGTTAGACATCTTAGGCAAGTGTGTGTTTTTCAAGACTCCTCTCTCTTCTGTAAGTTGTCCTTATATGTTGAGGGAACTTTCAAGCCTCTTTTAAAATACTGTAATGGAAACCATTGCCTCTTCTGAATGTATGATGCATTTTGCATGTTATTGAAGCAATAAAAGTGTGTGTTTTGTGACCAATCTCGGTCCTTCCATCCCTATATACTTCTTTGTTCCTTTTCTCATGCTTGTAGGTACACTGTGCAAGTTGATGTTTCTATTGTAGGTTCTTAGATTTCTGTACTTATCAAGTGGTGGAGTGCTACATGCAGTTGAGTTATGGTTCTTATTTACCCTTATCAAGTTGATCCTTCTTCACTAGAAGACTAGTAACTTGTTTGTCTGATCATGTTTAACAAAGTAAACACTTGTTTCCTAGTCTGTGGTATTTTATACCCTCTCTAATTTTTAGTAGATGAAGTTGAATTGTGGTACACACACCCTCTTCAAATTAACCCTTCCTGAGTTTGGAAAAAACTTTATTTGGTGCATCACTATCCCTTGTATAGTTTCATTTATGCAAATATGTTTCCCTAAAACCCATGAAAATGTTATCATAGGTCTAGATAACTATTTTATTATACTAGGAGTAGTACAAAACTTAGTTTAGGAAGAGGAAGATGGAATTCTCTGGAGGTTCACCTTGAGCCCAATTCGCATAGCTTGAGAGGTTATCCCATGTGCCCCAAACACGCCGCATGTCTTATTCACATTTTTTTCATTCGGAGGGTGTAGTGATTTGGAAATAACAGGCAATAGTATGAAAAACTCTTAAGCTTCTCCATAACTCAAATGTGATATATGTATAGGAAATAGGTGCTCAAGAACTGGAGGTAATGTCTTATTATAATTGAAGGAATTAGTATTGTAAGATTATGGATATGGATCATTCACTGATATAATGTCCATATGAAGTGAAGGCATAATAACCCTAACAATGGTGGAATGAGGATTCACAAGAAGATGTGGATTAATGATGACCTTTGAAATAGTAGAAGAGACTAAAATCCCAGAAGGGGAACTCTCATTAAAGGAGATGAATGAATCCTTTGAAGTATTAATGAATTAATGCTAAGAAGAATAAAGAGAAAATCCATGTACTACATCACAAGTAGGCACTACCAAGATACAACTAAGGTATCGATGATACTCATCCAAAAAAGGTTTCTCAACAAATAGAAGAGAATTTTTTGATAGGTATGTATCATGAAAAAAATAAGTAGGAGTGGAAGATTCCTCAGACACTATTTTTGGAATGGAGGAATATGTAATGAAGGTATGCGGATTGAAACAAGAACGCATGATTTTTGATGGTTAAATAGGGGGTTCAATATTATATGAATGGTGGACATGAGAGGGTGGAGAGATATCCTCATCAGTATGGTCATCATTAGAAATAGAAGAATAAACCTCATCATTAGGAATATGAACAAGAAAAGTTGTGTCAGCATAACTATCATCACTTGAAGTGGGAGTGGAGATAATTGTATTGGAATAAGTAGTAATAACAACAATATCTAAAGAGTCTCCGAATAATTACTGAAGAATGCACCAAATAGTGCGAGGATACTCCATGTGTTCCACATTATGTTGGTTTATCATGATAATGTACATCAAAATATGACCATTAACCATGTTACAAGTGTCAAGCAAGTCTTCAAGTTGATTTGGATTATTGGGGGAAAGTACTTGTCTATAAAATAATATATAGAATTCATCATGAATGAGAAAACATTCCATGCTCAAAAGTCAAAGTACTTGTCATCTGAAGTATAGGTATGAGAATAAAATCCTCCATGGTGCATCTAAAAAAGGGTCAATAAGATAAAATAAGTCATGGAAGACAAATACACACTAAGATGGACATCAGAAAAAACTTGAAATGTGTCAAACTTTTGAGAAAAGAAGGGTGTAATAACACACAAAATATTACAAAACGTCATAGTCAACCAAGATTGTGTTAGCATATGATTACAAAACTCCAGAACAATTATAACCCCATGTTTACATCACTTTAAGAATAACGCATTGGTTATAAGAAGGTGTTTCTATGTGACCTGAAAAAATTGGCTACTCACTTTCCAGTAGTTGAAAAAATATGAAATAGCATAGGCTACAATGAGTTTCAATTGAAATTAGAGAAACACTAGGTAATGGGAACAAAACAAGGTCAAAATAAATTAAAAATGGGAAATTAAAAGTTCTATGTGAGAAAAAACATCTCACATTGGATACGGGGCTCCCTTATTGCAAGGTTATGGTGGACGCTCTCAGAATCCTGTAAACAATAACAAGAGCACTAAGACAAAAACATGACTCCCAAAAGAGAAAAAACTCCAAGATTCCAAGAAACCTTCTGAAAAATCCTACAAACTTTAAAAATGTACTACAAACCTCCAACACAATTCAAGGATTAAAAAATCCCAGTAAGGCTACTTTTTGAATATTTTTCTTATTAATTTTAATTTCCAAAAAAGGAAAATAAACAAAACTAAAAGACTTAGTTAAAAATACTAAGTAGCCTTATATGAATGTGACCTAATTAAAATTATACTTCCTTCCTTTAATAAAATAAACACCCTAACTTTATTTTAATATAAGTTAAGATAAAAAAATAAACTTAAGTTTAATTTAATTTACCATGGATTGTATCAAAAAATGTGGGCACGAGTATAGATTGAATGGGAGAGAGTAAGTTTTAGAAATAAAAAACCAATGGTAAAGTTCAATGAATGAGTGTCACTTGACACAAGGGCAGGAAGGAAGGGCTCGAAGATGCGAGTGAGCTAATGCATGGATGGGGGTCAACCAGAAGATAAGATTGAGGTAGAGACGAGTAGGAAGTTCAATGAGCTGAGTTCACATAGGGATTGGATAAGGAAGAGGACAAAAATATTGGAAGAGTTGATGGGATGGCATATTGATAGATTGAGATAGATACCAAGACATCTTGATGATTTCATGAATACATAGGGTAAAAATTGAGCTCGTGGATGACTTACCACATGAGGTTGGATGGGGTGAGAAAAACAAAGCTCGGGAAACAAGGTAGTCAAGTTGAGAAAGATTGAATGATCTAACATGAACCAAACAACTGGTGTGGATATCTCAGGAAACTTTAAGCCAGATCAAGAAATCCAAAAAACCACAGTCTATACCAATAACCAAAGGTAGAAGGTACATGGTGAGGGTTTAAGCATGTGGTGGCTCACCTAAGCAGTCATAGAGCTGCACAAGCCTTAAATGTTAGGAGAGAGAAAAATCCTGATGTGGCTCGGTGAATAGGTCAAGTAGGGATCTTGGTTAGTGATCTCATCTTGCTAGGATGAGTTGAGGATTAGGAGGCCAAATTGGCCTTCAAAAATACCCAAGGGGAGAAGAGAAGCTCATTAAGAGAGAAGGGAAGGGTGTGCCAATGGAAAATCAAGGTTATGATAAGGTACAAGAGGGGATTATAAAGGCTAGCTAAGGTAAGAAGAAAACAATAAATTTCATAAGAAGAACTTAATATATAAACACAAACCAAAAACCACAAAATACCTCTAATGTAGATATTTCTTGCAAATATGGTAGCGACTAGATATATTTACTGAACAAAACCCCTAAATTTGCATATGTAACATGTACATACACTAGAAACAAAACAAAATAATAAAAATCCATGAAAAACGATACAAACAAATTAATGCAAGTAGAGCACAAATCAAATATGGTTATAAAACTTACACAAGAAACTAGTAAAACCTCAAAATCGAGAGTAGTAGGAAACAAATGAGGGAAAGTTACATGATTCCCCAAAAAAATATTTTATACCATGTGAGAGAATGTGAGACAATAATCAAGACAGAATACTCACACATCAACCAAGTTACGCTCGAATGGAACCTTGATGTAGCTGCAAGTGGTAATAAAGAATTAACCACCATAAAAGTTGTGCATGCAAGAAAAAGGTGTGCTCATTCTCATATATCAGAGAAATGAAGTACAAAAAGGAGTGATGAGTAGCTCCTAATGTAAGAACCATCATATCTCAACAAGACAAAAAGGATTTATAATCTAGAAATGGAATGCAACTCAAGTATGACACACAGACGTACATTGACACGAATGATATTTTCTATGACAAACTATTTCATGTGCCTTAAACTCCTAATGATGCCTAATACCTATGACCTCACCTAGGGTGAGATGACTCATCATCTATGAGGGGATAACTAACTAGACAGACAAATCAATAAAAATCCCTCATAACACAAGTGTGGCTTTTAGGTCTCCGCATTTAACTTTCTGTGTTCTAAAACATGTGAGATGGCCATGGGATACTAAACATTGAGACCTCTGTCAAACACTATGTTAGTCATCGACAAAATTAAACTTCTCCACTTCATCTTCTAACCTCTTTGGACCTTCATTTTTTCCCTCAGTGTATCGCGACGTCCTTAAAATAAAACCCATGTCTCTAAAATTTCGGTGAAGCACTAAAATTATCAAATTCCACCTAAGTTGTTGATGACACTCCCTTTATTCCATGGACTAGAAGAGTCCACATAATGCTAAATTCAGATTTTGTGTTACACTCAAATATATTTTTGCATGACTTTTGACATCCTTACTGACCTCTGTGGAATGTCGTAATGCTAGAAACCCATGAGCTTAATGCCCAATGTTTTATAGCCTTGAATTTTTACCCTTAATAATTATTCTTCCAATGCTTCATGGATCCTAAAATTTGCTTCATTTTTCTTTGAAACATCAAGGGAAGATGACCCATATGTTTAGTTTTGGCCATGTGAGAATAAAATTTTCAATAATTCACCTAAGTCTCCTTTACATCATTCCTTTGTTCCAAAAACTTGGAGATTCCATGGAATACCAAGTTCTTGGAATCCATTGTACACTAAATACTAGTGTTCTATGAATTTTTAGCAAAAATTCTTTTAAGTCCAAAATTGATTTGAAGAGTTACCAAAACGTCTAGGGGTTATTTTGGATAGCAGTTTTACAAACATCTATCGGAAATTTGCTTGTTTGATGATGAAGACTAGTGAACCTTTGAGCATCCATTTGGCATGGAAAAAACCTCCATAACCTGCAAAATGATCTTAAAACTTGAAAATCTTACCCCTAAGTCTGCATGAAATTAGAATTGATCTATAAATATTTATCTTTGCTTTTAGAAACTTATTTACTAGGATATTTTCATAAAACTTGCAAATTCTCAAAAAAATTGATTTCTTTCTAAGGAAAGAATAAGAATAACTTTGATTTGTAACTAATCTTTGGGGTTAAATGGATGCATCTTGAAACTTCCCTAAGACACTATAATTTCACCATGAAATCTGACTGAGATAAATTGTTAAAAAAAAACAAAGGCCCACAAAACATATGTATAAACATGAAATGCATATTGTCCATGCAAAATCATGCACTTAGGTGCATTTCTAGGTACTAAATACATACTAGTATTCATATGAGTCCTAAGTAAAAAAACTTCTAATTGACGACTTTGTTTGTTGTTTTTCCTTTGCTTCTTGTTTTCTATTTGGCATTTTACACCCCACAACCTAGTAAGTATTTTACTTATTTATATTTTATGTCTCCATAAACCAGTGCCCAACTAGGAAAAGAGAGCCTAGGTGCCTCTTTCCCCTCTAGGAACCCTCAACTCTTTTCTACCTTACTTGCTTCTTTTGGCTCTCTTTTATCTTTTTGGAATCTTTTTCACTTATGGGTTGGCCTTACAATTGTTAATTACAAAATTCAAACAAGGGAATCATATAAATACATAGTTATGTGTTCAAAATGAGGAACCAAAATCTAAGTATCATTACTATCACCTAATCTTGCACTCAAAAGGAACCTAAATCACTTCAAATCATCCATTTGGCATTCAAATAAGAGATAAGGGATTACATTTTAGGCATACACTGCATAATAAGGGGAAGTTCATTATCCATCCACGCATTATAATTACATTATTATATCCTATTATCAAGTGCACTTGCACAAGTTCATCCAAGGGAATGATTCTAACACACATTCACAAGAAATATATGGAGTTTGATATGTAGTGCAATTCTTGGTCCTGAGTTCACTCTTTTAGGTGATCGTCGGGGTCTATCTTGCTTCCCATATTGCATCTTTATTTTTTTGAATTAATGTGGTATTGTGGGTTTTGGAGGTGATATATGTTTTGTAAGTTACATGTACGATATTCAATTTAGGTGTGAAATACATGCAATCCACTAGAGCTATTTGTGACACTTGTGTGATGAAGTAAAAACTAGGTTCTAACCATTTTCATAGTCACAGGAACCCAATAGCAGACTCTGGTGCCCAGCTGCCCCTAGCCCAATTTAAGAACCCATTTCCAGCGTTGTCTGTGATCTACAAAATTTATTCTAAGAATCGAAAATACAAATATCCTCCTATTCAAAAATGTTACTGGTCCATAACACTTTAGGATCAAGTGTAAATCAGATAAGTCCTCTCTCCTTCCTCTTTTCTTAGGGTTTCAAATATTATATCTTAGATTGCGTATGCCAAAACCATAATTTAGCATTTATTATCATGTGTGACTATGCAATATTAGATTTAATTAATTCAATTTAATTTAAATCATTTGGTGAACCTTCTCATTCAAACCCTAACTTTTGAGAATGTACCAAAATCCATCTCTTTCTTTCAAATTCATGGATCAATATTTTTTCTCTTATTTTATTCTAACAAAGGTTTCTGGCATGCCTACTACTGCTTCTGATTTTATGCAAGTTCATACTCAGTATCCTCCTCACTTTGTTAATCCCATATATTATCTGACTATCAATATAGTCCCCACCCACTACACTCATCCTCCTATGGCTCTACCTATTTCTGTCCCACCTCCTCTTACTTCAGCAATTCCTTCCACTACCTCTAACGGTTATGACATCATAGAGAAGCTTAAGAATACACCAAAAAAAATATATCTTTATGATTCATTACGCACATTAGAGGTCTCCCATTATGAGGTCTCCCACATTATGTTATTCACACATTAGAGGTCTCCCATTATGTTATTCACATTGAAAGCAATGATTCAGCTATTGCATTTTCTCACCTCATTCAATCTCTCAAAAACTCACCACAGGATATATATTTTAGTGATGAGGATATCATTACTTCTATTAGAGAGGATCCATTTCCACATTTTCTTATCACTTATAGTGTTAGTGCAATATATATTAATCATGTAATCATTGACATTAGATATCCTAAAATCCTATGCTCTCTCTTTCTCTCTCAGGAAACTAGGCATTACTAACAATCTAATTAATAAATATTCTCAATTCATTCATAGCTAATATTCTACCACTCATACATTTGTAGGAATCATCACTCAACCTTTTGAAGTTGGTCCTAACATGGTTCCTACTTTCTCCTTTGTCATTGTTTCCACATTTCAATACAATTACTTACTTGGTAGACCCTGGATTCATTCCATGCATGTTGTTCCATCTACAGTTCATATGTTCATTAAATTCGTACATGATGGTTATGAACATACTATCATTGTGGAACTTGAACCATTCAAGTTTTTCCATATAGATCATGTCACTATCACACTCATTCTTCCATCACAACCAATTCCATAACACAAGATTAGTACATATGATTCCGTACAATCTATCGTTGTTACTTAATTTTCTCATTCTCCATGCACTCTATCCATTCCTTCTCATACTACTAAAAACCTATCACCAACTATGTTAACCCTATGGCTGATACTTCTTGACCTATCACGGATCCTCCCAATTCGACACCTGACTCCACTCCTACGAATAATCTTGATAATTATATACAACAAGATAATGTTAGCACTAATGATCCTAATGATGAGGCTAATGTTGTACAGCTTACTAATGACACCTTGTGTAATCTTAACTTTACTCCTATTGAATTTAATGAATCCTATTTCCCAGATAAGTTTGTTCCTACTGGCCCTCTTGAATATAAATTCAAAAATCTTCCTCCATGTACTATTTCCATGATACCTTATCATGGGGATTTGCATACATTATATATTCTATCACCTACTACATCTCCTTATGTTCCTTCTACTACACGCTTGGACCCCTTCACATGTACTCTCTTCTTTGGCCATTATGTGTTTATTATCATTAATCTCAACCCCATTGATGGAAAAGTTTATCATTTGGTAATGTTAGTCCCCATATGATGTTATACAAGTGTGAAACATGAAGTATTATTGGTAGTGTTACTTTGGTGATGTTCTAGGAGGTCCTAGTGCTTGGTTGAGTGAGTTTAGTCATGGTATAAGATCTCTTGAGCTAGTTGGAATTTTTCATGATTTCAAACATGGATGGTATGATTTTTCGTGAGTTTATATATGTCTACCTAATGTCACCATGTTTAGGTCATGGTGTTTCAGGTTAAGTCGCATCATTCTAGGCTTGTTTCTAGTCCTAGAACATGTAAAATGTGATGGAGATATGAGAAATAGAGCCCAGAATTATTATTTCTGCATGGTAGTTACATGGTGATGATATAAAGGGAATGTGTTGTGAATTTCATGTTAGAATTCAGAGTTATGATGCATATTTGGGGTCCTTAGGAAGAAAACATTGGGAAACAACTACTTTAACACAGGTAAATGAGATTAGTTGGAGTTTTTGAGAGCTATTTTGCATATTTAGTGAATATGGAAAGGTATATAATGCTTTCATGATGCTTCATGAGAAGTTTCAAGTAATTCTAAAGAATATTTTGCATGTTATGCAAGTTTTACTAAAACCTAGTAATTTTTAATGTGTTTTTCAAGCAAATTTGGACCTTTTGATGATCGTTGTGAATTGTATGATTTACATGGGGACCTGATATCTTTAGAATAAATTCTAAGGTCACTTATGAATATTTCACAAAAAATAGGTGATTTTATCTTCACGTTTTTATGAATGATCATTAACAAGGTAAAAGTGGTATTAAACCCTAGTAAAACCCTAGCTAGGAGCAACACTAAAAATGTAATATATAGATCATGTTTTGATTGCTAGTGAAAAAGTGATGATTGGATGATTTAGATGACTCTTCCATATTTCTAGAAAGGTATGTTAGAGCATGAGGGGATATGTGGGTACCAGCTGAATATGATTATTTATGAAGAGTTGCAGTTTGAGGAGCCTTGAATTTTTCTTGATGTTAATGAATGTTTCAAGTCATGGTGATGGTGGAAAAGACCAAAGTGTGCCTTATTTATGAGGATTGGTTTATTGGGAAGTTTGGAGCAACCTGGTGTAAAATTGACATTACATGAGCTACATGTGGAATTATGATTCCATTCAAAATATTTTGTGAATCAGGTAAAATATATTTCCCTTGGTGTATCAAAATTGAGATTTTTAGATGGTGTGAAAATATATGCGCCATTTGGTGAGGGTTAATATTGAAGGATGTTTGTTCTAGTAGGGAGCTAAATGCTACATGAGATAAAGTTGGTGTTTCTGAGTTATTCATGAAAGGTGCATATTTCTAAGTGCTTAAGGATCAAGTATAAGTGTGTTGCATGAAGTTTTTAATCTTGGAAGTGGTTTTTGTGATGTTGGAGCAAGTTAGGCTAATTGTCATTTCTTAAGTCCTAGATGGATAAAATGCAATTTTCATATATGAACTTGGTTTAAGGCATTCCACTTGGAGTTGGAAAGAGTTAAAATATGTTATGGAAATAGGACTTATATCTATTTTTAATGGTATAATTTTTTGTAATGATCAGTTTATTTTATGACGTTTCCAAGTTACTTTGTGAGAAAGAAGGTTTCTTTCATTTTAGAACAAGATTGCTTTTTTCGAAAGATTGAGTTGGTTAGAGAATGAAATGGATTGGATAATGCTTTCTATCATATGAAACATGAAGAGGAATGAAAATCAAATATATTGAATCTATGTTTAGGTCTTGAAAGTATCAGAAAGGGTGCAAAATAGTTACATTTGTAAAACTTCTTTTTGGGAAGCTTGATTCGGTGAAGGAATTTTTTTTGTGGTTTGAATATATGATTATTTCATGAGATATAATATTCATAGAATTGTTTTACATGTTTTAGGATTTCCATTTAGTATTCACATGCCATGGTTGAGGTGTTCTTGGGTGGTCTAGAGGCCCAAAGGTAAAATACAGTTGTTGGAAACATTTGTTTTAAGATAATTTCACACCTGCACCTGTATAAGGTATCATGTTAGTTATAGGGACATCAATTTATTTTGAATGAGAAAATAAAATTTTGTATCAAGATTGGTTCTTATGAAGAGGAATTCCTATGCAATATAACTCCCATATATGTATGCCATATTGTTTTGAGGATATATTTGAAGTATGACAAACAAGAAATTCATGATGGCCATGCAAATACCTACACATTGATGAAATATAAACATAATTATACTTTGAATCCCTTTAAAGAATCAAGTGTAAAGTTGGAGAGGAGTCCAAAAGTGTTTTTGATTTCAAGAAATGAGTTCCTAAGTACTATGAAAGGGGATGGTGAAATATTTTCATTAATTTTGAGGATTAGATAAAAAATAGAGTAAGGTGAAGTTGTGAAAATAGAGGAGATCCTGTAAAATTAAAAGAGGTTCTAGGTGAGTATGTGGATATTATGTCCAAGGATATTTTGGATGGTTTTACCACATACACACAATATCAATAACTATATGGAATTTATACCATGATTTATTATACAAAACAAGATTGCATATAGGTTGGTACCTATGGAGAATAAGGAGATGAGAAGTCAAGCGCAAGATTTAATTGACAAGGGATTGATTAAATAATATCGTATCACATCACATGCATAATAGCCATAATATTGGTGCCAAAGAAATGATATTGTAGATTTTACATTTTTACAAAGCCATCAATAATTTTATGATCAAGTAAAAATTCACATTTTCATGTATGGATGATTTGATGGTTGTTTGGATGGAGAAGATTTCTTCACAAAAATTGATATGAAGAGTGGATACCACTAGATCAAAATTAGGGAAAGAGATAAATGGAAGAATAATTTCAAAATATAATATGGGTTGTATTATTGTTTGTTCATACCATTTAGGTTAAATAACTCTCCAAGAACATTCATGTGGTTATGAATGAAGTGTTGAATCCTTATCTAGGTAATTTTTTCATTGTTTATGTGCATAAAATTCTAATTTTGAGAAAGACATAAGAAGAGAACTTGATCCACTTGTGGAAAGTGTTAGAATTATTTTCATAGGAGAAGTTGCTAGTGAGTCTGAAGAAATGTAGTTTTATGCAAAAATAATTTGTATACTTGGGATCTGTAATATCTCAAGAATGGTTGAAGACGGATCCTATAAATGTCCTAGATATTGTGGATTAGTTGTCACCCAATAATTACATGGAGGTTAAAATATTCCATCGAATTGTGAGATTCTATGGGAATTTCATTAGAGGATACAGTGACATTTGCACATATAGGTGACATGGAAGGACAAAAAGGAGTTTTTGTGGAATGTGCACTTCATAAGTTAAAGAAGAATTTCATGGAGTATCTATTGTTAGCCTTTCCTGATTTTAGTAAATTATCATAGGTTGATGGTGATGAAAGTGGAGTAGCCATTAGATGATCTGTAAACAACACTAGATCCCCTTTTTTGGTAGTTTATAACATGATCAATTACTTATCATTTTTTGTGACTTTTATAAATAAAAAATTGATCAAAAAAATGAATTTTGAATGTTTTAAAGATCTAGTCTGGAACTGGTTAAAGATTCCCAAAAATTAAACTTAATATTCGTTCAATCAAAAAATCCAAATTTTAGTTTTACTTATTTCTCGTAAATGTCATAACTAATTAAAAATTTCTTGTTTGAATTAAAATATGACTTAATAAATGTGGAAATATATCATAGATAAGAATGCAATAAAAATAAGATAAGATGACACCAAAATTATTTACGAGTTCAGAAAATGCCTACCTCTCCAAGTTCATTCAAACCAATCCATTAAAATATGTCAAAACTATAAGTATAATCAAAATTACAATAAATAAATATGGATCCAAAACCTACAAATTCATGACCTAATACCTTTGAAATACTCTGACGATGCTCAATGTTTTTCCTCCACTTTCCCTAAGCACTTGCAAAATCTCTTCCCTTAGTTATCTATCAGCATGTGAATTTCAAACCTTAAAAGGAAATCAAAAGAACTAAAAAATGGGAAAATGATAAAAGCACCAGGAACATCTCAAAATTCTAGACAACTTCCCAATTTATACTGAGATCCAAAAATGCCTATAGACTGATCTAAAATTCAATTCTTTACAAACTGCTAGTTTTACCAATAACACACCCACTTGCATTACCCTTATTCAAATATCATCTCACCATTTAATATACTATTTTTCCACCACTTGGTCTAACAGTGCCTTTTAATTTTGGTATGTGATAGGTTAGGAGTTCAATCCCCTCTAACCCCCATCGACCACTTTTTTCCTACTTTAGATTTTAGTCCCACATTTTGTGTGCTAAGTTGGGCAGTATTGTTTAAATTTGGCTCGGTGGGTTATT
This sequence comes from Taxus chinensis, assembly GCA_019776745.2. Lineage (NCBI taxonomy): Eukaryota > Viridiplantae > Streptophyta > Pinopsida > Cupressales > Taxaceae > Taxus > Taxus chinensis. The sequence continues at coordinate 515,985,878 of CM034156.1, read as the reverse complement.
TGCATTGGATTTAGGATGCTTTTACTATGCCACGCCACGACTCAGTTTGAGTTGGTGGGTGGTTTGTGAGAACTAAGGATGGCAATTTGAGTTAGAAATGGTGATTTGAGCTAGTGGAGTTGGTTACGATGCGTCGGTAGTGAGTCGGGATGTGGTCGGGTTGTGATGGCTTGATGATTTGGAAACCAGTTAGTGCATGGTAAATGGTTTAAAATGCACCCGGTCAATACATGTCAGTCAATAGTTTAAAAAATACAGAGCTTTATTCCCACGTGTATGGTGTTGAAATTTACAGAGGCATATATAAAAAAAGCTTGACAATGGTAATATGAAGATATAAAGGAAAAGGAACCCATCCATAAAAAGATTTGTGTTGAACTTGGATGAGGGACCCCATCTAGTAAATAATGGGTCCCACCTATCCGAACTTGAGTGTCGAATACTAAAGGTGAAATGTTTTAAAAAACCTTTTAATATTTTTAATTTTTACACTATCACGTGTCATAGTCCGATTAGTCTTTTTCCCCTCATTTTGGTCCTCTAACTGGGAACTTCTGCAGACAATATCTTTCTCAAACGAAGTCTATTTTTCAGGTTCAAATAGGAGATGGAAAAATATTAAAGTATTCTACCATAGTTTAATAATTTTAAGAGATATAGGGAAACTCTTTCCACTGAATTAATATCCAGATCACACCTCACCACTAAGAAGAATTTTGTTCCAAAAAAGTTATTTTCACCCACTAAAAACTACCAATCATCATCCCGCATCTCAAAAACACACATGATCCATATAAATAACATTGTAGGAAAAGTTTAAATTCCCTCTGGTGGCCTAGGAGAAGGTCGCTAGGCTAAATATGTGTGGTGGTCTGGGTTTAAAAAGTATACCTATCATGAAGAAAGATTTGGTTGATAAAGATGGCTAGAGAATTGCTAGAGAGAAAGGAATATGAATTGATATAATAAAAAAGAAATACCTGTGAATTTAGGAAGAATTGACTCATTCTTCTTTCATGAAAATCTCCCTAGAAGATCCTTCTTATGGAATTATCTGTTGGAATTGAAATATAACCTCTCAAAGGGATATTTATGGGAGATTGGAAAGGGGAACATGATTAGATTTTGGTGGGATAGTTGGATTGAAGATTCCCCTTGAGCAGATCAGGATATATGGAAGGAGGTTGCTCAATTCTATGAGGAGAATGGTAAAATTTAGATAAGAGATTTCTAGATTTACGATGATAAGGTCCAATGGGAAACCATAGCCTCTCCTCTTGATTATGATGGTGATATCAAACATTTTCGAGATCTCAATAAGAAACTCAAGGAATTCCACATCCCCATCTTCCAAACTAAGGAGGATTCCATCATTTGGAAAGAGGAAGACTCTGGAAACTATTTTGTTAAATCTACCTATAGCTTACACTTCAAGAAATATTTTCAAAAAGAGTATTGGGGTAAGTTATGGATCAAGGAATTGATCCCTAAGATCAATATTTTTTATTGGCTGGCTGTTTCAAAATAAAATCCTGTCGATTGAAAATATTATAAAAAGAGGAATGCATATCCCAAATAGGTTCTCTCTTTGTCCAAGAGGGGAAGAGAATGTGAATCATCTTTTTTTACATTGCCCTTTCTCTAAAGGTGTCTTCTCGTTGATTTTGGAACTTTTCAACATGCAATGGATTATGCCTTCAAATATGGAGGATTTTTGTACTAATGGGAGAGCCCTTTTAGGTTCCCTTATCTAGCCTGGGCTTGGAAGATTAATCTACCTCATCTCTTATGGGGTTTGTGGAAAATAAGGAATGATAGTGTTTTTAGAGATCAGAAACCTCTGATTGTGGTGGCTAAAAGGAAAAATCCTAGCTTCCATAAAGGAACATCTCAAACTGTTTAAAGGTAAAACAAAAAATCCTTTCCCAAAATGGGAGTAGGAAGTGATGGATAAGTTTGCCTATAGTCTAGTCAAGATCCAAAGCCCTGGTAAGAATGTTTACTAGATTAGACCTATGGGAAATATGATCAAGATACATTTTTATGGGGCTTCAAAGGGGAATCCTGGTCAAGCTAGGGGAGGGGGTATCTTAAGGAATAGTGAGGGTGATTGGATGTTCGTCTATGCAGGTCCCTTGGGAAAGTCAGACTAATAACATGGCTGAAGCTAGAGCCCTCCTATGGGGTATTTTGGTTGCTAAGGAAAAATGGCTTAAGGACATCTAGATTGAAGGTGACTCCTTAATTATTAGTAAATGATCTCCTCAATAGGAGTAATATCAATTAGTCATTAAAAAACATCAGTCAAGATATCAAGGAATTGCTAAAGTATTTTGATAAGATATCTATCAATCATACTTTGAGGTAGGGAAATAAATGTGCAAAATAAGATGGCCAATGTGGGAGTCCTTAGTAATGAGTACAAAATTTGGTGCAAGGGAGAGAGATTACCCTCTAATATTAATGATGAAATCATTAAGGATAGAAGGCGCTAGGATAAATGATGCCGGCACGAGCTGGGGAAAAGTATTCCAGGTACCATACTAGCTTTTACAAAAATCATTATTTCTATTCAACCTTTGATAAGGTAAAACAACTTGTTGGTTGTGGAAAGATTTTTCTGGGACAATAACTTTGGCAACGTGTAGATGGGTGGAGACAAGATTTGAGTGGAACCCGCCAGTCAGAACATGGAGGAGAGTAACTAGGATCTTTGGAACAAGCTTAAAGTTGAAGGATTTAGTAATTATATTGCAAAATTACATGGTCACGACCCATCTCTATCAAAGGACTTCGACAAATCCTGGAAAGAGGGGTTTTTTACTATCTGCGCTGTGGAGGTTCAGGTCTCGGAGTCCAATATTTTCAAGGTGATTGATATGAAGATGGAAGGGTTAAAGATATACAAGGATCGAACCCATAGAGACCTCGAGATTGATTGATTTTTTTGTTGATAAGGAGAAATGTTAGTTCTTCACGGATGGCATTGCACGTTTGTGCATTCTTGGGGTTTGGAAGGATGTTTGCCTTCAAGTTATGAAATATATTACATTGGAGGGTAAGTATAGAAAAATATATACCCATCACATGACCTTCCTCAACATGTTGTTTCATAATTTTATGACTAGTATTCCATTTTTTCTTACCACCTCTCTTTCAAATTTGCTGATGGCTTTCCAGAATGAGAAAGCTGAGCTGCCCCTCCATGAGGGCCTAATTCTTCTTCTAGTTGAGAATGGCAAGCCGGTTCTGGATTATCCTTTGACAAAGGTCTTGGAGGAGAAAGTCGAGGAAGATGATATTACTCTTACGGGGTGTCTAACTAAAATGAAATTGGGTAAGCGTATCCTTCGGGGGAATGAGAAAGATAAAGATAAAAATGAGGGTGGTGTTGGAGAAGCCAGAACTTCGAGGAAGAATGAATGTGTGGGAGACTCCTAATGTATTCTGAAGAATGGAGCAGGAAGATGTTGTATTTATAAGGGGTCCTAAAATCCATGGAGGACATGAATGAGGGGAAAAGGGAGTCCATTCTAAACATTATCAACATTTCAAAGAAGATGGTCATGTGTATCAGGTACAAAATAAAACATAGAATGAAGAAGCTAGAGATTTAGGTTAAAGTTCTGCTTGACAGAGTGGAGGGTATTGAAAGGGGAAAATAAAAGGAGGAGATTCAACCTTCACATAAGTATCTCAGAGGAGGAGTAGGTGATGGATGGTTCTAGATTATCCAGGATGGCTGTTGCTGGCTTGGGGCCTCTGGTAGTTTTTTTTTGTTGTTACAGAGGTTTTTTGTTCTTTGAACTATGTGTGCAGACTGTTGGCGAACTGTGGTGTCCTATTGCTTTTTGGTCTTTTTTGTCCTCTATGGGGTCCAGATCTTGTAATGTAAGAGTTAGGCCTATTTATCTCATCTTTCTAGGACCCCTTTCTGGTTTTTTTTCCTATTTTGTTTATAATTGTGTTCCTCTCTTTTGTTCTGGCCCCTGAGAGCCGATCCTTGTTTTTTTCCTAATCTAATTAAAAACATATAGCCATCCATTCATTTTACATCGAATATCCCTACATGACCTCAGGAGGTCAAGTCTGTTTGAAGGTCACGTGTTGATTTTTCAGTCATACAAAATTGGTGAACCCAACGTGAAAGACTAGTTATTTCTAGTTTCCACTTTTGCTCATTTATTTTGTCTATCCTTCTCTCCCATTACTCTGCGAGCTGTTATATACCCTTAGAATATTTTGGGTGATTATTACAACATACCTATTTTAGGTCTAGAGGAATATTACCACCAAATCACCATACCACAGTCACCCTCATTATCAGGGTGGGTTGACAATTATTCTTCCAACCTGCCTCAACCTCACACTCATCTTCCACAAGGTGCCATAAGAAATTTATCAATTAGGATTGAGAAGCTCAATCAATCGAAGTTCTAGAATTGAATGATATGACACTCACCAGAGGACAAGGCTTTTATCCTCATGTCTTATAAATATTCCAAGTCCACATGCAGTCTGATCCTTTCAATTCCTACCTCTATTTCTATGATGAACTCATGATGCACTGTACCTGAAGCTAGGATTGTTTGAATGCCATGGGACAGTCCTTGGAAAGGATGCAAGAGTATTTTAATGCTTTGCTTCAAAACAATACTGCTACCCCTCCCCATGGAATGAAAAATATACCTAACTAGGGGTGGCCTCCAAGAGACAATTTTATAGTAGGACATCATGTACCTCTACCTCCCAAGAAGGCAAAAAATTTTCCCAAAAATATTAAAACAAGATCTTCAGGCAATTTAATTTCTACATTGGTTGATAAAATTAGGGAATTATAAATTTCCCATTCATCTTATGCTTCACCTTTTTTTGGGCAAGGTAGGATCCCTTATCATGCCCCAAATACAGGTTATGTGCCCTCTGCCTCATCACCTCCTCTAGTTTACATTGGTGTTTCAAGCCACCGATACCTTCTCTCTTGATCAGGGACATTAGGTATGCCCCCTCACACCTCATACAAATACCCTCGATAGGAACCAAATGAAAGTGAGTTCTTGAATCCCGTCTCAACTGGAAATGTGATGTTCCTTGGTTTTGTGCCTCCCACTCCATACCATAATAATTTTCCCCTGTATGTACACATGTATTCTCTTCCTATTCATAAAATCTTCCATAAGGTATGCTTTATGCCTCTACAAATGTTTACGTTGTGCCATATCTTCCTCCCATGTCACTTAACCTCCCCATCAAGGGTCGTCCATAGTATATTCCTATACATTGGGCATATATGTTGAATATCTTAAAGAGCATTTATAATTTATCATATGAAACGTAATGCTTCCATGAACGCTTCTCCACTTGCCAAATTTTAAAGGGGATTTCGACCCAAATGTACATATTACAGCATATGTAACTGCCATTAGAGAGATACTCCCATGGGATGTAGTTGTGGATAAAATATTCCCGAAGAACTTTGAGGAGATTTCTCTTAATTGGTATTATAGGATACCTGAACCCTCCATACACTCCTTTAAATAACTCGTATCCAAGATCATAAAGGCATTTGAAATGAACAAGTTTCTAAGAATAGGAATCAAGGAATTCCTTCATATAAAATAAGAGCATAATGAGTCTGCTACCCATTTCAATCAAAGGTGGTGGAAGGTCCTCTACTCTTCCATGAGTGCTCTTAATATGGATCAGAAAAATCTTTGTTATCTATTCCTTCATTCCCTTAACGGGGAAACAAAGGATGAATTCCAAAATTTCCCTCTTTGGAGCTAGGAAGAGGTACTACAGGGTGGTCTCTGCATCAATCAAGTGATAATAGATACTAGTTGAAATACCTATAGGTCAAATGGGATATTGACCACTCCCTCCCAGGGTAATTCAAATTACCCCTATAATTCCAATAATAATCAAGGACCTAAGGTCCTCAATAAAAATTTTGGTGTTATAACGGACAACATGACCATTCAAGCAAAGAATTTGAATGTTGTTAACACTTGTAGCAGAAATTATGTCAATAACAAAACAAATGGAAATAATAAAAAGGAGTAAAAATTTCTCTCCTTCTATCAACATGGTGGATTTCAACCGTTATCTAACTCCATAGCATGTTCAGTCCCAAGGCCCCAACCAATACCTAAGTAGGTATTGAAATCAATATCAAAACCAAGGGAAAAGGCCTCCAAACTTTAATTACATCAACTAACAGTTAAAAAACAACCGGAAATTTGGACCACAATAAAACACAAATAAAATACCTCAGGATTATGATCCTTACCTTTATTGTGACTTTTATAGGGTCTGAGGGCATGATACTAGAACTTTCCATGATTGTAACAAATTCTTACAGCGCCTACTATAGGACCAAAGGAAAATATTCATTGAGATGTTTTTCCCAAATCCTATGGCACTAACGTAAAATGCTAATATGGGGCCTCTTTCCCCTAAAAAATCCTCTTAAAATCCTTAGTGATCCTCTTCTTATGTTCCTCGACAATATAAAATTAAACCTCCATGACACAAACAAGGGTATTTTAGTGGGAAACAATGATCATGAAGCTTCCACTTCTTCAAATCCACCTATAGCACCTTCGTTGGACTTTAAGAAATAGACTAAGATCATGGGTCTCGTTGAATTAGACACTAAACCTCAAATCAATGTAGCTACAAGAACTTGTGATTACTCAATGCATGTTATTCCCATCTACCCATCTGTGTTGAATAACACTCAAATACTTTCGAGGTCAGTAGGGGTATATGATCTGATTAGGGATTTAACCAATACCTTTTCTAAAATTCCATTCTTAGATTTGTTGAAGAACTCTCATATTCATCAAGCCACTTTTTTAGAATCTTTGGGTCTTGGTCACTTGATTAATGTTACCCCTCCATTGGAAGCACAAATCAACCATATAGAATTTGATGTCTACCCACTTGGGAAACCTGAAGAGATGTTGGATTCATCTTCGACATTAGTAAGATGCCCACTGATGTCGAACACGTAGTGGTGACCAATGTTGTATTTACAGTCCTGGATCTATAATAAATAAGTTAAATGTGTAATTATTGATGATGGGACAGCCATGAATATTATCCCCTTTTCGTTCCTCCAAAATTTAGGTTATGATGAAACCAACTATTCCTCAACTAGAAATATGATAGGAGGCTATAATAGTCTTAATTCAACATTAATAGGGACCATAGTGCTCCTATTTACCCTTGGGCCCAAGATGATTCTAACCAATTTTTATATTATAGATAGGAAAATCAACTATAATATGATTCTTGGTCTTGTTTGTATCCATCAGATGAAGGTAATTCCTTCCAAACAATTCCACAAAGTCAAATTCTTGCATTTAGGGAAAGTATTCATCACTCAGGGTGACCCAAATCCTTTCAATATTCACCTTGCTAACTTAAATAAGAAACTCAGGGTCCATCCTGTGTTTGAAATCCATGTCAATAAAGTGAAAAAACCTAAAAATGCAATGCATGAGTCTAAATTGATCGTGATGATAGAACTAGAAACATCTATTTTAATTGATGGGGATGTTGTAAATAAAGATGAAATTTTTGTTGTTGAGACACTATCAATGGAAACTATGCCTAATACTATCGAGTTGTTGGAGAACAATATTCCTATTCTCATCCCTTTCAGTTCCTTAGGCATTAGATATGATCTAGGGCATGCCTCTCATGCAGCCGATGAGATTTTTATGGTAGAGGTCTCAGAAGTGGAGGAAGAAGATGTTAGAAATGATCAAACATCAATCTTCCCTAGCATCTACTACATGCCCAACTATGATGGAGTGAAGTGTCATTTTGATGCGGGGCGGGTGTGATTATCACCTCCTTAGACGGGAAGTTCATGCCTTTCACTTTCAAGATTGATTTTGAATGCACTAATAATGGTGCTGAGTTTTAGGCACTACTACTCCGTCTCATTGTAGCCAAGTGATTGGGTGTTTCCAATATTAAGGTTTTGGGTGATTCCCAATTAGTCACCAATCAAGTTATAGAATTTTACAAGACTAGAGCAGAGCACCTGCAGCTTTATAGGATGTTGTAATTAACCTAAGATTTTTTTTTAACTTCATAACCATTGAAGTTATCCAATGTGAATAGAACCTTTTAGCTGATTCCTTAGATACTTCCACTTCTCACTTTTTTCCAAGTGGAGATTTTTAAGATAATTAATTCACTGTTTAACTCAAACTAAGCCCCTAGTTCAAAAAAATCCTACCAATCTAATTGTAGCATATGTTGAAACTGAAAAATGAGCCTTCCACTATAGATTATGTGGAGAATGATGACACTGTATTAGGTTACCTTAATGCGTACACTAACCTTCATCCGGCACATCATAAGAGGGGTTTCTCATACCTCACTCTTCCTCCTATTTTTGAGATTGCATGATGGGTCCTTCCTCATATAAATGCCTTGACATCTATGAAGTAGAGGAGGAAGGAGCACTAAAACTACCGCTTTCCTTGCCTAAATCTGAAGAATGAAATGACTCTTTAATAGAAGGGACTATTGATATAAATATCGGGACAAAGGAAGATCCTAATATATTGAAACTTTGTTCTTCTTTCACTCTGGAAGAAGTGGAAATTCATACGAAGGTTCTCAAGTAATATTAAAAAGCATTTGAATTCAACTAAAAAGAGATGATGGGAATTTCTCCTCATGTTGTAGTCCAAAACCTCGTAACCAAACCTAAAGCCAAGCCCATCAAAAAAAAATCTAGACCTGTAAAGTCAAAAGTGTCTTTTATTGTCAAAGAAGAGATTATGAAACTCCTATAGGTAGGATTCATCAAATCTGTAGATTACTCAATGTTGGTATCAAACCTTATCTCAGTTCTCAAGAAAAATAGTAAAATTTGAATATCCATTGTTTTTCATGACATAAATAAAGAATGTCCCAATGATGATTTCCCATTACCTTCCATCGATTTTATTGTAGACACAACATCTAGATATGAGCTATTGGCACTCATAGATGGTTTCTTGGGTTACAATAAGATCAGGATCTCTTAGGAGGATCATAAAAAGACCAATTTCACCACTTCTTTGGGTACCTTTTGCTACATGGTCATGTCATTCAGTTTTATGAATGGCGGTGCTACCTATCAATGGGCAATGACCTATATATTCCATGATCTTATTTTCAAGATTGTGAAATCATACATTGAAAATCTTATGGCTAAGGCCAAGAAGTGTTGAGATGACCATAAGGTTCTTTACACCATCCTCTCTCATCTCATTAATTACGGTGTCATGTTAAATCCTGAGAAGTGCGTGTTTGGAGTAACACGAGGGAAGTTTTTTGGTTACATCATCTCTTCACGAGGAATTGATATAGAACTAGCAAAAATTGGGTCAGTCTTAGAGATGAATCCACCCACAGATGAGTTGGGCATCATGTTATTTCTTGGAAAGCTTGGAGAAATCCACAGGTTCATACCTAATTTAACTTGTGTTATTCATCTGATCAATAATTTGTTAAAGAAATATTTTTGTAACATCTGGATCACTAAGTGTCACGAGGAATTTGAATATGTTAAGCATTTCCAATTATCACCACCCACACTCATTCTACCTAGGGTGGATCATGCTCTCATTATGTATTCTCAAGCTATGGAAATTTCTCTATCTTGCATATTAACACAATATGACAATGATAAATGTGAACTTGTAGTTTACTTCATTAGTCACACTTTGCTAGACTATGAGACGTAATATACAGAGGTAGAGAAGGCATGCTTTGTTATAGTATTTTTAATGAAATGGTTAAGGCATTATATGCTTAACCACTTGTTGGGTTTTAGAATGGAACATGGATAGAAACCACAGTCAGGGGACAAACGTGTCCCTCCTCTTTAATGGTAGAGGTTCCCTTATTGAAATAAAGAAAAAAAAATGTTCAAATATACAACTCTCAATGTTTAGACCCTAATATTCTGGAATGTTATCATACTTAAAAGATTATCAATATGAAAAATTGGAAGAGTAGAGAGATGAAGAAGGAAGAAAAAAACAATGTTGTTAGGAGATATAGGTAATAGAATATATCCTTAGTCACATTTAACAAAGAAAATATAGGAAAAATATCAATCACTTTATCACCAATGTGAATCTGCAAACAAAAATTTCTAAATATTACCCAGAAAAGAACACAAAGTTTCTTTTGAATGCAAAGACAAATGATCCATTGAATCATGCAAGGAGAGAGAGAGAGAGATACAATAGAGGAAAATGATAAAGAAAAAGCTTTTGTATTGAATTACTTCTAAATTTACAAGGTTCCTAGAAACCCAGAATCCCCTTTTCCATGGCCAAGACATGTTCTTATAACAATTCGTGTACATCCATACTTTGTCCCCAAGAAAAGAATAGCTGAAAGGAATGATGTTTGTTGCACATCTGATTTTTGAAATTGACATGAAACAAACACACTCATGACACGAAAAGGTTCAAAAAGGTGAATATTTTAGGTGTTCAAGCACAATTACTTTAGCAGGGGGTATCTCATGATTTTCTTCTTTATGTGGTCCTGTCAATTCCACCTTTTAACAACTTTCATAGCACTCAAGTGCTTACTGGAAAAATTTCCCCCTTTTTTATCACGTATGCATGATAAACTTCATTTTCTGATTGTTAAAGTTTACATCTCTTTAAATTTATCGATTTGGCTCAAAAACAAACAAAAAATTCATCTCATGAATAAATGAAAAGGAAACAAAGAGAGAAGAATGAATAATGGTTCACATTTGCATTTTTTGGATATCTTGTTCATTAATGGTGTCAAAAACTAGATGAGTGCATTTTGGCCACTCTTTCCCTTTGTCAGCTTTTAAATTAGACCCTATGTGTGGCAAGCTCCAAGCAACGATAGCCTTGGGGGAAAAATCATCATTTTAAGACATTTGGGAGAAAAAGTGCAATTTATCATTTTTCTCTACCCCTCTGCATCCTCACCAAAGGTCAGACACGTGGCACACCCTAATTTGAAATGAGGTCGTGGCTCAACTTCTCATTTTTCTCCATCAGTTCGCTCTGATTTTTTTTAACATGAACACATGGCACACCCTGACTTGAAATGGGGTTTTGCTTCACTTTTATACTTTATCTATTTTAAAAAGGGAAAAAATTCCAACCTTTCCCTTGAAAGTCCATGCCTCTTCCATTGATGTTTTGATGTAGGCCACGTGTCCCTTTGTGATTCGCTACGGGCCTTAACTCAGAATTTATCCCTTAGCATCAGTGGGGTCGTGGGTCATTTTGGCATTGTTCACCCTTTGTGGAAACAAAGCTAAAATTCCTAAAGTCCTCCATCAGCCCGATGTTCCAATTTTATTCTAAAACACATGGCATCACCTGATTGGTTGTAGGGATGTTCTTCACTTTTATACTTTATCCATTTTGAAAAGGGGAAAATTCCAACCTTTCCCCTGAAATTCCATGCCTCTGCCATTGAATTTTCAACATAGGCCACGTGTCCCTTTCTGATTCATTTCAGGCCTCAACTCATATTTTATTCCTTCGCATGAGCAGGGCCACGGGTCATTTTGGAAATTTTTTCCCTTTCGTCGTAATTCTTTAGAGAATAAAATGGATCCATCACCTCGAACTTCCACCAAAATTTCTCCATCCAATCAGGGACCAGTGGGGATGTGGGGAAAATCTGACATTTTTTCTAAAATCACCAAAAGTGATAAGTGCAAAATGAAACCCATCCAGCCGCATCCATTGAGAAGAAAACACGTAGCTTCACAATCTGAGAAAGAATTTCACAGGGAAAAGAACGTAGAAAATTACAGAGAATGGGATTTTGCACCTGATGAATATTTTCTTTTTTTACAAGTTTAATATGTGAACAATGCAAGTTTCCACGTCCTTCAAATGCATAAAATAAGATCATAAACCCCCTCCCATCCATGAGAAATAGATAGAACTTTATAATGGCCACAGACTGAGGAAATGCATAAAACGTCATGGGGGATCAAAACAAGCAGTTGGGGAGGCTTGAAAAACAAATTCCTCCATGGCAAGGCTTCAATTTTCACAAAATATGATTTCAAAAAGGGGGGAAAATGGAGGGGACAACAATTGGCTCCTTCTAGGGATGATTTGGTAGAGGAAAGATGTAAAATATAGAACCATAGAGAATTCTGGGGATGAACAGATCAATTCCTTATCCATTGGGTAATGGAGTCAAAAATAAATATCAACACAGAAGACAATGCACACAAGGAAACAAGTAAAAACAAAATGTTATACAAAATGTACATAGGGACCGCCAAAACTCCTAGGTTTTGAACAACTTCAAAAATTTCCCACTATAAGGAAGTGAGAGAGGAGAACCATCCATGTAATCCAGGTAAAAGGAGTTCTGACCAAAAAAATGTCTAATTTTAAAAGGACCAAGCCAAAGGGAATCAAATTTACCATGGATGCCTCAAGGTTCATGCCTTTTGTCTGAAAGAAGAACATTGTCTCCCACCTGAAAATTTCTTGGTTTATCCTTTTTGTCAAACAGAGCTTTTACCTTGAGTTGATGAGCTGATATTATGTCTACCACTTTCAATCTATCTTCATTCAACTTGTGGAGGTACATAATTCTTTTTTCCAATGAAGTGGTAAAGATGGCATCCTTAATGGCCTTCAGTAAATGTAAGGCTGACAGTTCCAATGTTACTGGCAGCTGAACTTCAACTCCAGATACCACTTGAAAAGGAGACATTCTAATGGCTCTCTTAGGTGTAATTCTATCTACACATAAAGCATCATATAGTTTCTTATGCCATTTCCTCTGAGAGTCATTAATAAGATTTTAAAAAATGATGACCATGTTCTTGTTAGTTGATTCTGCTTTCCGATTCCCTTGGGGATAGTAATCTGAAGAGTGGGCAAGGGAAATGCCATAGCCATAGTAGAAATCCATCATCTTAATAGAAGAAAAATTGGAAGCATTTTCAGTGAAAATCTTGTTTGGCATCCTTAAAGGCCTTCAGTAAATGTAAGGCTGACAGTTCCAATGTTACTGGCAGCTGAACTTCAACTCCAGATACCACTTGAAAAGGAGACATTCTAATGGCTCTCTTAGGTGTAATTCTATCTACACATAAAGCATCATATAGTTTCTTATGCCATTTCCTCTGAGAGTCATTAATAAGATTTTAAAAAATGATGACCATGTTCTTGTTAGTTGATTCTGCTTTCCGATTCCCTTGGGGATAGTAATCTGAAGAGTGGGCAAGGGAAATGCCATAGCCATAGTAGAAATCCATCATCTTAATAGAAGAAAAATTGGAAGCATTTTCAGTGAAAATCTTGTTTGGTATCCCAAACCTTATTAAGATGTGCTCCTTGATGAAGTTACATATTGCTTTTAAAGTAGTTCTTTTAACTAGAATCGCTTCCACCCACTTGGTGAAATAATCAGTGGTAGTAAAAACATGAGTATGCCCTGCACTTGAAGGTCTATTGACTGTCCCAATGAATTCTAAACCCAATTTTTGAAAAGGTTCTTCAATCACCACTCATTTGAGAGTTAAAGCAGCCAATTTGGGTCTTCCAACAAAAGTTTGACATGCTTCACACTTGCCTACCCACTTTGATGCATCTTTGAACAAGGCAGGCCAATAATATCTAGCATGGAGGATTTTGTGGGATGTGACAGCATAAGAGAAATGATCTCCACAGGTTTTGTCATGAAAGGATGAGAACAATTTCTTTTGCTTCTCTTTATCGACACATTTCAAAAATCTTCCATAAATGCCTCGTTTGAACAATGCATTTTCCCACAACACATATTGTGTAGACCTTAATTTGATGGATATCTTATCCTTGGCACTCAAATGGGATGGACATTCTCTATAAGTAATAAAGTGTGCAATGTCAGCATACCATTCGTTAGTTGAGCTGAGGAAAAGAACAACAGGGATATCAAATTCCTCCTTGGATAATTTGGCATCATCTCCTTCAACAATGATTTCACATAAGCCCTTTCCTTGAACTAGCTTGATAATACTCCTAAAATTTGGCTACCCTATTACCTCTCTTGGTTCCAAATTCTTGTTGTGTAAGACTAGATTTAATAGTTGTATCAGGAAAAAGCACAATACAATGAGAGTTAAGGATGTAAAAATGAAATTGCTTTACAACTTTGACCACTGCAAAAGTATGTTTCTCCATCATGGTGTACTTCAGCTCATGGTATTTCAAAATATAACTCATGAATGCTATGGGGAGTTCATGACCTTCAGCATTCTCCTGGGTTAACATAGAGGCTAGAGTACTTTTAGTAGCATAACAATACATAATGAGGTCTTTTGTATAATCAGGTCATGCCAAGATTAGATTCTTTGCTATAGCTCTCTTGATGTCTTCAAATGTAACCTTTCCTTAAGAGGACCAACCAAAAGTATGCTTCCCTTTCATCATGTGGGCTATGTTCAACGTAAGTTCAAAAAAATTAGGTATGAATCTTCTTAAGAAGTTGATCTTGCTAAAGAAAGAGTGCACACCCTTCTTGCTTGTGGGGAGAGGGATCTGCTAAATTACCTAGACTATTTTTGGATCAATCTTGATTCCATCCTTAGAGGCAATGTGTCCCAATAATTTTCCCTCAATGACACAAAAGACAGATTTCTTGGGATTCAAGGAGATGCCATGCTCTCTACAATTTTGGAGGACAGTTTCAAGGTGTTGGAAATGATCATCTCTGGTTTTAGAAAACACAGTCAGATCATCCAGGTATACAACTATGCATTTTTCCTTGAGACTACCAAAGGCTAGGTCCATTTCACTCTGAAAGGTGGGACCAACATTGATGAGGCCAAAAGGCATTCTCTTGTAAGCAAAGGTGCCCCAAGGAGTGGTAAAGGCAGTATTATGCTGATCTGTAGCACTTAATTCTACTTGATTATATCTTGAGAATCCATCAAGCATCGATAACATTTCTAAACCTGTAACGCCTGCAACACTTGATCCATTACAGGGAGAGGATAATTATCCTTCAAAGAGGATTGATTCAAATTCCTAAAATCAACGCAAATCCAGATCTCACCATTCTTCTTCTTGATAGGCACAATATTAGCAATCCATGTTGAATGGTGAATGGGGAAACAATCTTAGCCTTCAATAACTTTTGGATCTCTTGAAAGATTATATCAACAATTTTAGGGTTATACTACCTCTGCTTTTTTTGGAAGGGCTTGATCCCAAGTTTTAGAGGAATGAAATGTTGCATCTCTTTTGGCTGAAAAGCCTTGAGGTCATCATAAGAATATGGAAGAACATCAGCATATATTTTCAATAGATTCACTACTTTCTCCCTCTCCTCTTGTGTGCAACACTTTCCAATGTTTACTAGCATGGGTTTATTAAGAATCCCAATGTTTATCTTTTCATAGTCAACAGACTTCTGAGCTCCTTTGGAAGTTTGGGACTTGATGTACCTATCATGTTTATCAAATAACTCTTCCAAACTTACCAGCCCTTTAGGTGTCTTATTACCTTTCAGTTTTATGCAGCCATCATGATCCATTTCTTCTTTGTTATCTTCTTGATTTGGGGGCACACAGTCTCTAGGAATATTTCCACTTCCTTCAAAGTACAATTGGTCAAACTTATCTCTAAGTTCAAGGAAGGTAAGCAATTTTTGATCATCATTAAAGACCTATGAATGTTTTGCATTGTTAGGAACACTAGGCATATGAATCCTCTCAATGACAAATTTATCTTGGGAGAAATCTAGATGAGGGATCAGTAGAGACCCTGACATAGCCAAGGAATCAGCCCTAGTGTTTCTTTCCCTTGGCATGGCTTCAATTGAAAATCTATCAAGGAACTCAATGGAATCCCAAACTAGATTCATGTAATGTTTCAACCTTCTATTCTTCACTTGAAAGAGATCACTGACCTATTTTACAATCAACTATGCATCTCCATGAGTAAGGATATTATTGATCCCCATATCTTTTTCCATGATTAAAATGAGGATGAGAGCCTCATACTCAGTTGTATTATTTGTGTTTTTAAATTGGAGCTTGAAGGAGAAAGGATGAATTTTCCCTTTAGGAGAAATAAGCACCACACCAGCTCCAAAACCAGCAGAGGAGAAGCTCTCATTGAATTCCAAAATCCAAACACCATTAGGATTAAGGACAACTTCCTTGGGATGGTTAGCCTGATCTTGTGACATGATCATGTAGTTACCATGACCAATGCCCTCATAAAGTATTTGTGCATTTGGGTCATCTTTTTTTTTACACAATATATTCAGTTTGTTTCTCATGAAGTAACTTCTTCATTTTCCCATTCAATGGAATAAGAGCATGTGACCAATCCATCATGATTTCTCCTCCAAAATATTTACAAAAATTTCTTCTCAGTAGCATGTCGTAGGAAGGGGGAACATCAACTACCAAAATGCTGGCTAAAACTCTCTTCCCTGGCAAAGTAGCAAAGGCTACTTGTGCATCCTTGATCCTTGCAACCAATGGCACTCGTATACTTTCCATTGAGTAACATGTACCAAAAGTATGGGTTAGGGTTAATCCTAAGGCATTAGATACCTTAGCAGACATCACATTATCTGAAGAACTAGAATGAATAACACAATTGTTGTGTTTGTGGCCAGCTATGAGGAGAGTGACATAAAAAATTTTGATCTTCTCAATAGATGAAGTGAATGCTTCCACAAGGCTTGGTTGAGATGAAGGAGAAGGAGTGGGCAAGATACCTTTAGAATTATGGGATGAAGGTTTTGATTTGGAGTTTACAAAGTCTACCATCTTAACAAAGGCCTTGGGATGGGTTTGATAGAATCCAGCTTCTGAGATCTGTATCTTAGTCTTCTTGAGATGGTCAATAATGTCAAAATAACGATAGGTAGATGGAGCATCATTGATAGAAGTAGATGAAAAATTTGACTTATCAACTCTATCATTTGAAGGGAAATAAGTTTTAGGAGCAAAAATAGAGGAGGAAGGAACAACAGAACCTACCTTGGGTGTGGAAGAAGTTGGAATAGGAGCTCCTCTCCTTACAATCAATGGAATGGCTATAGGAGGTTCCTTAGATCTTTTAATAGGTTGCACAACTTTCTCTTTCTTGTTGGCTTGCTCACAAGTCAAGAGAACATATGATTGATTTTTCATATCTATAACTCTTTCTTTATAATCATCCTCTTCATCTATACCTTTAATGGTGAGAAAACGAACATGATATCCACTCAAATATTCTAATTCTTCATCATCTTCCTCTTCGTGTTCTTCAAAAATTTCAGTTTCCTCCTCTTCATCAGGCTAAAGCACTTCACATGTTCCATTGATAGGAACTTTATAGGTGGGCCTTCAATTGAAAATCTAGTCTGAGGAGAGGGAAACTGATTCCTGGGTTGAAATTTATTCCTAGGAACATCCTGATAAGGAACATGTTAGACTAACTACTTCTTGAGAGAAATGAGATCATTAGCAAGTTTTTGTACCAATTGATCTGCATTAGCTCCAGGAGAAGATGTGGAAGAAGGAGATGATTTAGATTTTAATGATTCTCTCCTTAGCTTGTTAGACATGATCACATCATCTTCAACTCTAATAACAAATCTTTGATCAACATCTAAAGTGGCAAGATTATCTCTTCTAAGTGCATAGCTCACTTCAGGCAGTTGGGTATTCGGGAAGAAACATCTCTGAGTCTAATCCACAGGGCATGTGTTTTGTGGGATCTAGTTAACTAGCCTATTGAATTTTGCCACAAATTCCCTCATGGGCTCATGTGACTCTTTATTGATTTGAGAAATTTGGGCTAAGAGGACATGTACATCCTCAGTACGTTTGAAATGTTGCTCAAACTAGGTCATCATGGTAGCCCAATTGGTGATGGATCCAACAAGGAGATGATAAAACCAATCAACAACATTATCTTGCAATGTCTCTACAAAATTTCTAACTGAGATATCCTCATGTTCAACTCTGAGAACACCACAAACAACAATGAAGGCCACAATATGCTCAAACCTTCCCATCACATCTGAATTTAGGGAAATTATTTTTATTGCCTCTCGGAAATTCATGCAATGGATGGGGAAAAGAAAGAGGCCCAACCCTTTGGCCCCAAGGAATAGGAGCTACCATCCTTGGAAAGATTGTTTGGAGAGGAACTGAAACACTAGAAAGAACTAAAGCATGCAAATTAGGACTGATTTGATCTTGAGGGATGTCACTCCCAAAAATTTTGTCTCTAAGAGGAGGAGTGCTTGAAGATCTTGTTCCTCTTATTTTTCTTGATGAAGGGAGAGAGAAACCTTGATGATCCAGAAGTTGGAAATTAGGGTATTCTTCCCCAAGGGTTATTCTAACCTGAGTGTATTTTAGATTCACCAAATCAACTATGATCAATAAGTTGTTATTCAAAAATTCAAATCCATTTGCAATGAATTCCCTAGTGGAGTCACCAAAAACTATTGGGTTTCAGAATGGACACATGGATAGAAACCACCGTCAAGGGAAAAAGGTGTCCCTCCTCTTTAATGGGAGAGGTTCCCTTATTAAAATAAGGAAAAAAAAATGTACAAATATACAACTCTCAATGTTTGGACCCTGATATTCTAGAATGTTTTCATACTTAAAAGATTATTAATACAAAGGACTTGAAGAGTAGAGAGAAGAAGAAGGAAGAAAAAAACAATGTTTTCAGGAGATATAGTTAGAAGAATATATCCTTACTCACATTGAACCAAGAAAATATAGGAAAAATATCAATCTCTTTGTCACCAATGTGAATCTGTAGACAAAGTTCTAAAGATTACACAGACAAGAACACAAATTTTCTTTTGAATGCAAAGACAAATGATCCATTGAATCAAGCAAGGAGAGAGAGAGATACAACAGAGGAAAATGATAAAGAAAAAGCTTCTATATTGAATTACTTCTAAATTGAAAACGTTCCCAGAAAACCAGAATCCCTTTTTCCATGGCCAAAACATGTTCTTATAACAATTCGTGTACATCCATACTTTGTCCCCAAGAAAAGAATATCTTAAAGGAATAATGTTTGTTGCAGATCTGATATTGGAAAGTGACATGAAACAAATACACTCATGACAAGAAAAGGTTCAAAAAGGAGAATATTTCAGGTGTTCGAGCATGATTACTTTAGTAGGGGGTATCTCATGATTTTCTTCTTTATGTGGTCCTACCAATTCCACCTTTTAATCACTTTCATATCACTCAAGTGATTACTGGAAAAATTTCCCCCTTTTTAATCACCTATGCCCGATAAAATCCATTTTCTAATAATCAAACTTTACATCTCTTTAAATTTATTGATTTGGCTCCACAAGAAACCAAAAATGCATCTCATGAATAAACGACAAGGAAACAAAGAGAGAAGAACAAAGAATGTTTCACATTTGCATTCTTTTGAGATTTGGTTCGTTAACGGTGTCAAATACCAGATGAGTGCATTTTGGCCACTCTTTCCCTTTATGAGCTTTGAAATTGGACCCTATGTGTGATAAGCTCAAAGCAATGATGGACCTGGGGGGAAAATCCTCATTTTTAAACATTTGGGAGAAAAAGGACAATTTCTGAATTTGCTAAACCCCTTCGCATCCCCACCAAAGGTCACACACATGGCACACCTTGATTGGAAATGGGGTCGTGGCACAACTTCTCATTTTTCTCCATTTGGTCTGATGTGATTTTTTTTAACATGAACACGTGGCACACCTTGATTGGAAATGGGGTTGTGCTTCACTTTTATACTTTATCTATTTTGAAAAGGGAAAAAATTCCAACCTTTCCCTTGAAATTCCATTCCTCCACCATTGAATTTTCAATGTAGGCCACATGTCCCTTTCTGATTCACTGCGGGCCTCAACTCACAATTTATCCCTTCACATGAGCAAGGCCACGGGTCATTTTGGAACTTTTCGCCCTTTGTGGAAACAAAGCTAAAATTCCTAAACTCCCCTGCCGGCATGTTGTCCCGATTTTATTCTGCAACACTTGGCATCACCTGATTAGTTACGGGGATGTGCTTCAATTTTATACTTTATCTATTTTCAAAAGGGGAAAAATTCCAACCTATCCCCTGAAATTCCATGCCTCTATCATTGACTTTTCAATGTAGGCCACGTGTCCCTTTCTGATTCATTATGGGCCTCAACTCAGATTTTATCCCTTTACATGAGTTGGGCCGTGGGTCATTTTGGAAGCTTTCACCCTTTTGTCATAATACCTTAGAGAATAAAATGGATCCATCACCCTGAACTTCCACAAAAACTACTCTAGCCAATCATGGACATGCAGGGATGCCAGGAAAATCTGACATTTTTTCCAAAATCACCAAAACTGATAAGTTCAAAAATAAACCCATCCGACCGCATCCAATGAGAATAAAGAATGTAGCTTCACCATTTGATAAAGAATTTGATGGGGAAAATAACATAGAAAATTTCAGAGAATGGGAAAACACCATTTTTGCACCCGATGAATATTTTCTTTCTGCACAAGGTTAATATGCAAAGAATGCAGGTTTTCGCATCCTTCAAATGTATAAAATAAGATCATAATCCCTCTCCCATCCATGAGAAATAGATATAATTTTATAATGTCTGCAGACTAAGGAAATGCATAAAATGTCGTGGGGGATGAAATTGAGCAGTTGAGGGGGCTCAAAACACGAATTCCTCCATGGAAAGGATTCAATTTTCATGAAATTGGATTTCAAAAAAGGGGGAGGGAATTGAGGGGACAACACCAATAAACATGGGTGATTGTCAAGACAGATCATCTTCGAAGGTTTCTATCACAAGGTTCCTTGTTTAACAAAATTGGATGTTTCATGACCTTGATGGGTGAATTTGAGTTAACCTTCATCAATCAAAAGTTTGTGAAAGGAAAAATCATTCTAGATTAGTTAGAAGAAGACCCATTGGATGGTGGAAACCTGGTAGACTTGGATTTCCCTAATGAGTACATGTACTATGTTAAAATTAGGCCTCCCATTTATGCATTTCCTTGGTCTTCAGACATTGTCAATTTCATTATGGACCGTACATACCCACAGGGGGAAATATCACAATAGAGAAGACGACTATGCGTTATAGCTGTAAAATATTTGATTGTAGAATAAGTGATTTATCACAGAGCCTTTGATGGAATGTTTTTAAGGTGTGTGGGGGTCACTTCGGAGGGCATTCTACTTCTAGCAAGATAAACTGGATGGGTTTTTTTGGCCAACCTTAGGGCATGATGTTGTGAAGTATGTGCACAGGTGCCACAAATGTTAGGAATTCCCTCACAAGATTCATATACCTTCCCAGGATCTACAACCTATTCAACACCTTGGCCCTTTTCCACATGGGGTTTAGATTTGATAGGGAATTTTTATCCCATGTTAACAGATGACCAAAACTTTATAATTATGACCGAAAAATACTTCATGAAGTGGCTTGATGCTATGCCTCTTACGATCATTCTTGGGTCTATGATCATAAAGTTCATATTCAATCAGATCATCTGTAGGTACAGGGTCCCACAGTTCATTATCTTAGATAATAGTACATCTTTTAAGAAAAATTATGTGTGTGAGATATGCACAAAGTTCTATATAAACCATGACACAACCTCTTTATACAATCCTTAGGAAAATGGACAGGCTGAGGCTACAAATAAGACATTGAAATTCGTTCTCCTAAAAATGGTCAAGGAGAATAAGCATGATTAGAATTTGAAAATATTTTTATCTTTGTGGGTCTACATAACTTCAGGAATAACATCTACAAGGGTGACCCCATATTCCTTAGTGTTCAGTTCTGAATATTTTAATCCTTGAAGTTGAGATACCTAGTCTCCAAATATCATTACAAGGTATCTTAGGTAAATAAGGATATCGTGAGGCATGGCTCATTGAGATAGAAAACCTTGATGAATCTCAATTTGATGTTGAGAAGTGACACAAAGTTTTTGTTGACAAGATGGCTCGTCAATATAACAAAAATGTTTACGAGTATGATATAAGCGAAGGATATTTGGTATTAATACTTGATAATAGGATAGATAAGAAAACCAGTGAGTGAAGGAAATTTTGGCCAAAGTGGTTAGGCATGTATTAAGTCATGGAGGACTACAAGAATGGGGCATGCCTCTTGTGTAAATTAGAGGGTGAAGAATTTTGTGAAGATCCATCAATTCACTTCACTTAAATCATTACTATGCATGATCCATCTACATTTCCAAATTTATATTATTGCATCTACACTACACTTTCATCTGCCAAATCATTTTGTAAATTTATAATCAAGTAACTTATCTTTCAAGCAAATTTCAAAAACTTCAAAAAAATTTGGCAAGACATTCAATCAAATTTCTTCAAATATCCACAATATTATCATCAAAATTTCTAATTGTTTTATCAATCCAACAAGTTAATACAGTATTTCGACACTAATCCTACCAAGGATTGCATACTTGGTTCTAATCATCATTTTCTTCCAATTTAGGTGTTTTCTCCCATAGTCTATTCTAGAAGCTTCTTCGTGTCACATCTCTCCCAAAAAACCTCTTTGGTAACAAAAGCATTCTAAAATTTTTTACCCAGATCTCTTATTTGCATATCTCAACCTTCAGTGTTGAGACCTCCCATCTTATTAGTTGTGTGGGGTTAAAGCTAGGGCCAATTTCTCCCTCCCAAAACAACCACTCAAAGTTAAATATTAAAAAAATGATATAAGACAAATAACATAAATGCACAAATATTTCATTTACAAATAAAACCACACTTCCTTGCCCCACCAGTCTTTGGTGATGAGCCAACGTTTCTTACTGGTGATGTGAGATTGAGAAAGGAGTGAAGTGCCCTTACTCACCTATGCCTTATCTTCGGTGATGAGCCCATGCTTCTTACTGGTAGCATGGGGTAAGGTATAAGGGGTATCTTCAAATAAGTTAGTAACTTGTATGAAATTCATTTGATAAAAATTTCTTTGAAATCTTAAATCCCAAAAGAAATGAGTTAGATGTGTATGTTCCAAAAGATTTAAAGCCTTAAAAATGAGATTTTTTCAATTGAGTGGCCATCTATAGATGTAAGTCTAGATAAAATTGCAAGTGAATCACATTCTAAGCTATGTAGTAAATTGTGAGTAGAGTTAGGTTGTAGGTTTCTAATTGGATTTATGTCAAAATATTGTCTTCTCTCATCACTACCATTCATCAAAATCATACAACTCACATCCATTCTTTCTCATAGTGTTGAGCCCTTATATATTATTGGATGTGTCGGGTCAGGAGTGGAATGGGTGCATTTCGTTTTTTTATTACATTTATCACATTTTTCTAACAATATAAGAAGTATTAATTTTTTTTGAAAAACCAAAGTTTGGACATTACATTGTGCTTGCATTAGCATCATATAAAACAAATACAAAAAAAATCATTCTATTAAAATATTATCATCCATAACATGCATAAAAAATCATATAAAAAAGGTGAAAATTATGAGCATCTAAGATTATACAAGTGAGATAAACCATCAATGAGTCAACTCTTACACAAGAATGATTGAAACAAAAAGAATTATTTGAATATATATCCATAATAAGTCAAGTCTATATACAATTCTATCACACTCTAGGTGTGTTCAAAACACTCACAAAAAAATTAGATACATGTCTGACAAAATGATATTGAAACAAAAAATTCCTAGGGCTTATCCCCCCCTACGCAATCCCTGAGAAGGTGTGTAACTAGGACTCTTGTTGTGGCTGCTATGTTGTGAATGCGAGCCTTCATGAATGGAACAATGAGATTTGCTGTGAGATGGGGTAGGTGATATTTTTTTGGTCACAGTCTTGTTCCGAGAGTGGCTCCACCTCTCCATCATCTAAGCTATTTGGAATATAATGAGCTCACATTTTGTTTCCAAAAGCATCCCTATGACTCCCCATACCATTCCAAAAAAATTATAGTGATGGTCAGCATGCATCAACTTCCCCATATCTGTAAGCCTATCCCCTTAATTCATCTTCATGCGTATGATCATTGAATCAACCAAGATCCGGTGATTAAGGTATCACCATCCATCAAGATTTGGATACAGAAAACAATTGAAAGTAAACAACACTAAGTTAAAAAACATTTAAAAACAAAAAATAAACACAATGCGTAGCTTACTAACAATTCTAGATAAAAAGGTTGAGAGGAGTAAATACATACTCATATCTCCTGACATCTAGGAAGGATCGACTGGTGTAGATGGTGGTGGTGGATTCCCTGCAGGAACCTACTATGCCTCATCCTCTCCTAGGGTGATGTGTTTTCCTTTCATGGACTACTCATTGTTGCCTCCCTCGTGAGAAAGTTACTCCTCAGATACAAGAGTCACCTCCTCTGCCTTTTCCTATACTCTCCCAGCTGTGAAATTCTCCTCTATACTCTGCCACTCTGTGTCATTATCTTCCTCCTCATCATGCTCCTCATCTCCACCCTCCTCACTTGTCTCCTCACCATTATTTCCCTCATTCTTTTTCTCTGTATGGTCCTCCTCTTTCTACTCCTCCCCATTGTGAGTGGGTGCGGCATCAATCTAGAGTAGGGATGTTAGTGATCTAGGAACTGGGACCATCTCCACACTGATAGGTACCCATGGTGTAACGAATTTCCAACCATGCAAGACCCTAGGGCCTCTTTGAGCCTCTATGATGCTATGGTAAGTAATAGGAACAAAAAGGAGTCAATCATTATAAGGAAGCCCAAACTGTTGGGGGAATCTATCAATTGGGTGGATCTCCAACCTATCCGTCCTTTCTACCAACTTCCTCACACCTCTACAATCAAGTAGTATAGTCATGTCATCACCCCATATCCCATTCAGGTCTTGGTATGGTCTAGCGATGAAATTTTTTGTAGTTAAAGTGGGAATAAGATAATGCACCCCTCTGAGAGGAGCCATAACTTTCCACCTAGTGGCTCTAATAGCCCGTGGATCTTGTATCCCAACTACCCTCTAATAGGGGGTGATCCTTTCATAGACACAATACATCACTAAAGTAGGTTGGCTTAGGGATTTCCCTTGTAGCCTTACAACCCAATATAGGTCATGGTATGTAGTCCCAAGAATGTTCACACCCCAACCGAAGATCCTCTCATGATGCTCAATAGTCATAATGATAGGAGCCCATAAATACAAGATATTTTCTTTGACCTTGTCTCCCACCAAACATGAAGCCAAAATACTAATGATGGCCTTGTGTAGAGTGGGGATAGGTGTAGAGGCATTTAATAGTAGCCACATACCCTTCTTGGCTCCCACATTGGACACCCCATCATTCCCCATAAATGATTCCCACTATCTATATAAAATAAGATAAAATTTCTCCAATGTCAAATGTATGCTAGTCACATGAACACCCACGATCCTGTAAACATCCTCAACAGTGATAGTCCACTCTCAACTAACCCCAGGAAATTGGAACGTATTCCTGTCAACATCCCAATAGATCAGTAAATCACATAGTATGTGGCTGGCTAGAACTATCAGTGATGTCTCTGAAATCCTCCATAATCCAGCCCGATCTAACAAACCCCTCTACTCTTGGGACAACTAATCAATAATGCCCATTAGCCTCTCACACTCTTTCGCATGGCTCAAACAAACGTACAACTCCTTATGTATTCATCAAAATAAGAAAAATAACAAGTTAACAACAATTTTTAATACATAAGCTCATCAAAAAAATTATGGAACAACTTAAAATAAAATAAAATTCACTTAAGTTGCTCAAAAAAAGGTTCTACCTTGGCAATTACAAAACCATTTCCCTATGCAGGGTGGTAGTTTTATAATATCCGTAGTGGTTACGCAACTACCACCCTACTTAGAGCATCTACAAAGGGTGAAGGTCATGTCAAGAATGGACAAGCTATCCCCCTTTGACCCAAAAATGCAAAAAATGGACAAAAATTGACCATTTTGGACATAACTGAGGACAAACCCACCTAGGCAATCCCCTAGGGAACATTTTAACTAAAATATTTGAGAAAATAACCGCCCTTGGGTATAGTTTTCTCAATTTTTTTACATTTTAGGTTTCAAATAAACAGATGAAAAATATTAACCTTTGTCTTAGCCACTGGATCTCACACTCATGGGGCCATGATCACGATGTTGCATTCTTTGATTTGATTTTATCCATGCTCAAAATGGTGCCAAGTAATCCAAATCTCAAAAATCATTATGAGGGTAAGTACAAATGAATTTGAAAATAAGTTATTTTAGATATATATACATGTGTGTGTGTGTGTGTGTGTGTGTGTGTGTGTGTGTGTGTTTTGTTTTATTTTTTTGTTGAGTATGTGTGTTTAGCAGGAATGGAACCCTGGCGCAGGTATACTTCTATCCCCATGAAAATGGTAAGTCCTCATGTCATTTTATTTTAGAATTTATTTTTCAATATAATATCTATTTGCACTTGATTCTTGTTCGCATCTTGCATGTAGTGGGACCTTGGATGGCATCACTTCGACACATAGGTGTGGCAAGTATAACTCTTAACTCCCCATTTTTGGAACACCATACTTAGACTCTACATTTTACACCTATACATAGCTAAAAGGATTCTCTAAGGGGTTAATATGTATCCATCGAAATTTTCACGTGTTATATTATCGAAAATGATTCAAAGGTCCCCAATGATGATTCATGTATTTTCCAAAGGTGTTCAAGCCCCTTTATCTCTTTGTAGTATATATGTATAGCTTAGATTGCATTACTTAGAAATTTATTTCTTTTTCATACCTTTTTGTGTTATTTTTCCTATAGTTTTGGTCTTTTGTTAAATAACCAACATCGTTCCTCAGTGGTGGTTATGCAACCGCCACCATGTTTGGGTGGTAGTTGCACAACCGCCACTTTACCTAGGTGGAAGTTTCACAAGCGGTGCCTTGTTTGGGTGGTGGTTATGTAACTAATACCCTACCTTAGTGATGGTTGTGTAACCATCGCCCTTCCTTGGTGGTGGTTGTGCAACCACCACCCTCTGTAGAGAAACGGTTTCTTGTGAATTGTCTGAAACTTTCTAGGCATGAATTGGGTGTGTGTTAGCCCACTTCAGTTTAGTTCTAGTGCATGTTTATTGATCAATTTGGATTCTTTTAATCTTGATCGATTCATATCAACCTCCTCTTCCACTTCTTATTATCGATTGGGTATTAAAATTCCTCTCCTTGTTGTGATGTGGCACCCCATTACTACCAAATGGTTTAAAACATCTACCGGATTGTGTTCTATAAAACCACCACTTATTCTGAAGAAAAAGGGTTAGAGAATTTTATCATGAATTATATTGTTATACTACTGAAATCATGCTAGAGACTACACAACCAAGCATTGTTCTCTTATGTTCTTCCTCTACCTGCATTACTACTAGACCACTTGCAATCCATCATTGCTCCAGTGGCTTATTCTTGCTTCCTCTACATTCCCAGTTCCCTGGACTCACGTGGAGACAAAATATTGGAAAATATAACCAATGGGACATAAAGTGACACCACAACTAGCATTTCCTTAGCACTACAATTTCCAGGCTAGGGTTATTGAGTTTTTGTATATCTTCATTTCTTTATTTGTGAATCTGTATGAAAATTATTTAGTACAGTAGAAAAGGAAATTCCATTTCCATTTTTGCAATTGTTAGGTAGTTACAATAGATCATTTTCTTCTTGAAATATTTCATAGGATAGATAACTTCCTTTCCTATCTCTGTATATTTGCAAGGGAAGTGATCTTGGAAGAATATTCTGCATAGTTGTAATAAATCAAAATTCAGTTAAAATTAGTCTCTGTTAAATGCCTCTTAAATTCCACCAAGGAAGGTTTAGGGGAAGAAAATATTATGAGAAGCTTCCAATTCTTCCCATGACTCTGAGGTGTGTCTTAGGATTTAATTCACATTCATAGTTTATATAAGCTTTAATTTTTTAGAATAGATTAGATTTCTTTTACACAGATAAACAACTACATCTGATGGTTTATTTGTTTTACAATTAGTTAATTAGTTTAGAAGTAATTTCTTCATTTCTTTTGTACACACTATTATTCCATAAAAATACAAAAAGATTAGGTTAAAGTAAATTAGATTTTTGTTTATTTATTTATTTATTCTATATTGGAAAGTACAAAAACATAGCTATCTTTTATTTATTTAGATTATCTTGTTATTTTCTTTCATAGATTAAATGTCACAAATGCACACATGTCCATTTCCTAACCACAACAAGAGAGATTTTACGGTTGTGATCCCAGGGTCCCCCAACCAAATGGGCCCAAATATAAAATAGACATAGACAATGGACTATATTCATTAGGCTTTAGAACATCCCCACATCCACCAGATATCGTTATACAGTTGAACATCCTAAAAAAATACGTTTATAGATGTTTTTCATTCTGGACTGAACCAACTCACCGTGCATATATCTAGCTGAACTATGCCGCTCTCATTTATTTCAGGACCTTTTCTGGACATCATTACAAGGTGCCTGATTGTCACTTTCCATGCATTCTGCAACTGGTTGAGAGAGCGTCACTCATTGACATTGATATAATTTTATGCATGCGTATTCTTCTTGACCACTCCATCACACCCACTTAGGTTAGAGAGGATTTTATTGCCCTTGATGATAAGATACCTTTTTTACCCATAGAGGACATTAGGTTACCCTAAAAACATGTTTATTGCATACACACCTATTTCTTTTACATATAGCCATCCTTTCATTCAACATTGGTTGTCCTGGAATGACCTCATGATTTGGAGTGTGTCTGAAGGTCGTGTTAATTTTCAGTTGTACATATCCTTATATAATCAACCTCACACTATTTCTTACCAAGTCTTTGATGTAACTCTAATTGGTTATGATCCTAAAAATGGAGATATTCTTGATCATTTGAATTGATTATTTTCCACATCACACACTTGGTGGGAAGTGTGCTTTATTTACCCCTTGCAATCATCAACAATTATTTCTATTCTCTACATATACACGTTAAACTCAATGCTTCACATTTAGTCTTTCTCATTCCTCTTATACACATTGATATTATTGGTGCTCAATCTAGACCCCTTAATGAAACTGGTATTTTTACTAGATTCTCCATAAATATAATTTTTATGAATGCTTCATATTATTCCCCTTTCTTCAAAGTTTAGTTTGAGTAAACAATAATTATCAATTTGTAAGAAATTATGTGCCTTGTCAAAATTAAAAGAAAGCATTCAATGGAAATGTTAAAGGACTGAAATGAGATGAAATGAAAATTTTTAATGACATCCACAGGACTAAAGAGTCTATGGGACGAAAAGATAATAATTTCAGATGAATTCAGACTCTTTTCCATATCATAACTTCTGTTGTGAATCTTGAGCACAAAACCAACAATATTTTCAAAACCTTGTTTCGTCGACTGACACCATAAGCATTCCCTAGGGATTCGTTAATAGACTAGTTTATCAAAGTATAAAATATTTAGACTTACTAGTGATCGGGATATGTTTACATATTTCACAAAGGTAAAAGACATAAAGTCAACACCAAATGAAAAATTTAAAATGGACTTAGCCATTTAAAAATCTTGAGATTTATGAATGGCCATCAAAGATCTATATCAACAAGAAAATCAAAGTCCCACAAAGGAGAGCACGCATGGTAAGATTTCAGGCCTTTAAAATCCATTTAGGTTTTTAAGACTTCAAGTCTATGGAATGTACTAATTTTCGTAAGGATTCAAGTCCATGGAATTCTAGAAAAATTCAATATGGTCATATCAATAACCCACCATGGACATGTGTCACCATTTCAGTGCAAGGCGAGCAAATGGGCTCCAAAAGACCTCAAGTTTGTGGAATGAACTGAGTTCCATATGTCCTTAGGATTTTATGGTCTGACCGGTCAAGGTAGATACGTGACACCATTTCTATGAAGCCAATGAATGAAGTATTCCTAGATAAAGTTTACAATGTGAAAGCCACACCCTGTAACCAATCAAAGGAAAACACAAAAGCAATAGAACTTAATGTTGTGAAACTGCAAAGGTGCATGCAGATTTATCATTGGTTTTTATTTCACACTCTAACAAGACTGAATTTATAGTAGTGTGGAGATATCTCATTGGTTTATTCTTATCACTATAATAAGGTTTTCGTAAATGAAAGTTAATTGTGAAGTAAGTGTGGAGCTTCCTTATTGGCTCACATTTCACTTGGGTCAATTAAGGTTATCAAACAATCTGACATTGTGAGGAGTATGGAGATTTCTCATTGGCTCACATTTTTCACAAATTAGTCAAGGTTATCAAGCATTCAAACATCATGAGGAGCGTGGAACTTGTACATTGGCTCATGTTTCACAACAATTATTCAAGGTTATCAAACAATTTGATATTTCGAAAGAGAGTGGATCTTTCTCATTGGATCATATTTTACAAGGGACAATACAAGTAAAAGAATAGTATGAGAAGGAAAAGGTGCATGGAATTTTATTATTATCATGTAAATAAAAGCAAAGGAAAAAAAATGCACATGTAGGAAACTCCTGAGGCCAATCAAATGATTTCACGTGTCACTCTCTTGTTCATCTAGACAAGAAATAATTCAAATGGCAATAATTTTTGCTCCATAGCTCCAAATGAAGAAAAATTGATCTCATTGGAAAGATATCCTCAAGCCCTTCAATTTGAAATCATTTGATCTAGACATTGATGGTGTTTTATGGGAGAAAAAGATAAAAAGGGGACACAAGCACACCTAGTAGTATAAACTAACCATTTTGCATATTTGGCGGTGAAGGCATGGAATCCATCCCAAAATACTAACATAAAATCATATCTTTTGAGTTAGACAAAATATGTTCCCGTTTTGATTAAAGATATTTATTTACGAACAATGGGGAAATTCACTTACTATTTTGGGGGTGAAATGAATTGTAATAATTCCTCATAATTGTATAAATATGGGGACTTTTCCTCATACTTAAGAAGGGATTAGTTTTTGTATTTCCTAAAAAGGTTGATACATACAATTGTAATATTGTATGTTTATTTTGTGAAATGCATGTGGATTTAAATTTCCCAAACTTATGTGTCAAGGTGGTTACAATTTACAACCATTGAAAAACTTTTAGAGAAATTTTTTAGCGTTCCCTTTTTAATAAATTCAAGATCTTAATGAAATATGTCCGCTTCTGAGATTTAATTTCTGTATTTTTTGTTCTGTATGATGAATCGTTGACTAATGAGTTATACTTTTTGCTACAATTTTGTGTTTATTTCTTCTCTTTATCATACACTAGATGAGTCCTTAATGATTTTTCTTTCATCATTAAATCAATATTGTGTTGTGAGAATTTACTCTGTAATATTGAACATAATTCTAAAATCCTTACTATATCCATTTTGTCAAAGTGGTTTTTGTTATCCATTGAGTTTATCTTAGGCGTATGAGATTAAAAGTAGTAAATATTATATTAGAGTATTTACACCACCCTTTGTGTTCATTATTTTAAAGATTGAGTGGGGACTTTATATTTGTTGGCTATCAATGAATGCAAATATTAACTTATATAAATTGTCACTACCTAATCGCGTTTTTTAGTTCTTCTCAGAATAGTAGGATGCTCTAGTAAGTGTTAATTTCTTTGTTACAAGGAATTTTTCTTCCTATAGTCCCCCCTTTGAAGTTAAAACTTCCATAATTATCCCATCTTAATAAATTCTATTTTGTACCTCATTTCTCTCCTTCAAAGTAACATTGAATGTTCCTTCTAGCCTTAATTCTTCATTCAAATGCAAAAGTAACTGAACTTTATTGTCTATAGTAACATGCGTTTAGTATAGTAAGAATATACACCATATTTTGTGACAACTCATGAGAGTTAGTTTTGTATTCATGGCCATGTTTATCCTAGATTGATCCATCATTGAAACATATCAAGAGGAACAAAAAATTCATCTCCCCTGTTGCATTCAAATTACACTATGGGTACTCCAACCCTTGTTCTAGGAAGGACCAAAATAAGTATGAAAAGGTGATATCCTTTGTACGTGCCCCTTAATCACCTAAAATATTGATCTCAAGGAGATTTTTATACCCCTCCTAGGCTAAAAAATGACATACCACCCGGTATGCAACCATCCAAGCATCCCCCTTCCTATAGAATACTGTCAAGCCACCACGGGGTGTAAAATTGTTGACCAATAGATACAATGCTTATATCTTCACTACCCTATGATGCACTCTACTTCCACAATTGATACTCAATTTTTGTGGGTATAAATATCAAATGAACCTCCTAACATTCACATTTCATGCTCTATGCTTCATGATACATATTTCTAGCATGCACTTTCAAACCATTTCCTGATGACACACTCTTGTTGCATGGTTCATTCTCGATTATAGGGAGGTCTTCTATAAATGAACCTCATCTCATACTCATTCATATCTTCTAGAGGGAAATATAATCTTATCAAATTCACATTTCATACCATTCAATCCCACCCATACATAACATATTTCCTAACTTGGTTATACTTATTCTTGGTTACTTATACTTACATGTACAATTTGTTAGATGGATACTTAGTATGCTAATATATTTTCTATATACACATGCGCATGCACTTGTTATCTATTTATGAATAAAGAATTCTTAAAGGACATTAAATGTTTTGATGCAGAGCATCTATAACATTCAACACACCAAACAAGTTAACAAACATAATTTAGTAATTCATCCTTATCTAGCAATATGTCCATTATTCTCAACTTATAAAACTATGCATCTTAGCACTTTCTATCTTCCAAATGAGAAATGGATAAAATTCAACCAAGTACACATTTCCACTAGCCTCTTACTATGCCAAAGAGACAATAAAATAGGCTATCATTCCTCGGTTTTGTAATTTTTCTCCCTATTTGTAAAAATGACCCAAATTGTGTCTTGAGATCATCCAGTTGAGGGTTTATAGTTTACAACGATATACAAAGAATCATATGAATACATAACTTGTTTTAGACACCCTTTAACATAGTCCAGGTGTGTACCAAATGGTTTAACTCAACTCCTTTGATGAGTGCCACTTCCTACACAATATTCCTCATAGAGTTGTTCCTC
Source organism: Taxus chinensis (assembly GCA_019776745.2). NCBI lineage: Eukaryota > Viridiplantae > Streptophyta > Pinopsida > Cupressales > Taxaceae > Taxus > Taxus chinensis. The sequence continues at coordinate 515,952,676 of CM034156.1, read as the reverse complement.
CTTACTAGCCCTAGTCTAGAGTAAATATAAACATAAAATTTTGATAAGGGACTTATTTAATCACCTAAGAATTTTTTTAAATACCCATTTTAGTGTATTCCTTAGATGCAAAGTTTTAATACCTATACTTTTGTAAAAATATACTTAAATTCCCCTAGTCCAGTCCTAAATTAGCCTTCCTAAACAGTGCTATAGTATTTTTAGTATAACTATCAACCTTTTCTTCTTGGTATGAGCCTTTGAAGGAAAATTTTCACTAAATTTCTAATGGTGTAATTGTTCAGATGTTTTCTTAATATTTTTGGCCTTTGCTATGGAAGTTAATCCCTCCAAATGACTAATTACCTTGAAACCCTAAGCATTTGATCTTACCATCCTGAGAATATTTTTTTCTCCACCATTGTTTTTACAAGTCTTGTCACTACATCTAGCAAATTTGAACATATTTGAAAAAAATCCTAAAAACTAATAAACTTACCAAAAATGGATTCTTTTCTTCCTAATAACATGTTTTGTGTCACAGTTGGGATAGCTCTTCGGATGAAGTTAGGATCTTATTCCTCTATTCAGATACACACATATAAATTGTAGAGGATCTACTTTAAAATCTAATCTAACTTTCCAAGGATACAGGGTTAAGAAGATGCAAGAAACTAAACCTAAACTAATAGAGGTGATGCACCAAAGGAATGTTCAACACTTTTTTTTTCTTTTAAACACAAACCATTAAAAATGTAACATAACCATGATGCACAGATAACCAGGATTGTAATGAGACATTAGATGAAGAAAATGAACATAAGAGAGGGTTGGGATAATCCACAAAATTTTCCCTATTTGTCCAAAAATTTGATACAATCCATTACAATGGCCAAGAGGCACAAAATTGCATTACAATTCGAATGGGAGGTTTGAACTCTACAAATCCACTTATAGAAAAGAGAATAAGGAAGTGTCCAAAACAAAATTATCCAACCTTTTGAAAAATTCCCCTCCTTATAATCTATAGGAAGAAAGGGAGAATGAGATAGAAGAATTTTGAAATCCTACTCCAACCACCCAAAAATTCATTAAATTCTCCTGCAAAAATGATGGGTTGTACTACAAAACCCATGCCTCCATGTACTATTCCTTGTTAGGAACAAAAGGATTCCAATACTTCATTATCTTGGTGGGTGAGAATTCTAACACCCTCAAAAATGGTGGATTGTATTTATTAATTTTTAATAGCTTAATCTCACACCAAGATCTTTCAAAAAATTCCTTTCTTGTGCAAATTTGAGCCTCGAGTCAAAAGATATGATCATATGAAGGTCGAGGTGTCATTCTGCAAAAATAGCGGGTGGTTGGCTCTGTCTTGATTCAGAGTTTGAAAATCATGCAACCTTTGAAATCCTAATATTTGGAATTTTAGACATTTTCATTTCAGAGATTTGGCTATTGTTCATCCACCAACTTTGTCTGAGAGTTCGGAAAGTCTGAAACTCAAAAGACCAAAATTTCAGACTCTCAGACTTTGTGATTTTGGACATTGAGTTGCTATTTTATGTTTTAAGTCTTGAGAGTTCTAAAATTCTGAAACCCTAAAGTCTTAAAGTCTTAAATTTCAGACTTTCAGACTTCAAAATTTTTGACATTGAGTGTTTAGACCTTTTTTCACTATTCAACATTCAAAAACACTGAGACTTCTGAACCCCCAAAAATTGAAAGTCTGAAAGTCCAAAGTTTAGGAATTTTATACTTCAGGATTTAAAACATTGAGTCTTTGGATTTAAAACATTCAGAATTCTAGATTTCAGACTTTTCAGGGCTGTTTTTCCAACTTCGGACCTAAGAATTCCAAAACCCTGAAACACGAAAGTCTGAAATTTCAGAATTTTGGAGTTTCGGGTTTCGGAAACCTTTTTATTTTTTTCCAACTAAGGCCGCTTAGAACTCTAAAACCCTGAAGCCCAAAATTATGAAATTTATTACTTCTTGAGTTTTGATTTCAGAGATTTGTATTCCTTGACGAGTCACCGAAATCCACCTTAGCCTACCTCCAAAAAACTCCACCTTTGAAGTCTGAAATTTCGAACTTCGGAGTTCTTCTTTTCCCAAAATTCTCTACAATTTTCTCTGGCCTGCTTCAAATTTTTGGACCAGATCTGAAATGTAATCTCTCTTTATGGATCAACTCCTCCATTTTTCATTGTGTGTAAGTTCTTGTTTGTTCAATTTTTCCCAAGGGACAAAATTAGATAACAGTTACCTCATGAAGATGTCATATATTGGATTAACTTGTAAATAGGGGCTTACATGATGCTTTAAGAGATTATTACACCATTTCCACCCCAAAAAGAGGATTCATTAACATAAATTGACTAAAAAAAACCTAATACATGCATAAAAAGAACTTAGAAATCACTTCACTAGCCTAGAAAGCCAAAATTGGCTCAAGAAAATTCAAATTTTCAAACTGAGAAAAATTGAGGGAAAATTCCTAACTAAAAATTTGAATCCCTAGAACCTAAAAGGAAAATAATACAAACTCCTAGGGCTCACTAAAGACTTCTAAAACTTTAAAAAATTACCTTTACATTCCCTTGTAGTGATGCCCCTACATCACGTTGTAATGATGTTTGGCATTGTACCTCTTACCAGTCCCTGTGAGGCTCCTAGGGGCATATAATTTCTCATACAATATAGGTGCTATTGTTTCATTATTTACTACTACTTTCTAGCACACTAATTTCCATTGATCCATACATAGTTTGAACTACTTTTTATCTTTCTAACATGCTAACGGGTGCTTCATGTATATAATTTTTATTGGATAACTATTTGCCACCATAATTAGCAGATACATTTTCCTTGTCATTGTTTGTTATTGTATGACATTATTTCCGGGCTATGCCCTATGTCTTGTTTGATCGACGTTTGTATAATTTTTGCCTCTTTGGTCCTAATTGTATTCTGACATTCTTAGATATGTCCAATGTTTCAAACCCACTTTTCATGTTCTCGCTTATTGCACATTTGTACATTATTTTATATGACATTTTTGCTACTTTTTCTAAAAACACATGCATCTAATCAGTTTTTTTGCATGTGCCTTGGTTCCTACCATACACATCCCTTCCCCTGTAGGGATATAATTTAGATCAATATCATAACATCTATTTTGGGTCACACACTCCTATCAACTTAGGATGTACCCCAAATAAGGGGGCATACATTGGGTAAAAAGACACCCATAAATCAACTCAGAGCTAGAACAAAACACAAAATTAGCACAGGTTACAATTATAACACTGACCCATAATATGACTAGGGTCCTCATAATAGTATAGGCACTAGTGTCTAGGATCTTTTTTCCTCCCCTGGAAGCTAACGTCCTAGGGGTAGTTGAAATCATTTTTTTAGACCAACACATTTTATAGTAGTTTTACAATATCAAGTAGTGTCCTCCAGCAAACATAATACAATTTATCTCATATACACAGTTCAATTGTTATAATTCAGAACAAATCAGGGACATCAAGAATAAATAATAAACACACCATCTACAATTGTGTTTATCGGGAAGAGTCATGAAAGGAGAGTAACACTATACATATCTCCCCAAAAAATTCTCTTTCGTGTGAGATCACCAAAAATACCCACACTTGGTGTGATATTGCCCAAAAAACTCACTCTTGCCATGAGATCACCTAAAAATATTTCTATACATAGAATTTTAGGACACTTTTCTATCCTTTACACACTTTTATATTAGGTGCACACTTTCCTTTTCCACACTTTTACATACTAATGCACTTTTTTTTTCTGATTTAGCATAGGTTACTACATTCTTTCTCTTGTTTTTGCAATTTTGTCCTTACAAGAGGAAGTAAACACAAGAACAAAAAAATTACAACATGGTACAATGCACATGCTTCACTGCTACCATCACTTTCTCTTCTTAATTTTCCACACTTCATTTCTTGCATTATTCCACGCTTCACTTTTCCACTTGGTACCTTCTTCTTCAGACACTCTACATGATTATCTAGTACACATCTTTTATCTACTGTATGTTATCGAGTATTCACACAAGATAAAGTGGGGGAAATTGTAGACAAAAAATCACGTACTAGGGTACATTTCCAGGTCCTAAATACATACTAGCATTCATATGAATCCTAAGTAAGAAAATAAGTAATTGAAGATTGTCTTTGGCATTTTTCCTTTGATTCTTGTTTTCTATTTTGTGTTTTACACTCAATAGCCCAGTCAGTATTTTACTTTTTTATTTTTTATGGCTCCAAACACTATCCCATAGGTAGGACATGAGCGCCTAGGTAACCCTCTCCCCTATGAGTGCCATCATCCATTTTCCACCTTACTCATTTCTTTGTGATTTATTTTATCATTTGGGAATATTTTTCACTTATGGGATGGCCTTCTAGTTTTCAATTATGAAATTCAAACAAGTGAGTCATATAAATATATATTTATGTTGTCAAAATGAGAGACTAGGCTCTAAGCATCATTACTATCACCTAAGCTTTCCCTCAAAAGGAACCTAAATCACTTCAAATAATTCACTTAACATTCAATCAAGGGAAAGGGACTTCATTTTATGCATACACTACATAGGAAGAGGATTTTCATTATTCCTTACACGCATTCCATTTAAACAACTACATCTAGCTATAGCTCACTATCAAGTTCACTTGCATAAGGGCATCCTAGGACATGATTCTCACAAACACTCAAAAAAACTATATGGAAAGTGAAATCTAGTCTATTTCTTGGTCATAAGTTCACTCTGCTGGGTGTCAGATGGGGTCATTCTGACTCCCCATATTGCATATTTTATTTTTTGGATTTGGTGTGGTTTTGTGGGTTTTGCACTTGATATCTATTTTCTATGTATAATTTATGATAGACTAAGGGCTGATTTCCATAACTGCTTCCCATGTCTGATATTTATTTGAAATCATGAGAGTTTCCTCATTAGTCTCTATGTAAATAGGGGGTGTTATCTGAGAAATATTCATTTTAATCAACTTTTTTCATATTTCCTATAGGAAAGTCATACTTTAGGTCCATTTTGGGGTCTTCAACATACATCGTAGTAAAATACATTTTTTTAACTAGTAGGTGTTACTGCAAAACTACAACACCCCTGATTTCTTGTGATTTTGTGTATGAGGCAATCAATGGAGCCTGCATAGCATGGGGATATCCTGTACTGTGAGACCCTGTAAGTAGGATAATCCTCCAAAGAAAGCTAAACTCTTCTTCAAACCTAGTGTGAACTTCTCCAAACTACAGAGAATGGAAAACTAAACTAATCCTATCCCAATGTTTTGCAAGGAGACATGGATAGAAATATGTATGAACTAAAAATACCTTAATTGAAGGTGATGCACCAAGAAAGGGTGAGACAATTCAAGTGAGTGAAAGATAGACAGAAAATAAAGTAGGAGAGGGCTGATAGAAGTGTCACATTCCAAGACAATATTCAATTCCCTGTTTTCATAAATCACAACAAACTATAGACCTTATAAAGAGATAAATACATGCACAATATACTTGAAAATATAATGGAAGGAAAAATATGCAATTTCATACAAGTTAGCACAAAAATGGCTACAAAACATGAATTTATTACTGAGAAACATGCATAATCCATTATAACATAAGCACGAGGAAAAATCATTTACAATAAGCCTAAATTCGAGGCCTTTAGGTCATAATAGCTCTAGAACAATTTTGACAGAGATCCTTTGGTTTTTAGAAAATCTTCACTCAAAATGAGGCAAATTTTACAATATATAGGTGATCTAGGTCACCAACCAGCAGGATGCATTAAAGAGGTATGGGTGACCATTTATTTGGTACTTTTCTTACACAAGCAGTCATAGGCTCCATGCCTCATTAATTCTGGTTGGGATTTCATTCATTCACCTACCCTCGTCTGGCTTGTATCCCGTCAATTATGTGGGTCATCAAACAGTGTTGGGTTGGACGTCATCCATCCTCTATGAGTCATAAAAACTCCTTTGAGAAAACTTCCTGGCCTACAAGGTCTTCTCCATATTTAGGTTGTAAGACCTTCTTACCATGATCCATACAATTGTGAGTAGGTCATCTAACTTGATGGTCATCCAACTTCATTGGGGTCAGAAGACATCTAACTTCATGGCTATACCTACTAATTTATGTGTCACTTTCCTATTTTCCTGTAGCTACTTCTTATACATGAATTTCTCATGAAAGACCACATCCCTAGATTGAATGATTTTCTTGTCCTTAATACTCCAACATTTATATCTGAATTCATCACCACCATAACTAATGAAACTACATTTTTCTAATTTAGCCTCTAGTTTTGTCCTATCATCCTTGTCTATATGGAAAAACACCTCACATCCAAAGACTGTAAGAAATCAATAATCAACTTTCTTACCATACCAAGCCTTCTCAGGTATGCATCCATCCAAGGCACCTGAGGGTCCTCATTTTATCAAGTACACAACTATGTTCACCACTTCTACCCAAAAAGAAAGAGGTAGTCCTGCATGTAACATCATGCTCCTAGCACATTCCTTTATTGTTCTGTTAATCCTTTCTAACATCCCATTCTGCTATAGAGTTCTTGGAACTGTATTTTTCCTGCGGATTCCATTCTTAGAACAATAATAATCAAATTAATTGCTGCAATACTCCCCTCCATTATCTGACCTAAGAAATTTTAGCTTAATACCTGTTTCATTCTCTACAAAGTCTTTCCTTTTAACAAAAGTGTCAAATACATCAGATTTGTTTCTAATACAATAAACCCAAAATTTTCTTCTTACATCATCAATAAAACTAACATAATAGCTTAAACCCCCAAGAGATGATACCTGAGTTATCCCCCATACATCAAAATGCACCACTTACTCTCTTTCTTTGTCGGTCCAACCTTAAGAAACCTTACTAACTTTTGTTTCCCATATATGCAGTCCTCACAGAACTCCAAACTTGTTTTTGTATATCTAGGAAAATCCTTCTTTAGGATCTCCATGCCCTTATGGCTCATATGACCAAGCCTATAGTGCCACAATGTTTTATTTACTTTTGAAGCCACAAGATTACAAAAATTAGTGCTATAAGTGGTTAAATACAAGGTTCCGACCTTCTTACCTCTTGCCACCACAAGAGCACCCCTGGTAACCTTCCAAGAGTCTGTTGTAAATATCATAGTACAACCATCGCTTCCCAACTACCCTACTGATATCAAATTTCATCTTAATGTAGACATATGTCTGACATACTTTAATAACCAAGTATTCTCATTCTATATCTTAACCCAAACATAACCATTTCTAAATATACTGCAAGGCTCATCATCATCAATAACAACATTCCCAAAATCTCCTTGAACATGATCAAAAAAATAATTCCTATGTGGAGTAGCATGGAAATAAGGCCTTGAATTTAAAACCCAATATTTAGTAATATTGTGCAAAGAAATAATCAAAGCATCCTAACATACATTATTCGTTGCCAAATTTTCCTCCTTGTTTTCTTCCTATTGTTTGTTCTTGTCTGGAAGTTCCCAACAATCCTTCTTTTCATGCCCATACTTTCCATAGTGCCAATATACTATCTTTCTTTTAGATTTTGACCTTCCCTGATCCTTTGATTTTCCATGGCTTCCTTTATTCTTCTATCTCCCTCTAGTTTCCACGGTGAAATAATTCCTTGAAGTAAAATATTCCCCATATATTTTTCTTCCCATTTCCTTTCTTAGAATGACACCTATAACATCCTCAAACTTCAACTTTGAGTTAGCTGGAACTGAGTTTCTTACTGCCATTACAGGGCTATTCCAACTCTCAGGTAAAGAGAATATAACTAATAAAGCCCTAACTTCTTCATCAAATACTATTGTAACGAAAGCTAGCATATTTACAACCATCTTAAAATCATTTAAATGATCTACTACTGAACCATTCTCAGACATCTTCATATTAAAAAAAAAATTCATTAAAAATATCTTATTAGAGGCAGAGGGTTTTTCCTACAACTTCCCTAATGCATCCATTAGTTCTTTTGTAGTATTTTCCTTTAAAACATTAAATAATACCAAAGATGCAAGACACGACTGGATTGTCCTAAGTGCCTTGCTATCCAGAAAATCCCATTCCACTTCCGTCATTCTCGAGGGTTTGTTCACCTTCTCAGACAACGGAATATAAAGCTCCTTATGGGAAAGGTAATCTTCCATCTACATCTTCCAAAGACTGAAATTCTTCCCATTGAATTTATCAACCCTTTATCTTCCATCATTTGAAATAGCTGCCACTCAACATAAAACTTTCCATGCAAACCAACACTTCAGCAAACCAAACCAGGCTCTAATACTAATTGTTAGGAAATAAAGGATAAAATATGCGGAAGAATCCCTCACAGAATCGCAATAGTAGAAATTAATATGCAGAAAATAATACAGATCTCAAATAAAAGTGTAGAATAAAATAGCAAAACACAGAGAGACAATATTTAACATGGTTAACCCAATTTGGGCTACGTCCACCAAGAATCACTTTCTTAGATTTTATTGTAAGCCACCTCTCTCTCAATACAATACCCATATCTATTTGGATCTATGCTTAAGAAACTCTATAGAATTCACACCCGAATTCAAAACACATCTACAATGTTACATTAACCCTACCATATGAACAAAACCACATAAGTAGACAACTGCTTCAGTAGTTTACAAAACCGCGGGTATCAAAACCATGGGCCAAAACCATCACATAAACCGATGGGTAAAAAATAACACCCATATGAGAAAAGCATGTTTCTCGGTATATTGGGCATGTTTTAAGGCCAAAATAAAATTCTTGGGGCCTATTCCCCCAAACCCTGGTGAGATAAATGTGGAAAGTGTACAATACTCTTATTGTACAATCTTAAACACTTTCTCACATGAAAATAGGCTCCACAACCTATCAGCTTGGGGTGTCGCAACTGGGACAAGGGAGCCTGGGGCACCCAACTACGTGGATGGGCACCCCAATTAGAGGTAGAATGATGCCAAATGATAAAAAGATATTGGGAAAGTATGTGTTGAATGTCTATAATGATGATAGAAAGAAAATTAAAATGGAAAAAGGACATGGGTTAATATGTACTTTCTTCACTCAAAAACCATATGAAGAGTAGTATGAGACTGGGACTAAATAATACCCAAAGTGCATGATTGTGTGTCTACAAAATATTGACAAGTCTTTATGTCTTCCACACAAAAACGTTGAGTACCCACCAAATGTTTCGAAAAATTCATATACACCCATAAATGATATTCAATTTTATTTCAAATCCTGAGACAGTATGAATTTTTATAGATTTTAAACTAAAACCTTCAAAAAAAACTTCAAAAAGGTCAAACATGCTTATTATTGAACAAGTGCAAGTTTATAGCTAAACATAAGGTTTTGATCCCTTATAAATTTAATGGTGCTATTATTTTTTCATGTAGGTACTATGAAAAAGAGATTTTCTTGGATTTCTATAAAATCCCATTGAACCCTTTCAAACCAAAATCTTTGAAAAATAAACACTGAATGAGATAGAATACTAGATCTTCCAATAGAGGAAATGGCTTTCAGCTACCATATCAGCTCTGATACCATGTCACAGTGGACCACAATCGAGGATTGAAACAAGATAGAATTGAATGCACAAATAAGAAATTTTTATGGAGTAGTGAGATCAAGAAACACTCAAGAGAAGAAAAAAATCTTTATTCATTAATGCATAATCTAATTAGCAAGAAATATTCATATGAGATTATATTATATATTTATAAATTAGATAATCCATTAAGGTGACCAAATCAACTCACAAATAGAAATTGACTTGAAGTGCATTCCATTAATAACCTATGATTAACTTAATAAATCTAATTATACCATGTATGTGAAACCACACAGTGGGAAAATCCTTACAACACTAGTTGTAACAATAGCTATCGAGGAAAATACAAAATAAGGTTCAATCACTTTTTGTAAGGTCCTTGGGGTAAAAGTTAGTTATGGTTTTCGATAAGGAGGAGGAAAGGGGCATAGAGTTGACTTATGAAGCTTTGGTTACACATGAGAGTAGATAAAGGAAGAAATAAGATAAGAAGGGATAGGAAGAGTTGTCATGTAAATGCTTGTTAGAAAGGTTTCATGAATATATGAAGAGATAGTAGGGAGTAGAGGAGTGTTGAAAAATCAACAAGATGGTTGAATTAGTGGAGGAAGGGTATGGAAAGATGCATAAGGCTGCAATGGAGCCTTGAATTTTTCTTGATAAAATCTCTTAACATGGTATCTTGATATCATTGATACCATTGATATGGAATTGATTTGTTGAACATGTATTATTGTGGATACCTAATAATAAGAAGATAAAGATGAAAGGGGGGCTATAAATTTTGTTAACAATGGCGTGAATAGTGTAATTAACAGAGGAGAGGATGAAGCAATTGAGGTAGTGCGTGTAGGAGAGATAAGAGAAGGGAAAAAGACTGAGGAAATAATTGAAGCCAGAATATAAGAAGAAATAAGGGGGTTGGTTAACACAAAGGATAGATGGGGAAACTTAAAGCCAAAGGAGTGAAAAATATATGCACCATCTCTTGTTTCATCCTCAAAAGAAGAGGAAGAATAAATTATGATGCTAGTTAAATAAGGTTAAGAAGAGGATGGTTGAAAGGGAGTAACCATGTTACTAATAGCTACAAAATAAAAACAATCAAAAAGAGAAAAAGAGGAAGCCATAGTTTTAATGGAACCTACAAAACAAATACTCATATGATTGTTGTCCTGTTGTGCACTAGATGAAGTCCTTGTAATGAAAAATTAAATTATTGTTAGAATTGGACTTGGTGTGCTCGAAGAAGCCTAAAAATGGGAAGGAATATATCTTTCTTTAATAATAGGAGGGAACCCAACCTTAATATTCTTCAATTTCTTAGGGTCAATACACTCTCCATCTAAATATCCTTCCCTAATTTATTCTTCCCTCATCATCCTAATTTCAATTCCAATAGCTCTATGTTACTACCCTAGACAAGTCTAGGTAACCTTATGGCTCCTCATATTAATGGCTATAATCTTATTATTGGTTTCATTCTAAAAACCCAAGTCATCCTTATGCATTTGATGTATGTAGGCATAGGTATCCATGCTCATAGTCCTCTTGCAGAACTGGCATACTCTATTTGTTGGATCATAAGGCCTCAGAGTGTGGTATTCCATGTTGAAATATGTCCTATCTGAGGCTAGCTTCTTTTCCATTTTCTAGTCAAGTAAAATTGTAGAGCCAATATTAAAGTGAAGAGTAAGATAAAAATCCCTTTTCTTCTTGATTTCCTTGAAGACATGGAAGATTCAATGAAAAAAATGTAGGAAATATCCTTCCTTTCTAGATTATATGGGATAAATCTTGGAGATTTTAATCAAATGGGGAGGATACCTTCCACCCTAATCAATGTACACTTTGGATAACACCATAAATATTCCCAATAATTTAATGAATTTATGATTCTGAGATTTATCCTGTGCATTGGAGTGTCATAGATGGAATTGAAAATGGTAAGGTAGTAGTGGTTGCATACCACTTTAAATTTATTTTGATACTTGTGCATATCAAAACTACTAAACAACCCTTAAGACTTTGTGGGTATGTTAAGGGGTCCAATTTGGAACTCCCTAAAACTATTGAAATAGACATAATGCATCCAACACGTAGGAAATCATATATAAATGAGCATCGTTTTACCTAACCTATAGAAAGTTATTATAGAGGTTAAAGATAAGACTCTAACCAAAGTAAGGACTTTGTTGTCATTTATGATCATAGTCAACAAATTCACCCAGGTCTAGTTTAGATACAAAAAATTAGGTGTACTAAAAAATCTATTCATGAGAGCCATGTCAATTTTGACTCCTCATATAAATGATATTATATCTATTTTATTGGGGGAGACCTTTGATTTGAAGTTTTAATGGTCTCCTCCCTGCTCCTTGAGCACAAATTTGATCTTGTTCTTCTATTCCCACATCCTCATATTTTCTTAGTTAAAGACTATGTTTGTTGGTGGAGGGTGACAATAACTGAAAAATCATAAGAAGTGATACTATTAAAAACCTTCTCCCTTGTTGTTATTGATTCTTGTAATAAATATGTGGTCTTGGAGAAGTTAAAAGTTCAAGCCGAGGCTTTGAAAACTCTTGAAGATAATGTGGACTTTCTCTTAAATCTGACACACAAAAATCAATTTCTAACTCCAAAACAAGCCTAAATAATGATCTTAACATTGTTGTCAACCAAATTAAATCACTGGAAGCCAACCACAACAACTTCCTAGCTATTCACAGAGCGGTCCTCGATCTCCTGCAAGTGCACATATGTCAGATATGTGATATTAGTGGAATCTCCTAATCTACTTGGAAGAATGGAAATCTCTCCAAAATTACCAAGCCTCCAATTGGGATCCCAACATCAATGTTATTTTGAACCTACGCAAGGCTCTCTAAGTTGCACTCAAGGTTTACAAAAAATCCATTAACTAGTGCATGTATGGTCTTTTTATCTTGTGCAGTTGTTGTTTGGATGTTTTAGTGCTATTATTTTGCTTCAGTTCTAATGTTTTTCTCGTAGTTTGGATTTGTATTAGAATTAGGCTCCTACCCTCATTCTTGGTTAGTTTTTGTTGTTGGCTGGGGTGTGGCTTCTTTCTATTTGTTAACCATTGTATTTATTTTTAGATATCTGGTTGTTGAGCCTTTGTATGAACTCTTGGGTAAGGTCCCACCATAACCTTTTACCAATACATGGAAAACAATATTCCCACCTTTGGACATTAAAATACCTCCTTTGTAGTCTATCTTTTCAACCATGATTCCTTTGCACATATATATTGATAGAATTACTTTAGGATTTCCTAATAGGATATGTAGTTATATTTTTTAGATTGCAACTAAGTCCAAAATGTACTTCCTCATGTCTTGGTTAGTTTATGCATCATCATCCACCAATATAACCTCCTAAAATTTCATTTTTGGGGAATGTAGTGATCTACTATCACCACATGCTTTTGAAAAAATGTATACTTGAAGAGATTGTTTGTGAGGAAAGTATAAAGGTGTACCTCCATTTATTATAGGACGTTTAAGTGATCTAGATCTTAATTCTCAAATAAAATGCTCAATTTTTCTTTACAAATACTTATCTTTGAATATCATGCACTCTAAATTAGTTCAAATCCAGTGTATCCTCTATTAAATGCTTTAACTTATTTATATCTTTCCCATATGAGTTGAAAGAATGACATACCATTATAGCATTCAAATCCACTAATCAATTTTGGCTACTTGGCCTTGAATTTGATGATCAAGTATTTTGATGGCTAAGATAGATTCAACTAGTTATTTTTCATGATTTCCATGTCTTTTTGTAGATTATTTGTGTCACATCACTTATAAATTTAGTGATAGAAATATGATGGGATTTGATAGCTTTACATTATGATTCCTATGTAAGTTGCAAGGCCATAGTTGTTAGACTCTTGGTGACTTATTTTTGATTTGTTAATTTTTTGTAAGAATATCTCATAATGCACACATAAAAATAATGAAGACACTCTAGTTGAGTAGGGCACTCTTATCATTCAATACTAATTTAGTATTTACATCTAATGTTTTGTTGCGTGAAGTGCAAACCACTAAAAAGGTAACACATTAGTTTTATGTAAACTTAAAAGTATATTGACCTTTATCTTTTTGCAGTTCTAACCACTTTGAGGTATGAACTAATGAAAACATGTTCCATGTTGCTTCAAATATCAGAGTGTTTATCTTTTATTAGATCCTGACAGTTATTGATGGTAGAAAAATAATAGGAAAGATTCATGTGCAATATTCTTTGAGAAAATCAATTTATTTTCAAGGATGTGATGTCATTAATGATAGAGAAACAAGAATCATGTGCTAATTAGTGACTTCCACATAGTGAAATTCCTTCAAATAAGTAATAATAATGTCAAAAGGCATATACACAGGCATAAATCCCAACCATCTCTAACTGAATTTGATGGTGGGTATTTGCTAAATAGTCAACCATCCTACAGTTGAAAATAATTTCAGTTATAACACATGTCAGGCATTTGACAATGGAATTTTCTTGTGTTGATGTCCAAACAAGATGTGAACAATCAAGATTAAAATCATGCCAAGGTGGTTTGTCAAGTGCAACATCCATGTCATCTCAACTCCAACCTTCCTCGCTATAACTTGCTTAAAGAAAATCATCCTCAAAGTGCTAGTTTTCACCAAACACTTTTATCTCTCTACTTTCACCTAAATCTAAAGAAGAGTCGCAACCATTATCTTTTAGAGATGAGATTTACTCGGCCTAACACTCTAAATTCACAACATGGCTCGGAGGTAACTCAAGCTCATCATCAGAAGCCCACAATAGGTAATCAAGATCAATCACACCATATGCACTTACGTAGGAGGATACCAAACATGAACTTATGTTGATTTCTTCCTTGATACTTCTCGTAACAATTCTAACTAAATCATCTTGTTGTATTTTATCTATAAATTCAATATCTTTGAATAGGTGGAGGGTTTGTTGCTGACTGTCTCCATGAAAACGTTTAAGAGAATTCAGTAAAGCCTCGACTTCACGGTTGCGTTTCTTCAGCAGTCCATTCATTATGATAGATATTACGGTGAAAAAAACTCCTGCAAAAACATAGTTTACATAGGTATTATAAAGAACGTAAATTTTGAAGGACATATCCATAATGAATGAAAGAATGAATATTATTAGAGGTATATATAGTGTGTATATGTCGGTAATGGTATATCGTAAAGTGTGGCTAGAGACTCAGAGGAAGAGAAAAAAATTAGAATAGTCTACATGATAGATATAAATCATGGACGGGTGATTATTCCATCAAATTCCACATTAAAATATTACACCTTTCCAATCGGTAAAGTCAGTTATTACTTTCGGAGAACAATTTCTGTAGACACCAATAATTTGCTCTACATGATCTTATTACTAAGATCATATTAACTATCCTAGTCTTGTGTTAATTTACTACACTACACTAGTAAAACACCCTTCTTAACCTCTTCTAAACCCCGTAAACTTGCTAATACCTCTCTAACTAGCTTCTATAAGATTTTTTCCCTTTAATTAACCTTGTTTAGGTTAATTAACCCTCTTATTGACGTTCTAAAGAGAATTTAACTTTCTCAACAAATATCTTATCTTTCTAAATAACCAGTTAGCTTCCTAAAACCCTATTCATACCTCCAGATAGGTTTTTTATAAAAATCAAATTCTTGACTCCTTTTTAGTCCCACATGCATCCAAAACATCCTTTTCTCAAATCAGTAAACTATAAATAGAGGGATACCCATCCCACCTTTTCCTAAGAACTCTCTCTCTCTCTCTCATTTTTTATTTAGGTCATGATTAGGTCTTTTAAAGTCATCTCATAGTTTATTTGAGCTATTTATTTGTCATTCGCTAATACTTTCGAATCTTTAGGTAAATGGCAGATGCCATTAATAATGAGCTTCCATTCTTAAGCTTTTGAAATATTAATAAACACAAAACTGATTTCTAGATCTTTAATAGGTTTACTTATAGATAACTTTCATGGGGTAGAAAACTAATAGAGTCATGTTTAAAGGTTGATTGTTTATTTCAAGCTTTATGTATATGTATATGTATATGCATATGTATATGTATATATACATACATACATACATACATATATACATACATATATATATATATATATATATATATATATATATATGCAAATAGGTAGATCTTGTTTATCTCTAATCTGATGGTCATTTGATTTTTTTGTTCCAAAGATTTTGGGGTGTCTTTAGAGGTTCTTACCCCATCTTTATAAAATTTTCAATCTTTTCATTCCACACTTTTGGCACACCCAATGGGACACCTACCCTTTTCCTTTACGAGCCTTTTCCAATATTTTCAAGTTCACTTTCATGCTTTCTAGAATAAATAACTTGCTATGTACTTAATTTCATTTTTAAAGTAAGCTAAATCATCCTTGTTCATGCATATTTTGTGGGTCTAAATTAGAAATAGGTTTCTTTCATTAAACAACTAACCTATTTAACTGTTGAAATTTTTTCATTTCCAGGGCATTTCTTGGTTTTACAGGGGGTATGTGTATGTGTCCTAGAGGGGAGATTCTCCATCAAAACCATGACGCACCTGTTGAATTGGTTGCACACTCGTATAGTCATATTTTACACTGATAGATCATTTACAAAGGGTCACGTACCTGTCAAATTGTTGGAGTCTACATTGACTGTCAGGTGTACCCATGGCTCTGGACATGCGTGAGTATTTTTAGCATACTATGTTGATTCATATTTTGGCTTGTAAGCGTATCCATCAAGAAGGAGGCATCTCTATTGGAACCCTAGCGTATCTATCTTGAGGACCAAGCAGGTGTTGGACCTTACTGTCTTAAATTTCTGCCACACACACACATCAGTCTAGGCGTGTATCCACTGGCTAAGATGCACATGTGTTGTTTTGAGCATTCAGGTGTTTGAGTTAAAAACTAGAATTTCTCTTCGAGCTGTAAGATCAACTTTTTTGATTTTATTTGGTTTTTCATAGGTTTTAACAAGTGATTGCAGGTTCCTTTTGATTTTTTTTTACTAATCTAGTTTAAGTGTTTTAATTTTCTAAATTAGAAATGGCTTTTTGAAGTGTGTATTCTCTTCCCTCATACCTTCTAGATGATCTTGGGAATCAAAAAAACTTCCCAAACCTTCTTATTGTTTTCAAAACACTTACTTTACGCTTCCTAATGAATTGATTTTTCAAAATTGGTTAAAACAAACTCTAAAATTTTGTAAAAAACACTTAAAGCATTTTCCAAAAAGATTGTTTTAGTTGGGTTTCCACATTATGTATGCTCTTCCTTTACACCCCTTTTGTGATATTAGGACTAAAAAATAACACCAAAACTCTCTTTCTTGACATCATTATCTATTGTGGAAAATTACTAACTCTTTGCATGTAGGGCTTGAAGCTTGTCGAATAAAGGAGTTGCAAAAACAAAGCTCACTAATACGTGTTTTCATACAGGTTGCCAAATGGTATGCTAATTAAAACCACATTATGTTAAAAATGTAAAAATCACACTACTTCACATCACATTATATTACAGGTTTCAGAAAAGGGTACATCCCTATCTACTCAAGTAGAACATAGCCTATTTGGAATAAAACTTTAAGATATAACAATGGGGGTGGTTCTATGAACCCTAAAGTAATCTACCACTAAGTAACCTCATGGAGGAAATAATAAGTGCTTCGCTTACCCACTTGACTAGATTTTACATTGTAAGTTAGATTCAAATTTGTCTGTATTGTGACCCTGATGATGATACAACTGAACGCACTAGTTTCTCATTATATCAGAAGGGGGTAAAGTAAAGCCAAGATACTCCCAAATTACTCAAAGTGAATATTTAGGTAAATCGAGCTTGCATTTAGAAAAACTATTGACACTTAGTTGAGTGATCTTATTAGGAAATCCATTTTGTCTTTTTCCCAATTTTTTAGTCCATTGTCACATCTTATCGAGCCATCACAAAGTGACTAATTAATTGGAGTCTGAACCTTATTTTTCAAACAAGGAAAATATTCCACTTAAATTATATCTAAGTTTATTTCATCATGAAATCAAATGATGTATCACTTAGCTTAGTTTCTTTCTTGCCTTCAGATGAGGTGAAACTCTGCCCAAGTGGATCTTAGTTTATTTTCATCTTTTGATCTATACCCTTGAATTTTCGCTACCCATTTGATGTGAGAAGGAAGCATACCCTACAAGTATTATCAAGGAAAATATTCACCACTTTTTTTTTGTTTACACCTATCCATGTTTTTGTTTGTGTTGTTAAAATTCTAAAGCATGTAAGTACATTTTCATGTCTTTGATAGCCCTTTGATCTTGATTGCTATTATTTCAATTCATCATTATTTCTTATTAAGTTGTAATTTTTGATCACATTCTAGCTATACAATTTCTATACTTACATCATGTTTTCAATGTTGTGAGAACTTGGTATAAGTCCCTCAATTATACAGTTAAGTTACTTGCACAACTAAAGAACTTATTGTTGTACTTATACTTAGTTTCAGTTCCAACGTCATCTAAGTCTTTTGATAATGTTGATATTGCCTTGCATATACCACAATAACATCATCTTGATATTAACAACTTGATTTCTAGGTTAACGTGTTAGGAAAATGTTGTTACATTATTTGTATTCACATCTTCCATATTTCAAAAAACTTAGGTTTTGTCGGCATTTAAACCGGTCTTAGTATATCTCATGGAGAGATCACGTCAATATCACTTTGATATTTAGGCCTTGTTGGTACTCTAATATGACCTATGTATTAATAGGGTACTATCATTATATGTTTTGTACCCTTCATCGAATAATAGTTTAGGATATAGTCTTGCTAAACGATATTGTGAGTGATTGTTTGATTTGTTATAATGTTCATATGATTATTCTTTAAATGATAACGAATGTATAGAATTACATCTAGAACACATTGGGATATTTTTATCATCAGACAATATACACAACATACACCTAGGTTTCATACAATCTTGAAGGTATTTAGAAAAAACATAGAATAAATTTGACTACTAATGCCAAGAACCATAAAAATGTCATCTAATCCAAATGAGCATGACTCAGAAGAAAATCCTTTTGCATCCTTCCCATTTAGTGGTAATAACTTAGCACCTCTCTTTTCACAGGTCAAAGACACATAACCATTGGTTGATCATAGCAAAGAAGAATTAGATTCTTTTGAGGAACAACATAAGTTAGACCTAGGTTGATTTGAAAAAATCCTTTATTATAACAGATATCAAGTACTTGCAAGAGTCCTAGAATTAAGGGCTAGGCTTCCAAAATAATGCAAAGTAGAGACTAAGATCATTAATCATAAAATGAAAGAGCAACCAAACCACTTAGACATGGATAACCCCTTTGATGCAGTGTATGCTTCCAATTCAGAACAAACATCATAAAAATGTTGAAGAAGACCCATCAAAACCAATTGGCAATTCATGAAGACATTTTTATAAGGCTTCACGTAAAGTAAAAATTGAGCATGAGTATAAAGTATCACAACCTTTAAAGTTTGACAAGGAAGACGATCCCTTAGTTGAAGAAGAGATCCTTCAAAAACAAATATTGAAACTACATCAAAAATTGGAAACCTTAGGCTCTTCATATAGGAATTTGCATAAATACAAACTCAAAAAAAAATCTGGTGAGTTTCACTTTGATCCCTATGATGACACAAATTTTAAAGTTGTTGAGGTAAATAGACCAATATCACCTACAAAAGAGCAATTCATTCAATAGGAGTTACAATCAATGAAGAACACACTTACTATGCTACAAGAAGGTAACATAGGACACAATAGGAAGTAATTATATGAAGAACTATGTCCTTACCCCTTTGACAAGGAAATGTTGTGATAACCATTTCCAAAAAATGTTTCCATTCCTAAGTTTGCTAAATATAAAATAAAAGGTGATCCTCGTTATCTCATCAAGGAATTTTACATGGCTTGTCAAGAGATCACGTGCAATGATAATTTCTTAATATGACTATTCCCTCATAGCCTAGGAGCACTGACATTAGAATAGTTATTTAGTATACCCAAGGGATCCATTACAACATGGCCCACACTAGTGGAAATAATATTATGAAATTATTCCTTCAATATAGAGAATGATATCATGATGAATGACCTTTGCAATGCAAAACAGAAGCCCAATGAGACCTTCACATGATTTTTCCAGTGATGGCATGGATTAGAAATTTGTTACCCTTGTGTCCTACAAGAAAAATAACTAGTAAGCATATTCATCCCAAACTTAAATCCAGAAATATCCTTTCATTTACAAATGCACTGTGTCTCTAACTTCTAAGAAGTTATTGAAAAGGGCAGTTAAATTGAAAAGGATGTCATCATGAAGGGTATACTTAAACCATTCAACAAGGAAAATCATGAAACAAAAACTACCGATAAACAAAAAATATTTACCGAAAAACAAACATGTCATTAGTGATGGCATTACAGACTCTAAAAAATTCCAAACTACATAAACTAGTCCACTTTTAAAGCCTTCACAAGGATCTCACCCAAAGGCACCCACAAAACATACATTTACGCCATTAACGGAATCACTATCTACCATACTTAAATAGTTAGATGCGGTAAACATGTTGTAGTACCCAACTGTAATAGTACGATATCCAGAGGATGCTACAAAACCCAATTGGTTTAAAGAAAATGAGTACTTTGATTTCCATCATGTTAAAGGACACAAAATAGATAGGTTATTGAGACTATGAAATTATATATGATACCTCATCAAAGAGGGAAAAATTGTCATAGATTCCCCCTTGACTCAGGATAGGGTCCTAATGAGAAAATGGGTACCTTCAAAGAGCCCTTTCCTAGCCATGTAGATAAGAAGAACATGAAGACAAATCACGGAAAAACTGCCAATGAGTATAGGATGGTTGTTTATGTTTATCCATCTAATGATAATCCCTTTGATACCCTTATATGATGTATCCATTCATTGGATGAACATGTTTATACTATTAGGATCTTAGAAAAAATTTGTGCAGTAGGGATATGATGTGCTCATTTGATCATACTAGATCCCATACCTATCCCTTGGGAAGGTCAGTACAATTTAATAGAACAATTAGAGAAGACACCTGCTAGGATATCTATTTTCAATCTCCTTAAAATATCTACTGCTCATAAGAACATATTGTATAAAATGCTTAAGAGTTCAGGAGTCTTCATAGATATAGATCCCACACAATTTCAAGCAACGATTGCACACCTTGATTCAAATGATCATATCACTTTTTATCACACTTTAATCCCACGTGATGACCCATAGCACAACCTACCCCTATACCTAGAAGTAGCTGTTACCCATTGTAAGATTAAGAGAGTACTTGTAGAAGGTGGATTTGGTCTAAATATTTGCACTTTGAAGCTAGTTAAGTAGTTAGGACATTTAGAAATGGATATAGGGGATAAAAATATTACAATAATAGCTTATGATAACGAGGAGCATGAGTCAACAGGTACTATAGTAATTCCGATGGAAGTAGGGTCGACTTGTCATGATATGACGTTCCATGTCCTTGAATTGGATCTTCCTTACAACATGATCCTAGGGATCCCATGGATCCATGCCATGCAGGCCATTCCTTCAAAATTTCATCAGTGTATTAAGATGTGTCATAAAGGATGGATATTCACCATTCAGGGTGATCCAAAACCATTCACGCATTGTAGGGCATTCGACAATTTTTCTCATGTAAGTTATGTATGTCCTTATGTAGATATTGTTGTTCCTTTACAAATAGAATCTATTAAGGAATGTGTGGATCTAGATCCAATCACTTCTTGTAATCAAAAATTTCCTTCATTGTTCAACCCTTTCACATCATGGAAGGAAATGTTTTCAAAGTATGGCCCAGGTGAGACATTCACTCTTCAACATGACTATTTAGTATCATATCTATTAGTGTCACCCAGGACACGTGGTAAACCCTACTTTCAATTTAATAGCACTTAGGATAAATGCCCTAAACCATTGGATAATTTCATTCCTAGTGGTATCATATCTGAGGAAAATATTTTAGAAGATCCCATGAAGAGGGTACCTTAAGGTACCATGGTATCATGTCATCAAGCTCCACAATATATTAAAGGTCACCACATGATGTATGTCATGGGTTACATTGGGTTTGAATGTGGTATCAATGCACAAAGATGGTTAGAAACCATTATTATCCCTCATTTCAAATCCAAATAACATGGTTTTTGAATTATACCTCATGATAATCCACCCTTTGATATTGATACCGCCTCTTCCAAATGTGAGGACAACTCATCTAATTCAGATAGTGACATAGATTCCCAATGTAGTCTCTACGAGGATCCTTCCTCCACAAACCTATTCCCTAATTCAACTATTTTTACCTTATCTGGATAAATTTCCCAAACCAATTATCAAGTATCCCTTGGATGTCTCAAACTTTTATATTGGGATCAATAATTTCATGTACCACTCGATTTCTTTGAAAATGACAAGGCATTTGCAAAATTCATGGGACTCAGTGATTCTATTCTGACTGGGGATGACAAGAAATGTTTTTCTATCAAACTAGATGCATGTGCATACTTTGGAGAAGAGATAGAGCTATTTGGATGCTTGAATAGGAAGGTCGTAAGAAAGAGTAAGAATGATTCATAGAAGCCTTATGGAAAGAATAAATCCAAGTCTCATTGTGAAATTTTTTTTGAGGCACTAGTAGATAAACAAAATGAAGAACCTATAGAAGTAATGGTGAAGCCATTCAAAGATAATGATGAATCACCTAAGGAGGTTGATCTTACTCTTCCCCCTAATCCTACATAGATGGAAGATGCTTCTAAAATTCTTGTTGAAGAAACGATCAGTGTCAATATTGGCTTAGAAGAGGAGCCTAGAATGATAAAGTTGGGAGATTCACTCTCGGCCCAAGAAAAAAAGGTTTTCATAGCATTAATGTGGAAGTATGAAAATATATTTGCATGGTTATATGTATATATTCCTGGTTTAGACCCATAGTTGGTCATGCACAACCTTTTTTTACACCCAAATGCTAAACCTATCAAGAATAAGTTGAGAAAGATGAACCCCAAGGTTTTACTACTTGTTAAAGAGGAACTTGAAAAGTTATTAGCTACTGATTTTATTAAACCCATCGATTCTTAGGATTGGATATCCAATATAGTCCCAGTTTAAAAGAAACCATTAGGTATAATAATCTACATCAACTTCTGCAACATCAATAAGGCATGTCCCAAAAATGATTTCCCTTTACCCAACATCGATATGATCGTTAATTCCACCACTGGCTATCAAATGTTGTCCTTAATGGATGGTTTTGTAGGTTATAACAAAATCAAGATTGCAGAGGAGGATCAACATAAGACAACTTTCATCACCCCTTTGGGGACATTTTGTTACATGGTTATGCCTTTCGGGCTTAATAATGTTGGGGCCACCTATCAACATGCAATGACAGTCATCTTCCATGACATGATGAATGACATCATGGAGGATTATGTTGATGATATCTTAGAAAAATCTAAAAGCAGAGGAGAACACCCTGAACTATTGAGACGTATTTTCCAGTGTCTCCAATATTACAAAGATTGTTTGAACCCTAGGAAGTGTGTCTTTGGAATTCTGTCAGGAAATATCCTAGGTTTCATCATTTCACAGAGAGCAATAGAGGTTGATCCTGCAAAGGTTACAACTATCACAGAAATGCCTCAACCTACAAATCCCAAACAACTAAGAAGTTTACAAGGAAAAATTTAGGAAATCCACCATTTTATTTCACAACTTGCAAATAAGTGCCATCCATTTACACATCTATTGAAAAAATATGTTACATTCAACTGGGGATCATATTATCAAAAGGCATTTGAACTACTCAAACAATATCTTGTCAACCCACCTGTTCTCATGTCACCTAACCCAAGCGAACCTATCTTATTATAAATTTTAGCTACCCAATTTTTTATTGGTCCACTACCTTCCGAACATGACCTAGACCACAGAGATATGGTAGTTTATTACCTTAGTCGCACCTTGATTGCCTATGAGTTGAATTACCCACAAATTGAAAAGGCATACCTAGCAATCATCTTTACCTTTCAAAAACTATGTCATGATATCCTTAACAATAAAACCAAGATGATATCAAAAGTTGATCCCCTCAAATATCTCTTATCCAAACTTGCCCTTACCGGACGAATGCCTAATTTGATCATTCTCCTTAGTGAATTTAATATTGATTTTGTTAACCAGAAATTGTTAAAAGGACATGTATTGCTCAATCAATTGGTAGAAGCTCCCCTACTAGGAATGGAACCATTGTGTCTAGATCTGTCAGATGCATCCATGATGTATAATGAGTAATTTTTCTAATGTTAATTCCACTTTGATGGATCATTCACATTTAATGGAACATGAGCAGGAGTGGTGCTCATCATTCCCACAGGTGAGGTTATTCTAAGATCATTCCATTTGGAATTACCTTGCACCAATAAAATTGCAAAATATGAGGCACTCATCACCGGCCTTGAGTTAGCTATCGCTTGGAATATCTGACAGCTATGAGTAATTGGAGACTCTCAACTTATTATTAAATAATTTAATGATGACTATAAGGTTAAAGATGAAAAGGTTATTTCATATAAGAAATTGGTCAAAACCTTGAATTAATATTTTGTACAGATTATATTTGTATATGATTCTATATTTTACCATCACATATTCTACCTAACCCTATAGTCATATCTTCAACACAGTATATACATACTACACACCCACACTGCATTCATACATCCTATACATTCTACATGCAACACTAGATTTCCTTATACATGGGTCTAGTCTTACTTATCATCATTACACATTCTATTACTATCTACACACTTATTGCATTACACATTCCATACCAAACTACACATTCTACATTACATTACCTACACCACGCATTCATGTACCTTGGTCATTTATACTACGTGTTCCACTCACCACCCTATGACAAAATTTATTTCCTTGGTCCATACTTGACTGCCGAGGGTTTACCAATCAAATGGACCTTACCTACTTATGACATGTCATCATACCGCATCAAGTGGACTAGTAACCTATGCTATAGGCTATATTGTCACCCACACTCATTTATCACATACTCTAGTGGTATACACCTTAGGTTAAATCATCACTCTTTTCATTACTCCTACATCATCCTATTAGGTCCTATTATTTTTTATTATCTCCTCCTATTACATTTTCTCAATTCCAAATTATTCAATTACATTACCAAACCTTCCATCATCCTATAGTGGTATACACCTCAGGTTAAATCACCACTCCCTTCATCCATTCTACATTATCCTCTTACATTTGATCATCACCTATTCTATTATCATATTCTATGTCATTTTATTACCTCATCATTTATCCTCCTCATCACTTAGTGGTATATGATTTAGGCTAAATCACCAAACCTATTCTATCATTTTGTCATGTTATACACCCTTAGGTTACATCGCCACATTCCATCCACTCCTTCTATAGTGATATATGATTAGGGCTAAATCATCACTCTTCCATTCAATCATGTTGTGGTATATGCTTAGACTATAGGGTACACACACATTTTTCCATATGTCTAATTCCCATTAACTCCTCCCATAGTGATATATGCTTAGGGATAAATCATCACTCATCTATTCAACCAAGTCATGGTATACACTTAGGCTATAGGGTCCACACACATATTTCCATATGTTACATTCTCATCCATTCATTTTATCATGATATACGCTTAGAGCTAAATCATCACTCCTTAATTCAACAAGTCGTGGTATACACTTTGGCTATAGGGTCCACACACAACTCTGTACATGTCTCATTTCATCACCATTCCATACACATACTCATCACAGTGTGATAGATACAACCTACACTAATTGACCATTTCTTGATGACACACTCCTATTTATGGTTTATTCTTGACTTCTTAGGGGAAGAAAAATAATGAACCTCACTTCATAAACTTTCATACACTCAGGGGGGACGTTTCTCCTATCATTCCATCTTGCATTCCCATAGTGATATACACTTACGGATAAATCATCCCTCGTCTTTTCAACCAATTTGTGGTATACTCTTAGGCTATAGGGTCCACACACATCTTTTCATATGTTGCATTCCCATCTATTCATCTCGTAGTGATATACGCTTAGGGATAAATCATCACTCCTTCATTCAACAAGTCGTGGTATACGCTTCGGATATAGTGTCAACGCACACCTCTTGACACGTCACATTTCATCACCATTCCATACACATACTCATCACAGTGTGTTAGACACAACCTACACTACTTGACCATTTCCCAACGAAGCACTGTTGTTTAAGGTTCATTCTTGACTGTTGAGGGGGAAAACAAAATGAACCTCACTGCATACACTTCCATACATTCGCGGGGCATGTTGCTCCTATCATTCCATCTTGTATTCCATTACATCCATCCATAACATATTGCATTGTCTTGGTAGCATTTACTCTTGTTTACTAGTGTTTTGCATACTCATTCTACTACACATGCTAGATTGATTTCTTATATGTCATTATCATACACACATGTACCTTCACACCTTTGTCTAGTGTGATCGTAGATACATGAAATTTACACATGGCATGGATAATCTCATTCTACCCTTACTATACTGGTCATTGGGGTCATCCACATTCAACTCATATATATGTTACTGTTTCATTTTGTACATATCATCTTTTACTATTGGTTATCACTCTAACATGTTAACAGGTGTTACATGTGTAACACTTGTTTTACATGACTACATATTTCCATGAATACATCTTTTTTTTTCCTTGTCTGCGGTGTTTTCCATTATTTGGGGGCTTTTCTATTTTCTTTTGTGCACACTTGACTATTGTTTATGACAATGATGGCCTTATGTGTCTTGCGACATCATGAGTGATGTCCCATGTTTGAAATCTACTTTCTATGGTCTGTTTATTTTCTTTCATGTTTACACTACTTTTCTTGGTAGTTTTTACATTTTCTACATATTTTACACTTGTATTATTTACATGCATCTATTCATACTAACAATCGTATTTGCTAGCCATCCCCTTTTATGTGTGCCTTGGTTTCTACCAAGCGTTTCCCTTTTCCCCAATAGGGCAACATTCTATAGGTCAGAGTTTCGTTGGTCATATTTTGGGGCTGCATTCTCCTTCCATGTTCATCACATGCACCCCTAAAGAGGGGGGGAATGATTGATGTTTTTCTTTTAACACATCATATCTACACCAGTTCACACACACTGAGTGAGTTCAGACCAATCTATGAACTTCATACACAGTGGCCTTAATAGGACATGGTGTCCTTTGCAAATTTTGTGGAGTGGTTATAGGGTTAAGGGTTACAATGGTTGTGCCTTGAGATAGGGTTAAGGGTTACACTTTTCCATCCAGTGGTGTCAGATTTCCCAAAAAACTAGGATAGTAGAGATATCTCTTCAATAAATTTCAGCAGAAGAAGTTAGAGTTGGAGGACATAGAGCATTTCCTCCCTACATTTCTTTAGCAAGGGTGGCTTGAGATCACCAAAAAAACATGTGCAACTACATGATATCCTTCTACACCCTATTTTCTTCACATGGATTAGGTGCACATGTTCCATTTTTCCATCTACACTTTCTATTCTAGTGTATTTTACATTTACGTATTGTACGTAACATTTTTGCATACATACATATTTGACTACTTAATTGTTTTCTCCTTGTAGGTCTGTTGTATGAGAAACAAGTAGTCAAATTGGGGGCAACAACTACAAAATAAGTGACAAAGACAACAACAACACACCGCGATGGTAATTTCCATACTAACCATGTAGGTACACTACACACAACAACATCTATACATGCGTTCTACCCTAGGTTCACTCTCATCACTTTTTATACACATGTTTCATCTTTAGAATCCATGGTCCTCCATATTTTTCTTCTTGGCATTCCACACTTGAGTCTAGTCCACCGACACATCTTCTTCTACACTCCACATGGTTATCAGGTACACATATCTATCTACTTTATGTTACTGAGATTTTTTCTCATCGACATAAAGTGGGGACAAATGTAGACACAAATATTACACATTAGACAATATTTATTCTGGTCTTATACTACTATTTAGAAGGTTATCAACTGTACAAAGTACTAATTAATCCCACATTTTGGAAAACTTTTTCTTATCTTTTATTTCATCTTTCCTGCATATTTTCTAATACCTATCAGCCCATTTCATGACCTTTCTGAAATTATAGCCTAAAATTAGTGCACCCCATCCTATACTAGGGCGCCACGAGGCACCCTGGTGCCTTTCCGAGCACCCCATTCTATGTACAACCTCTTCCACTTATTTTTGGGTCACTTCTAGTTGTTGGTCATCCTTATCTTCTTCTCAGTCATCCTTGTTGAGATTAATTATGAAATTAAACTTGAGATCCCTATAAATATAAAGTTATAAGACCATAATAAGGGTCCTAGGTCATTTACATATTATCACTACTATCACTCAATCTTGGGCTACATCCATTGCATCACTTGCATCCACATAGTTCCATACATCCAAGGTAGGAGATCTGCATCACACACTTCATAGGGGGAGAGATTCCATTTTATTCGATGCACACATATTACTTACATTTCTATAGCTACTATTGCTCGCTAATTCACAAAGTGTGACTAACACGAGAGAACCTAGAGCATGACATGCACACACACACTAGAACTAAATCAAGGTCTGTAATGGAGTGCAACGCTAAGTGATAAGTCCACTAGGTTGGAAGATGAGGTCAGTCCGAACCATTCATATACATATTTAATTTTTTCTAGGTTTTTGATACTTCTCCTTGAATTATGGGTCATTCTCTAGTTCATCCAACAAATCCAGCATGACATGTGGGAAGCACTTAGAGATATTTAACAACCATACCAGATTGAGGTTATGAGCATTTACGTTGTTTCAAGCACCTAGATTGTAGACCAGGGCACCCTGGGGTGCCCCAGTACACTCACAGGCACCTGTGTCATCTCAGTTAGTCTAGATGTGCCCTTTGTAAGGTCCCAAAGGGTTCATTTGCACTTATAGAGTGTATTCCCATATATGTGACACTATGTGAAAATCTTCTGTTATCAATTGAATCTTTTCCTTACTCTTCTCTTACACATTAGGGTTTTATTTCATCTAGAATAGTTTATTTACATTTATTTCATATTGCTTTAGTTCATTTATAACATTTTTTTCCTCTTAACTAGGTTAACATTAATACTCAAGATATCACCTTAGTCCATCAAGGAATTCATTATTTTTGTTAATCAGTAACTATCCTAGGAATGGGACTATACCTCCAAAGGATGGAGGATCTAGTGGGGGTGGCAATATGTTAATGTAAAAAATGGAGAACCAAGTAGGTAAACTATGAGTAGATTGTGTTTTGAGTAACATAGAGTGTGATGTACTAGATGATGTAGGTGGTGTGATAACTGATGTGCAAGGAGATGATTAGAAACATGGCGTAGATGGAGGGACAATGTCAATAGAAGAAAAATTGATTTTTGTGAATGAATTTAAGTCGCAAATGATTCATAAGAAATGATAGAAATTCCAGAGCAACAAATCATAATTGAGACCAAGGAGCATGAACACATTTGTCAACTATGTTTCCAATGAGGATAAGACATTAGTGCAAGAGAGAATAGGACCAAGCCTATAACATGTAACTGGTAACAACTGCATGAAGGGTTTATTAAGATGAGGAGTACTCAATCCTTAAGAAAGAAGAGACTGAGAATCAAACCAAAGCAACTTCACAAGCTAAAGACTAAAGGCATGCTAGGATAATGGGCACTATGATGGAGCACAAAAAGTAGTGTTTTTAATGGATAGAGATAGATTTATTAGATATGAAGAATGATTAGATGAAGACAAGTCGGACATGATACATCAAGGTGAAGAAAGAGAAGAAAGAGAAATGATTGGTGGCAAAGCATGTAATATTTGTAACTAAAAAATCAAGATCCCCTGATGCAGGAGCTAAGGCACTGTGTGATACGACATAATCTAGCTAATCGAATCGGTTGAAATATGGTTTTATGAATTGGGCAAAGGGTTATTAATAAGTAGATATGGAAGTTTGTTAATACATTGTCATTAATAGGTGGTAGATTGATATGTGAATTCAAGAAGTTTAATTCAAGCATTGTAAAGAAAATACTTAATAAGATGTCATAGTAGGAAACGATGATCATCGGAATGTCTCCTTTCTATTAAGGAGATAAACAAGCCTATGTATATGTACTTTCTTTTCATATTGTGTAATTAACAAAGCATCATTATTGTATAATCATGTGATCAAGATGTAGAGGTGATGATAAGGTAATAGAGATGGACTATGGATGAGTTTGTGGTAGAAAAATGCTCAGAGGTGTGCTAATCTTTTTAAACATTTATTTTGTATGCCCCCTGCTTGTGGTTAACAGCATCCTTAGATAACTGTGTTTACAGTATTCTCCTGTGCTATGGGTTATAGGTGTCCCGTTACAGTCTTGAATTCATGGCTTACTTTGAAAGCATTTAGAATGACGACGCTTGCTCTTGATATCTAAGTTGATTCCTGACTGTTAAGAGTTTATTCTCACAAATTTTGAGAGCATCGAAAATATGTGATCAAACGAAGGAGAAGTCATTAATCAGAGACATTACTCTCTTCGTAGAGGTGGTAAGAGAATCTAAATAAATAAGTCTTGACAGCTCAGAAATCCATAAGGACCTATTAGACATCTCTGGCTAAAAAAAAATTTATTGACCTACAAGTTTCATAATCAAAGTGAATGTGTAGTCACTAGACCCTTGTCTTGATTTCATACGTGTCAATTGTCTAGCATAGGACGTATCTTCATTCGGGCGTAGATCCAATGTTGATAGAGAAATGTCCCTGAGAAAGGAATGTTGTTGTACCAGATGATGTTAAGAGACTACCAAATTGAGTAGCTAATGTAGGGCATAAAACCAGGCACATGAGCATAGTTTTACAATGCTCCACGAGAGGAAGTTGGTTCGTAATATTGCGAAGATTAGTATGAGGTCGGTCTGCATAGTCAAGGCATTCCACATGAAATGCATGGATATTCTCAGTATGGGTCACGTGCATGGCCTTTAAATATAGGTATCATTCAGGACCAATACAATATATTAGGAGGAAATCCTGATAGGCTAAGATACTATTGTAGGCACAAAAAGAGTTTATTGCAAAAATGTGGTAGAGTCTTTATGCCAGATAAGTGGTGTGCATGAGGTAGCGAGATCGTATAGATCTGGAAAATTTGGAGTTAATGTGCAACCACTATGATATTCAGGAGCCTAAAATGCTTGATAATTTGAAGGCACACGAACCGAATCATGGCGCTTGATCTTCCACATAGGGGAGAACATTTAGGGTGAATGGTTACCATAGGTAGTTTGTGGAAAGATCTCTAGCAGATACAATAGGCGGGTAGAGTAGAAAGCCATATAGGATTGCATGAATCAATGAAACTATAGAATTTGAAACATCATGATCCCTCTATGCAGAAATTGGAGCCTGCAAGACATTTTTACGAAGTCATCCCAGTGGGATCTCTCCATGCAACTCTTGGATGACAAGTTCAGTAATTCGAATACTAAGTAAATCTTGGTCAATATTGTCTAGTCTTTCCACCGTAGGAATTCTCACTATCATAATACCTTGGTATACACTCCACTGAAGAGGCATATGGTATTTGAACTTCTATAAAGGTATTTAGTGCTTAGTAGTTAGAAACAGATAGTAGGGATATCAGCCATTTGTTTAGAAATCCTCTCGGTGAATGATGACAACTCACAATATTGAAAAGTCACAAAATGACACACTACGAGTAATGGTTCATACAAAGTAAGAATTTGTTCAAAGGAGGAATGACTATTCTCTAAGATGTGGGTTTCATCAAAATGATTATTCTAAAATTAGGTATATGGGGATAGTTAATCTAATCATCAGAATGACATGTAAATTTGAAGATTCATTCATGAATGCAATAAACAAGTGTGGAAGATGACCTAATTTTCAAGCAAGTTCATTAAATTTAATAGTTTAGAAACCCTTAAGTCATGCAAGAGAAGTATTGGTGAAATGACTTAGTTGATTTTATGAGCTTCGATGTGACTGTGTCGTAACATCGTGACTAGAGAATCTAGAAGTAGGAACGCTTGTCTAGAGACCCCGAAAAGGATGTACACTATGTGGAAATTAATGAACATCAAGTCTTCATCAACTAAGTAAGCAACATGACAAATGGAGGTTACATAATGAACTCTTATTAGGTACTAATGATGGGGCTACATAGATGATGGGTGTCGCTTGTCTGTGTAAAAGATCCTTTCAAAATGATTCTCTGCTAGGTCTGGTAGGTGGTCTAAAACCCTCATTGTGTGTTGTACTCAGATTCATTGCATTATGAATTTAGATGTATGCGGGTAATCCAAGGTGATTAGAAGACCTTCAAAATGTAACCTCAAAACTGATATAAAAACCTAAAAAAGGAGATGCAAATGAATGCGCGTCAGACTAACCTCATCTACCACAACAATGGAGCTTTACTAGATTGAGTGTTGCAATCCACTATTTCGGACCCAAATGAATAGTGTATGGTGTGTGTGTGCATCATATTTCCTAGGTTCTCTTGTGCCAGTCTACACTTTGTGAAGTAGTGGAGCTTGATAACTAGATGTATTTCATGTGGATAGAATGGTGCATGAAATAGAAGTATAATCCCTGCCCCTATGCTTTGTGTATATTGAAGATGAAAGTGTGATAGTTTTTCTATCATGTTCATGGAGCTAGATGGATGCATAGTAGGATCTCCTAAATTCCTCATGGAGTGAGATGATAACCTTAGGTGGAGTAGTACATTATATTAGTGCTTGGTCCCTCAGTTATGTAAGTCTCATAACTTTATATTTATAGGGTTCTCAAAGCAACTAATGTTGCTTGAATGTAACCCCGAAATGGATGACCGCCAAAAAAATAGAGAACCTGAAATGGCTAGAAATGTATCCGTTAAAATGGCGGGATAATGTTTAATTAAGGAATCGAGGTGCCCATGGTGGGATCTAGGGTGCCCATGGGCACCCCACTACAATCCCGAGCACCCCAGTTAAGAATAAATATGACGTGAAAGTCCGATAAAATTCACCACTGGGCATATGTGTGGTGGAGGTTAAGAATCACATGAAATACTAAATAAAGTAAGATGGCCATAACACCACGAAAGATATGAAACCCTAGTATTAAAATTCACTCAAAAACCCTTTAAATAGTAAAGTATGGAGATCCTGGGACATTATATATTGTGATAATAGTAAACTATGCATTCAGTGTCTACAGAGTATCATTACAATGCTCTAAGTAAACACACATAGGGTTAACTAAATTTTGATTGAATTGTTTAGTATGAACTGATAATGAATGACGACATGGAAATGGAATAAATTTTCATCACTATAAAATGGACATTAAAAATATGCCACTTAGTCAAACTTATGAAATGTCCACACACAACATCAATGATAAATCTTGAGTGCATTCATAATGAAAATGGATATAAATGATTACATTAGGGAAAATATGTGCAACATCAAATAATAGATAGAGGAAAAAGTTCCTAAGGTTTTCACTGAATCCATAAGTGGCTAGTTATGATCGAGTAGGAACAACTAATCACTTTGTTTATTAATTTAGTGAACAAATGGTAGAAGAAAAATATTATACACAAATTATAAGTATAGGTGATTCATAAAAAGAAAGAAGAAAAGGGTGTAATCTAAATTTTTCTTGAATTTGTAAAAATATTAAACCAATCCATGGAAAAAACAAAATAATTTTTGATCTACTAGATTGGAATACATAGTTGTGGGTAAATATGAATTGAAAATTATCCAAACACATAGCTAGCCAAGAGTTTTCAAACACATATGATAACTATGATGAATGATAAAGAATTGTATCAAGCATTGAAAAAATTCATGTGAGTTATATGTAGTTTAAGATACTATTGTGAAAATGAGTTTATTGACAAGGTGGAGTCTTTATGCTAGAAAACGGTGTTGGAATAATTTCATATAGATCTATTAAATGGTGAGTTAATGTGTAACCACTGTATTTTCAAGCCTAGATTTCTTTATTGAAGCCACACAAGCGAATCATGGATCTTGATCTTCCACAAGAAGGTAAATCTATGTCATAGTTAAAAGAATGATACTCAAAAGATCTCAAACAATTTCAATGTTCTTTGATACAATGTCATATAGATTCAATCAATCAATGGACTATAGTCATTGTGATCAGATGGATAAAAGTACATATCATTGTTAGGAGTCATCCCAATTAGGATAAAACTTCATGATTCAACTACTCATTCACTATTTTCTTATGTCTAGTTTTTTCACCATTTTGCATCATAAATCCATGGTATACACTCCACTAAAACCCATGATTTTATATTCTTTAGTGGTATTTAGTTCTTAATTGTTAGTTAAAGATGCTAGTTTATTGTTTTAGATGTGTCTTTCTATGAGTCACTAATCTAGTAAGCCATGTGTCAAATTTAGTTATGGTTTAAAAAGTAATAATTAATAGTAATTTTTTCATTTGATGTATTCTCTAAATGTCTTTTTCTTCACAATAAAAATTCAAAATAAATCTCTTGTAAGTTGTTTTGTCATCAAAGAATGTGTGTGTGTGTGTGTGTGTGTGTGTTGATTTATTCATTAGTCCAATAACACATTTTCTTTTATTTTTCATCAAATGTCACAAAGTTATGTTATTTACAAGAGACTTCATTAAGTTTAATAGTTTGTAATTTTTTAAGACATCTAAATTATTGATGAAATAATTTAATCCATGTCATAAGATTAATTCACTAAATTTTAAAAAAAAATCTTACGGACACATTTTCAACAAAATATATCCTACAAAAATATGGGTTTCATATTGTGGGGTGAAATAAGAATAAACACAAGGTGGAAACCAATGGGCATAAATTCTTCATCAACTGAATATACAACACGTCAAATGGAGGTTAAAAAATGAATTGTCATTAGCTACTAGTCATGGTGTTGCATAGCTGATTTGGTTGCATGTTTTCAATATTTATTTCCGCTATGTTATATGTTTTAGAATGTCTATTTTATTCATATCCAATTTGTTTTAGATGATGTAAAAAGGGAGAAAACTTCTAAATGTAACCTCATGATGTAAATATGTCATGGATAGAATCAATAATTTGTGTCATGCAGTTTATGGATCTTGAAAAGGTTAGTGGTAATTGAGAAAACCATATGAAATGAATAGTGTATGGGTTCATGTTCATGTCTATGTTTATGGTATGTCCATAGAAAACTATGAAAGGTTGATAAGAGATGTCTTTCATTCAAATCAAGGTCATGAGCCACATGAATTAGGCATGCCTTAAGATTTGGGTATACTATAGTTGAAAATGTGAAAGCTTTTCTATCATGTTTTCAATAAGGGAGCATATTAGGAATTAATATTCTCATTAATGAGTTGATATGTTGGTTTGCAAGTGCATTATATTATTGTTTGTATGTGGAAAGTTGAATTATAAAAACTCATGTTAACAAAGCATGAACATAGGGTTTTAATCCTTCAATTAAGAAGATAAACAATCCTATATATGTGTACCTTATTTTCATAATTACATAATTAATGAAGCATCACTATTGTGCAATTTTGTGCAAAATATGACCAAATTTATCACAATAAATTAAGAAAAAAAAGGTTGAGGTGGAATAAAAGAGAAAGGAAGTGGAGGAAGTTAAAGAAAAAATATAGTATTCCCATAATAATCACCACAAAAAAAAAGCATACATTACATAAATTGAGAAAAAACTAGTGGATAGCACCACAATGATAGGAAACTCTATTTTAAAATTGATAACGATATAAAATGAAAAATGAGTGGGTACTCCAAGATTATTTTGGGGATCATAGTAAACTATGTACACTTCCAAGTGTAGGCTTATTCTTCTCCCCTCCCATGTGTGAACTGAATTTCCCCATATTGCTTAGATAGTTTCACAAGTGACATCAAAGAAATCCATTTTCATCTCTGTAAGTGGACATTTAAAATATGCCACTACAAACATAGACATGTGTACACACTCTAAGAGCCATAATAAAAATGGACAAAAATTCTTGAATTAGAGAAAAAATGTCCAACACCAAATAGTAGATAGAGGAAAAAGCTCCTAAGTTTTTCACTAAATCCATTAGTGCCCAAGTTATGATCGAGTAGGAACAACTAATCACTTTGGTTATTAAGTTAGTGAACAAATTGTAAAAGGAAGATATTATACACAAAATTAAAAATATAGGTGATTTATAAAAAGAAAGAGGCAAATGGTGTAATCTTAATTTTGTTTGAATATGTAAAAATATTAAACCAATCCATGGAAATTTAAAGAAGAAAAAGTATTTAGCTACTAGATTATAATGCATAGTTGTAGGTTACTAAGAATGAAAATTATGCAAACACACAACTAGCCAAGGGTTGGAAACCACATATGATAATTGTGATTGTGTTAGCATATGAATTTGCATGCATGCAAATGACATGCAACAGTGTGGGAAAAAATTCCCTCCTCAATGAAGGTGAGGCTTCCTTTGATGAACTGGAACAATTTATCGAGTTGATCCTTATTGGAATTCAACTACTCTACTTGTGACATGGATATATTTTTTTATTGATATGATCAATGATATAAAATTTGGGAAAAGTAACCGTACTTGATGTCTCAGATACTATTTCTTTTGAAATTGATGATGGCACTTTTGACCTTCGCTTCGGGCTTGGTTGATACTAACATACAAGAAGAAACTTTCTTCATAGCTGATTTATCAACTACTTAACTTGACAAAGGCCCTCCTTTCTTTAAGATAGTTTTGACCTTGGAAACCTCAGTCACCTTGGACTCTTTAGGAGTCTCATTTTTCTTGGATCATTTGGAAGTTTCCTTAGCCTTAGGTTCTTTAGGAACTTCCTTGGAGCGCTTTTTATCTTCCACCTTAGTGGTACTCTACTCCTTTTTCTGAGAGCGTGTGAAGACAATGAAGGATTTAGTATTCATATCTTCTATAATTTCTTCGTATTCATCTTCTCCTTTTGAACGGTACTTGAATAAATTATTATTACTCTCTCCTTTAGTATCTTCGACTTTAGGCTCATATATTCCAGAGTTAGGATCTTCTTCGTCAACTTAAAAAACTTCAACTTCGTCATCACTTTCTTCAATGGCATCACACTTTGAGTTAGTTGTGGCATCCG
This sequence comes from Taxus chinensis, assembly GCA_019776745.2. Lineage (NCBI taxonomy): Eukaryota > Viridiplantae > Streptophyta > Pinopsida > Cupressales > Taxaceae > Taxus > Taxus chinensis. Next base: position 515,915,485 of record CM034156.1, on the reverse strand, counting down.
CTTCAATAGCAATCCTCGTTGGAGCGCTTGAAAGTATGGATTTGTGGGGAACATAGCCCTTTCTTGGGATGTCTTTGTAATGAGGAGGTTTGCTAGTTTGAGAAACTTTCTTTTCCAAAGCTAGCACATTAGTAGCCAACTTAGTGAATATAGATTATAAAACATTGGGGGTTTCTTGACTCTTTCCTTTGAGGAATGTTTTCTTGAACTTTTCCACCATGATTAATTCATATTCAATTTCTATGGCCAAGGATTGAGCAAGTTCCAAAGTATTCACTCTAGCCCTTCTCAACTGATAGCACACTTCTGGTTGTTGTGCTTTAATAAAGAAACAATTTTTTCCGTCAGGGTTTGGATGAATCTCAACAGGAACTTTGTTCACCATTTTGTTGAAATTAGCCATGAAATTCCTCATGGGTTCTGTTAGCTCTTTCTTCACCTGAGATAGCTGGGCAAGAAGAGCATGTTGAATCGATATTATAACTTAGTTTTCATATCATTCCAATTTGTAATGCATCCATTTGGCAGATGATGAAACCAATCTATGGTAGTGTCATGCAATGTTTAAATGAAAAGGAAAATAAAACATCTTCATATTCCACTGAAAAAACTCCATAGGAAGCAAAGAAAGCAAAAATGTGGTCATCTGGTGATGTCTTCCAATCTCCATCGAACTTGGGAAGAATCATCCTTGATCCTCGTGGGAGGTCATGTCGAACTAGTAAGGTCAATGGGCTTATGGAATTTCCCCATGGTACATTAACTTCCATCTTGGGAAAGGTATTATGTGAAGAAAAAAAATGTGAGCAAGGATAAGCACTTGAATTGTAGTGATTCCTTCCTTGCTTTCTCTTTTAAGACATGATGCAAGGCTTGCAGATCTACGAGGCATGTTCTTCTTTAGAGGAGATAACTTGAAACCAAACTTTGCTTGAAAATAAAAAATGGGATAAGATTAATCTTCAGCTTTTTCTCCTTGCGTAAATATCTTTCATGCCAGTCTGAAATCTTTACTGTGAAGGGATCACTGGCATGTTCTGATTAGCTCTAGAATTTTCTTTTCATTCTCTTTCTTGAGCTATTTTTGCTTGAATAACTCTAGCAACTCTCGCAGCTTGATCTTCTTCATTATCTAATATTGAAGCGGCGAGATGAAAATGATAGTTACTTGTGCACGTTTTTGAAATAGCTTGCCTCAAATCTGATGATATGTCTTCTTGAGTATCTGCAAAAATAAGATTTGGTTGTAAGATAGGTGAGTTACCTATGATAGTCATACAAATTACTACCTTAGTGGAAGAGGTCCGCGTCGATGAACAATGATCAACATGTGTCTAGGAGTTCTTCTGGACATAGTGTGGGTGCTCTTCTTCTAAGGTATTCAATGTATATTTCTCTGTCAATGGCTTTATAAACAACCACAAATTGCTGCAAGCTTTTGTGGTTTTCCCAAGCTACGGTTCTAAGGTTGGAAAAAATGTCTCCTTGAAAATGTTTGTCAGGCACAAGGTTCAGTTGAAGAACTGGAGCTTGTGTAGAGGGGATAGTCATAAACATTTAACCAAGCACTGGTTAACGATTCTATAATCCCCAATGGAGTCTCCAAAAACTGTTAGTATATGAATTTTCACACATGAAAATGACATGAAATAGTGTGGGGGATGATTTCCCTCCTCAATGAAGGTGGGGTTGTCTTTATTGAAAGCCAAAATTATATTTACATCTATACATTAAAAATCATATGTAGGGGGTGTTTTGGAACATCAATGAAAATAAAAGTGAATGAGGGAGATGGAATGGAATAAAGGAATGAATGGAAGGAACATGCAAGAGTTAGGTAAAAGTAGAGCCTAATACTACATGGAGAAGAACAATAAATAGCAAACACAAATACAATGGAGTTTGCATCAATTAAATGAGAAAGAGTAAAGGGAAAACACATGAGAAAGTAAATAGTAGAGCTTGATCACTGTGAACAAGAACAATAGCTTAGTAACATTGACAATAAGATCAAAGACAATATTTTCATGGAATATTTAAACATCTAACATCTAATGAACATAAGAACATCAAATGTTACAAGAGACAATGAATGAGACACAAAGTTACTATTTCATTAACTCCAAAATGTCTTCACAAATGAACACAAAGTTTGCACACAAAAGTATTTCTTCTCCTCTCTCAAAGTCACCCTTTACAAATGAGCCCCTGACTTCCTTTTATAACCCAAAAGTTTGTTACAAAGTAGTTAGGGTTTTACATGAACATTAAATAGGGAACTTATGTGAATTTGAATTTTTTTAACCAAATTTATTAAAAGCTACCAAAAATAGAAACCACTTAAGTTATCCACATTTTTCTGAAAGAGAATTCCATAACAACATCCCCTTTTTTCTTAAATTCCACATTTAAAACATATGACCATAACCAGTGCCTTCTCCATTGAAATGGGTTTCACCTATCTCAAACGTATGAGAAATGGATTCTCCCACTTTGTTAGATACCAAGAAAACTATCTTCTTGAACCATCAGTGAAATTAGGATCCACTGCTATCACCAAATGAAAGGATCTGAACCTTCCTAATGTTTCAAACATCTTTTATTCTTGTGGTGGTTCATTTGGTCGAAGAATAGCCTCACAAAATACCTGCAATTCATAAATCCTACCTAGCATATCATTCAGATTGACCATATTTGATTGATCATTCTCAAACAAGTTCTTTAATTTGATGCAACGCTTAATTAAAGCTGAAGAGAAATTAATGGCAGGAGTATACATGTCCTTAAAAAAATTTGAAAATTGCTCTTCCACATGTTTCGATAAACACATTTGATTATGCTCATTTACGAGGTTACAAGGGATCTCAGCTATGAATTCTTGAATCAAGGTAAGTGAAGTGAATCCTTCATTGCATATGCTCTCATAATAGATCATAGAATCCTCGAGAAGTGTCTTTCTTGATTTGAGATGCATACACCAAAGAAAACGTGTCCCTCGACATTCAAATTCAAGAATTCCTTCAATGGCTAAAACTGAGGACTCCATACTCGTCATCTCCTATAGACTTGGCAATATCTCATCTAAATTTGGTATTTTAGAAACAAAATTTTCCTTGAAAGAAAGAATTGGATCAGTTAATACACTAAAATCTTCATGGAGCTTAACCTTTGTTTTGATCGTCTCTTAGCCTAAAACGAGAATATTTGAAAGCCAAGTTTTAGTGACATAGCCCAGTGTGTTTATTTATTTTGATAAATTTAGAGTTTCTTCATAAGGGGAAGCCACCACATCGAGTACTAGAAAAGTGAATGATATGGGATTTATCAGATGTTGAACATATTCCACCAATTAATTCTTTTTGGCCTTGAAATGAGAGTTCTGAGACTTATTGTTTTCAAGTCTCTTTAGCAAAATATCAATTGAATCTTGGGCCATCGCCATGTCAATTTCCAATGTGGACCTCCCAATTCCAAGTTTGGAAACTTCATAATTAGCAGATGTTATGGCATCACGCTCCTTGTCAACTTGTGGGATGGAAAGATCTACAAATATGTTTGCGTCATTATCCACCATTGTTCAAGAAAATAATTCAGGATTCTTTGGAATGACATAATTTGAAATTTTGAAAAGGGCATCGAAGTCAATGTCAACTGCCTTGATAACCATCTTCCTTTTCTTGATTTTTCAATCAACCCAGAAAGGAGTATCATTCACTATTTTTGCATACAGAAGCCTGGAACCTGAAGAAACATTCTCATTGTTCTTGAAATCATGAGATTCTGCGAGAATCCTTTCCATGACCTCAATTTCAAGAGAAATAACCTCAATATCTACTTCTTGGTCATTGGGGAGACTTTGGGAAATTTCTTCGTGAATTGTAGGTTCCAAAGTGTTCAATATTTGGACTACCTACACCTAAGTGGACGCTTGTGTAAGGCATGATTGAGGATTGTTTGTCATGAGATTCTGAGAACTATCAACAATGTGAGTAGAAGAATCTCTACCTGAAGTAGAAAATCCCAATACACACTCTCTTCCTTCACTGGAGCTAGGACCCTTGGATTTTTCTCCTCGTGATACATTCTTTGGTGAAGTGGATTTTGGCAACCACTCCTTTCTTGATTGTTTCATATGACTCGATGACATGGAGGTTGATTGAGACGGGGATTTGGTTGAATGGAGACCTCCTCGAGTTGGAAATTTTTATGATCCTGAAGTATAATGTTGAATTGATTGTAACTTGGAAAATTCTCTTTCGTACCAAGATATGTGTCTTTTAAGAATCGTTTGATTCTTGCTATCAAGAGAAAATCCATCTCTTTTGGTTCAATCAATTTGAAGAAACGGGGTAAAAGAAACTGCATCATATGAAGGATCAATAAAATATTCATCATCATTTACGAATGAATCTAGAGGGTTCCTGATGTGAAAGGAATTGATCTGAGAAATGGTTAGGCAAGAAAAATATTGTCTTCTTACTTCATGTTCGTCTTAACAGGCAGCCCAGAAATCTTCCATGGTAGGGTTATGCTCACACTTTTCTCCAAGAATCTTTTGCATATATCCATTAATATAAAATTGGGATCTCTTCACATATGGATGAATAGTGATGAGGGCAAACTCTTTTTCCATGAGTTGTGCACTTAAGAGATTTGGTCATTGGTATTCCCTGATTTGGATTGGGAAATGAATTCTTGAGTGACGCTTGCCACTAAGAAGACAATGAACTTCAAATAATTATCGTGCAAGTTCCATTAATTCCCATCTTCCACTAACATACTTAGGAAGCTTCTATGGAGTACCCAAAAGTCCACTTACGTGAATGTAGAAAAAAGATGAAAATTGAATAAACTATATTCCCCATTGGGAAATGAAATCAATGGTTTCTTTAGAAAATATTTCCTCTGTATTCCAATTCAAGTTTCGAATTATGCAGAAGATGAATGCAACGTTAAATCTTCTGAAATGATGAGAGCTATTTTTTAATCTCATTTACAGATAATAATGGAATACATTATTTGATGGACCCATTACTCCTCTTGTTTCGAGTGCCGAAAATAGATTTCTTCTAGCCATTGCATAAGTCAGGTATGATGTCATGTAGAAACATCCAGTCATCTTCACTTCGATCAATTGTTTGTGAAGGGTATCACTAATGATGGTGACCCAGCCACAAACTCTCTCTTGGCAAGGATGATATAGATAAACTAATACATCCATGGGTGGAAAATCCTGACAGAGGGTAAACCAAAAACTCAACTCAGGATAGTAATCATGTCCCTGATTTATTCCACAAACTCAACATGGTACAACTCTTTAGGAATCCGGTCAATTTGAGGTCTCTTGGTCACTAACCAGTTTTTATTAACCATCTTTCTCCATCTGAGGGGTTCTTCATCCAAAAATTCTTGTGCTAACTTTCGAGTGATATCCAGATTCTCAGGGAAGTCAGGTATGTTGAGGAATTCCTCAATGTGTTTTGGTGTGATTAAGAGGAAAGGCTCGTAATTATCTTTAAAAATTCCTCTTCACTCAGGATCATAATACTTCATGCAAAGGATAACCAGCTCCAGAAATTACACTGAGACTGGAAATGTTGCTGCCTGGGGTAGACCACAATGATAAAGCCTATATGAGAATATGGTTTTGCCTTTAGCTTTCACCCAATCGCAAAAATTTTGCGCATTGATGTGACCCAAATTTGTATCAGGGATATTATCATACGCCGACTTGATAGAACAAGGAGGAATAATCCCTTGGAATTCATACCTGGGTGTGAACTTATTCAATTTCTCCACTAGCTTCCTCGATCTTGCTGCAGATTTATTAGATTTTTTAGTCATTATGAATTTTATAGAAAAATGACTCAGGCACACAAAACAATCCAAACAGGGTTGGGTCTTAGTCTCTGAAACTCCCCTCAATGCAAGAAAAATACGATTCATTTTCATATTATTATTATTTTCAAAATAATAATAATAATAACCAGTCTCAGTTACAAAATACATTTTTTTAATAATATATCACACTAAGACTAGGCTCGAAATTTGATTTTGGCGATTACGATATATATATATATTTAAAATAAAAAAATCTCCCTATTTAATTATTCCAAAAAAAAAAATTTAATTTTCCTGAGAAAATTATCGTTGTTGCTTATTGTGTGAACTTATGAATGCACAATTTGGGATTTCCTCTTTCCTAACAGTTGCAAGTGTGTGGACGTATGGTGCATGCATGAAAACTATTTGCTAGACTATGTCTTTGGCTGCGTGGAGGATGCATACATTGAAACTTTTTTTTAAACCTGCGGAACGAAGTATATTTCCCAATACGTGGAGATCTTCTTTTCTCAGATTCGGTGTGGATGAAAATGAATTTGTGTTTAAATACTCTCCCTGTGTGTGAAAAATTTTTGTTTGAATTTTATAAACTTATTCCATTCAATGTGTGGTGAGTGCTTATGGACTATTTTATCCTTTCTTTGCTTTAGATTGCATTTTCTCCTAAAAAATACGTGGTGAGTTCTTTGGCCTGCATTGGAAAATGATTCTAAAACTAGTGCATGGAAACTTTTCTCTATTTATCTCCCTTTCCCACGTGGATTCTCCTCTTGGTTATAGCATGGAAAACTCTGTTTTAATCTTTTGTTATCTTATGCTTGTACATATTCTCCTTGGCATGCATGGAGGGTTGGCGAGAAGCTCTTTTGGACTGTTATGTTTTTATTTGATGCATGTGTGGCCTCCTTTCACTTGTTGTTTCTCCTTTTCCCATGTGAATTTAATCTTGATTTCTTTGTTGGATTGTATTCCTTCTAAAAACCTACGTTGGAACTATCTCCTGGTAAATGTGTGACTTTTTACAATCTTGGCTATGTGGAAATTGATTCTTTTTCTTTTCGTGACCTGTGACAACTTTGCTGTGCATGTAAATGCTACCTTTTCCTTCACTCTTGCATGGAAATTATTATTCCTTTCCTCCCTGCATGAATAATTCTTTTAAACCTGGTGCATGTGTGGTCTCCTTTGGTGAATGCGTGGGATCTTCAAACTTTTCTAATATTCCTTTCTTTGCTTCCTCAATGCATGGGGATATTGTTGTTTCTTTTTACTTCATTTTCTTCCCCTCTCCCTATGTGAAGAATACTTTGGCTTTGTCTAAGTGTGATAATTCTCCTTTCACTGAAAATTCAATTACTCTCATGGGAGAAATGGTTAAGGAAATTAAAGAAGCTTCCCCATAACTGTTTCCCCTTCTCGTTGAAATAACCAACTCCTCTTCCTTTGGGTAGTGGCATTAATTGCCAGGGGAAAGTGGGAAATAAAAAACCATTTTCCAGTAGAAATGGCAAGGTAGGATGACAATCCCCACTTTATTTCCCCATGTGGGAAATCAGGAGATTTTTCCCCATTTGTCAATCCATTGAATCAGTAATCAGTGGAAGAAATCCTACAAGAAGAGGATTAAAATAAATTTTCTAGGAAAGGGGAAATCCAAGTATGGGAAGCCAATTTGGCATCCCCAGCAATGCGAAGCAGAAGCTTACTTTCCCCCCGATAGTTAAAATAAAAATTTGTGGATTGAATTTTAATAATTATTATATTAATATTTATTTAATTAAAATCCCAAATTTTAATATAATTAATTTTATCAAACAAAGGGTAATAAATTAATTAAATATTAATTAATTAATATTAAAAGTAGTTTATGACATGGAGGGGGGATTTCTCACCCGGAATGGACAAAACAAAGATCGGAACGATGCAAAAAATGAGATGATAGCGATGAGGGTGATAAATCATGTAAAGTAATACTTTTGAAAATTTTCAAAAATACATGTAAGATATTCAAAAATACCTAACCCTTCCACTCATCCTCCGAAGACATTGGTAGCATAAACACTACTAATGCCACATCAACATCCGCTAGCTCAAGTATATGAAATCCAAATTCATAGTCTACAAAACAAAAGTAGCCTAAGGAGTCTCCCTATTTTAAAGAGAAGTAAACTTTTATAGGAAAATATTCTATTTTTATTTGATATCTAAGAGTAGAACCACATACATTTAAGAAATCAAAGGGTGATTTATGAGGGATTTGTATGAAATTTATTATGGGCAGGTAATCTCAAGCCCAACACCATGTTCAAACTAGTTTTTTCCCTCCTCCCAACTACCATGATGATAGGCATTTAATATTATGTTGTTAGAGTTATTGAACCCCTAGCTTTTCTTGGCCACGTGTCACTATTCCATGACCCCTATCTCAAATTTCTTCCCACGGATGTGATAGTCCCAGGATTAATTACTTTGCATTATATTTTTGGGTTCTGGTTTATTTGTGGGTCATGGAATATATGATGGGTCTAGAATATTTTATGTGTGTGTGTGTGTGTGTGTGTGTGTGTGTGTGGCAATTAATTTTTGTTTCGAATCCATTTTTTGTGTAGAAAAGAAAGTATATATTTTTATATATATATGGAAATGGTAAGAAATTTTTAAAGAAGGGATATATAAATGTATATCCAACAATATATAAAAGTACACTCTTAGTACAAAATATAGGGAAGAGAGAAAACAACCGCAGCTCAAAGAAAATAAAAGAAGATTCAAAAATAGATGTGCAACATCACATACAAGACAAAAATACAGAGAGAGGAGAATACAAGTTTTTTTTTTGCAAATATAAATGTGCAGCATCAAAGATGATTTTATTGGAAGAAAAAGAAAGAATAAATTGGACACAAGAAGAGAAACATAAGGAAAACATAGCAGCAAATCTATGATTGTATGAAGTTTTTTGAATTAATATAATATATATTTTGTGTGTGTGTGTTTTATTTTTTCTGGTTGTGTCTTTCGCTTACTGGTTGTATTTGGCACTAAAATTTGATAACAAGTTGGTATTAAAGCGAACAAAAAAATCAATAGCTTTCGGGTTTGTGTTTTTATTTTTTAGATTTTTATTTTTTGGGTTGAGTTGTAATGGCTTCCAACAGTAAATCTTGGAAACAACCCCCAATATTTAGTGGAAAGAACTATGACATTTGGTGCATTAAAAATGAATAATTTATTTTCTTCTCGAGAGCTATGAGAACTAGTTGAAGGTGGATATGTAGAGGTAGTAGACCAAGTTACATTCAATGCACTCATGATCTAGCCTAGAATTCACTGATAAAATCATAGGTGCGTTGGCACATCACTCAACGTAGACCGAGAGCTCACCTAAAGCACGTAAAGGTACCAGGCCCCTCTTTAGGGTTGTTGTTGTAGGATGTTACCATGATGAAGACTTAAATAATTCAGATCTATAAATAATATATCATTCTACATTACATATTCAGATCTAGAGCTAGAGAATAATAGAATTAAGAGATAACCATGATGAAATCAAGCATGCATGAACCAATTATACTCAAGATTTGACACTTTGATTCAGCCAACACATTCCATTACATTAAACATGATAAATACCTAGAAGCTTATTACAATAGATAATATCATAGTCTATGCACACATCAAATTTGGTAGCATAACCTCACAATAACTTAGTTCTCACATGACACCCTATGCCAGACAGTTCCATACATATTTATAAGGGTGGGGACTTTCCCTTCACCACTTAACTAATCCCAAAATAGGTCGCATGCTATTATTAGTCACGCATCATTACAATAATAACCACACATGTAAGTGTGCTAACAATAGACTTCTTTTAGTTAACTATCAGTAGTAAATCTATTCTCATCTTGTATTCATGCAAATCACTTCGTAGCTGACCCTCCAAAAATAGCCAATGCGTGTCACACAAGTCTTTAACCAGTTTGTGTGGTCCACATGTCATCTTCCAAAAATAGATCCTCGTCATGAAAATGGCTAAGTCCCGAATCTATCTATGTCCTCAATGTGTGATTCCTTCCCAATATTTTCATGCTTTTGAATGTGCTCTTCTCTTCTATGTGAACCTTCTATATGCTATTTGCTAAGTTCCATACTTTAACTGATCAACATTACCCCACACTAATTAAATTTCCACCTTGGCAATGGTTGTCTCCAAAATGAATCAAAGAATGTGAATAAAGAGATAGAAATTTTTTTATGAATAACATAATGTCTTTACCTTACAGTATCATCTGCTTCAACATAAATAATTAATTATGAATACTCATTTTTATTTTCTCCTCTCAAGTCTGTCAATCATTGAGCGTGACCTCTTTCTTTTCTGGGATATCCACTGCAATTGACTCTAGCTCATATTTTATAATCTCTCCTTTCTCATTCTACACGACCAATACAATGTTGGACATGGTAGTCATTCTTCCTTCTAATAGGTCCATATTTTGCACGATGAGTTTTCCAAGATCATCCATCCTTTCCTTTTATGGTTATTGAGCTGTTGTAAGGGCCTGGTGCTTCTACTTGACAAGCACTAATCGTTCTACACGGCCCAAGGTCTCATCATTCATGGCCATCAGGACTTCATTGTATTCCAAAATGGCCCTAGTTATTATAATGGCTTCTGGGGCTATACAAATATTCAAATCTTAATCAACTTGCTTCAGTTCCTCCTACAAGCTCTAAAGCAACCCCTCATATGATAAAATATTTCTCATTACCGAAGCCTTTTCCCACTTTTCTTCCTGTGTTGGATCCTTTGGTTCTAGCATGCGTAGAGGTTCATCTTGAAGCACCAAATCCACCAAGGTTTATACATAATGCATTTCCTAAGGAAACATTTTGAGTACCTTTTGATCTAAATCTGGCTTTTCTTTCATGACAGTGTCCCCAAATTCCTCTATCATGCTAACGAAAAAATCATTCTTATTATATGCTAAGTATTTTTCTTACTTTAGGCATGTTATTTATAAAATATTAGTCTTGATATCCTCCCTTAACACCCTCATTGTTGCAACCTTATCTATTTTTTTCCGTGCCACCTCTTTCAAGACCTTTACCAAAGCAATTCTCACTTGTTCATCTGACATAATAGTAGTCCTTAATGTTATGTGTTTGGCCTAAGGTGTCTTCTTTAACATGCATGATACACATGAATCTTCACATTCATCAAATTCCAACTCCTCCATGTGTGTGTCCATTGACCATGACAGTTTATTCCTTGTGCATATGGTTTCCATATCTTCATCCATCAACTTCTAGCTATACAACTCCTTTTGTGTCACTATGCTCTAAAAATTGGCACAGACAATTTTACCCGTGTCCTCGGTATAACCCATGACTGGTGGAACATATTCTCCACTTGTTCTTTTCGATCTTGACCCCTTAGGAACTTGGGATTCAAGATTTGGAGATTTTTGTACCATACTATGAGCATTCCTGGTCGCTATATGTGCCTTCGTTTCTCTGTCTTCTCCATCCTTCATTTCTTCATCCTTTAGTTCTTCCACATTCTCTAGATTTTTAGGGGGAATTGGGCGCACTTTCCTCAGAATCATCGACCTCCTCATTCAGCTTCAACTTCCTTCTTCTCTTCTTTGTTGTCTCCTTCTATGGAGAGAGTCAAGGTGATTTGCGCACTGATTTTGGAGTAGCACCTTGGGTCCTTGTTCTCCTGAATACTATTTTGAAGCAACACTCTCCTTGTACTGCATCTAGGTTCTCATCATATCCTTATTGTGGATAGGGTGGAGTAGTCACATGCTCATCTTCTTCCCTATTTGGAGGCTTTCTTATTCCTCTATGCTCTAAACCACCGCTATATTCATGTTTCTCTTATTCATCATCTACTTGTATTGTCTCTGTTGGCTTAGGTTCTAGAACATTCTCCATTGTATGCTTACCTTTTAGCGGCCTTGGGAGCACAAACTAATTCTCCACATACTTATTTTTGTCCAGCATGGGCTTGAGTTATAGGTACACAAGCACTGCTCTGGTGTCCTCAACTGCCAAGATTATAGGCTTCATGTTTAAAACATCTAAGATGAGCCTCTCAATGTAGGCATTCCACCCAAGATATACATATTTATTTCTTAGAGTGTGGTACTTGCAATCTACCTTGTCTACATTGAAGGTTTTGTGGCATGCATCTAAAAACTAGCGAATTGATTCCTGGAAATATCTTACTGTGAAGGCATATGGTAATTTTCACCATGGGCTCCAATTTCCATCCTTCATGGTGAACCATGAGATGCAAAAACGTTGGTTGACTACAAATTGTACTGCCTTACTTACCTCCGAAGGCAACTCCTTGGGTATGCACCACTCTTCTTCGAATGCTGCACGAATTCTATCATACCACTTATCTGCCATCTACTTGATTGGTCCGCTCATTGATCCTTCACACAAGTAGTTTTGAAATCTTTCTGCCAGATATTTTTGTTCCATGGGGTACTCTCAAATCTTCTCCTTTGGCCCATTGGGCACTCCAATTTCCATAAACACCAAAGACAATAAAACATCACCAAAACATATTCTATCACCTGTCCATGCTTCTTCAATGATTTTATTTGCTATGTGATCCACGATATTGTAGATCACTCCTTGAGACATCTTCTTTCCAACATGCAACCACATTGTGTTTACATGCAACCACCTTTCTTGGTCATTCAACTTTGTTACAAGATGTGCAGCTGCCTGCACTACTGGGTATTTTTTCAATTTATCAATGTCCATGCTGCGTGGACCTTTGGTATACCCTAGCTCCTTCCTTGTCTCCAGGATTGCAGCATTATCAGTTAAATCGGTCTCCAAATCCGTTTCTGAGGCTCTTAGTCCTATCACTATTGAAATCAATGCAGTTGTGATTCTTACCCTCCATCCGGTGAAGTACAAGAAGTCTTCATGGACTTTTCTCATCAACCATTGATACAATGGTTCATTCTTCCCAAAGTATGGTAGCTCATGCAACTGGTAGACTCCAATCTACTTTAGTAACTTCTCACCAATGTCATCATACATTGGCATATCTTCTATTATGCGCTTGTTCTTTTTTGTGCTCAACAACGCATCGAGCTCATTTTTATTATCTGATGTACGATGGTTATAATCACTAATTTTACATTAATGGATGTGGGAATCCCATTCTTGTCCCATGATCATGCCCTATGGATACTACATTTATGAGAAATTACTCTCGGGAGAAATTTCTTCTTCCACTTCAACCTTTTTCTTCCATTTTACTCTTACTGCGGGTGCTTTCTTCGGTGCCATTTGAAAAATATCTATTTTTTCCCTCTATAATTAAGCAAATTAAAACCCTAGTTTAAATCTATATGCCTTGGTTGAACTCGCATGCCATAGCTTGTTTATAGCACATTTTCTTCACTCAAAACCTTCACCTATGGGAGTGCAAGCTTTTCCTATGCACAAACCTTCTCTCCATGTCTAGTTTAAAACTCTTCACACCTCAACATGATTTCTTGACTCATTCGCACTTAGCTCTTTTTAAATTCTCTTAATTGCAATGGTAAAAATGAACTCGTATCTCGTCCTTATATAAATGTTTAAAAAGTTAGTGCATTTATTACTCTTCCACCTACCAACAATCCTCTCATTAATCGACCATTTTCATTCATTTCATGTGGTATACCTTCGCGCCCAAGCTATAACCTTCTAGTGCACCTTCCTAACTTCCTACCATAGACTTCTCTTCAATGTGCCTCCATGTACCTGAGTACCTCACCACTGTGATTTCTTTTGGTATCTCTCATGGCCTCTTCTTCGCTTGCGTTATACTTGTCTCTTCATTTACCTCCACATATGGTCCTCATTTCCAAAAGTAATATTTTTTTCTTTCAATTTTCTAACTTGAATAACACTCGTAGCAGTTAGTTACTTTCATGTGTACTTATTTTCATTAGTCATGTACCTGGATATCAATAACCACCCCACACTAAGGGTATGTGCAGTTCTCTAAACATAGAAATTCTCCAAATAGTAATTAGCTTCTGGCGTGTAAGCGCACTTATTACACAAAAACACTGACTAAATTGACAAAGCATGGCAACAAATAAGGAGACACATTAAGGAAATGCAAAATTGGAAACCTAATCTAAATGAAAACACTACCTTATTACAAACACCAAGAAGACTTATTTATAGTAGGGCTTCAACCTACCCACATTAAAGTATCTGGGTAGTTGTATTCCATCAATCACATCTAATTGACAAGCATCTATTTTAAGTATGTGAGTGATAATATACAGCCCCAACCAATGTACCTTGAGTTTTCTTGGATAATGCAAAAATTTAGAATCATAAAAGAGCACCATCTGTCCTTTCACAAGATTTTGGCCCTGATGTGCTTGTCATTCCATACTTTCTCCCTAGCCTTCTCTTGTTTTTCAATCCAACGTGTTATTGTTTGTCGCTCATCTAGCCGGATTAACTTTGTAATCTATTCTTCTAATTCTTGGTCATCAGCTAGATCTCAAGTGCATGCAATATGCAAAGAAGGTAACATGAATTCCATAGGAATAACTACTTCTACACCAAACACTAATTGAAATGGTGTGGATTTGTTCAACCTTTTATATGTTGTTCGTTATGCCCAAAGTACTGCAGATACTTTATCATCCCAATCCTTTCTTCCAGCATCACAAATTTTTGTTAATGTCTGGCTCAAATTTTTTTTGAAAGCCTTAGCAGTCCCATTTGCCTAAGGTTGATATGGTGTAGTCTTATGGTGTGTAATCGTGAATTCATCCAATAAAATTCTTATTGTCTCATTCAGAACATGTGTTCCTCTATCATTGGTCAAACTTAAAGGAAATCCATATTGTTTTATAACATTTTCCCATAGAAACCTAGTTGTTGTAGCTGTTGTATAATCCTTTGCAGGTGCTGCCTCTACCCACCTTGTTAGATAGTCTATGAAAGTGATGATAGAGCATGATCCAGTTCTACACACGGCTGGTGAAATAGGACCCACAAAATCTATATCCCATTTCTCAAATAGTTCTGCACTAGTAATATATCTTAGAGGTATTTCATCTCATTGACCTGGTTTTCCAAGACGTTGGCAATGATCAAAAGCCTTGTAATAATCCTTACAATCTTTATACAAGGTCTCCCACCATAATCCAGCGAGTAGAATCTTGCACACAATGACATCACCTGCATAGTGGCCACCTGTTATAACACCATGACCTTCCTTTATTATACATATGCGCTCATGTTCCAGTACACAATGACACAATACTTCATCCTGGCCTAACTTGTACATGTCACCGCTAATTAACATATAGGGTGTCGTTCATATAGCAAGTTGTTTCTTTTCTAAGGATTTAATTCCTTCTAGTGCCATGCCTATTCATAGAAAGAAAACAATGTCCTCTAATTTCGATGGCACTCATTATAACCTAGATAACTATGCATCTGGCATGGTATCTTTAATTAATAGTGATTATTCTCTTGTTTGTATTCTAGATAAATGGTTTGGTCAAGAATTATTTTTCCCTAGTTTTACCACAACTGTGAAATCAAATTCTTGAAATAAGATTACCCATCTGCATATGTGCCCCTGTAAAATGGGTTTGTTTACCAAATACTTCAATGCCATGTAATATATATAAAAGAAAAATGGTATAGCCAGTAGGTACTATCAGAATTTATGTAGTGCATAGATCATCAACAAAGCTTCACGCTTTGAAGTTGTGTAGTTCTATTCTACAAGAGTCAACTTTCTACTAGCAAAACAAATAGGATGATATATAATACCTTCTTTAGGATGAGCCAATATTGTTCCAATGGTCATGCCAGAGGCGTCCACATGTACATGAAATGGTTGGTCCCATGAAGGAAATTACAGAATAAGCATAGTAGTAAGTTTCTCCTTTAATGTCTCAAATGCGCATTGCTTTGGTTCTCCCCTGTAGAATGTACCTTTCCCTTTCAGTAACTCCTCCAATGGTGTGGAAACTTTGGCATATCCTTTAATAAACTTTTTATAATATCCTATATGACCCAAAAATATGTGCACCTCACTCTTACTGGTAGGCCCTTTTAGGCCTATAATGACTACAACCTTAGCTGGATCAACCAACAAACCTTCCTTACAGATTAGGTGTCCTAACAATATCCCAAATGGTGTAGAAAATCTGCACTTCTTAATGTTTAAAGAGATACTCAACTATCTACATCTTTCAAAGATTAAGCACAAATTGTCACAATTATCCTTAACTAATCCATACATTGTCTAATCATCCAAATAAACTTGTAAGAAGTTATGAATAAAATCCTTGAACACTTGAACAACTATGCATGAAAATACAACATGCACATTTTTCAGACCAAAAGGCATCACAGTATAATCAAAGATAACCCATTCAGTAGTAAAAGTAGTCTTTTCCTAATCCTCCTAGGAAATCCTAACATGATGATACCCAGAGAAACCATCTGTAAATGAATAGATTTCACACCTTGCAACACTTTCTATTATTTCCTCAATGAATGGTGTAGGAAAGGGATCAGTCACACTTGCAACATTCAACTTCTTGTAGTCCACAGAGAATCTAATCCATCCATCCTTCTTGATATTGATCATAATTGGACTAACCCATTCTGATTCATCAAGGGACTTGATAATCTCAGACTTCTACATTTTATCAATATCTTCTTTGACCTTTTCACGCAAATTGGGGTTCATCCTATGTTGGTCCGAAAATATGTCGGTTAGGCAGGTCATGGGGAAACAGGCCAATAGTATGTAGTGTATAGCACTTCTTTGAGACAACAAAGTGAAATTGGTTTATTGCTAATCTATCAAGCATGAATCTATGCAAATCTACACTATTCTAACTTCAGGGGGTTTTGGATCTCATCCCAGTAGATGTAGTTCCAACTATGAATAGAAAGGTAGGAAGGAAGGAATGAAGGAGGATAGATCTAAAGGAAGAAAAGAAATGAATTCCAAAATAGAAAGGTCAGAGGGTTTATGCTTTGAGCCAGTAGTAAGTAGAGCCAAACTTACTTGCATAAAAAATTAAAGAAATATTGATGAACAAATGATAATAGTAGGAATGAATCTAATAGAATAAAAACATAGATCTAACTTAAGAAAGATCTGATGTAAATAACACACACATTAAGCAAAAAGTCTAAATATGTATATTAATATTTCTTCTGTTGTAAGAAAACACAAAGTATTTCTCTCCTCACTTCTATTTTCATACAAAAAATGTTCACCCCGAATACAACAAGTATTCTAGTATTTATAGAAGGAGAGGAAGAAAGAAGACAAAAGCAAACCCACTACTTACAAAATATCTTATAAGATATTTACAAAAGATCTATAAAATATCTAAAAAGTCAATAGTTGACTTGGGAAAGTTTATGGATGGCAACATCCCATGGTACAACATGGATGAGGTCATCATATATGCCAACATGTTTTTTAAATATTTTACAAAAATGATCGATGCATACATGAAAGGAGAAACTACTCCTCATCATCCCTTTGTTCAAACTTGGTGTCTTACTTTTGATTAGGAGAGTCGATGTGACACTGCACTCATAATTCTACAAACTTTCTAATCATTTCTTGAAGTTGATCATGGTTGGGACCATTAAAATGGTCACGAGTGACTTTGCAAGTTTCTTTCTCATTCTTGAGTTTTTCAGGTAACTCGGTGAAAGTTTCACATGCATCGATAAAAAATCCAATGAAATCATGGTAGGCCAAGAGGTTATTGATTGACTCTCGGTCAAAAGTGACCTCTGGTGCCAAACCTTAAGTGACGATAGCCTTGAAACACTGAAATGTATCATTTTCTTCCCTCAAGTTATATGATTCACTGAGCATCCCTGCAGACATTTTTGAAACTGTCTGCTCCATGTTGTACTATGTGTCTAGGGATTCATCTTTGATTTTATCGATTCTCTCCAGGATATATTCTATCTGGTCAACTCGATAATCTAATGCAATGAGAGATTTATTATGTGGATGCGGGTGATCGATAATTTTGACCTTCAATAGGTCATTAGCTGAGCAGTTAACCATTGCTTGAAATGTTTCATGCAGCAACCTTGCGTTATCCAACTCTTCAGATAGGGAACTTGCTACTGCTTGTAGCTCCTTATTTGCTTGAGTTATATCCTGATAGAGCAATGTGAATTTACCTATCACTTCTTCACCATCTCTGAGGATCCACTCGATCTAGGATGATACTGTTGCGCCTTGTTCACCAATCTTAACATATTCATATTTTCTCCTAACTGGGAACTTGAATGGGTTCGGTGGCAATCACAAGAGGAGCATTTCCCATTTTCTGCAATGCTTGTACGAGATGTTTGTTTTATTCTTTGAGTATCCTTTTCTCCTCTTTTACTTCTTGGATCTTCTTGTAGAGAGCATCCACAATAGACAAGGCTTCCCCTTACAGGATTTCAGACGAGGTCCCCATTGCAAATTGAGTCACCGTGAAGTATGTGGGAGATAGATCTTCTTTTCTCTTAGTGGGATCTAGGTAAGCTATCTCCATGACTCTCTCCCCTGAATTTCCTTTATAAAAGTGAGTTATAACTTTCTGCTTCTTGGTTACCTTCTTCAGAATAATAGAGAAATCCATAGCCACAATGGGAACCTTCCTCTTATGCTTACTCAGATGGTCGAAAATCCAACCAGGACTTATGGGATTGAGAGGGGAAGCAACTGTAGAGGCGTCATGGAAGTGTGTTGCAACAATTGGTGGTGGCATTGACAAGGAGTCCAATGCATCGCTGCTTACGGGGCTTAGAGTTACTAACTGGGAGGAGAAGGATGTGGAAACAGAAGGGATTGTCATTAGGATTGAGGAAATATTGGGTGATAGATCTGCAAGAGAGGAGAAGAAGGAAGATGTGGGAGATGGAAGGGAGGAAAGGAGAGGAGAAGATACATCCATAGGAATAGATGCTTGAATGATAGGAGGAGGAGAAGAAATGGAAGAAGGAACGCTGGGTACCTCAATAGTTGCATTTGTGATAGCATCCCAGGTGGATGTATCTATTGAAACATCTGCTATTCCTTCATCATCTGGAGATACTAGGTCAACTACTTACTTCTCAGAAGTAGGAGGAAGATCCTGAGGAGTAGTGGAAGAGGGAACACTAGGTACCTCTTGTCTACATGGTTCTCCCACCTTGTCCTTTATTTTTCCTTTTGGCACATGGGCTGGCCTTGGAGGTGCACTTCTTAAAGGTGAAGTTGAGAAGTCAACTTCTAAGATATGTAAGGCCATTCTAATTACACAAGTTCTTAGTGCGCTGCAATATGGGTTTGACCCTTTCTTGAATAGTATTTGGCACTTTAGCTCTATTGATCTCCGCGAATGGCCAGTTATCCCCATCTGTGTCAATGTAAACCTAATCAATTTCTTGATCAGACTCATTGAATTTATTTGGGACAATAGAAATTCCATAGTGGATGATTTCCTCCAGAGCCAGCTGAGAGTGATCCTTCTCACCTGATGTTTATTTCATGAGTTAGGTCTATCTAAATGTGCTCGATCTTGAGGAACATGGATGGGATCAATTTTAACCTTCAGGAGGCAACTCTGCTAGTCGAAGGTTCGGCCTTGTTAGGAAGTTGTGCTTTCAAATTCAATAGCTCTAGCTCAGCATACATATCCCATGCTATAGCAAGTGTAGGGCAGGTATATTGGCCAACTGTAAGAGGGAATGGAGTTCTTCCTTTCTTTCTCTTCATAAGCTTTTCGTGATAAGTGATTAGCTGCCTTGACAATTCCAGGAGGACAAGATTTTTCCTTGCAAACCTTGGCAGCTTCGTCGGTTCTCCCTCAAAATCCACAGCTCTGAGGTATGTACATGTGGGGAATTGTGTGAACAAGGCTCTCGATTTCTTTATCGCAGCAATCACATTCGGGATGGTTCGACTATGTCTCATGTTTGGTCTCAACAAAAATAATACCTCATAGAAGAAGGCATCATTTATTTTGGAGAACAAGGATATGCTATCTTCGAGCCTTAGCTCTGGGTAGAACTCGTATATCTTGACTTGGGGCCATACCCCACATCGAGCTAACCCTGTCAAATCCCTTTCTGACACAACAACATATACAACATAGGATTTCATGTAGAACTTCCCAGTCGTTAGAACTTGTTGAAGCTGCTATGAGATGGTGTCACTTATGATTTCACCCTAGCCAAATTGTTCATCAAGTGCATTCTTGTTCATGTTCTCCAGGTATCTCAGCATCCATTTATGGAAATGATGGGCCTCATGGAGCCTAAATACTCTACTCAAGAATGTGATGGTATAACTCAATTCTTCATCAACATCACTTCGATGGATGGTTTGAGGCCATCTAGACACAGGCTTCTTGTTCTTTAGATAGAGTTCATTCATCATCTGCATGCATTGATATTCATTATCATCCCTTGCTTTCCTGGATTCTTCAATACTTATCTCCACATATTCTCTGTGATGAGGAATTCCCAGGATCATCTCGAAGTGACGAGCTGTGAGGTTTATGATTGTCTATTGTTCTTTATTTTCAACACATCTAGTGTCCTTGTTATAGCATTGGGAAACCAACATGATAAACTCATTATTTATGGCACTCACTGGAAGCCCAGCTAAAAAGTGCAATCCACTACCTAGTAATTTGTTCATCCATGGGCCACTGTTTACCTTGGTGGTTCTTGCGCAGAAATCATCCATGTCAATATGACCCAGCTCAGAGTCTTTGATGTCAAGGTCACTCTCTGCATATGAGTCAGGCATTTTGACTCTTTGGTACTTGTACTTCACTTCTTTCTCTAATTGTTTAGCTTTAGCTTTAGCTGGTTTCTCACTTGATGAAGACATATGTGAGATTGAGGATGGATGTTGTTGTTCTGCAAGAAGAATCAAGAAGGTCCAACACAGAAGAGCCATGTCAACCGTCATGTTATCCATAATGGGAGTTTTAAGAACAACATAACACCTTAGAATGTGTGAGAAAGTAGTTAGGTTCAACTTGCAGAAGGAAGAACAAGCAATTTTAAGCCTCGGGGCGCAAGGCATAAGCTTATAGTAGGCTGAAAGGGCTTTTTATTGCTAGGCGTAGTTTTTGGGGTGTCAGCATGCAAATTCTTATGCCAAGTTGGAAGGGGTGCATTCAGGAAAATGTCAACATGATGAAGGTTACACCAAGTTAGAAAAGGCACGGTTTTGGGAGGTGTCACATGAAAAATTTCAGCACCAAAGGGAGAAGCGCACAGTGTGGATTTGTAGCATATAACATGGCATGTTGATGTTGTGGAAGTTACGCCTGCGCCTCACAAAAATATGCTAAGTGCTCTTTTGGCTAGGCACGAAAAAATTTTATGTTGCAAGAGGGTAAAGTGTGCTAAGGCACAACTTTGGAAGAGGTTGCAGGGAAAAATAGTGCACCCTATTTGTTTGGCACACTTTCTGTATGCATAACATCTCTGAAAATTACGCTAAAGGATAACAGTTAACAGTTTGCTAAAAATTTATTTTTATCACTTTCTTGATTTGCATTTGGATTTGATGGCAAGAAAGAGACTTTTTTGGTAAGGCAGTAACTAGATACAAATGGGTTTTTGGTTTACTTCAGTAGTAGTGGCCTTTCAGATTTGCAGATCTGGAAGGAGAGGAAAATAAGGTTTCAGCTGGGAAGTTGTGGACTTTGAATGTGTTCTTTAAATTTTATTTATTTAATACAAGGCCTAACATTCAACACAAAAACATGAAAACCACAAATGGGAGAGGAGCCACTCACCTAGATTTATAAAAGACAATGAAAGTCACGGGGTCCACATGCTTGAAAATGGCACGCGAGTGCTAACAGGGATGGCTGACACACGCAGAGAAAATAACTTTCACAATTTCCAATTTGTGAAAATGACATGTGGCAGGTTCATATTTATAGAAAAATTTACATTTATTACCTCACCAACCACTTTGGCACACTTTTTAGAGCATCGACACAAGGAAAAATGCACGTTATTGCAATTTTATTGATGTTAACACAACATTTTAAGCGCTTAGAAAAATGTTTACTACACGTTTCTGGATGTCGACACAAAATTTTTAGTGCCAAAGGGTGTTTAAAGGGGCGCAATGTTTTGAATTTTGACATGGGTAAAGTTGCACCGATTAAAATGCATGGCACAAGTTTTGTGATGTTGACATGAGTAAAAATGTGCCCAGAGTAAAAGGGTGTAGTTTTAGGCTTGTTGACGTCCAAAATTCTGCATCGAAGTATTAGCTAAAAAAAACTAAGCCTTGAAACAACCTAATTTTTTGAAAGGAAGTTTTGGACTATTTCTAATGTTATCAAACTTCCTTAGGGGTCAAAATAGAATTTTTTGGTATAGTTACCTACAAATTTCCCTTGTCAATTTCATAGGATAACAACTGGCTCTTTCTAGGGACAATCTTTAAGTGAAACTTAAGGGTAGAGAATCCCATATTTTCATGTGCCTATCCATTGGGTTATAGAGAGTCAAAAACAAGGGAAACAAAAAAATAAAAAGGAAGGGAACACACAACAACAGAAAGCAAACACACAACGAAAGAAAACACACAATGAAAGGAAAAGAAAACGACCAAGAAAACTGTACAAAGAAGAGAGAAATCTCTACTTCCTGAAGATCTTTAGGTGCTGTCCGCTATAGAGAAGTAGGATCTCGGTTCCATCCATATATGAGAGATAGAAACTATTTCCTCCATTGAGCTTCTTGATCTTGTATGGCCCTCTCCAAAGAGATTCAAACTTCTCATGCATACCTTTTGGTTCTCTTCATTTGTCCCACAGAAGAAAAAGATCTCCTACTTTGAAATCATTTTTCTTAGCTTTCTTATCAAACAACCTCTTAACTTGATTCTAATGTTCAGTTATTTTTTCGACCACTTTCACTCTCTTTTCTTTGAGTTCTGTCAGGTACATAATCCTCTTTTCGAGAGAATTCTAAAAAATTTCATCTTCAATTGCTCGAGCCAAGCACAGAGCAGGAAATTATGCAGAGATAGGGATTTGAGCATCGATCCCATAAAACACCTGGAAAGGTGACATGCCGAGAGACCTCTTTAGAGTGATATGATCTACTCACAAATCATCATACATTGATTTGTGCTACGAATGCTAGTTTTCATCGACTAGCTTCCGTATGATAGTTACCAGGTTCTTGTTGTTGGATTCTACCTGACCATTTCCCTGAGGATAATAATCAGAAGCATGAGCCAAGGTTATTTTGTATCCATAACAAAAACCAATAACTTCTTGTGAAGAGAATTTGGAAGCATTTTTAACAACCATTTTTTGTGGAATGCCAAATCTCACAATAATATTCTCCTTGATGAAGTTGCAAACAACTTCAGAAGTGGCATGCTTGACAGGTATGGCCTCCACCCATTTTGTGAAGTAATCCATTGCTGTTAGGACGTAACTATGTCTAGCAATTTATTGAGGATTGAGTGCTCCAATGAAATCAATTCCCCATTATCTGAATGGTTCATCGATGATGACGTGCCTGAAAGGAAACACAACCAACTTTGGTTTGCCAATGAATTGTTGGCAAAGTTCACATTTTGCTACCCAGGTGGTTGCATCTTGAAATAGTGTCAGCCAGTAGTACCTGGCCCGAATGATTTTATGTGCTGTCACTGATGAGGAGAAGTGACCACTGCAAGCTGAGTCATGAAAACTCTCCAACAATTTTACCTGTTGCGGCTTGTCAACACATCGTAGAAAAATATCGTCAATTCTACATTTGTACAATCCATCATCCCATATGACATATATTTCAGCTCTGAGCTTCACCGTTCATTTTTCCTTTGTGGTTAGGTGAGTTGGGCACTCACCATAGGTGAGAAAGAATGTGATATTAGAATACTATTCATCATTGGTTGTGACAAACAGAACCATGGGCAAAGAATCCACTTTCCCCAATTCATTTTGTTCTCCATCAATGTGATCAACTTTATCTTTAGGTACCTCTGAGTCTTTATTTTTAGCCATTAGCTGACACAGGCCTTTACCTCTTACCAACTTGGTTGGTTTGATGTCTAGAGCATATTCTTGGACCTTCATGATCCAATTATCTCATAAGCTCCCTAACTCCTGTTGAGTCAGGATAGACTTAACAGCTGTGTCAAGAACCAACACTACTGTATGAGAATTAAGAACTGATTGTACCACGGAAAAGGCATGTTTTTCTAATTGTGACATCTTCATTTCATGAGGCTTAAGAGGAGAGCTCATGAAAGCAATCAGGGATTCAATATCCTTGGAGTTATTTTGCATCAAGATAGCTGATACAATATGCGTAGAGGCATAACTGTACATGATGAAGTCTTTGCTGAAGTCAGGACACACCAGAATAGGAGTGTGAGTGATAGAGGTTTTTATGTCTTCGAATGATGTCCTACCTTCCTCACTCCATCAGAATGTTTGGGGTCCTTTCATCATATTAGATATATGATGAGTCTTCTCAGCAAAATCAGGAACAAAGTGTCTAAGAAAATTTACCGTTCCGAAGAAAGAGTAAACACCAGTCTTGCTTGTAGTCAAAGTAAGGCTCTGAATAGCCTTAACCCTTTTGAAATCTATCTTAGTTCCTTCTCTGTTGATGACATGTCCTAGTATCTTTCCTTCGGTGACCCCAAAAACCGACTTCTTGGGATTTAGTGAAATCCCGTGCTATTGACATCTGATCAAGAATTGTTCCAAATGATCGCAGTGGGCACTTCATCTCTTGGAGAACACAGTCAGGTCATCTAGGTAAACTACGATGGCTTATCCCATCATACCTTTAAATAAAAAGTCCATTTCTCATTTGATTGTAGCACCGGCATTGATCAAACCAAATGGCATTCTGCTGTAGGCAAAGGTACCCCAAGGAGTGGTGAATGCTGTCTTGAACTAATCTCCAGGTGTGACTTGAATTTGATTGTAACCTGAAAAACTATCAAGCATAGACAACATTTTTGAACCAGTTACTACCTATAGCACTTGATCCATTATTGGTAGTGGATAGTTATCTTTTAAGGATGACTGGTTCAAGTTGTGAAAGTGCACACATATGCGTATCTCACCATTCTTCTTCCACATAGGCATAATATTTGTAACCCAGAATTATGATGAATTGGAAAAATAATCCTTGCATCTAGCATCTTCTAAATTTCATCCTGGATGGTACCTACGATTTTGGGGTTGTAATGCCTTTACTTTTGACAAAAAGGCTTAACATCGTCCTTGAGTGGAATGTCGTACTGAATGTCGTTTGGCTTGAAAGACTTTAGATCAGCATAATACCGTGCTAACACATCCATGTACTTTTTCAGAAACTTAACAAATTTTTTCTTTTCCTTGAGTGTACAACACTTCCTAATATTCACAAAATGAGGATGTTTCACAATACCTAGATTGACAGATTCAGTTTCTGGAGAAGAGGAAGGATTGTCCCGTCTTTTTCTTGACAAAACGGTCATGATTATCAAATAATCATTCCAAGGAAACCAAACCATTTGGAATCTTATTTCCTTTGAGTTGTATCACTGTCTTTCTCAGATTCATGTGCTTGACCGGTGAGAGACTCACGACACATAGAAGTTGATCCATTGAAATGAAGTTCTTTGAAATTTTTAGCTTTCTCTAAAAAAGTGATAGGTTGGTTGTCATCATTGAACACTTGCCAGTGTTGTGAATTATCTGGCACACTTGGGTGAAAAACCACCTCAATGGTATATGTATCTATTTTTAACCCTAGGTGAGGGAGAATGAGAGAGGCTGAGATGGCTAATGAATCAGCCATGTCATTTTGACCTCGCAGAACTACTTTGATTGAGAAAGCGTCAAACTCTTTGATGTTATCCCATACTGCATTGCAGTAGTGTCTGAGCCGATCATTCTTTACTTGATATATCCCTTTTACCTAATTGATAATTAGCTTAGCATCATCTTGCACAGATTCTTGATTCCATTCTCTTTTGCAGCTTGCATGCCAAGTAACAAAGATTCATACTCGGCAGTATTATTCGTATTGAAGAACTACAACTTGAAAGAAAAAGGGAAAATCTCCTCTTTAGGAGTTATTAGAACAACCCTAGCATCGCATCCACTTGTCACACAACTGCAAAAAATTACAATGTACATAATTTTTTGAGATCCTTTTTTTAGATGAGAACATATATTCTATTTGAGTCGGTGGATAGGAAGTAGTTCCCCATCCCTGACGATTCAAAAAGAATCTAATCCTTAGGGTCATCAGAGTTAGTGAGTAGATGTTTCTTTTGTGATTCTGGTTCCAATGTCTACATCACTCCTTTGACAAGAATCTTGGCTTTGGACCATTCCATATGAATTTCCCCACAAACTTCTTTACAAAAGATCCTCCCAAGAAATATCCCGTATGTTGTTGGGATATCAACTATGAGAATAGTCATTTTTACCCTTTTCTAAGGAAATGCTACGAATGCAAACTACGCATCCTTGATCTGACCAATCAATGGTACCTGTTTGGTTTCCATGCACTAGCATCTTCCAAAAGGTTTAGTAAGTGTGAGGCCCAAATCATTGGTGACATTTGTTAGCATAACATTGTCAAAAGCTCTAGAATTAATTATACAGTTGCTTAGTTTATGACCATTGATCAGGAGAGATAGGTAAAAAGGTTCAATTTTCCCTGATGTGGAAGTCGAGGTAACGGAGACGTAGAAGGAATGGGAAGAATTCCTTTTGGGGAAATGGGAGGAGATACTATAGCCTTGCTTTGGATATAATTAGTTAATCTTATAAGCTTCTCTGGTTTGGACTGAAGATACTCAGCTTCAGACATCTGGATCTTGGTATTTTTGGCATGATCAATTATATCGAATGCGACCAAGGGTTGTGCTAACGAAGGAATGAGTCCTTTGTTTTGCATCTATACAGGAGGATTACTTGTCTTTATGGGACTGGAGGAAGGCTGAATTGGAAGAGAAATAGGAGGAAAAGATTTCTTTACAAAAGGTTTAATAGGAGGTTGAGTAGGAAGGGGATTACCTCTGTTAGTGATCATTGGAGGAGGAGTTACCACAGCCTTTTCCTTTTTTTTTGTAGCAACCTTTGTTTCTTTTCCTTGTGAGTGAGTGAGAACTGCATATGATTGTCCATTTGCATACCCTTGGGTACCCTCTTCTTCATCATATTCCTTGTCCTCAAATTCCATATACCCAATAGTAGAGTCTCTAGTCGGTTCACGGACATCTTGGTCATTTTCACCTTGTGACGAAGGTTCTTCGTAATTTGGATCATCTTCTTTGATTTCGACCAAAGCATTAACCAGAGGGGCTTCAATCTCTAACCTTGGAGAAGTAGCAGGAAAACACGGCCTTTGAGGGGTGTTGTTGGGAGTGAAGTTCCTCTATGGGATATCTTGATATGGAGTAGTAGACGATTTTTGATCCAATTGCTTCTTTAATGAGAGCAAGTCATTCGACATCTTCTGGAATGCTAGACCAGATGAGGTAGCTTGAGAAGAAGTTGAAGCCTTTGATTTAGATGACTCTCATATTAACTCACCAGATATAAGAAGGTTGTCTTCTATCTGAATGGCCGTAGCTTGAGTAAGGGCCAAGGTTGGTATCTATTCCTGTAAAAGTAAGAAGCTTACTTTTGAACTCATGACGTTCAAGAAGAAACACTTTTGATTCTCTAAGGTTGGCATCATGGCAAGAAACACATGGTTGATCAGTGAATTGAATCGCACGATAAAATCACGCATGGTTTCATTGGTCTCCTTCTTCATGTGAGTAATTTGTGACAATAACACAAATGCATCTTCTAAAGGTTTGTATCTGTCTTCAAATGTAGTCCACAATGTGGCCCAACTGGTGATAGATCCGACTGGTAAATGTTAGAACCACTCTGCTGCAGGCCCTTGTAAGGTTTCTAGAAAGAGACGTACCGATACATCCTCGTGAGTCACATACAGAATGCTACATGACATAATAAACGTAGCTATATGCACGTCTGTGCTTTGATTTCTGCTCCCATCAAATTTCAATAAATTTTTGGGATTTCCGTGAGGGAGGGGGTTGACTGGATGCAGTAGTGCTAGAGGACCCATGGTGTTTCCCCATGGTATGGGAAAATTTTCTGCCATTTGAAAAGTAGGATAAATAATGTGAGCAAGGAGTGTGGTTCCACTTAGTAATAGATCACTACAAGTTGATGTCAAGGCACCTTGTGAAATTCGGCTCTTTCGTGGAGGTGAGGCACTTCTTGTTGATTGATCCATTGAGCTTAGTGATGTGAATCGTGCTGGAGTGATACTAAAATTGTGCCTTTGAAGTAGATCAAAAATTGGATCAAATTCTCCATGAGCTCTTTTGCTACGAGTAAATGGTTCACCCGCCAGCATATCCATTCAAATCTGCAACAATTAAAATCAGATTCACAACAAAATTTTTGTTTATACTTGCTGATTTTCTGATTTTTCTGGCAAAAATCAGCAGCATGTACTTTTTTAAATATTTAATTTTACCATTTTAAATAACAACCGATTACAGTTTTCTGAAAAATATTAATAAGGATAAAAGTGAGTCCACTTAGTTGGCTGATTTTCGGATCTTTGACCTGAATTTTGCACGGTTTTGAAAATAACATAAAATGTCAGAATCTCAGATCTACTAAAATATACAAGTTTTTGTAAAAACTCAGCGAACTAAAAGTTTCTCTCTAGACCAGATCTATGGATCTTTATAAGGAAATTTTCAGTTTTGATCACTTATGCAAAAATTTTGATTTTTTACAAAGGGTTAAAATTTGCAATCTGGTAGTGATTTTTACGGTTTTTTAGTTATTTCCTTAGTTCAATCCCCAGTAGAGTCACCAAAAACTATTGGTCTAAAAATATGTCGGTTAGGCAGGTCATGGGGAAACAGCCCAAGAGTATACAAGGTATAGCACCTCTTTGAGACAGAAAAGTGAAACTGGTTTATTTCTAATCTATCAAGTAGGAATCTGTACAAATCTACACTATTCTAACTTCAGGGGGTTTTGGATCTCATCCCAGTAGAGGTAGTTCCAAATAAGAGTAGAAAGGTAGGAGGGAAGGAACGAAGGAGGATAGATCCAAAGGAAGAAAAGAAATGAATTCCAAAACAGAAAGGTCAGAGGGTTTATGCTTTGAGCTGGTAGTAAATAGAGCCAAACCTACTTTCATAAACAATTAAAGCAATATTGATGAACAAATGATAATAGTAGGAATGAATCTAACAGAATAAAAACATAGATCTAACCTACGAAAGATCTGATGTAAATAACACACACATTAAGCACAAAGTCTAAATATGTATATTAATATTTTTTCTGTTGTAAGAAAACACAAAGTCTTTCTCTCCTCACTTCTCTTTTCATACAAAAAATGTTCACCCTGAATACAACAAGTATTCTAGTATTTATAGAAGGAGAGTACGAAAGAAGACAAAAGCAAACCCACTACTTACAAAATATCTTACAAGATATTTACAAAAGATCTAGAAAATATCTAAAAAGTCAATAGTTGACTTGGGAAAGTTTTTGGATGGCAACATACCATGGTGCAACATGGATGAGGTCATCATATATGCTAACATGTTTTTTAAATATTTTACAAAAATGATCAACGCATACATGAAAGGAGAAACTCATCATCCCTTTGTTCAAACTTGGTGTCTTGCTTTTGATCAGGAGAGTTGATGTGACACTGTGCTCGATATTCTACAAACTTGGTTATCATTGCTTGAAGTCAATCATGGTTGGGACCATTAAAATGGTCACGAATGACTTCAAAAGTTTCTTTCTCTATCTTGAGCTTTTCAGGTAACTCAGTGAAAGTTTCACATGCATCGATAAAAAAACAATGAAATCATGACAGGCCAAGAGGTTATTGATTGACTCTCGGTTGAAAGTGACCTCTAGTGTCAAACCTTGAGTGAAGATAGCCTTGAAACACAGGAATGTATCATCTACTTCCCTTAAGTTATACGATTCACTGAGCATCCCTGTAGATATTTTTGTAACTTTCTACTCCATGTTGTACTATGCGTCCAGGGCTTCATCTTTGATTTTATCGATTCTCTCCAGGATATATTCCATCAGGTCAACCTGGTAATCTAATGCAATGAGAGCTTTATTATGTGCATGCGGGTGATTGATAACGCTGACCTTTAATAGGTTTTCAGCTGAGTAGTTAACCATTGCTTGAAACATTTCATGTTGGAACCTGGCATTATCCAACTCTTCAGATAGGGCACTTGCTACTACTTGTAGCTCCTTATTTTCTTGAGTTATATCCTGATAGAGAAATGTAAATTTCCCAAGCATTTCTTCACCATCTCTAAGGATCTGCTTGATCCAGGATGATACTGCTGCACCTTGTTCACCAATCTTAACATATTCATTTATTTTCTCCTGACTGTGAACTTGAATGGGTTTGGCAACAGTCACAGGAGGAGCATTGCCCATTTTCTACAATGCTTGTAGGAGATTTTTTTTTGTTCTTTGAGTATCCTTTTCTCCTATTTTGCTTCTTGGAGCTTCTTGTAGAGAGTATCCACAACAGACAAGGCTTTCCCTTGTAGGCTTTCAGATGAGGTCCCCATTGTGACTTGAGTCACCGTGAAGTTTGTGGGAGACAGATCTTCTTTTCTCTTGGTGGGATCCGGGTAAGCTATCTCCATGACTCTCTCCCCCAAAGTTCCTTTAGAAAAGCGAGTTATCACTTTCTACTTCTTGGTTCCCTTCTTCAGAATAACAGAGAAATCCATGGCCGTAATGGGAACCTTCCTCTTATGCTGGCTCAGATGGTTGGAAATCCAACCAAGACTTATGGGAGTGGGAGCAACAGAAGAATAAGAAATGGGAATGAGAGGGGGAGAAACTATAGAGGCCTCAGGGAAGTGTGTTGAAACACTCAATGGTGGCATTGATAAGGAGTCCAATGCACTACTGCTTACGGGGTTTGGAGTAACTAATGGGGAGGAGAAGGACATGGAAATTGGAGGGATCGTTATTAGGATTGAGGAAATATTGGGTGACAGATCTGCAAGAGAGGAGAAGATGGAAGAGGTGGGATATGGAATGGAGGAAGGGAGAGGAGAAGACACATCTATAGGAATAGATGCTTGAATGATGGGAGGAGGAGAAGGATCGGAAGAAGGGACGTTGGGTACCTCAGTAGTTGTAGTTGTGATAACATCCCAGGTGGATGTATCCATTGAAACATCTGTTGTTCCTTCATCATCTTGAGATACCAGGTCAACTACTTACTTCTCAGAAGTAGGAGGAAGATCTTCAGGAGTAGTGTAAGAGGGAATGCTAGGTACCTCTTGTCTACTGTATTCTCCCACCTTTTCCTTTCCTTTTCCTTTTGGCACATGGTCTGGCCTTGGAGGTGCACTACCTAAAGGAGAAGTTGGGAAGTCAACTCTAAGATATGTAAGGCCATTCTGAGTGCACCAATACTCGGTGTGATGTAATATGAGTTTGACCCTTTCTTGAATGGTCTTTGGTGCTTTGGCCCTGTCGATCTCTGCGAATGGCCAGTTGTTCCCATCTGTGTCAATGTAAACCTGATCAATTTCTTGATCAGTCTCTTTGAATTTCCTTGGGACAATGGCAATGCCATATTGGATGATTTCCTCTAGAGCCATCCAGGAGTGATCCTTCTACCTGATGTCTATTTCATGAGTTAGGTCTATCCAAATGTACTCGATCTCAGGAACATGGATGGGATCCATTTTTTCCTTTAGGAGGAAACTCCGGTAGTCAAAGGTCGGCCTTGCTAGGAAGTTGTGCTTCAAATTCAGTAGCTCTAGCTCAGCATACATCTCCCGTGCTTTGAAAAGTGTAGGGCAGGCGTATCGGCCAACTGTAAGGGGGAATGAAGTTCCTCCTTTTGTTTCTCTTCATACACTTTTCATTATAAGTGATTAGCTTCCTTGACAATTCCAGGAGGACCAGCTTCAGCCCTGTAAATCTTGGCAGCTTCGTTGGTTCTCCCTCAAAATTCATAGCTCCGAGGCATGTGAATGTGGGGAGTTGTGTGAACAAGGCTTCCCATTTCTTTGTCGCAGCAATCACACTCGGGCTGGTTCGAATATGTCTCATGTTTTGTCTCAACAAATAGAATACCTCGTAGAAGAAGGCATCATTTATTTTGGAGAACTAGGAGATGATGGCTTCGAGCCTTAGCTCTAGGTATAACTTTTATATCTTGACTTGGGGCCATACCCCACTTCGAGCTAACCCTGTGAAATCCCTTTCTGACACAATAACATATACAACATAAGAATTCATGTAGAACTTCCCAGTCATTAGAACTTGTTGAAGCTATTGTGAGATGGTGTCACTTATGATTTCACCCCAGCCAAAGAGTTGATCAGGTGTATTCTTGTTCATGTTGTCTAGGTATCTCAGCATGCATTTATGGAAATGATGGGACTTAGGGAGCCGAAATAATCTACTCAAGAATGTGATGGTATCACTCAATTCTTCAGTAAAATCACTTCAGTGGATGGTTTGAGGCCATCTAGACACAGGCATCTTGTTCTTCAGTTAGATTTCATTCATCATCTGCATGCATTGATCTTCATTATCATCCCATGCTTTCCTGTAGTCTTCAATACTTATCTCCACATATTGTCTGTGATGAGGAATGCCCAGGATCATCTTGAAGTGATGAGCTGTGAGGTTTATGATTTTTTGTTGTTCTTTATTTTCAACACATCTAGTGTCCATGTTATAGCATCGGGAAACCAACATGATAAACTCATTATTTATAGCACTCATCGGAAGCCCAGATGCAAAGTGTAATCTGCTACCTAGTAATTTTTTCATCCATGGGCCACTACTTGCCTTGGTGGTTCTTTCCCAGAAGTCATCCATGTCAATATGAGCTAGCTCAGAGTCTCTAATGTCAAGGTCACTCTCTACATATGAGTCAAGCATTATGACTCTCTGATACTTGTACTTCATTTTTAGCTTTAGCTTTAGCTAGTTTCTTGCTTGATGAAGACATATGTGAACTTGAGGACAGATGTTGTGTGCTATAAGAAGAATCAAGAAGGTCCAACACAGAAGAGACATGTCAACTGTCATGTTATCCATAATGGATGTTTTAAGAACAACATAACACCTTATAATGTGTGAGAAAATAGTTAGGTTCAACTTGCAGAAGGAAGAAAGAGCAATTTTAAGCTTCAGGGCATAAGGCACAAGCTTACAGCAGGCTGCAGGGGCTTTTTATTGATAGGCGTACTTTTTGGGGTGTCAGCATGAAAATTCTTGTGCTGAGTTAGAAGGGGCGTAGTCAAGAAAGTTTCAACATGAAGAAAGTTGTGCCAAGTTAGAAAAGATGCAGTTTTGGGAGGTGTTACATGACAAATTTCAGCACCAAAGGGAGAAGCACAGGGTGTGGACTTGCATCATACAACATGGCATGTTGATGTTGTGGAAGTTGCGCCTGTGCCTCACAAAAATCTGCTAAGTGCTCTTTTGGCTAGGCACAAAAAAATATTATGTTGTAAGAGGGTAAAGTGTGCCAAGGTGCAACTTTGGAAGAGGTTCCAAGGAAAAATAGTGTGCCCTATTTGTTTGGTGCACTTTCTGCATGCATAACATCTCTGGAAATTGTGCCAAAGGATAACAGTTAACAGTTTGCTGTAAATTTATTTTTATCACTTTCTTGATTTGGATTTGGATTTGATGGCAAGAAAGAGACATTTGCTGGGCAAGGTAGCAAGCAAATACAAATGGGTTTTTCATGGTTCACTTTAGTGGTAGGAGCCCTTCTAAATTTGCAGATCTCCAAGGAGAGGGAAAGAGGGTCTCAGCTAGGAAGTTGTGGACTTTGAATGTATTCTTTAAATTTTATTTATTTATTACAAAGCCTAACATTCAACAAAACAACATGAAAAACACAAATGGGAGAGGAGCCACTCACCCAGATTTATAAAAGATGAAGAAAAGACGCGAGGTCCACAAGCTCGAAAATGGCACGCGAGGGCTTATAAGGATGGCTGACATGTGCAGAGAGAATAACTTTCACAATTTTCAATTCATGAAAATGACATGTGGCAGGTTTCTTTTTATAGAAAAATTTGCATTTATTACCTGACCAACCACTTTGGCGTTCTTTACAGAGCGTCGACACGAGGAAAAATGTGCCTTAGCACAATTTTATTGACGTTAACAAAAACATTTTCAACGATGTTGACATAACATTTTTAGCGCACAAAGGATAAAGGGGGACGCAACATTTTGGGGTGTTGACACGAATGAAATGTGCACCCAGTTCAAAGGGGGCAAATGTTTTGAAAATGTCAACATGGGACCATTCACGCTGCACCGAAGGATGTTCTAATTAGGGTACAAATTTCCTGATGTCGACATGTGTAATAATGTGCACCTAGATTCAAAGGGGCACAACTTTAGATCATGTCGACATCCACAATTCTTGTGCTGAAGGAAGTAGCTAAAAATAGCTAAGTCCTTGATAACATAATAGGGACCTGATTTTCGAAAGGGATTTTTGGGCAATTTCGAATGTTGTCAAACTTCGTTTAGAGGTAAAAAATAGATTTTTTTTGGTATAGTTACCTGTGAATTTCCCTTGTCAATTTCACTAGGATAACAATAACCAAAAATGGGTCTAGTACTAACTTCGAGTCAAAATGCATCAACACCCCCTTTGGTGATGAGCTGTTATCCTCATATGACCTAATGCTCTAAAGCAGGCCTAAAAGGTCATGTAGTTCTCCCTCCTAGTAGGCATGTGTGAACATGTCGAAAATGATGCAGTAACTCTACATGACATTTGCCACTAAATCAGAGGATGGCCAATAAGTCTGTGATTATGGCCTACTTAGGCTCAGCATTTAATCAAGTATTCAGTTGATTAGCCTTGAAAGGTAAATTTATAGGATGTTCTTGAGATATTAGCTTTTGAAAAGATATCTCCAACACCTGAGTTCCTACTTGTAAAACGGTTTATAGGCGAATCTGATCTATTTTGTGATCAATCATTCACCAATTTGGAACCATCTTTAGCACATAATTGACATAAATTCTTAAGTTCAAAAGCACAAAAGTAGTGATGACCTAAAGATATCCTTTGTCTCTATAACAAGTCAAAATGAATGCATGATATTATCTTCAGCCTAAGATAGTATCATTGATTGAGTTCTTCATAATATGAGTGAGACATCTGTAATAGTGAAGCACTAGATGAATTTTAATGCTTCTTCAAGATGGTGATCCCTAAAAAACACATATAGTAGAATAATGAAGACTACAGACCTGGTATAGAAGCTATTGTGGAAGAATTTCTAGTATCTCAAAGAGAGGTGTAAACATGTCATAATAATCATGTGTGTATTTGGGTTTATAAACCATAGGAATAAAAATTACTGCAAAATCCTATTAGTGAAGGTGGTAAATGGCCTCATGTCATTTTTCCAGAGTATATATAAAGGTGTGTTTCAATTTGGTACTGTATATGTAGATTACAATGTTGAGGCATCTTATTTCATTAGGTTAATGTTCTTATGTGGAACTTAGTGGCAAGAGTTGTCCTAATTCCATTCCATCAACTATAATAGAATTATAATTGTGGACTAGTCATTGCAATGCCATTTCATCCCACGTAGTGTCAACATGCTAGCATATTAGTGTTCTTTCCAATGGGTAACCATCATATTTGTTACTACAATGAGCTTGTATGAACACCATAGGATTTCCTGTCCTAAGAAATAGAAAAAAAATACATAATTTTCTAAAGGCATAATTTCAAGTCACCTAGATCTAGGTTATATGTGGTTTCTTGCCCTTTTATGCAATATACTCTTTACATGTGACCATCATTGTACCTCATCACCATTGTCCTATTTTGGACAGATTTTCACAATCAATGAATTGAAGGATGGATTTTTAGATTTTGAAAATGCTCCATAGTAATATGATTCCATCATTTATATATGCTGAAGCACCTGTTGGATCCTAGTATGGCGCGTATGTTAATCATCTTTTGTGGTGGTGGTATTGATCCAAGATATAAGAGAGGCAATATTTGTGAATTGCTCGGGTGTAGTTTCTAATTGTGTGACATGTTTTTAGATTGTTGTGATATATTATTTATATCTTCTCACCCTTCTGAGTTTTTTGGTTTGGCATGACCATCCTATTGCATCCCGTGATTTCATTTTTGTTAAAATTCCAATAGAAATTAATTTACTAATCACTCACATTTGAATGGTTTTGCATTCAATATTCTCTTATGTTATTTTGTAGTGGTGGCCTATATGTTTGTAAGTCTAGATTTTTCAATGATGTTATCATGAATATGATGCTTCTTCACATTGAAATTTTTATCTTTAAGGTTCATGTGTGTGTTTTGATACTTTTTTAGTTCAGTATATTAGTTAATATCCACCCATCCACAACAAGATTCATATTTATTTCCTTATCATAATCTAGGCTATGAGGGGGAAGATTTGTATGCAGGATCTGCCATCTAGTATCAGTACTTGTACGAAGAGTATTTCCTTTTAACCAATTCCCCAACAATGGAATGATATTATCCTAGTGCAACAATTTGCACACTTATCTCAAGTCATCTATATCATTTTGTACCATCTTTGATGCTTTATTTTGCTCCATCTTCCACGATTGCTCCTTTAAATACTATATTTCACCTTGGAGATTCCTGAGTACCTCCCTGGTTTCCTGGTAAACCTCCTTCTGATGGGCAGGATCTAGGTTCCGTGCATGTATAACCTCCTCCTTAGTGATTGTAGGCTTCTACTATAATGATTCTCTGGCACACTCTACTTTAGGGTGGGTTGTGATCTTTACCTACAATGCCTCAGATTCATGTTCCAACTTGGGCATCCACTGATTCTTGACATTGTGTTATATCCTAACCATCCATGCACCTTTATTTTCCTATTCATGATACTTATTAAGATGCTCATACAAGTCTGGGAACTCCTCATAGCTATGGTTATTTCCACAAAAAGAACATGTAATATTTTGAGGATAGTCATGCCTATAGTGGTTAGGAGATCTGCATATATAACACATTCTTCAAGGGAAATCACTTATTCCACCACCACAGCCTCGTCCTCCAAATCCAGCCCAGTATCCTTGACCTCTACCATGAACACCTTCGAAATGACCTTCATTCTGATCATAGCATGCCTGATTTTGTCCCCGATCCTAATGTTCATTCTTTCCTTTATAGTTCTCTGAAACACCTATCTGTTGTACACCAATATCTATAACATCATGGATCTAACCAATTAGTTGGCAGTCTTCTATGTTATGAGTCATGGACCTACATATTTTATAGTAACATGAGACATTCTTCCTTATCGCATGTTGTAGTAATGGGCAGCAACTAGCATCATGGTTTAAATGGCATATCTCACAGTCTAACAACAATGAGCACACTAATCTATGGGGACAACTATCCTTTATGTGACTGTCCCCTTCACAATATGTGCACCAGATTCCTGTGCGCATCTCATGTGATGATTTTTTTGATATTTTCTCCAACTACTTTTCCATAGCTACGATATGTTATTCTAAAAATGGGCTCACCCTAGTGTCTATACTTCCAATTGCCTCACCACGTAAGGTGGCTTCAAGTGCTTGCATGGATCAATGTATGTTTTATGTGATAACACCCTCCCAAATGGTGTAATCAGGCCTCCAAAAAGCCATTGTGCATGTTGTCTTGCGTTAATATCACAAGAAAACTTAGATAAAAATGTTTTAAAATGGACATCATACTATCTGACACTCTCAGTAGTGCCTTGCTTGATATCTTTGAGCACACTTATACTCTTCTGATTAAACACATGGATGTGAAACTCTTTAAGGAAAGCATTTTTTAAATATGTAGCCTACATAATTCTGATCAGGGTCAAACTTTCTGTACTAACTGTGTGTGCACCCTTGTAATGTAGTAACAAATTGACTTTCCCTATGCTCAGAAGTTATGATTCCTTTTGTGTGCCATAGTATTTCACACATATGTACGTGTTCAACAACATCTTCTATGCCCCTATACTTTGGAAGATGAAGAGACATCTCCAGGTAAATATTCTAGGGTTGGTGTGGACCTTTCCCACCTGATCCAAAACATCCTACGTTTCCTCAGCCTCCAAAAACACCAGCTCTACTGGTGGTAGAGTCACGAATACCTCCTAATCCCAAACTTGTAGCTGCGGTCAGACTAGGATATGTAATTCCCTTTGTCCCAACAGTATTATTGAACTGTACCCGAATAGTCTATGAAGTGTTACTACTCCTAGAAGATAGTAAAAAAGTATTTGTGCCTAAATTATGTGTAAATGATACACCCGAAAAGGTACTCCCATATAACAATGAATCCATTTACACTACCATTGTTATGCCTCTTATAAGACTCGTTCCTACTCTCCCACTTCTTGAATCAGCTTACTGACTATTTTTTGTACTAGATGCTGGAAAACCAAGCATAAAGGAAAGGTTGCTAGGTGGATTCAGATGCATGTCCTTGGCTTAGGTCATCTTTGTTGGCATGATCCTATGTGAGGTCAAGGAGGGTTCCCTATCATGGTTTCCCAAATCGGGGAGATCCTGATACTTTGGTTCCACATCTTTTGCATGAACTTCAACTTCTTCTCGAACTATCTTTCTCCACAATGCAATTTTCTCTGAAACCTCCCATTACTTCTCTTCCTCCCTCTCGCGCACCTCATTATACTTAAGCTACCTTTCCTCTCTCTAC
Organism: Taxus chinensis; assembly: GCA_019776745.2. Classification (NCBI taxonomy): domain Eukaryota; kingdom Viridiplantae; phylum Streptophyta; class Pinopsida; order Cupressales; family Taxaceae; genus Taxus; species Taxus chinensis. The sequence goes on along the minus strand of CM034156.1, from coordinate 515,876,779 downwards.
CTCTCTGCCTCTAAGTATATCATATTTCACCAAACTTGCTCTTACCCCCATGTGTGGTGGGGTTTAGTTAGCTATCAGTTTTCTCTCTAAATTCAAATTTACCATCAAAATTTTGATCACCAGTGGAATGCGTTGCAGGTAAGTTCCCCTTGGATATCGTAAAAACTAGAATTCAGCTACCTCTGGGCACGAATAAGTGGAAATTGAGTACTGTAAGATATAACTATTTAAAACACCATGGAACCACGTATCCACCACATGATTCCAAATCAGATCGGCATCATAAAGGGCCTAAAACTCTTCCTACATCTAGAAAATTATGTGATACCTCCAATTCTATTTATATACATAACCAATCAGCCACTCGTACAATTCTACTAGAAAAATAGTGAAGAATCTCTTATATAAACTATCATATAAATTTTGTTCCACCCATACACATGTGCTAAACTCAGATCCAGTGTTGACCCTTCATGTGTATTCTTCTTCTAGATTGTGTGTCCACTCCTCAAAACTTGCTAGGGTGAATTGGTATGCCTTTATCATGAAGCATCCTAAATTTTTTTGAAAAAGAGGTCTCAGTAACGGAACTAATGATGCCACCTAGAATTCACTAATAAAGGCCTAGGTGCGTTGGCACATCACTCAGCCTAGAGCGAGTGCTCACCCGAATCACAAAAAGGTACTAGGCCCCTCTTTAGGGTTGCTGTTGCGGGATGTTAGCATGATGAAGACTTAAAGCATTCAGATCTATGACTAATAAACCATTGTACAATACACATTTAGATCTAGATCTAGAGAATAACATACTTAAGAGATAAACATGATGAAATCAAACATGCATGAATCAATTATACTCAGGATTTAACACTCTAATTCAGCAAACACATTCCATTACTTTAAACATGATAAATACACATAATCTTATTACAATAGATAATATCATAGTCTATGTGCACATCAGATCTAACAACATAACCTCAAAATAACAATATCTCATATGCCACCCTATGCCACATAGTTCACTACATATTTATAAGGGTGGGGACTTTCCCTTCACCACTTATCTAATCCCAAAATAGGTCACATGCTATTATTATCCACGCGCCCTTACAATAATAGCCACACATGTAAGTGTGCTAACAATAGAGTTCTTCTAGTTAACTATCAGTAGTAAATATATTCTCATCTTGTATCCATGTAAAGTGCTTTGTATCCGACGCTCCAAAAATAGCCAATGCATGTCACACAAGTCTTTAACTGGTTTGTGTGCTCCATATGCCATCTTCCAAAAATATATCCTAATCGTGAAAATGGCTAAGTCCCGAATCTATCTCTGTCCTTGGTACATGATTCCTTCCCAATATTTCTACACTTTTCAATTTGCTTTTCTCTTCTGCGTGAACCGTCTATATGTTCTTTGCTAAGTTCCATACTTTAACTGATTAACAACTTACACAAGAATATAAAAATGATTTGAAATAAAATAGAAGAAAGGATACAAAATATTTAAGCCACATCTAGAATGCAATCACTAATTTAGTTTTCCCAATGTTAGAAACAACTATAAACTCCAAAAAATCATGGGATACCTTGAAGAATTATTATCAAGGAAGTGACAAGGTGAAGGTAGTCAAACTACAGATGGTAAGGAGAGAGTTTGAAACTCTTATCATGAAAGAGTCAGAATCTATAAATGACTTCTTTATAAGAACAATGACCATAGTCAATCTGAAGTGCCCGTTTAAACAACCACTTGAGACCTAAGAAACAACCTAGGGTTAGCTAGAAAATTATGGAATAATTATTTTTTATTAGAAGTATCTACATTTAAAAAAAGAGAGTTAATCTAACTATATAAAAATTTAAATTTTACTTTGGAAAAATTTATCAAAAAGGTCCGCGGCCCCCGCCATCCCGCAACCAATCAGGGCCTACCACGTGGCACCCTAGGAGGGGCGAACCAATTGTTAAACTTATCCCTTTGAAAAATTTCCTTGGGAAAATTTTCCCATTTTACCCCGCCAGCCCACAAAAAATCACATACTATCACGTGGCATGGTGGAAGGGCAGACTCTTTTCTAAATTGAAACTTACACTTTTGAAAAAAAATTCTTGGAAGAAATTTTCATTTTCCTTCCACCAGCCCGCAGGAAATCAGAGAGTGACACGTGTCCTCTAGGGGCTGAGGCAGAGGTGTGGTTCATTTTCACTTTTTACCCTTTTGAAAATTTTGGGGAAAATTTTCCATTTTGGCCCCGCAGCCCGCAACTAATGAGAAAGTGCCACATGGCACTTTTGGGGTGGCAGCGGGTGGGGCGGAACCCTTTGTTGTTTTGGGTTTTGGCCCTTGGGAAAATTTCTAAAATTTCTTCTGTAGTCTGCTTCTCTTCCTTCCCCTTGGATTTTTTCCTTCTATGGGTGCATGGACCCGCACATCCTTTTTCTTCTTTTTTCCTTCATTGGGCACAAGACATTAAATCCACGAGCCACTTCGCCCTTCCCTTCTCCTTTTTTGCTTGGCGCTAGGATTTGACACGTGTCCCTAGGGACCCATGGGGGCATAGGATGTTTTGTGCCCTTGAGCTTCGTGATGGTAAAATTTCCCTATGCCGCCCCGTGAGCTGCCAAATAGCCCAAGGCGCATTCCCCCTCCTCTTGCCACGTGTCCCCTAAGGGAAATGTTTCCCTAGAAACTCTGCCCACTCATATCTTGAGTTCTACAAGGAGTTAGGAGGACTTTCTTATATCACTGGAAAGGTGGGAAAATTTTCCATCCATTGAGAATGGTTTAGGGAAATTTTGGAAGTGTTAAGTAAGAGAAAAATCTAGTTGAAACTCTGATCTTGTTAGAGAGAAAACATGGGGGTAAATTACTCCCTGAACTTGAATAAAACATGTAACCCTAAAATTTGAAACTTGTGAACTTGATATAAGTTAATAAAGGAAACTTTTGTTTTGGTAAATAGGATTTGTTCTGAAACCTGTTAGTGAAAACTGATGTTTGACAACCTGAATATAGATACTTTTAATAAAAAAAATTATTCCATAATTTTCTAGATAATCCTAGGTTGTTTCTTAGGTCTCAAGTGGTTGTTTAAATGAGCACTTGAGTTTGGTATCAGAATGGTGGTTCAAAGGCTTGGACCATTGGGCACACTAGAAAACTTGAGACATGAAAACTTAATCCTAGTACACCTTAAATCTAGAAAACAACTTAGCAAGAATTTGAATATTTTTAGTAAACATGGAAGTTGTGTATCACTTTGGTTTGTGCAGGAGGCTTAGATGGAGTAGGAGGAACCTTCATAGAGACCCAGACTCACCACCACCACCACCACCACTAGATCAGGGAGTAGCAACCATTCGACTTCAGATTCTACAGACCCTTCAGGATGTTAATGCCACTCTACGCGGAGGATTAAGTGGAGGACAAACAGCTAGTCATGATAGAGCTCCTTCTATCGAGGGTCACGTATCTCCTCAACTCAACGAGGAGCATAGAGGAGAGAACTCCCATACGGAGTTAGTTAGAGCAGAGTCAACACCAAGGAGACATGGTGACATATTTCTAGAGCATAGAGATAGGTCTTGGAGCCCTAGGCTTAGGGATGAGCATGTAGAGAGACCTAGAGACTGAAAAACCACAGCAGCAGATCACATTAGGGAGATCCTAAAGCTTCGGCCCTCACATTACTCAGCTGATACAGGTGGATTTCAGGAAGAGGCCTGGCTAGTGAGCTTGAGCGGTTGCTTCAAGATTTGTCTTTGATTTAGCAACACGAAAGCTCGTGTTGCGATCCATCTACTAAGAGATGGAGAAGGAGTATGGTGGAGGACGGAGGATCAGAAGCTCCATGTAGATTCAAATACAGTGACCTAGGAGATATTTGAGGAGAGATTCAGGAGTAGATATTTATCACGGAGGTTCATATAGTATAGGATTGACGAGTTCCATGACCTCCGTCAGGCTTCTCTATCAGTGGCAAAGTATGAGACTAGATTTCTAGATCTACTTCAGTATGTAGAGTATATGTAGGACGAGCAGGTGTGGACTCATAGGTTCATCTAGGGCCTGAATTTGGATATTAGAGGTACAGTGTGGATTCACTATCCACAGACTTTAGCCGAGGCCATTGAGAAGGCCTATATTGTGGAGGGGACTTGGGGTAAAACCCAACAAGCTAGAGACCGAGTCAGGAGCCATATTCAGCACATGAAGGACTATAGATTGAGAGGTTTAGTACCTCTTCCTCATGGTGTCTAGGGTACAACACAGTCATCCTTTAGGCCACAGTAATAGCAACAACAGTCCCATCCACCTTATAGGCCCCCATAGAGAGCTGATGCACAGAGAGGTCAAAGTATGGGGCCTCCTCCTAGGGGTCCCATTAGGACACAAGGTGGACCTAGAGCTCAGTCAACGGGAGCTCGCTAGTAGAGGCCATAACAGACCATAGCCAAATCATCAAGATCCATAGCACATGTTTCTAGGGAACCTACTGGAGGTGCTACTCCTTGGAGAGGATCAGATGGTTGCTTTAGATGTGGAGTAGCTGGACATTTTTGGAGAGATTTCCCTCAAAACCATAACAAGGTTAAGGCACCAATTTCTGAGCTGAAAATTGGTGACATGGGACATAGCCAAAGGATTTATTTAGTGGTTACGAACCGTCAGGAAGAGCACCAGAGCACAATCATTGAGACCACAGGTAGCTTTGGCGGTATTCCTACCTCTGTATTGTTTGATTCTGGTTCTTCTGATTCTTTCATTACACCATCTTTAGTAGAATGATGTAGGCTGGTAGTAGTTAGGTAGGGTCTTAGTTGGGATATCGAGATGGCTTCTAGAGTCAAGGTCTCTATGGACTTCTTAGTTAAGGAATGTGTTGTAGATTTGGAACCTTTCACCACCACCTCAGATCTTCGTATTCTTCCTTTGGGCTCATATGGAGTCATCTTAGGTATGGATTGGCTATCTACACATAGGGCCAGGATGGATTGTTATCATAAGACTATAGCTTGTGCAGATGATTTAGGTGTTGAGTTGGTGATCTCGGGGGTCAGGAGACCCGTTTCTATTTACACCATTTCTGCTATGCAGCATAAGTGGTGTGTGACATGGGGTTGTTAGATGTATGTTGTTACAGTCACTAACAGATCAGAGGATGGGTCCAGTGGACCATTTCTAGATGATCATCCCATCTCAAGATATTTTTCTGATGTATTTCCAGGGGAGCTACCAGGGATGCCACCCCCATGAGAGATTGATTTCCATATAGATCTAGTTCCTGGAGCAGATCCTATCTCACGGGCACCTTATCAGATGACCACCCCAGAGCTCTGTGAGCTCAAGTTACAGCTTGAGGGCCTTTTAGAGAAGGGACTTATCTATCCTAGTGTAACCCCTTGGGGTGCACTAGTGATCTTTATGAATAAGAAGGATGGATCATTGCAGTTGTGTATTGATTACCACCAGTTGAACAAGGTAACGATAAAAAATTGTTATCCTCTTCCTCGTATTGATGACTTGTTTGATCAGATGAAGGGAGCCACGGTGTTCTCTAAGATTTATCTCAAGTCAGGATACCATCAGTTTAGGATTTCAGAGGTGGACATTCATAAGACCACCTTTTGCATGAGATGTGGGCACTATGAGTTCACAGTGGCGCCTTTTTTTTGACAAATGCCCCTGAAGTGTTTATGAGTTTTATGAATGGGGTATTCAAGACCTTCTTAGATCACTTTGTGCTCATCTTCCTAGATGACATCTTGATATACTCACGTACACGTGAGGAGCATGAGAGTCAACTTCGACAGGTTTTTTAGTATCTTACTAAGTAGTATCTTTATGGGAACTTGGAGAAGTGTGCTTTCTTTCAGTCAGGTGTGTAGTATTTGGGTCATGTTATTTCTAGGGAAGGTATCGTAGTTGATCCTTCCAAGATTAGAGCCATTATGGATTGGCCAGCACCCACTACAGTGACTGAGGTGTGCAACTTCATTGGATTAATAGGATATTACCAGAGATTTGTTCAGGATTTCTCTCAGATTACGCACCCTATCACTTTCCTTCAGAGGAAAGGGAAGAAGTTTGTTTGGTTAGATAGATGTGAGTAGGCCTTCAGGACATTGAAGGAGTGCCTCACTATAACACCCATTCTTGCAGTGCCAGACCCACAGGGTGAGTTCTTTGTTTGCATAGATGCTTCTTTAGTAGGGTTTTGAGGTGTGTTAATGAAGGATGGCAGGGTTGTAGCTTTTGAGTCTCACAAACTCAAGGATCATGAGTTTAATTATCCTACACATGATCTTGAGCTTTCTGCAGTTATGCATGATTTGGTTAGATGGAGACACTTCCTTCTTGGGTGGAGATTCACACTTAGGATAGATCATTTGAGTCTTCGCCACCTCTTCACGCATCCCAATCTAAATTCTCATCAACGACATTGGATGGAGTTGTTTTGTGAGTATGACATGGAGATAGATCATGTGAAGGGGAAAGATAATGTCGTAGTAGACACTCTTAGTAGATGGAGACATGTGGCTATGGTCACCTTAGTGAGCATAGATTTACGGAGTAGGATTCTTCAGTAGCTTCCTTTTGACAGCTTCTACATTGCAATATGAGTAGATATCGAGTCATAGAGACCCCTTGAGGGTAAGTTTGATGGTTTTTCCTTAGAGGAAGATGGTCTTCTCAGGCACAAAGGTAGGATATATATTCCCAGAGATGGAGGCTTGAGGCAGGACATCTTGGTAGAGGCACATCGTGTACCCTATTCAGCCCATCCCGGGGTGAAGAGGATGCATGCTACCTTGCAACATATATACCACTGAAGAGGACTTCATCGAGATGTGGCTCAATTTGTGTCATGTTGTTTAGTGTGCCAGAGGGTTAAGGTTGAGCATCAACATCTAGCAAGTCTTCTTTATCCTCATGCCATACCAGAATGGAAGTGGGACGCCATTTAAATGGATTTCATTATTGGGCTACCTATGTCGAGATATCACCATGACACCATTATGGTCACGGTTGATAAATTGACAAAACTAGCTCTATTTACTCCAGTGAAGACCACTTATATAGCTAGATCAGTGGCATGCATTTATTTAGATGAGATCGTCAGGTTGCACAGGATTCTATGGAAGATCATTTTTGACCACGATCCTTTGTACACTTCTCATTTTTGGGCTACCATGCATTATGTCCTCGGGATGAGGATTACCTTTAGCACAACATATCACCATGAGAAAGATGGATAGACCAAGAAAGTGAATTAGATTTTGAAGGATATGCTCAGGATGTATGTGATGGATCAGCAGTCTAACTGGGAGGAGTACCTATACTTAGTGGAGTTTGCCTATAATAATAGTTTTCAGATTTCTATAGGCACGACTCATTTTCATGCATTATATGTAGAGAGTGCAGGACAACCCTTAGCTGGGACAGGTTAGAGGACAGAGTATCTCTTAGACCAGCTCTTTTGAAGGACATGAAGCACCAGGTAGTGTTGATCAGGCAGAGATTGTAGGAGGCAGAGGACATACAGAAGAAGTATGCGGATCAGCATAGGATTGACCGTAGCTTTGATGTGGGCATGAAGGTGTTCTTTTATGTTAGGCCACATAAGATCCCTATCCATTATGGAAAAGGTTCTAAGTTAGCTCCTAGTTTTGTTGGACCTTTCAAGATCTTGGAGCGTATCAGCCCTTTGGCCTACTACCTAGCATTTCCACCTAGCTTGTCTCACATACATGATGTGTTTTATGTTTCTGTCCTTAGGAGGTGCATTGCAGATCCTTCTCATGTGTTGGACTAGACATCATTACAGGTGCAGGATCAGGGGCAGGTGACAGTGGAGCTCGTCTGTATCATAGATCGTAGGACCCTGGGTCTTCGAGGTAGAGAGATTAACTAGGTATGGGTGTAGTGTGACAGATATCACGAGACTGCAGCCACTTGGGAGGATGCCATAGTATTACGAGTGTAGTTTCCACATTTGTTCCAGTGACTTCCAAGAGGAAGTCGAGTCTAAGGGAAGGGGGATGTAGTGCCCACTTCCCTTTGACACTTTTAAATACTGATTTTGATACTATTGATCATATTATGGACACTATTATGTTTTGTTTTAGTATGATGGTTAGATGTTAGATCATGGACTATTATTGATATGGATTCAGTTAGTATGCATGATGATTTCTTAATACATTTCCTTTATGTGGATGATGATATATTGTTTGACATGGACATATTATGGATGTTGATTTTGACTTGTGACATTTGATATTTTGAGTAGACCTAGTGTGGAATAGTATAGATGATGATATAGTTGATTTATGAATTAAACATGATAATGTTGAATTCTTGATATGTTTGTGATTCATGTGTTTAGATAATTTTGAAATGTCATTTATATCATTTTAGATGTTCTAATATGGCCACGAGGCCGAAGGAGGTATTTGCATTTTTGTAGGTTAAAAATCACAACAATGTCAGGGGACTAGAGACTAACCATATTAGAATTCTGGGTGAAATCAACAAGGTCACCATGGCAACTATTTTGTGTGTGTGTGTGTGTGTGTGTGTGTTGTTGGGATTCCCATGGGGGGATTTCCATTTTATGCGGCCATGGGATATGTACTTTGACTGTTACCGTACTCCACATTATTGGTGGCACCATACTGACAGTGTTCATTATCTTCTATCAGATGCCGGCACTATGATTATACTTCACCGGGAACATCCTATTCCTATGATTACATACATTAATGCACAGCCTTTAGAATTACAGAGGATGTAATTTTAGTGTCGACATCTTCCCCCTAACACTAGAATACTACTTCGTCCTCGGAGTAAGACTATTCTGGTGACAAATCTGAAATATCAAAATCAACTTGTCGTGGTTAACCCCATTTTGTAACTGGAGTGCCATCTAATTCCTCATAGTCGGTACGTACCATTTTTATTGACTTCAACTGCTATTTTGTAGGGCCCCATCCATTTTGGAAGAAATTTTACTCTGTACTTCTTTTTTTATATCTGGAATCATCATACTAGAACCAAGTCATTCAACATGAAATGGAGACCACCGGACACTTCCTGATCAAATTATTCCTCACTACTTCATTTTCTATGCTTAATGAGGGGGGTGGCCTCTATATCCTATAGATATTTCCCTCATTATCCATCTAATCTCTAAGATGAAGATAAGTACTAATCCTTTCTTTTACTGAATTACTATTCCATACCATTAACTCTTCATTTTTACATGTAAGCTCTGATCTGTTAAGATAAGATCAAACTCAATAGGATTTTACATGGATTCCTCATTTTTAGCCATTTTAGCCAACTGAAATGGGGAAAATATCCTATTGACCTGACTCCTGATGTTGCTTTATATGCCCACATAATGCTGCATGAATTCCTAATCACGTAGACCCTACTTCTCTAATGTACCTGCAAGGCTTTGACATCTTTTGCTAGACATTACCGGACCACTTACGACAAATATTTACTTCGTTCCACCATATCCTATTTGTGCTTGGACTTGTATGTTGTTGACTTCACTATGCTTAATAGAACCGTACTTATTGCGCTAGTTATCTTCTACCAGACGCTACTATTAATGAAGTGGCTTAACAACATCATGATTCTGTAATACATATTTTTAATGGACATACCAAATTATGGAGTGATAATGCGTTCATAGTATCGACACCTTGCCACCTCATCCATGGAAGCTTTTTCTCAATGGCCTCAGCTTCAACCCACTTCTTAAATAATGCTGTGGCAACTACAATCATACTTATCGTGGCATGAGGTAGTTGGTAATGTGGAGTGCTATCCAATGTCCTCCATTCAGTACGTACCACTTTTCAAAGGGACCAAGCTGGAATTTTGAATAGGGCCCCATCCATTTTGGACCTGATGAAGTTCTTACGGTCTACCATGTGTTTGACAAATATCACATGTCTTACATATAATTATAACCAAGTCTTTAACATGAAGAGTGGAGACTACCGTGATAACCTTTTATCCAAGTATTCCTTCTTGTTGTAAGTTGTCTAGAGATAGTTCCCTCCACATGTACCCTTAGCTGGAATTCTTCTAGCAGTTCCTTCTAGCAAATGATCACGTACCAACTGCCCTCTTGTACTGAATCACTTTCATCCAGGTTCTATTCGAAATTTCATTACTCCATGCATAATAGGAATATGGAACTGATTGGCTTGAGTAATCTTTCTCTTAGTATTTGCCATTGGCACCATCAGGAAATTTGAAGTATCATTCAGATAATTCCAATTATCTAATGTATTCACTAGGGATTGTGTCAAGGGATAACAATGTTGCATCGAGGAAATCATCATCATCACATTTATGTATCCTGTAAGGCTGCATCATAGGCTCAAGAGAGTTGACATCTGCATTGACATTTGCTTCTTTCCTGGCCTATCTATAATATGCAAATTCAAATTCTATGTAGCAAAATTATCCATCATGTGCTTAATAGAAAACTAATGGGTTAGGCTTATTAACAGATATATTTTATAGCCTGATGATCTGTTACAACTAGAATTTTTTTCCCTAGCAAGTAATTCCTAAATTCTTTACAGTAAAAATGATATCCAAAGCCTCTTTTCAGTTACAGTATAATTTACCTTAGCACTGCTCATTTGTTTGCTCCCAAAGTAAACTGGATTTTCATTCCCATTTTCATCCTTTTGGCTCAAAGTACTTCCTAGTGCTGCATCTGAGGCATCAGTGTACACAATGAATGGCTTGCTCCAATCTGGATTCTTCAAAACAGGTGAAGACACCAGGGCTTCCTTCAGTTGTCCAAACGCTTCATGCGCCTTATTTCCTGGTTCATAAGTAACATCCTTCTTCAAGAACTGGGTTAGTGGCTGTGCAATCTTTGAGAAATTCTTGATGAACCTTCTATAGTAACCCACATGGCCTAAAAATGATCTCAACTTACTTCTATTCATAGGAAATGGTAAATCTTTGATTTTTGAAACTTTATCAGGATCAGTACCAATACCATCTCTGGATACAACATGCCCTAACAAAACACCTTTAGAATATCCAAAGACACACTTTGTAGGGTTTAGTGAGGCTTGTGCTTCATCTAACCTTTGAAATGCTGTCTCCATCTAGTGCAGGTGGTCCAACTTGCTCCCATAGATGCAAAAATCATCCAAAAATACTCTGATAAAGGTCCCAATGTAGGGTTTGAACACCCTATTCATCAAACGCTGGAATGTTACCGGAGCATTACACAACCCAAAAGGCATAACTCTATAAGAAAACGTTCCCAAGGAGTGGTGAATGTGGTCTTCAGCTGATCTTTCTCTGCTATACGAACTTGGTTGTAGCCGCTATATCCATCAACAAAACTATAGCACTCCTAGCCAACTACTTCGTCCAAGATCTGATTTGAAAATGGAAGAGGGTAATGATCCTTCTTTGTTGCCTTATTGAGCTTCCTGTAATCAACACAAATGCGTAGCTTCCCATTCTTTTTTATTGAGATCACAATGGGAGAAACCCATTCTAAATTCTCCACAGCAAATATGAATCTTGCATCAAGCAACTTATCTATTTCTTCTTTTACAGTCTTGGAAAAATTAGGATTCATTCTATATGGCATTTGCTTTATGGGCTTAGCACCATCTACCAGCTCAATACAATGTTCTACCCAACTTACTTGACGGAGTTCCTTGTAATCAAAAGTGAATAGGTGTATGTACCTTCGAAAGAGCTGGAGGTAGGATTCCTTCTCACTCTCCATCACAGCATCACCAATCTTTATTTGTTGGAGACGATCATCAACTTCTTCTTCAGATAATTTTATGGGGTCATGAGTTGGTGTGACTGGAAGGATATCCATGACTGAAACATCAACCTCACTTTCTTCATCTTCAGTGTCCACTTCACTGGTACTAGAGTAATCAGAGGATGTCCAATCATTAGTTTCATCACTTGAATCCACAGGTTCTACCTTATGATGTCGAGGGATCACGTTTATCTTCACCCTCTCTCTACCACGTCCAAGTGTCATGAAACCTTCATTCCAGTAGTTTCTTGCATGAACTCTCCTTAGCCATGGTCTTCCCAGCAACATTGGGTACGCAACAGTACCATTTTTCATCACCTGAAAGTCTACCACACATACAACACCCATAACAGATATTGCCACATTTGAAACTACACCTTCTGGTTTAGTTTTTCCCTTATTTAATGACCTTAACATAAGTGTTGAAGGGAGATCAATTTTTAAACCCAACATATTCATTACAGACTCAGTCATTACATTAACTGCAGCACCTCCATCAACTAAGACATCATGAATTGAAATACCATTACATAATACCTCAGCTTGTGGAGCATAGGGATCCACCTCTGCCTCCAAAACAGGGACCTCAACCTCCTTCCTTCGTCGAGCATTGATTCCACTTCGCAGCTCCCGCCTCTTCTCAGAAGACATAGCCAAGAGTTGACCATATGTAATATTTGTAGGCCTTTTGGACAGATCTTCCAAGATGGAGTATGGTCCTTGCCCCTGTGAAATCAGAAAATCCTGCACTCCCAACTTTCTTCTCCTATGTTTCTTACTAGTTTCTCCTTTCATCTTCTTAGGATCATTTCCATCTTGATTATCTTTTTCTTTCTTTCTTTTTGTTACAAACACATCTACTTCATTATTTCTACTCTTATCTACTACATCAAAAGAATTCACAGGTGCTTTTCCTTTATCATTATCTCCTTTACCAGATGTAGAAGCTCTATCTCGACAATTATACTTATAATGACCCTTTTTATAACAACCATAACATACAACTTCAGAAATATTTCTTTTTAGACCTCTATCTCCTCCCTGAGAACTAAATTCCTTTCCTTGAAGAAGAGTAATAGTTAGCTGGTCCATCTTCCCAAGCAGATCTTCATACTCAGTAGATGTACTAGGATAAATATTTGTGCTCACCGAGAGTGGTTGTGGATTCTGGACCAAAGGTGCTGGTGTAGGCTCTACTTTAACAACAATTTCTTTGGGCTCCTCTTCCATGCTTTCTTCTTGCCTTCTTGCAATCTCCTCTTGCTTGTTCAATGGTAGCTGGGCGGTCATACTTCACTCGTTGTCTGATCTCTGGCTTCATCCCAAGAATGAAGTGCTTACAAAGGAGATTATCCACGCCATTCATGAACCCATCCGCTAATCCTTCCTTCCGGATCTGGGCATTGAGCTTCCTCCTTAGCTCTAGAACAGGAGCATGATAATCCCTTATCTTCTCCTTCTCTCCTTGGGCTAGCTTTGTGATCTCAATCATGAGGTCTGCATATCTCTGTTGTTCACCAAATTCTTCAAGAAAACTTTCAGTTAATAAATCCCATGAGTTTTTCACATTATCACCTAGTGTTTCAAACCACCTAAGTGCAGAACCATCCCAAAAAGGTAGGAAAAAATTTATTCCATTGTTCCCTTTTTATAAGGCCATTATAAATACAAGATCGCTTAAAATCTTGAATGAAAGAAGAAGCATCTTCATTATATTGAGCTGAAAAAATAGGAATCTTTCCCATTTTCAAAAGTAATCACCGTGAAATACCAACCCACAAGTACAATCAACAAGACTTATGTGCACAAATAATTGGAATCACTATACTAGAAAGTGACTTTACACCTTTCTACAGTAAAATAGAAATGACCACGGTAAACTATGGTAAAACTTGACTTACTGCAGTAAAAACTGACTTTACTATGGTAAACACTTACTGTGGTAAATACTGATTTTACTGTGGTAAACACTATTCATGGCAAAAATGACTTTACCATGGTAACTACTATGCATAGTAAAAACAAGGTTACCCTCCAATTGATTTTTTACTAAGTGGGAATATCTCTCCATAAAATCCACCAACGAGGAATGGTCCTGACAATGGAACCAAAATGTCATCACCAATCCAGCACTATGATAATTCTTCCCCGGGAACTCCTCGTGCTATGATTATTTACTAATGCACAACCTTTAGTTTGGTGGATATAATCTGGAAACAAAACAACAACATAACACAAGAATACCATCGACTATGATAAGACGGAATGATGACAAATCTGAAATATCAAAGTAAATTATAATATTAACATGAAATTGTTACAATCTCACCCATGAGGTACTTCAAGTGTTATTGACTTCACTTGCCTCTCACCAAGACTATGGGAGAAACTTTACAATTACACCTCTTAATGGCTTCTTCAACACACCTTTAAACTGATGGCTTCCTTTGCACACTTCCTACAATATTTCTCACTACTTCCTTCTATGCTAAATGAGGGGGGTGGCCTCTCTATTTATAGAACTTCCAAGCTTATCCATCTTATCTCTAAGATAGGATAAGAAATCCACTCTGATGAATCATATTCCATACCTTAACTCTTGTCTGTACATGTAAGCTTATCTTTTAAGATAAGATAAACCTTATCATTTTACATGGGTTCCACATTTTTAGACTTTTTACAAATAAAATACACAAAATATTTATGACCTCACTCCTTGTCCTTATTACCAATATAATATTTCTAATTCCTAATCATGTAGACCCTACTTCTCTAATTACCCAAACTTTGACATTTTAACATTACCGGACCACTTACGACAAATATGTACTTTTTACAACATTCCTATTGTACTTTGACTGTTACCGTACTCCACATTATTGGCGGTACCGTACTGACGGTGCCGTTATCTTCTATCAGACGCTACTACTAATTATACTGAACAACATCCTATTCCTAATACATACATTAATGAAATAGAAATTATGGAGGAAAATTTTAGTGTCGATAGTGCATTCTTATCAACCTAATTTACATGTGGTAGATCACCATGTGACACATAACACAGTCATCACAGTGTGGTAGATTACAACCAACACTGGGATATCGAATGTATTTCCCGATGACACATTCTTGATTTTAAATGTTAATTCTTGACTGCTGAGGGGGAAAAAAATGAACCTCACTGCATAGAAGGTCCTAAGGGATATGTAGGGGGCACATTGCTCCTATAGATTCCATCTTGCAGTGTTAAACTACTTCCATCCATCTTACAACATACTGTATTTGTCCTTGGTAGCATTTAATTTTTCTTACTCATGTTTTGACATGTTCAGCTTGTACTACACCTGTTAGCTTGCATTCACTAACCATATCATTATGCATACACACATGCACATTCACACCTTTGTTTAGTGTGATCATAGATGGACATGACAATATTGTACATGTGGCATGTAATGCTCGCACTTCTACCATTACTATGTTGGTCGCTAGGGGCATTCCATATTGGATCTCATACAAGTGTTATTGTTTAATTGTGTACACTTAGAATCTTGTACTACTTGTTCATACATGATTATGAAATATTAGGTTTATCATGTCTGACATGCCTAACTTGGGTTTTCCATGTGCAATACTTGTTGTGGGAGGACTACATGGATCCACATGAATACTTGTATTTCTACTTGTCTGTGTCCTTTGCTATTTTATGTGGGATTTTCCCTTTCTTGTGTGCACACTTGTCTGCTACTTTGCGGCCATGATGGCTCTTGTGTGTCTTGCGAAATTGTGAGTGATGTCCCATGTTGGAAACCTTTTTTGTGGAAGAAGTCTCCTTGATTCATATTACGTGTTTGACACTACTTTGGTTAGTAGTTTTTACATTGTCTAGGTCTTTTGGCACTTATTGGCATGCATGTGAATCTGGGAACTAACACCATTGTATTGGCTAGCCAGGATCCCTTTTGTGCTGTGCCTTGGTATCTACTAATGCACTTTCCCTTTCACCCCTTGTAGGGATCAGTTGGTTACAATGTTCAAAATGTGGTGTGTCCTCTTGCTGGTCGGGCCAGTATTATCCTAGGACATGGTGTAGGATCAGGCTATGGGGATTTCCAAAAGAGGGGGGCATCATAGAGGGATTTCTACTAACACAAGTTATCTACACTGCTTCACACACAATGAGTGAGTTTAGACCAGTCTATGAACTCCATACATAATGACCTTGGATAAGACATGGTTTCCATTTCAATAATTCTGTAGAGTGGTCATAAGGGATAGAAAATTTGGGGGGGGGGGGGGAATAAGGAGGGGCTGGGTGGCCTAAGGTCTATGGGACTTCTGATATGTCCAGTGGTTGTATGATCACCCAAAAAACTAGTGCATGTAAAATATCTCTTCAAAAAGGGATGCACTAGAAGTGGTTAGAGTATGGAGGACACTGAACATCTTCCTCCCTACACTTCTTCAAGCCAAGGTGGCATGAGATCGCCTGAAAAAATCGCTACATCACAAGATATCCAGTTCTGACACCCTTATATTTTTGACATGGATCAGGTGCATCATGTTCTATTTTTCCATTTGACAGAATGTTTCTATTCTAGCGTACTGTGGACAGCAACTTTTTACATACATACATATTTGACTACTTGATCATTTTCTTCTATTTCAGGTCTGCTGTATGAGAAACAGTAGTCAAATTATGGGAAACAACATACAAACAACGAAAACACCAATGACAACGACAACGAAAACACAATGCAATGGTAATTTCCATGGGTGGACCATGCAATTACACTTTCACACACACATTCCTCCCTAGGTTCAAAGATCTCATAATTTGGAGAAACTAGCATTTTGTTATCTTTGGAGCAATCCATGCTCCTCCATAATTTTTTTTTTTTCAGTCATGCTCCTTGTCCATCGAAAGGTTTTCTTCTACATCTCTGTACAGACATTGAGTGTATGTTTTGTATATCTACTTTATGTTACCAAGTTGTTCGCTCACCAACACATTTGTGGGGGATAAATGTAGACACAAATATGACACATTGGAAGGTTCTCAAGTGTACAAATGTACCAATTAATCCCACCTTTTTCCATATTTGTTCTTTGTTTTGGAAAGGAAATGTAAATGATGTTACATGCATGGTATTTGTATCTTTGAAACCAAATGGAAAGGAAAAGTTGTAAAGACATAATTGTTGATCAATAAAAGATTTCCTTTTCTACTTAAATTTGTATGGTGTATTGGACTTGGATTTGCTATTAAAGTTTGAAAGTGATGTTTGAAAAAGAGGCATGCGTATGAAATAAAAGATAGTGGATTGTTCTCTTGGAATGATTTGAATTTATAAATAATACTTTGCATAATTATTATTGAATGGTTGATTGAATTCAATTAAATGTTTTTGACTAGTTTAGGAATCCATATGCACATTCAAAGGACAAAATTGATAAACCAATTTAAAAGAAACAGTTCACTGTCATAAACTCCATTCTGGTGCTTCACATTTTAATAAAAATGAGCAGTTTGAACTTATACCAAACAATAAGACAAGAAACATTAAAATTTAGACCTAGTAAGTCCTAAGAAACTCAAATTTACCATAACAGTTAAGAAAGAACCTCCAACCAAAACTTAATAAAAATCCAATTTGGAACTTGCACAGTCGTTTTTCTGTCTATTGCCAGAAATATACAAGTTGAAATAAATTGAACAAATTTAATTCCCTAAAACACTCTAAACCCTCCCTAGACTAACCCTCCATGTTTGTACGACATGTTGAGTGAAGGAGGAGTTCAAATTTAACCAAATTGAGAATTTAAAAACTGCCAGTTCACTAATTAAAATCATGTAGATTGTTTTCATTAAATTGACCTCTGAAACTTCATCAATTTAAAAAATTAATTATTACTGTGCAAAGAGGGCATCGAGGGATTTTCGAAAAGTCCTCTTTTTCCCAAAACCAAGTTTTCTAGATCAAGTTATGGACATTTTAAGTTTTACTTCAATTTGACATTAAAAAAAAAAAGAGTTAATCTAACCATAGAAAAATTTAAATTTTACTTTGGAAAAATTTCTCAAAAAGCTCTAGGGTCCCTACCATCCCGCAACCAATCGGGGCCTACCATGTGGAACCCTAGGAGGGGCATACCAATTGTTAAACTTATCCCTTTGAAAATTTGCCTTGAGAAAATTTTCCCATTTTACCCCACCGACCCGCAACCAATCACATGCTGCCATGTGGCACAGTGGAAGGGCGGACTCTTTTCTAAATTGAAACTTACGCTTTTGAAATTTTTTACTTGGGAGAAATTTTCATTTTCCCTCCGCCGGCCCACAGCCAATCAGAGGGCAACACGTGTCATCTAGGGGCTGAGCGGAGGCACGGTTCATTTTTACTTTTTACCCTTATGAAAATTTTGGGGAAAATTTTCCATTTTGGCCCCACAGCCTGCAGCCAATGAGAAAGTGCCATGTGGCACTTTTGGGGTGGTAGTGGGTGAGGCGGAACCCTTTGTTGTTTTGGGTTTTGGTGCTTGGGAAAATTTCTAAAATTTCTTCCACGACCTGCTTCTCTGCATTAGCCTTGGATTTTTTCCTTTCATGGGTGCGCAGACCTATGCATATTTTTTCTTCTCTATTCCTTCCTTGGGTGCAGGGCACTAAATCCACCCGCCGCTCCACCCTTCCCTTCTCCTTTTCTACTTGGTGCTAGGATTTGACATGTGTCCCTAGGGACCCATGGGGGCGCAGAATGTTTTGTGCCCTTGAGCTTTGCGATGGGAAAATTTCCCTATGCCACCCCGTGACCCACCAAACCACCCAAGGCACATTCCCCCTCCTCTTGCCATGTGTCCCCTAAGGGAAAATTTTCCCTAGAAACTCCACCCACTCATATCTTGAGTTCTATAAGGAGTTAAGAGGACTTCTTTATATCAATGGAAAGGTGAGAAAATTTCCTATCCAATGGAAATGATTTAGGAAAATTTTGGAAGTATTAAGTATGAGAAAAATCTAGTTGAAACCCTGAGCCTGTTAGAGAGCAGGCCCGGGAGTATATTACTCCCTGAACCTAACTAAAACATTATATCTTAAAATTTGAACATTGTGAACTTGGTATTAGTTAATGAAGGAAAACATATGTTATAGTGCATTAATCTTGTTCTGGAACCTATTAGTGAAAATTGATGTCTTGTAACATGAATGTAGATACTTCTAATAAAAAAATTTATCCCCTAATTTTTCTAGCTAACCCTAGGTTGTTTATTGGGTCTTAAGTGGTTGTTTAAATGGGCACTACAAGCCTCCAAATTTGGGCTCCAAGGAAAAATTCGAATTCCTAAGGAGATGAAGTGTTAAACCTTCCAAAATATTTCTTACAAATTTCTTACACATTAACTTACACACTCTTCCAACATTAATATTTAAAATCAACAACTTTATTCATTACATTCCATATCCCAATTTAATTTAAATAAAGTTTAACTATATGACTCTCACATTTAAATTAACTAAAAGAAGGAACACATTACTAATAAAACACATACAACAATAATTAAAAGGAACACATAATTAAAAAAATATATATCCCATGGTCACAAATAATGGAAATTCCCCCCATGGGAATTCCTAGCATAACACAACACACAAACATACATAACACAAAACATAGTTGCCATGATGACCTTGTTGAATTCACCCAAAATTTGAATATGGTTAGTCTCCAGTCCCTCGACATTGTTGTGATTTTTAACCTGCAAAATGCAAATACCTCCTTCGGCCTCGTGGCCATATCAGAACATCCAAAATAATATAAACAACATTTCAAAATCATCTAATCATATGAATCATGAAATATCAAGAATACAACATTATCATTTTTAATTAAATAATAAACTATATTATTATCAATAATCTACCATACTAGGTCTACTAAAAATATCCAATGTCACAAGTCCAAATCAACATCCATAATATGTCCATGTCAAACAGTATATATCATCAACCATGTATAAAAATGTTTCTAGTAATCATCATGCATAGTAACTGAATCCAAATCAATAATAATCCATGATCTAACATCTAACCATCATACTGAGATAAAAAATAATAGTGTCCATAATACGATCAATAGTATCAAAATCAATATCTAAAAGTGTCAAAGGGAAGTGGGCACTACATCCCCCTCCCCTTAGGCTCAACTTCCATCCTGGAAAGTCACTAGAATCAAATGTGAAGGTGCACTTGAGAATACTTCTGGTTAGATTTGACCCAAGTGGCGGCTATCTCATCATATCTGTCTAACTGTACTTGTAATGAATTAATCTATTGCCTCGAAGGCCCAGGGTCCTTACGAACCCATGATAGAGGATAAAGTAAGATCCACCGTCACTTTCAATGAACAAGCCTGATCAAAACTACAAATGTTATTAGATGGGGAAAGTCCATACAACATGAGAAGAGGCAATCTTTAATCAACCTCTTAAGACAGAAAGTCATGAAACACATCATGTAGTGAGACAAGTTGGAAGTGGCAATGCTAGACGGTAGGGAAGGATAAAGGGCCGACTTGCTCCAAGATTCTCAAAGGTATGAATAAATCGAAATTGAGGATGCTAACTTACAACATTTTCCATTATGCATGTGAATGTAAAAAAGGGCTATAGATTGTGTAGAAATCTAACATGAATGAACACCTTCATTCCCACATTGAAAATAAGATCAATCCTAAGAATGATGTCAACATACTTCATTCTGCCTGTCATGTACCTGAGCAATCTCTCCCTGATCAAGCAAGTACCTGCTATTTGGATCCAGTGTTGCTACAATCAATGTGCTGGTCCAATAGATAAATGTTCCTCTAACCTGTCCCAGATGAAGGGGTGTCCTACACTCTCTACCATGATAGATGCCTGGAAAAAAGCCATAATGTTCATTATAGAACTGGGTAAAAAATATTATTAATTCTCACCAAGTACAGGATACAAGAAGCATGTGACACTTAATGATTTCTTTGATCCAGGAATTACATACAATCTTCTAAGTATTGGGCAGCTCGCTAAAATTTGATATAACTGAAAATCGAGAATGCTTTCCATATGTCTCAAAGGTGGAATGTTGTGCTGAATTGCAATCCTCAAATGACCAAAAACATATTGCATTTCTGGTATGTAAAAGCGTGAAGTGTACAACATTGCGGTCACAAGAACACATAATCTAGGTATGAACAGGAAGCACAAACCTAGTTATGAACAGTTTACTTACACATACCTAGGTTTGTGGTTACGCCTCTAGAAAACCATTGAAGGCTGCTCAGATGTTTCATGCTTGAATAACCCACAGCTATTAGGTCACATGTGTTCCCTAGAGTGGCAGGTTGAGAAGAAAATGATTGTATTGGGCATGTTGGGGGTCCATCGTTGGTAAGATGTGTTCTCGAAAATGCATGGTTGATAAGAAGATGATGTGTTCCTTCTTCTACCTTCAGTTCTAGTGTTGTACCAAGATCATGAGCAAACACGTGTGGCTGGCTGCAGAGGAACTTCTGAAATTTCTTTTGCTACCATGTAAACATTAAGGGGAGGAATGTTAGGAAATTAATATTTACATGGGTATTTACGAATTAGTAAATTATTGTCATGCTATTCAGTTATTTTATATTGTTGTAACAAAAAATATATTCTTTTTATTGTTTATAAGATGTTGAATAAAAGAGAGATCTATAAATGGGTAAGTTGTTGAATAGACTTCTTATTTTCCATAGGAAGTAAAAGTTTGGGTCAAACTAATAGTTATAGTACTATATAATAGCCTATGGAAAACAACAATTCATTACGAAGCTGAATATAATTATCTTTCAGATTATTTTTCTCTATGTTGATTTGATTCTCCTAATGTGATAATTTGACTCTAACCAAATTTAATAATTAATCAAGATACAAATGAGGATATGTTAAAATTTTAGATTATGATCTACAGAGGAAAATGCATATGTACACAATAGTAAAATCCATTTGGGTGACTTTTTACTATATAGGAACTTAATCCTTGCTTTAGTTTTAGATACCAAAATTTTAAATACAACTCAATGACAATCTACATATTCTTATGGGTACACATTTACAAAGAAATGTCACTATGTATCAACCAATAAATTAGTGCAATCTCTTATAACCCTAACTCACACTCATTTATCTAGGTTTCAAGATATTCTATGAAATTGTACCGTGGAAATACATGTATCTCTACATGAGAGCTATCATTATTTACTCCAAAATTAGATATTCTTGATAATATTTACACATGATGTAATAAATCTAATATTCCTATGAACACCTAAAATTTTCATATTAACATTTTAGTGAACAAAATTTATTTTTTGAATCATATTAACCTCTTTCTTCCTTAATCATTAGGGTTTTAACTTGGATTTTCTTACCATAGGGTCTCTAATTTCATATGGAGATTGGTCTCATGATAGATTTGAAGAGTTTGTGGTCCTATTAGGGTTTTTACCTATCCAGTAAATTCTAATCAATCATGTCTCCCCCAACTAATTTGGAAACCTCTACTTGGGTTATCAAGCTCTGTCATAATACTTATGAAGAAAACATAATCTTGAATCATTAAAATACTAAATAACAAATTGTGTACACTACCCCCAACTATTCCAATAGAGTAAAGATCTTGAGGACCATAGATTTATGGTTGGGAAGCATCATATACTGGATTAATCCCATCTCTAACATAGAAATTCCCACATTGAGGATGAAACAAGTGTAACCAAATCCAATTACCTCATGGACAAATGATGTAAATATTCATAATGATTTTCTTGATAAATAATTGAAATTTGGTGCTTAGTGTTCTTTATGATAATAAATATTATTTCTAGGCATGTCTCTTATATGAATAACCAGATATTTCTTTTACTTCAGGCATTATATCTACATGAAGCCCTTCATTGAAAATATTTTCCATAGGTAAATCATGGAATAAGCTTGACCAAATGAGCTTATCCACTCAGATATGTGTGGTCCCATCAAAATAATGTTGTCTGGAACAAAAAATGATTTATTACTTGTCATAGTGATACTTCAGCAGAATGACATGGATTTATTTATTGAAAAATAATCTCTCCCTTATAGACCTTATTTTGATACTCCAAGGTTATATTCACCATGTGCTGAGAAGTTCCAAAATGGTTAGTATCCTAACAAAGACAATGAGAATGGTATTATGCAGAGCTATAGGTGAATCAAAGATGAAGTTTTTAAACTCCTCTTAAAGATCACGATCTTTGAAGTATTTTACTAGTTGGTATAACCTCAACTAAATTATAGCATAAGAGGAACCAATAAACCATTGAAGAAATTACAATGAAGCCATGTTGAAAGCTAGAGGATTGTCCGATGCCCAATTGATCAAATTCAGAAGGAAAAGAGGACATGTATATCTGCTAAAATTACATGGTGCTACAAAGAGTATGAAGGACAAATAAGTACCTCAATGATGAATGCAGTCTTTTCCAAAACCAAGTGATGAGATCTTGAGATCCTCTTCCTAGTCACTTGTCATCATGCACATGTTCAAAGCCATGTTTTTCAATGTGGGATAATCAGAGGAGAAAAGTTCATCGTATTGGATATAGTGCAAGCCATATTTACACCCTCTATCATGCTTTGTTACAAAGGATCTAGTCATCAGTAGACCTGTTCAGTTCATTGATCAAGACCTTGGGATGGTTCACATGTCACTGGAAATCCACACATAAATGTAAATGCACATGTCATTGTTTTGTAATGTGAAGAGCAAATAATGTCATTAGTTGGGAAGTGGGGTTTTCTCAAAAAGCGTTTCTTGAACCATTTTGGTTAATTTTTGGCTGGTTGGAATTGTATTGATTTTCTCTTACTAGTTTACAATGTTGAAGAAAATAAGAAGGATTGATTTCCCCTTATGTGGATGTGTTGTCATATAATGAAGAAGCTTTTAGACATGTGTTATTGGAAAGAATCAGACATTCTTCTTCCCAAAAGTTTTATAAAATCCCAATGAAAATATTTCATACAAAAAAAAGCCTGAATGTTTGAGACATTTTCTCCAGTAGTAAGGTGGAGTTTTCATATTTGATTTACAAAGTTATGCTGTTAAAATATTGCTAGGAATCACATAGAAGAACCTATTCATTGCTATGTTCTTTCCTAGCATTTCATTTTCAACTGGTTTTGAAATCTTACATAATAGACAGGTTACAACCATTTTATTGGGTTTCCTATGCTTTGCCAGCCAAGCACTATGCACACCTTGGTATCAATTGGATAGATTCATCTCTAGAAGAGTAATTTTTTTTTGAGGAGACACAAACACAACAGTGAGCACCTATAACGTTATCTCATATCAATAGTTACATGTTGGTGAGATGTTTCTAATTCTTTTGAAGCATTTGATTAATTGTTGTCACTAAAATTAGGAAGGAAATACATTTATTTTTAGCCATTGAAGTAGAATTTGAGATGACTACTTATTAATGTTCCATTATTTTCTATGGCATTGAACAATTTTTCCATTGATAGGTCATACTTCCTTGTTTATCCATGTGGATTTGTAAGGGAAAGAATGTTTGAGGAAGATTATTTAGTTTGTATTTCTTTGTCATTTCTCCATTATCTAGCATCCATACAGTTTATTTTCAATTTTTTGGGGAAAGATTCTAGATAAATAAGAAATTACTTCTAATAAGCTTTATTTTTTATTGTTGTGAACTTGAGGCAGAAGTAGTTAGAAGAAGCTTGATCACTTTCCAGAATAATAACTATAGAATACATTTTCTATTTAGAGTAGATCTAGTTCCACAATCCTCCAATAGAGGAATAACCACATCGAAATATTCCTTATTTTAGTTTACTTTAATTTAGAATTATCTTGTTTCATTGTAAATTAGTTTATTTTTCTATTTTTACAAGTATTTATTTTATTTAATTCTTCAAATCTAGAAAATACAAAAATAAAGCTTAGGAATTTAGTTTATTTTAAAATCTTTGCTAAAAACAAATAAGAATTAGTTATCTTGTTATTAATTTACTTTATTTAAATGTGAGAAAATTCAATTTAATTAGATCAAAGGGTGAATTAATCCTCTCTTTATTTAATATTAGATTCAATTGCTTTGTTTATTTAAAGTTAAGAACTTATTAACTAAAAATAGATCTAATACTATGGAAGTATAGCCACTAGTTAATCTAAATAGGAGGACTAAGACACCATATGGGTGTGCTAAAACAAAATGGAGTAATTGTAAATAATTATACTAAGTGAAATAAAACCCTAAATATGCAAGGAAGTAAGGAATAATGACTTAACTGATTAAATAATATTGTCACAATTTGTATTAGGTCTGACTGTAAATTCCAAGTACATGAATGATCACTCAGAAGTCCCAAAAATGACATATCTGGAGGATCTGAGTAGCCTAAGGCGCTTGGGAAGGTACTAGGGCACCCCGGGGCACCCTGGTCTATATATTAGGCACCCTAGTTTTTGTAAAAAAACTTTGAATCTGATTTTTACAAGGTCACAAAGTATTATGAAGTGTTCTTTGTCTGTTGCATTAGATTTGTCGAGCTACGTTGGATGTGTTGAATAATGAAGTGATGTCCAACAAGAAATAAGGAAGTATAAAAATGCTAAGAAAAAATAAAATATGCAAATGAATGGGTCAGACTGACCTCAAACTGCCAAACTAATGGTCTTATCACTGATCACTACTCTATATTTTAGACCCGAATGTAGTTCTAGTGCGTGTGTGCATGTCATGCCCTAGGTGATCTTGTGTTAGTCACAATTTATGAAGTAGTGAGAAAAAATATAACTATAGAAAATGTAATAGCATGTGTGCATGAAATAGATAAGTATCCCCCCTATGCTTTGTGTGTTAATGTAGATCTCCTAGCCTTGATGCATAACACTATGTGGATGTAAGCGATGCAATGGATGTAACTATAGATGGAGTGATAGTAGTATGCGATGCTAGGACCCTCATTATGGTCTCATAACTTTGTATTTATAACGTTCTCTTGCTCTAATTTTGTAATTAACCCATACATGTTCGACCAGGAAAAAGATAAGGATAAAAAATGGCTAGAAATACCTTAAAAAGAAGTGGGAAAGTGGAACATAGATCGAGGTGCCCCAACAGGTGGGACCAGGGAACCCCATTATAGGCTTGGGTGCCCCTGTTTAGGCTAAAATTATAGGACATTTGCAAAATAAGTGGGTATGAGTAGAAAAATATGTGGGAATGATGAAATAAAATATAAAAATAAGATGACCAAAAGGTGGGATTAATCAGTACTTTCTTCACTTGAGAACCCTCTATATAGTAGTATGAGACTAGTCTAAATAATGCCTAAAGTGCATGATTTTGTGTCTACATTTTGCCTCCACTTTATGTTGGTGAGTGGATCGCTCAGTAACATAAAGTAAATAGAGATATGTACTTGATATCCATGTAGAGTGTAGAATAAGACATGCCAATGGACTATAATCAAGCGTGGAATGAAAAAAAGAAAAAAAACTGTGGAGGAGCATGTATTATAAAGATGAAAAATGTGCATAAAAAGTGATGATAATGAACCTAGAGCAGAACGTGTGTGTAGCTATTGTTGTGTGTAGTGTACCTACATGGTTATTAAAGGAAGAGTGTCATCGTGGTGTGTTTTCATTGTCACTGGCATCATCATCATAGTTGTTTTTTTGCCCCCAATTTGACTGCTTGTTTCTCATACGGCTAGACCTGCAAGGATAAAACGATCAAGTAGTCAAATATGTATGTATGTAAAAATGTTGTGTAAAATACACATGTATATAGAAATGTGTAAAGTATGTAAATGTAAAATATGTGAAAAGAAAAGTGTAAATGGAACATGTGCACCTGATCTATGTCGAGAAAAAGGGTGTAGAAGGATATCTTATATTGTCATGAGTTTTTTGGGCGATCTCATGCCACCATGATTGAAGAAGTATATGGAGGAAATACTTTGTGTCCTCCAATATTTAATAGCTTCTGCTAAAATGTGTGAAGAGATATTTGTATTGTCCTAGTTTTTTGGGTGATCCAATGCCACTGGACAAAGTAGTGTAGAGACGTACACCCACTATAACATCCAAGCATGTAACTACTTTGCAAAAATGCTAAAGGACGCCATGTCTTGTAGAGGCCGAAGTGTACGGAGTTTTTCAACTGGTCTGAACTCACTCGTTGTATGTAAACCCACAATGATAAGGGAAGAAACTACACTATACTGAACCAATGTAAATACACTGTGTTAGTATGTAAAACCCTCGATGATGCCCCCCTCTTTGGGGATGCTTATGCAACGTTACTGAAACGAGATTGTAACCCCAAAAGAGGACCTACCGTACTTTGACTTGTAAAGCCCTACCTTGCAGGGGGAAAGGGAAAACACTTGGTAGATACCAAGGTGCACAAAAAAAGGGATGGCTAGCCAAAACATGCGTTATTCCGAAAACACATGTATGCAATAATAAAAGTGTAAAAATACGCATATAATGTAGTAACTACCAAACAAATTAGTGTAAACATGCAAGAAAACAAGTAGACCACACAAAGCGGGTTGAAAACATGGGACATCACTCATGATGTCACAAGACAGACCATCTCATCATGGCCGCAAATAACAAACAAGTGTATAGACAAACATAGGGAAAAACCCACATATAATGGCAATCAATAAACAAGTAGAGAAAAACAAAGAAGTAGTCATGGAAATATGTAATCCTGCAAAACAAGTGTTACACATGGAACACCTGTTAGCATGTTAGAGTGATAACCAATATGTCAAAGCCTGTATGAGAAAGTAATATAAGATGCTAAGTATTAAATTAAATAATATCACCTGGAACAGATGAATGTGGATTCCTCCAGTGACCAATGTAGGAAGGGTAGAAAGTGATCATCTATGCCATGTGAAATATTCATGTATCTTTGATCACACTAAATAAAGGTGTGAACATGCATGTGTGGATGATATAGATAATGACATACAAGAAATTAATCTAATATGTGTAGTAAAGTGATCGTGTAAAACACTAGTAAACAAGATTAAATACTGCTAAGACAATGCAATATGCTATGGATGGATGAAATCAAATGCAAGATGGAATAATAGGAGCCATGTTCCCCCCAAGAGAATCAAAGTGTATGTAATGAGGTTTTTTTGTTTTCCCCCTTGGTAGTTAAGAATGAACCATAAATGAGAGTTTGTCATCAAGAAATGGTTAAGTAGTGTTGGTTGTGTTTCGAGTGCACTGCAATGAGTTTGTATATGTAATGGTGATGAGATGCAACATGTGGGTAAATGTGCATGAACCCTATAGTTGAAGCGTATATCATGAGTTATAGAATGTATGAGTGATGATTTATCTCTAATCATATATCACTAGATGATGAAATAATGAGTGATGATTTAGCACTAAGCGTATATCACTATAAGATGACACAAAATAGGTGATGATTTAGTCTAAAACATATGCCACTACAAGATGAAAAGAGGGAGTGGTGATGTAACCTAAGGTGCATACCACTATAATATGAAATGATGGGTGATGATTGAGCACTAAAAATATATCACTATGGGATGGAAGGATGAGTGATGATTTAGCCCTACGTGTATATCACTACATGATGATAGAAAATAGGTGACAATTTAGCCTAAAGCATATGCCACTACCATATGAAAGGAAGGAGTGGTGATGTAACCTAAGGTGTATACCAATACGAGATGAAAGGATGGGTGATGATTAAGAACTAAAGTGTATGCCACTAGGTTGGAAATGTCGCATGAGGAAATGTCACATGGTGAGAGTAAGGTCCATTTTATTTTTACACCCTCGACATTTGAGTATGGACTAAGGAACTAAGGTGCGTCATAGGGTGGTGAGTGTAGTGCATTGAACAATGTAGTGTATATAAGAATGATAAAATGAATAGAGGATGGGTAGAATGTAGAAATGTGCGGTATAAATAATGTAATGTAAGAAGTTTATGGTGTATAGAAATAAGTAATATGTAAGATGTGATAATAGGTGTAGATAGAATTATAATATGTAGTGATAAAATGTAAAGCTAGACCCATATATGATTTAACCTAGCATAGTATGTATAATCTCTGTGGAAATGCATTGTATGACTATGTATAGGTTATGTGTGGATAGACTAATAATGTATGTGGAGTATAGGATAAGGGATAGTACAATGTAGAATGTAGAGATGAAATGTAAATCTAGACTCATAAGTAATGATGACTAGTGTAGTATATAGAAAATGTATGATATGAAAATACATAATGTATAATGTGAATAAGTGCATAGATATTGTAACGAATGTAATGCATAGATGAGGACTAGTATAATGTATCGTAAATGTAGAATGAATGGCATACAACATGTAATGTATGATGGATTGTAATGTATAATTCATAAGGTGTAGTGTGTGTGTTTCAATGTAATGGTAATCCGTCAATAATTGAGTGCAAAGAAAAAAAGAAGAGTGTGTCATCGAGTAATGAGGATGTTATGAGGTGTGATATAATATGCTTATAGGAAAGAATAGTAAAGGATGTGTGATCATGATGGAGGGGGGGTGGAAACTATGCCAAGGTACTATGTAAACTCATCAAGTAGATTGTCATCCTTGAGATCGAAATTAAAAGGGTATGCGTTCGTAACTTAGTAAATTATAGATGTAGGTTGTGTTGATAATTTTTGAACTTGTGCAAAAATGGGCAACTCGATACTTCATCGTTAAGATGAAAAGTATTGGGTGAAGTATACCTAAGTTGAGGAAGTTTTTATGTTATTTGTTACTACTGAATTAGTTACAAGATTAAATGAAATCTACAGTTATGTGTGCTGTCACAAAATAGAATAGATCACATAGTATACAATTTCATCCCATCTTCAGGAAAAGAAAACAAATCCCTGAAAGATAGTTGTGTTATCTTTATAAAGACAACAATTACAGAGTAGGTGAAGTGCTGAGTTTTGAAGCAGTAAACAGAAATGCAGATATCATAAAATTAGGGTTCACTACTAAATGTTACAAGTTCTCATCAATGTCCTTTTCTTCATGATTAATACATTCAATTATGTTACTAAGTTGTTCAGTTCATTATACAATCCATACAGAGAAGCTAGAATGTGGAAATAAATATACAACTCATTTACCAAATTCAATGTTTTATTCATAAGGAATTTTCAAATGTTTTCGACATAAGCCATGGGATAGAACTGGAAAGTAAAGTACAACTACTAAAAATTAAAGGTACACATGCATGAAAGAGAAAGAAAAGGAGTATGAGTGAACCCATCACTACCTTGGGGTTTTTTTCTTTGATTGAAAACATCTCTATTTCTAGCTTATTCTTCATCTCCATTGTAGAAGCCATTATACCTAAAAAGAAGAAAAGTTAACTATCATTTATGAGCTCAGGGATCAAATCATATTCCTACATTATCCTAATTCGTGCATATGAATCTCTAATAACAAAAGATATAGTTTACCTGAATAAAAAATTGCATACAGGATTTATTCACTCAGAAGGAATGAAGAAAGACAAGAAGAAAAAGAAAACATGGACATAAGAGAGGCCAAAAATCCTAATTATTTTCTAAATATTTTCCTAAGTGTGCAGGTACAGGTTGTAGCCAAGGAAAGATAGACAAGTCATAAGTGCATG
Source organism: Taxus chinensis (assembly GCA_019776745.2). Classification (NCBI taxonomy): domain Eukaryota; kingdom Viridiplantae; phylum Streptophyta; class Pinopsida; order Cupressales; family Taxaceae; genus Taxus; species Taxus chinensis. The sequence goes on along the minus strand of CM034156.1, from coordinate 515,846,174 downwards.
CAATAAAATAAAGGATGCAACTAGGAGTTTAAATAACTATTCTTAAATGGAAGAAGTTACAGTGTAGAAGAGAAACTGGCAAATAGAAGAACATGTTTTAGCTGCAGCTAAAGGAGAAAAATCAGATTTTAAGAAGCTGAGATTAACTAGAAAAGAATGGTTACAATTGAAAAGGAATGAGGACAAGATTCTAGGAAAATTTTGAAAGGGCTTCGCCATGTAAAATGAACATTTACAACTTTTCATCATGCAACTTTCAACTATTATATGCTTAAAGGAATTATTTTAAATCAAGTGATATAGAAAAGCAGTAAAGCATGTCATGATCAAGATAAATAGCTATGATGTCTCATTTTTATCCAACTTCAAACATGAAGTATTATGTTCCATGTTCATAATCAGAAAATAAAAAATAATACAACATAAAAGGAATGAAGTTATGATTCTGAAAAAAAATTGCTAGGGCTTCGCCATGGAAAATCAACATTTCAAATTTTCCACCATACATATAAAGTTGTAATGAAGCTCAAGTATAGTATTGAAGCACAAAAGAAATGGAACTACATTTTTTGAGAAAACTTGAATTGTTCAACATGTAGGAGTTTGTAAATAGAGTTCCAGAAATAATATGCCCAATGCAAAGGTTCAGAAAATAGTGAAGAATCAAAGTCAAGTTCATAATTTTACAATATGGAGCCATCCTATAACACTGTTTCCAGGAATATGAGTTACATTATTTTTAGATAGTCAGGGACATTGTTACAGTCAATCATTCTATAGATGAGATTTTTAGAAACCAATTGCATCCAAACACTCATCTCATGGAGAATTTCAATGTTCAAGTGATCTCAGTTTGAAAAGGATTAAAGAAAGTATTCTCAAAAGGGTGGTAGAAAATTTTAAAGAATCAAGTTGATCTTGGAACAATAAATTGTAACAAATGGATTCTCTAGAATACAAAATTGAGCCAAATATTTCAGAATAGACCTGAAGTAATATACAAAACCTATATTTGCAGAAAAATTGTAACCATCATTTCTACAATATTCTCAACAAAAGCAAATGAGATAACAGTTGTACTGAGTTTAAAGCACAAATAACTCATACAAAGAAGAGGCTGAAGTATAAGTATCCAGAATAAATAAATTACTTTATGTCCACCATAGAATTATGAAGGAAGATACAAAGTAAATATTGCACACAATTGGCTCCCAAATCAATCTCAAAGGCGTGAAGATACATGAAAAAATAGAAGATCTGCAGTACCCATGACATGGAAGCACAAATCTTGGCAATGAATGAAGACCCGTTAATGGTAGCAAGAAATCACAGAGGATCTTGTAAAATAAGGAGATTATTATGAGTGTCTTGAAAATCAAATGAAAAAATGACGAAGACTCATATCTAACAAAGCTAGGGCAGACGTTTCTAACAGAGACACCAAGAAAATAGGATTTTCATTTGCAATACATCCATACAATAAAGCTCAAAGATGAAGTCCGAATAGCCATTTTAAAAAAATATACAGATCTATAGTTCTAAAATACCATATACAACTCAGAATGACATTCAGAAAAGGAAGAACATGAATTCGAAACCACAAAGATTACAAGAAGCTAAGTACCAAACTCATGTGTTTTCATAGGAAAATATGAGTACCCAGTTGAAAATTACCGGTTCTAAGTAAAAATTGAGAAAATCCTCGAGGTAAGGTTGAAAAATCAACAGACCCAGAAAGCTTCAACTCAAAACAATTTCCAACTCGAAACAACCAAGGTTAAGTCCCAAAGGTCACAGGAAATGAAATGAAAAAATGAGTATCAGTTTCAGAGGTCAAAATGGTAATGACTAAGTAACAACGAAACTTAGAGGTCGTGAAAACTTACCTTCCCTCATCAAATGGTGATGTACATAGGAAGAGATGATTTTCACTTCAAAAGGAAAACACACAGAGACTGAAAAGAAGAATCGACCTTCAGGATTAGCAACAATGGCAGCCGTTAAAGAAACCTCAACTTTCAAAATACACAGAGGCATGAATGGTAAAGAAGAAAAAAGAATGAAGAAAGCTAAGCTCGAAGAGATAACCAAGGCAAGCCATGAAAAATCAAGGAAGTTGAACTTATGATCCCCTCTGCAGAAGCTAAACAATTATATCTCAAAACAACAAATAAATATCAACATTGAGCTCTTATGGCCACATAAAAACCATAAAACTAGATAAATCTCGAAGAACCAGAAAGTGCCGACCATGAGAACCCGATAATGACAGAGAGATTTTGTAGAGGAGGAGCTACAAAATATAGGTATAGTCGAGCTCGAATCAAGAACAAAATAATGACATCGAGGGAAAAAATTTCCAGGGCTTCGCCTGCACAACCAAAAACCAAATGAAATGTGCTTGAGGGTCGAAGACACTCTTTACCATGAAAAATCAAGAGGTGAGATTCAACCTTACTCAACCATGGTTTTAGATTGACAATATCAAATTAAAAGGGCAAAGATCAAGGGCCAAAGATCAAGATCCGTGATCGAAGCAACTAACCATGGTCAATCTTCTCTAACCACATTTAATATGCATTCAGAAACCCTAACCGAGGGTCAGAAAATAAACAGCTATAGGTTAAAAGGTAGCAAGATCAATGGCCTTAACCAAGGCACCAACATTCAAAGTAAACCACCAAGGTTATAATTAACCTGACCCGAGTTACATAAGCCACCGACCAAGTCACCAAGGGGTGAGTGACCGTGGAGAAGGGGACAACCCACATGTCCATAAAACAAAATCATTTGCCATGACTTTCAAAGTCTAACCATAGTGCATGCTCCAAATAATATAAAGGGGCTGACCAAATTATACCCAATGATCACCGAAAAGGTGAATTTGAAATATGCCAAGGCCAACAACTATAAGGTGGTAGACTATATCAAATAACCAAGGTGGCCGAATGTATATGGTGACTATTATAAGTAACCTCGTGTTATTTTAAAACCATAGTATATGCTAAGCCCACAAGAATGGCCAAACCAAATGAAGACAAGAGTTCACAACCACAAGTGGCCCCACTGATGGTGATAGATTGTACATGAATTGGAGTGCATTTTCATGTGATAAAAAAGAATGGAGCAGAAGTCAACATCAGATAAAAGAAATATTTTGAAGGCTTATTACCTTATCCTTCCAGAAAATAAGAGTTGATTATGACTACACATGTGCTCCTAGTGGTCCCCATAGTGAATGAACTATTTTTGCAAATATTGCAAGTATTGTAGTTATTTTGTTCACAAACAAGGAGTTATATTTTTGCATGCCTTCACAACAGGAAATAATAGAGAAGAAGACAGATTTATATGTTCATGGAGAGAGACTTGCCTAGCAAGCAATCTTATTTTTAGCAAATTATTCACCCTTCTTTTCTTAAAAATATAACAGTCAACTTCAGTTTGATTGTAATGTAAGGCTAATAATGCCTATTTGTAATTACATGCTCTATTTCTATTCCTTTATCTATTATTAAATAAAGAATAAAAATAGGATGCATGTGTGAGTACAAGCCTTAGGCTATTTTTAAGAAGAGGGTGAATTTTATTTTTGCTATATATTGTGTGCCTTTGCAAAGCATAGGGGAACTGCTACAGGAATTTTTGGATATATGAGTATTGAAGTAATTTTTACTAGTTTTGCCCTCTGAGTGTCAAGTTTTTTCTTCCTTTCCAAGTTATTTTTCAGTCTTGTGTATGTTTCAATTAGTCTTGTGAATGAAAATTCCCTGATTAATCACCTTACCCTGCTGTAAAATTTAGTCTTTCTGCTTAATTTTAATGTGCATGTTAACTTATTAGCATTGTTGTGATCCTCCCTTAGTACAATCAAGTGATTTTCCCTTAGATATTCTATAGAAAACTATTGGCTCGTGCATCAAAAATTATTCCCATATTAGTTGTGCATATACTCAGTCAAAGCCCTCATACAAATTTTGTGTATCACCTTAAGTTTTAATTATTTTCTAGTCATATTTTACTCTCAAACTCCCAAAAATTAGTTTAGGATACACCAATAAGGAACCAACCTTGATACCGAAGACTCACCTCAAAATAGGTATACCCACAGACCTGATGTGTTTCCATTGTATCTACAAAAGAGAGAGATCAATTGTGCAAACTTAGAAAACCTACAGCCATCTCTCTACAACATGCACTTTTGAGAGATAATAGGTTTTGCATGCCTGGTGGGACTACGAATTAGATCTGCATGCAAACTACAAATTCTATAGCAGATCTAAACCAGATTACTACAAATTAAAAGTCACTTTCAGGAACAAGCTACAGCAATTTACTCTAAAGATTTTGAGATCTTTTGGTGACTCCACAAAGCTGATTGCAGACTAGTATTCCAACATGTTCCATGCCTAAAGTGACTACAAGATCATCAATAAGAGGAATTCCTCTTGATTTTTTTTCTTTACCTTTGAATTTTGCTAGAAGGAAAAGAGTTGGTAATACTTTTCCTTATATTAGACCTAGTTTTGATAACCCTCCTAATATTCCTTCAACATGTATCAATTTCTCAATTAACATCCTAGTTTTTCAAATGGCTATCCAACCGCCAAGGAATTTTGTGACCTTTACTAATGGCAGTCCATTAGTAATCCCAGTTTACCATGACATTCTTAATGCTACCATGAAAAGTTTTCCATCATTCATTGGTGAAAATCAGGTTACACCAGCTGAACATATCAAAGATGTTGTAGCCCTATGTGCAATCCATAACATCACTCATGAAGATGTAGCTTTAAGACTTTTAGCTGTATCTTTCAAAGGGAAGGCCTTGCAATGGTATAGAAATCTAGAAATTGGAAGCATAAGAACTTGGGATGACTTAGGTGAAAAATTGTTGAAATAGTTCCAAGATAATTCAAATCATTTATCTCTCATTGAATAGTTGTCTACTATTAAAAGAGCTCCCAATGAGTTTATGTCCAGTTTTAATATCTGTTTTGCCAAAAATTGGGAGAGAATTCCAACAAGTGTCAAGCCTCAAGTTGATCATGATTTTCCTTATTATCTTAGAGCATTAAGCAGTGATATCTCAACTATGATTCAGTAAATGGGTTGAGAAACACTCCCAGTAGCTTATGATATCGCTATTCGAGATGAAAATAGTATTATTCAAACTGGAAAATTATGACCAAGACCTTCAATGCCATTTTCGATAGATTTATCACCTATTCCTAAGCCCATTACAATCATATAACCTACTATTGTAGCTCCATTAGATGATGTATTTAAAGCTTTGCAAACTATGGGAAATAAATTGACTTTGATCAAGAATAGAATTGCATTACCTAGCAGATCCTAGTAGGCTCCTTATCAACAAAATCAAAAGAATCAGCAAAACAGGAAGCCCCATCAACAAAGTCAAAATTATAGGTAGCCTTACCAGCAAAGGAAGTTTCACCCAAAGGCTCCTAATTCATCTAACACTTTAGTCCTAGTTAATATGGCTATAGAAGAGTGGTGTCAACCTTGTAATCAACCTCATTCAGATGCGACTTTCCCAAATACTTTTTTGAATCTGAATCTTGTTGCATAACCTCAATCTGAAACATTGTTCATGCCCCAAATGGAGGGTGGGTAGCAAGGAACTCATGTTCAGAAAGTACCTAAATAAAATTTAGTCAAATTTAATGAGGAGGATATCATTGCAGTCATTACTAGGGCTCAAGGGAAAGCTGATGAAAGTTAAAAACAACAAAATAGACCTATCCTACCTACTATCACTGATAAAACAACATCTACAGTTCCAAAGTCAACTAACAACCCTGTTGTTCCTAAAAAAAACAAGTGTTCCAGTATATAGAGGCCATAAAAAACAACTACAAAATGATCCAAGAAGGCTGTTTTACCTCAAATATCCAAGGCAGTTGAAGCAGAATCAGTTTTCGCTAAGGCCTACGCTAAGATAGTTGAATCCGTCTCTATAACAGTTGCTTATTTTAACATTATTGACGTAATGAAAAAGCATAATGTTAACATCTCAATGTGGGATGCTCTAAGTATTCTTGGACAACAAGATTTACTCTCTCATGAGCTAGCTAAGATGTAGATTTCTTCAAATACAGTAGAAAAGGAAGTTCAGAAGACAGACATGGTCCTTGGAATGTTTGAGCAAGACCGAATTAAATAAGTTAAGTGGATAGTTCAAAAAAGTTCTGAATGCTCATGATATCAAGAAGGAACCACCATTTTATTTATCAATGATTATTGGAGAACATCTAGTTTATAATTGCATGGTGAATAGTGGTGCAAGTAACACAGTTATGCCAAAAGTGATTGCAAAAAAATCAGGTTTGCAGTATGAGCCTACAGAAAGGAGTGTCTTACAGCTTGATGGAACTACAACTAATACAGTTGGTATAATTACAAATTTAGAAGTGACGTTACATTCTTCCTCAAACGTTTCTATTCTACAAGATGTTACTGTTGTAGACTTACCTCCATACTTTGCTTTATGATTATCTAGAGATTTCACAACAAAAATAGGAGGTTATCTCTCTTTAGATTAGTCCTTCTTATTTTTCACTACTCATTATGGTACTAAAGTTACTATCAATTCAGAACCATTGGCCTGATTTCACATTGAACCTCACTCTATAAATGCAGTGGCTAATTATTTAGCCCTAGATCAGTCTTATTTTGATGAGGTAGCTCATGTTTCAGCATTAGATGGTGTTTCTAATATGTTTATGGATGAAAATACAATGGAATAACATGCCCATGATCCTTTTAAGGAAGTTGAAGAACACCTGTTTGGTGTATATCGTATGCATGAAGAAAATACACCACTTCCCTTGCTGTCAAAAATAGAAGATTCAGCAGAAGGGATTTGGAAGCTTCATTTTGATGGAGCTAAGAATGAGAAAGGATAGTGAGCAAGTTTGATGCTCACTACCCTAGTGAACAAAAGGTATTTCTTAGCGTTGAATCTCTAATTTTCATGTACTTGTAATGTAGTTGAATACAAAGCCTTAATTCATGGCTTACTTTGGGCTAGAAAGAAAGGTATTTGCATGCTACAGATTTTTGGTGACTCTGAGTTGGTTATTAATCAAGTAAAAATTTTCAATGTTTGTAAGAATCCTTTAATGAATTCTGACAGACACAAATTTTCAGACTTAATTCAAGATTTCAATGCTATTAACAGTTAGTCTATTCCTAGAGTTGAAAACAAGCAAACAGACATACTTGCAGTAGTTGGGGCTAGTTTTGAAGTGCTGGAACATATTGAAAATAGCAAAATCTAGCTTCATATAAAGTTAATTGTCAGGCCCTTAGTACCTGATAATGATTCAAATTGGTAAGTCTTTGAAAGTGATGATCAAATCTATAGGTTTTTACATCAAGAAGCTGAGTTTTTTAGAGTTAATCAAGATACATTACAACACTTATATGGTGACCAAATTTTGCAGCTGAAGACAAATAAACTGCCTCGAGGTATAGTCACATTAGAAGACATCTTCAGCACCAGAAATTAGTTAAGAAAGGTTAAGACTAAAATGTCAACTCACGCTTACAATTATGAAGAGGTCTTTGTTGATGAAGGGAAAAATCTATTCCTTAAAAAGGTATGTTCCTTAACCGAAAAGTAGTCATTTATTAATCTTTGCAAAGATTTTAAGGATGTTTTTGCTTGGAAATACCAAGATCTAAAAGGATTTGATCTCATTTTAGCACAACATATAATTGAGTTTTAACCAAATTCTAAACCCATTAGACATAAACAAAGGCCTGTAAATCCCAAAGTAGAACCTCTGATGAGGAAAGAATTATCTAAGTTGATTGAATCAAGTATTATCTTTCCAGTTAAGCATTCAAGTTGGGTAGCCAATCTTGTTCCTGTTAGGAAGAAGAATGATGAAATCAGACTATGTCTAGATTTCAGAGATCTTAATAAGGCTTCATTAAAAGATCATTCCCCACTCCTGAATATGGATCAGATTTTGAGAACAGTCTCAGGTTCAGATAGACTATCTCTTCTAGATAGTTACAGTGGATATAATCAGATTTTACCTGGAGAAGAAGATAGATACAAAACAACTTTTACCACTAAGTGAGGTACTTACACTTACAAAAGGATGCATTTTGGTCTTTCGAATGCCAGTGCAACGTTTCAACATGCAATGGACATGGATTTTCGGAGCTTGTAAAAAAAATGATTTCTTCTTTATTTAGATGATGTTACTATATTTTCAAAATATTTTGAAGAACATCTAATGCACTTAAGCCAGACTTTTTAGTGGTGTAGAAATTTGGAATATCTTTGAATCCACTGAAGTCTATCTTTTTAGTACATCAACGCAAGTTACTTGGCCATATTGTTTCTAAGAAGGGTTTATCAATTTATCCTTTTAGGATCGAAGCCATATCACAACTATCATTGCCTCATCATAAGAAGTCATTACAGATTTTTCTTGGAAAAATCAACTTTGTTAGAAGATTTGTTTCAGATTTTGCAGCATTGGTTAAACCACTCACAACTATGCTAAATAAGGAGAAAACTTTCTCTTGGACCAGCGAAGGAAGAGAAGGTTTAGAAGAAATCAAAGAAGCTATTTCTTAAACTCCTACTCTTACAAATATAAATTTTGATAAAGACTTTATAATGTATGCACTTGCAGGAGCTGAAACAATCTCAGCTATCTTGACTCAATTCAATGATAAAAATATTGAACAACCTATTGCTTTCTTTGGATAGAGTTTGCATGATTATGAAACAAGGTACACATTTCTTAAAAAGAAATTACTTTCAGTAGTCAGAGGAATAAATAATACCAAGTATATGATTTCGAACAATAAAATCCACGTTCTTTTTTATCATCCAAGTGTGAAAGAATTCTTACTAAATAAGGAATTGAATGAGAAAAGAGAAAACTAGATAACAAAGGTCATGGAGTATGATGTTGATATTCGGGTTGCTAAGACAGTTCAAGGAAAAGGTATGTGTGAACATATAAATGCTGATATGGAAAAACAACAAGTTATAGAACCAGATGATTCAAAACAACATGTTAAACTTGCTTATCAGCAATCAGAAATTACAGTTCAACCAGAAAATCAGCAACATGAGCTCACTCACGATTTTTAGGAATCAAGATGGATGACTGATTTGGTTAATTATCTATAGCATGGAACCTATCCAGAAGGTATGGACAATAATAAATGAATGTATTTCAGATTACATGTTGTACCATATATCTTCATTGATAATGTGTTGTTCAGAAGAGATATAAATGGAATCTTGCTGCGGTGTGTTGACTATGATAAAATTCAGAAAATATTGTTAGAATTCCATGAAGGACTTGCAGGAGGTCACTTCTTAGCATGTACCACAGCCTTAAAAATTATGAGAGCTGATTATTATTGGCCTAGCATATTCAAGGACTGTTTTGAATGGATAAAGAAGTGTATAAAATGTTCTTTCTTTGATGGAAAAGAACGTCTAGCTCCGCTGCCCTTGCAGCCTATTTCAGTTGAACAACCTTTTATGCAGTGGGGTCTTGATTTTATTGGCATGATAAACCCACCTTCATCACAAGGAAAAAAGTGGATATTAACTGCAACAAATTATTTTACATGATGGACTGAAGCAATAGCCTTGAAATATGCTAATGAAACTTCAATACTATCCTTTTACGAAGGAATAGTCTATAGATTTTGTGTTCTAGCAACTATCATATTAGATAATGCTTTAGCATTCCTTGGTGCAAAGATAACAGATTGGGATGTCAACCATGGAATATATATAAGTTCTTCATCTAATTATTACCCAAAAGGTAATGGCTTAGCTGAGCATACTAATAAGAATCTGTTAAGGATCATCAGAATAACACTTAAGGATAATTAAAGAGCTTGGCATCTGATGTTGAATTCAGTTCTTTGAGATGATAGAGTGACTTCTACAAGATCAGTTAGAAACTCACCATTCAAACTTGTGTACGAGAAAGAAGCAAGAATGCCTATTTTAGTTGAATTACCTGCAATAGATTTGTTGCATCAAATGGAGGTTCTTCAAAATGAACCATTACATAATTGTTGTGCATAGTTAATGCAATTACAGGAGCTACGGGATAAAACTCATTTGAATATGGAAAATAATCAGAAACAAATAAAGAAGACTTTTGACAAGAAAGCCAAATTTAGAGTCTTCAATGAAGGAGATATTGTGTTAAAGTGGGATGCTGATTGTGCAAAGCTAGGAAGACACTCAAAGTTTGATACACTCTGGAGTGGTCCTTACATGATTTTAGCTTATAAGGAACACAATGATTTTTAGCTTTTGAAGCTGAATGGAGAGGAACTTCACATTCCTGTGAATGGTATGTTTCTCAAACACCATTATTGAAAATATTAGAGTGATTGTTAGAGTAGGATTTCCCTTCAATAACTACAGTTCCTTCATATTGCAATTTTTTTCAATTCAATAAGTGCATTCATGCACGTGATCTGGTTTACCATATCCTTTCCTAGCTTTATTTTGTTTTGGAAGGGTTAGACCTTTCGGAAAAGGAAAATTTTGGCTACATGTTTAGACTCCATACCCAATGAACTACCAGAAATGTTGAAATTTTTTGCACTTGTGCAAAAATGGGCAACTCGAAACTTCGTCGTTACAATGATAAGTCTTGGGTGAAGTATACCTAAGCTAAGGAAGTTTTTATGTTATTTGTTACTACTGAATCAATTACAAGATTAAATGAAATCTGCAGTTATGTGTGCTGTCACAAAATAGAATAGATCACATAGTCTACAATTTCATGCCATCTTAGGAAAAAGAATACAAAGCCCTAAAGGATAGATGTGTTGTCTTGATGAACACGACAATTATAGAGTAGGTGAAGTGTTGAGTTTTGAAACACCAAATGGAAATGCAAATATCATAAAATCAAGGTTCATTATTGAATGTTACAAGTTCTCATCAATGTTATTTCCTTCATGATTAAGACATTCGATTATGTTACTGAGTTGTTTACTTCATTATACAATCCATACAGAGAAGCTAGAATGCAAAAATAAATATACAACTCATTTATGAAATTCAATGTTTTATTCATAAGGAATTTTCAAATGTTTCCCACACAAGCCGTGGGATGTAATTGGAAAGTAAAGTACAGCTACTGAAAAGAAAAGGTACACATGCATGAAAGAGAAAGCAAAGGAGTATGAGTGAACCCATCATTTCCTTGGGGTTTCTTTCTTTGATTGAAAACATCTCCATTTCTAGCTTCTTCTTCATCTCCATTGTAGAAGCCATTGTACCTGAAAAGAAGAAAAGTTAACTGTCAGTTACGAGCTCAGGGATCAAATCATATTCCTACACTATCCTAATTCATGCATATGAATCTCTAATAACAGGAGATGTAGTTTACTTGAATAAAAAACTGCATACGCATGCTTTATTCACTCAGAAGGAATGAAGAAAGAAAGAAAAAGAAGAAAACATGGACATCAGAGAGGCCAAAAAGCCTAATTATTTGTTAACTATTTTTCTAAGTGTGTAGGTATAGGTTACAGCCAAAGAGAAAATTAGACAAGTCATAAGTGCATGCAATAAAAGGAAGAATGCAACTCAAAGTTTTAATAACTGTTCTAAAATGGGAGAAGTTACAATATAGAAGAGAAAATAGAAAATAAAAGAACACATGTTTCAGTTGCAGCTAAAGGAGAAATAGGCTGAAGCAGATTTTGAAAGCTGATGTTTGGTTAACAAGAAAATAAAGGTTACAGTTGAAAAGGAATGAAGACAAGATTCTAGGAAAATTTTGACAGGGCTTTGCCATGTAAAATGGACATTTACAACTTTCCATCATGTTGTTTTCAACTACTATATGCTTAAAGGAATGATTTTAAATCAAGTAAGTGATACAAAAAAATAGTAAAGCATGTTATGATCAAGATAACACAACTATGATGTCTCATTTTATTTACCAAGCTTCAAACATGAAGTATTATGTTCTATGCAAATATTTTGAATTTTGCCAGATAAATCAACATAAGTTTTTCAGTTGCTACAGGAAAGGAAAAAAAGCAAATCTAGTTGCTACAGGAAAGGACAAAAATCAAAAAGGATAGGAAAGGATAAAATTTCAAATTAGAAGAAATTATAGATTCTGGAAAAATAAGATTGCAAAATGCCAGGGCTTCGCCATGAAAAATAGAATTCAACATTTAGAAATATTTTCAACTATGTAATGCAAGGAATTGATAAATAAAGATGCAGTTACATGAAGCTCAAGTATACATTATTAAAGCAAAAAAGAAATGGAATTACATTTTTCAACAAAACTTGAATTGATTCAACATGCAAGAGTTTGTGAACAGAGTTATAGAAATAAAATGTCAGTGAAGAGGTTCAGAAAATAGTGAGGAATCAAATTCAGGTTCATAATTTTACAATATGGAGCCATCACTATGACATTGTTTCCAGGAATATGAGTCACATTATTTTCAGATAGTCAGGAACATTGTTACATTCAAGCAGTCAATAGAAGTGATTTTAAAAAAATAATTGCATTCAAACACTCATCTCATGGAGAATTTCAATATTCAAGTGATCTTTATTTGAAAAAGATTAAAGCAAATATTCTCAAAAGGGTGCTACAGAATTTCAAAGAATCAAGTTGATCCTAAAACAATGAATTGTAACAAATGGATTCTCCAGAATATAAAAATTGAGCCAAAGATTTCTGAATAGAACTGAAGTAATAAACAGAACCTATATTTGCAGAAAAATCATAACCATCATTTATACAATATTCTCAACAAATGTAGATGAGATAAATTTTGTCCTAAGGTTAAAGCACAAAGAACTCATATAGAGAAGAGGCTGAAGTATAAGTATCCAGAATGAAGAAATTACTTTATGTCCACCACAGTAAAATGAAAGGATAAGTACAAATTAAATATTAGGAAGACAATATTCCCAAATCAACGTTAAAGGCGTAATCAAAAAAACATAAGATATACGAAGCTTGTCCATAATCAATGGAAGCATCGAGCATCCTGACAAATACAATGAAAACCAGGAAATATGAATAGTAGCATGATAAAAGAGTATCTTCAAGTAATGATCTTACATCAGTGTCTCAGATAATCAAATGGTCAAAAACGACGAGAACTCGGATCCTATGAAAGCTAGAGGTCCACATTTCTAACGAGAAGTTTCAAACTATGTTAATCAAGATAAATACAAATACAGAACCCAATAAATATTTGATTAACCAGTTCAGTGATATACCAAATCGATAGTTCTAAAATACCATAATAACTCATAATGTGTATTCCAAAAAAGAAAGAAAATTAATCTCAAGAGTATGAATTTGAGACTCTATAGTTTACCATACAATAGACCAAATATAGATCTATAGGAAAACATGAGTAAGTTGAATTACGAGCTTCGAATTAATACTCTCAGCTTAATCCTTGGAGGTAATTGCAGTAAAATCAACAGACCCAGACAGAGCTTGATCAGAATACAGAGACAGTTTCTGACAGAGAAACTAAAGCCATAGTTCGTAAAGAGTCACAAGGAATAAATGACAAACTCAGTATCAAGTTTCAATAGGGTAAAATGCAAATGACTTCAGGGACATAAAACAAACAGAGGTCAGTCAAACTTACCTTCAAAATCATCAGATGCAAATAGCAAGAAATGGCTATTTCGCAAAGGAGATCCTGTAGAGATCGAATCTCAGATTCCAAGATTAAAAGAAAGTAATATGGCCAAAGAGAGTCAAGCCTCAGCTTTCAAAGATCACGCAAAGGCAAATGGTCAAATGTACCAAAGAATGATGAAAGACAAGCTCGAAGAAACAACTATGGCAGGAAGTAAACCTCACAGAGTTTTTAGAACTCAGAAACTCAGATTACAGGAAAATATTGAGAATGACCAAGGCATGCCATGAAAACTCAAGGAAATCAAACTTATGATCCCCTCTATAGAATTTAAACTCCCAAGATGTCAAAATGATAGAGAAATATCAACGTTTGAGCTCTCATGGCCACCACTTTATAAAACCATAAAACCAGCATAAATCTCGAAGGACCAGAAAGTGACCAACCATGAAAACCGGATAATGACAGAGAGCTTTTACAGAGGAAAGCTACAAAACTAAAGATATAGCCGAGCTTGAATCAATAAAAAAATAATGGCATCGAGGGAAAAATTTTACTAGGGGCTTCACCTGCACAACACAAAAACCAAATGAAATGTTCTTGAGGGTCTAAAGACACTCTTTACCATGCAAACCTCAAGAGGTGAGTTTCAACCTAACTCAACCATGGTTCGAGATCGATAGCATTAAATTAAAAGGACAGAGATCAAGGGCCAAAGATCAAGCTCCGTGATCGAAGCAACTAACCACAATCAATCTTCACTGACCACATTTAATATCCAGTCAGAAACCCTAACTGAGGGTCAAAAAATAAATAGCTACAGGTTAAAAGGTACAAAGATCAACGACTTGAATCAAGGCACCAACATTCAAAGTAAACCACCAGGGTTGTAATTAACCTGACCCGAGTTACATAAGCCACCGACCAAGTCACCAAGGGGTGAGTCACCGTGGAGAAGGGGATAGCCCATGTGTCCATTAAACAAAATCATTTGCAATGACTTTCAAAGTCTAACCATAGTGCATGCTCCAAATAATATAAAGGGGCCGACCAAATTATACCCAATGATCACCCAAAAGGTGAATTTTGAAATATGCCAAGGCCGACAACTATAAGGTGGCAGACTATATCAAATAACCAAGGTGGCTGAATGTATATGGTGACTATTATAAGTAACCTTGTGTTATTTTAAAACCATAGTATATGCTAAGCCCACAAGAGTGGCCAAACCCAATGAAGACAAGAGTTCACAACCACAAGTGGCCCCACTAATGGTGATAGATTGTACATGAATTGGAGTGCATTTTCATGTGATCACAAAGAATGGAGTAGAGGTCAACATCAGATGTAGGAAACCTTTTGAAGGCTTATTACCTTATCCTTCGAGAAAATAAGAGTTGATTATGATTACACAAGTGCTCCTAGTGGTCCCCACAGTGGATGAATTATTTTTGCAAATATTGCAAGTATTGTAATTATTTTTCTCACAAACAAGGAGTTGTATTTTTGCATGCCTTCACAATAGGACATAACAAAGAATAGAGAAGAAGACAAAGTTACATGTTCATGGAGAGAGACTTGCCTAGCAAGCAATCTTATTTTTAACAAATTATTCACCCTTCTTTTCTTAAAAATAGAACAGTCAAATTCAGTTTGACTGTAATGTAAGTAAGGCTAATAATGCCTATTTGTAATTACATGCTCTATTTCTATTCCTTTATCTATTATTAAATAAAGGATAAAAATAGGATGCATGGGTGAGTACAAATCCTTAGGCTATTTTTAGGAAGAGGGTGAATTTTATTTTTGCTATATATTGTGTGCCTTTGCAAAGCACAAAGAGAAACTGCTATGGAGAATTTTTGGATATATGAGTACTGAAGTAAATTTTGTCCAGTTTTTCCCTCTGAGTGTGAAGTATTTTCTAACCTTTCCAAGTTATTTTGCAGTCTTGTGTATGTTTCTATTAGTCTTGTGAATGAAAATTCCCTGATTAATCACCTTACCTTGCTGCAAAATTTAGTCTTTCTGCTTAATTTTAATGTGCATGTTAACTTATTAGCACTGTTGTGATTCTCCCTTAGTACAATCAAGTGTTTTTCCCTTAGATATTTTACAGAAAACTATTGGCTCATGCATAAAAAATTCTTCCCATATTAGTTGTGCATATACTCAGTCAAAGCCCTCATACAAATTTGGTGTATCACCTTAAGTTTTAATTATTTTCCAGTCATCTTTTACTCTCAAACTCCCATAAATCAGTTTAGGATACACCAATAAGGAACCAGCCTTGATACCAGAAGACTCACCTCAAAATAGGTATACCCACAGACCTGAGGTGTTTCCATTGTATCTATGAAAGAGAGAGATCAATTGTGCAAGCTTAGAAAACCTGCAACCATCTCTCTACAGGGTGCACTTTCGAGAGATAATAGTTTTTGGCATGCCTGGTGGGACTACGAATCAGATCTGCATGCAAACTACATATTCTATAGCAGATCTAAACCAGATTACTACAAATTAAAAGTCACTTTCAGGAACAAGCTACAGCAATTTACTCTAAAGATTTGAGATCTTTTGGTGACTCCACAGAGCTGATTTTTAGACTAGTATTGCAAACATGTTCCATGCCTAAAGTGACTACAAGATCATCGGTAAGAGGAATTCCTCCTGATTTTGTTTCTTTACCTTTGAATTCTGCTAGAAGGAGAAGAGTTGGTAATACTTTACCTTATAATAGACCTAGTTTTGATAACCCTCCTCCTAACATTCCTTCACCACATGTATCAATTTCTCAATTAATATCCCAGTTTTTTCAAATGGCTATTCAACCACCAAGGAATTTTGTGACCTTTACTAATGGTAGTCCATTAGTAATCCTAGTTTACCATGACATTCCTAATGTTGCCATGAAAAGTTTGCCATCATTCACGGGTGAAAATCAGGTTACACCAGCTGAACATATCAAAGATGTTACAGCCCAATGTGTTGTCCATAACATCACTCATGAATATGTAGCTTTAAGACTTTTAGCTGCATCTTTTAAAGGGCAAGGCCTTGCAATGGTATAGAAATCTAGAAATTGGAAGCATAAGAACTTGGGATGACTTAGGTGAAAGATTGTTGAAACAGTTCCAGGATAATTCAGATCATTTATCTCTCATTGAATAGTTGTCTACTATTAAAAGAGCTCCCAATGAGTTTATGTCCAGTTTCAATATCTGTTTTTCCAGAACTTGGGAGAGAATTCCAGCAAGTGTCAAGCCTCAAGTTGATCATGCTTTCCTCTTATTATCTTAGAGCATTAAACCATGATATCTTAACTATGATTCAGTCAATGGGTGGAGAAACACTCTCATCAGCTTATGATATTGCTAGCTGAGCTAAAAATAGTCTTATTAAAGCTAGAAAATTAGCACCAAGGCATCAAATGCCATTTTTGACAAATTTAGCATCTATTCCTCAGCCTATTACAATCATAGAACCTACTGTTATAGCTCCATCAGATGATGTATTTATAATGATTTAAAAACTATGGGAAATTAATTGAACTTCAATTGAGAACAAAATTGCATTACCTATCAGGCCCATTTAGGCTCCTTATTAGCAAAATCAGCAAAATCAACAAAATAGGTAGCCCTATCAATAGAATCAAAATTATAGGCAGCCTTACCAGACAAAGGCAGTTTGACCCAAAGGCTCCTAGTTCATCTAATGCTTTAGTCCTAGTTAATATGGCTACAGAAGAGTGGTGTCAACCTTGTAATCAACCTCATTCCAGCTGCAACTTGCCCAAATGATTTTTCTAAATTTGAATCTTGTTGCACAACCTCAATCTGAAACATTGTTCATGCCTCAAATGGAGGGTGGGCAGCAAGGAACTCATGTTCAGAAATCCACCTGAACCAGAATTTAGTCAAGTTTTAATGAGGAGGATTTCATTGCAGTCACTACTAGGGCTCAAGGGAAATATGCTGAAAGTCAAAAACAACAAAATAGGCCTATCTTACCTACTGTCACTGATAAGACAACATCTACAGTTCCAAAGTCAACTAACAACCCTGTTGTTCCTCAAAAAACAACAAGTGTTCTAGTTGATAGAGGCCATCAAAAAAAGCTGTAGCCTAATCCAAGAAGACTGCTTTACCTATGATATCCAAGGTAGCTGAAGTGGAATCAGTTTTCACTAAGGCCTGTGCTAAGACAATTAAATCCGTCTCTAAAATAAGTTGGCTTTATTTTAACATTGTTGATGTAATGAAAAAGCATAATGTTAACATCTCAATGTGGGATGCTCTAAGTATTCCTGGACAACAAGATTTACTCTCTCATGAGCTAGCTAAGCTGTAGATTTCTTCAAATACAGTAGAAAAGGAAGTTCAGAAGACAGACATGGTCCTTGGAATGTTTGAGCAAGACCGCATTAAAGAAGTTAAGTGGATGGTTTAAAAATTTCTGAATGCTCATGACATCAAGAAAGCCACCACCATTTTGTTTATCAATGATTATTGGAGAACATCTAGTACATAATTGCATGGTGGACAGTGGTGCAAGTAGCACAATTATGCCAAAAGCGATTGCAGAAAAATTGGGTTTGCAGTATGAGCCTATAGAAAGGAGTGTCTTATAGCTTGATGGAACTGCAACTAATACAGTTGGTATAATAAAAAATTTAGAAGTGACGTTACATGCTTGCCCAAATGTTTCTATTCTACAAGATGTTATTGTTGTAGACTTGCCTCCATACTTTGTTTTATGCTTATCTAGAGATTTCACAACAAAAATAGGAGGTTATCTCTCTTCAGATTGGTCCTTATTTTTCATTAATCGTTATGGTACAAAAGTTACTATCAATTCACAACCATTGTCCAAATTTCACATCGAGCCTCACTCTTCAAGTGCAGTGGCTAATTATTCAGCCCTAGATCAGTCTGATTTTGATGAGGTAGCTTACGTTTCAGCATTAGATGGTGTTTTTAACATGTTTATGGATGAAAACATAGTGGAAGAACATGCTCACGATCCTTGTAAGGAAGTTTAAGAACACTTGTTTGGTGGTGTATTGTATGCATGAAGAAAATACACCACTTCTATTGCTGTCCAAAACAGAAGATTCAAAAGAAGGGATTTGGAAGCTTCATTTTGATGGAGCTAAGAACAAGAAAGGATAGGGAGCAAGTTTTATGCTCACTACCCTAGTGAACGAAAGGTATTTCTCAACGTTGAATGTCCAATTTTCATGTACTTGTAATGTAGTTGAACACGAAGCTTTAATTCATGGCTTACTTTGGGCCAGAAAGAAAGGTATCTGCATGCTACAAATTTTTTGTGACTCTTAGTTGATTATTAATCAAGTAAAAATTTTCAATGTTTGTAAGAATCCATTAATGAAGTTTGATAGACACAGATTTTCAGACTCAATTCAAGATTTCAATGCTATTAACATTTAGTCTATTCCTAGAGTTCAAAACAAGCATGCAGATAGACTTGCAGCAGTTGGGGCTAGTTTTGAAGTGCTAGAACAGATTGAAAATAGAAAAATCTAGCTTCATTTAAAGTTAATTGTCAGGCCCTCAGTACTTGATAATGATTCAAATTGGCAAGTCTTTGAAAGTGATGATCAAATCTGCAGGTTTTTACAGCAAGAAGATGAGTTTTTTACATTTAATCAGGATAAATTACAACACTTATATGGTGACAAGATTGTTCAGTTGAAGAAAAATAAACTGTCTCAAGGTCTAGTCACATTAGAAGACATCTTCAGCACTGATGATCAGTTAAGAAAGGTCAAGACTAAAATGTCAACTCACGCTTACAATTACAAAGAGATCTTGGTTTATGAAGGGAAAAAGCTATTCCTTAGAAAGGTATGCTCCTTAACTAAAAAGTAGTCATTTATTAATCTTTGCAAAGAGTTTAAGGATGTTTTTTCTTGGAAATACCAAGATCTGAAAGGATTTGATTCCAGTTTAGCATAGCATACATTTGAGTTGTAACCAAATTTTAAACCTGTTAGACAGAGACAAGAGCCTGTAAATCCCAAAATAGAACCTCTGATGAGGAAAGAATTATCTAATTTGATTGAATCAGGTATTATCTTTCCTGTTAAGCATTCAAGTTGGGTAGCCAATCTTGTTCATGTTAGGAAGAAGAACGGTGAAATCAGACTATGTGTAGATTTCAGAGATCTTAATAAGGCTTCATTAAAAGATCATTACCCACTCCTGAATATGGATCAGATTTTGAGAACAGTCTCAGGTTCAGATAGACTATCTCTTCTAGATGATTACATTGGATATAATAAGATTTTAGTTCAAGAAGAAGATAGATACAAAACAACTTTTACCACCAAGTGAGGTACTTATGCTTACAAAAGGATGCCTTTTGGTCTTTCGAATGTCAGTGCAACATTTCAACGTGCAATAGACATGGCTTTCAAGATCTTGTTAAATAAATGCATTCTTATTTATTTAGATGATGTTACTGTATTTTCAAAAGATTCTAAAGAATATATAATGCACTTAAGGAAGACTTTTCAGTTGCATAGGCAATTTGGAATATCTTTAAATCCATTGAAGTCTATGTTTTCAGTAAATCAAGGAAAGTTACTTGGCCATATTGTTTCTAAGAAGGGTTTAGCAATTTATCCTTTCAGGATCGAAGCCATATCACAGCTATCATGTCCTCAACATAAGAATTCATTACAGTGTTTTCTTAGAAAAATAAACTTTGTTAGAAGATTTGTTTCAGATTTTGCAGCAATGGTTAAACCACTCACAGCTATGCTAAATAAGCAGAAAACTTTCTCTTGGACCAGCGAAGGAAGAGAAGGCTTAGAAGCAATCAAAGAAGCTATTTCTCAAACTCCTACACTTACAAAATCCTAATTTCGATAAATATTTTACAATGTATGCACTTGTAGGAGATGAAACAATCTCAACTATCTTGACTCAATTCAATGATGAAAATATTGAACAGCTAATTTTTTTCTTTGGATAGAGTTTGCATGATTATGAAACAAGGTACACATTTCTTAATAAGAAAGTACTTTTAGTAGTCAGAGGACTAAAGAATTTCAAGTATATTCTTCTGAACAATAAAATCCACATTCTTATTTATCATCCAAGTGTGATTGAATTCTTACTAAATAAGTAATTGAATGAGAAAAGAGCAAACTAGCTAACAAAGGTCATGGAGTATGATGTTGATATTCGGGTTGCTAAGATAGTTCGAGAAAAAGGTATGTGTGAGGATATAATTGCTGATATGGAAAACCAACAAGTTATAGAACTAGATGATTCAAAATAGCATGTTGAACTTGCTTATAAGTAATCATAAATTACGGTTCAACTAGAAAATCAGCAACTTGAGCTCACTCACGAGATTCAGGAATCAAGATAGATGATTGATTTGGTTAATTATCTATATCATGGAACTTATCCAAAAGATATGGAAAGTAATAAATGAAGGTATTTTAGATTAAAATTTGTACCTTATATATTCATTGATAATGTGTTGTTCAAAAGAGATATAAATGGAATCTTGTTGCGGTGTGTTGACTATGATAAAATTCAGAAAATATTGTTAGAATTCCATGAAGGACCTGAGGAGGTCACTTCTCAGCACATCCCATAGCCTTAAAATTATGAAAAATGGTTATCTATTGGCCTAGCATATTCAAGGACTAGTTTTGAATGGATAAACCTAAGTGTAGAAAATGTGCTTTCTTTGTCAAAAAAGAATGTCTAGTTCTTTGCCCTTGCAGCCTATTTTAGCTGATCAGCCTTTTATGCATTGGGGTATTGATTTTATTGGCATGATAAACCACCTTCATCATAAGGACACAAGTGGATATTAACTGATACAGATTATTTTACATGATGGACTGAAGCAATAGCCTTGAAAGATGCTAACCTCTTTAATACTATCCTTTTATAAAGGAATAGTCTATAGATTTTGTGTTCTAGTAACTATCATATCAGATAATGCATTAGCATTCCTTGGTGCAAAGATAACAAATTGGGCTATCAACCATGGAATATATATAATTTCTTCATCTAATTATTACCCACAAGGTAATGGCTTAGCTGAGAGTACTAATAAGAATCAGTTAAGGATCATCAGAAGAACATTCAAGGATAATCAAACGGAGAGTGGCATCTGATGTTGAATTTAGCCTTTGGGCTGATTCCAGTGACTCCGCAAGATTAGTTAGAAATCTCACCATACAATACTTGTGTATGGGAAAGAAACAAAAATGTTTATTTCAATTGAATTACCTGCATTAGATTTGTTGCATCAAATGGAGCTTCTTGAAAATGAACCATTATAGGTTCGTTATGCATAGTTAATGGAATTACAGGAGCTAAGAGATAAATATCATTTGAATATGGAAAAGAATCAAAAACAAATAAAGAATACTTTTGACAAGAAAACCAAATTTAGAGTCTTCAATGAAGGAGATATTGTGTTAAAGTTGTATGTTGATCATGCAAATCCAGGAAGACACTCAAAGCTTGATACACTCTGGAATGGTCCTTACATGATTTCAACTTGCAAGGAACACAATGCTTTTCATATTTGCGAAGTTTAATCACAGAGGAACTTCCCATTCTTGTGAATGGTATGTTTCTCAAACACTATTATTGAAAATATTACAGTGATTGTTAGATCAGGATTTCCCTTCAATAAGTGCAGTTCCTTCATATTGCCATGTTTTTCAATTCAATAAGTGCATTTATGCATGTGATCTGGTTTACCAAATCCTTTCCAGTCTTTAGGAAAATGAAAGAGATTACCGTTTCTAGGACAAGTAGTATAAATAAAATTTCAAAGTTATATTGGAAATATCAGTTCTGCTCTGTTTTGGATGTGGCAGTTGGCAGTTAGTAGATAAATTTTCAGCCACCAAATTAAGTTAGAGAAACATTGGGATCCAATCGAAGATTTGGGACAAGAGCAAGGCACTAGTTGAAAAAATTTAAAGGAAGCAAGCTGAGTGGCAACTTTTCTTTAGGATCGGAGTTGAAATGTTGACAATTTGGGATTGGGACTTGTCAAGGCAAAAATGGGCAACTTAAACTTCACAGGACATTAACGTTTGGTCCGGAATGATAAGATCTCTCCTTTTCAGAAAGGGTGATTCAGTATTGGAAGCTAAGGAAAACACCTGTTTTTATGTTATTTTTATTGAAAATTTGATTTATCAAAATTTATTTTAAATGATTTTTATCTATGTTATGTGTGCTATGGGGAGCCTTTTTTCAAGTAATGTACAATTAAAATAGACAGATCACATATTTTTTCTATAAATTGTCTGCAATTTCATGGTTTGCCAGTCTTAAAAAAGAACACATTCATTTGTTACTTAAAGGAAAGCTAATTTTCTTGAAATGAATCATTTTGCTAGAAATTACTTTGCCTCTGTAGGAGTAGGTGAAGTGTAGTTTTGAAATATATTTTAAAAGTCATGGATTGTGTAAAGTCAAGGAATATTCATGTACTGGAATGTTACATAAATTCTAAATGTTCTTTCCTTTTCGATTAGACATTAATTATGTTACTAATGAATTAACATGATGTCTGCAGTTCATTATACAATCCATACAGAGAAGCTATGAATGCAGAAAAGAAATATACAACTCATTTACAAAATTTATTTTAATTATGAAGTTATAAGATTCATTCAAGGAAACTTCATGGTTGGATGAGAACCCACACAAGCCGTGGGATGTATCTAGAAAGTAAATTACAACTACTGAAAAGAAAATGTACACATGCATGAAAGAGAAAGCAAAGGAGTATGAGTGAACCCATCATTGCCTTAGGGTTTTCTTCTTTGATTGAAAACATCTCCATTTCCAGCTTCTTCTTCATCTTCGTTGTAGAAGCCATTGTACCTGAAAAGAAGAAAAGTTACCTAGCTTTAGTTACGAATGGGGTCAGGGATCAAATCATATTCCTACACTATCCTAATTCATGCATATTAATCTCTAATAACAGAAGATGTAGTTTACTTGAATAACAAATTGTCATACAAGATTTATTCACTCAAAAGGAATGAAGAAAGACAAGAAGATAAAGAAAACATGGACATAAGAGAGGCCAAAAAGCCTAATTATTTTCTCACTGTTTTCCTAAGTGTGCAAGTACAGGTTGCGACCAAGGAAAGATAGACAAGTCATAAGTGCATGCAGTAAAAGGAAGGATGTAACTCAGAGTTTAAATAATTGTTCTGAAATGGATGAAGTTATTGTTTAGAAGAGAAACTAGCAAATAGAAGAACACTTTTCAGTTGCAGCTAAAGGAGAAAAATCAGATTTTCAGAAGCTAATATGTTTGGATAGAAAAGAAAGGTTACAGTTGAAAAGGAATGAGGATAAGATTCTAGGAAAAATTTGACAGGGCTTCACCATGTAAAATGGACATTTACAACTTTTCATCATGCCACTTTCAACTATTATATGCTTAAAGGAATTATTTTAAATCAAGTAAGTGATATCATAGTAAATCCTGTAATGATCAAGATAAATAGCTATGATGTCTCAATTTTATAACTTCAAACATGAAGTATTATGTTCCATGTTCTGAATCAGAAAATACAAACTACTACACCATAAAAGGAATGAAAGTATGATTCTGAAAAAAAAATTATAGGGCTTCGCCATGAAAAATCAACATTTCAAATTTTCCAATATACATATAAAGTTGTAATGAAGCTCAAGTATAGTATTGAAGCTAAAAAGAAATGGAACTACATTTTTTGACAAAAAATTAATTGTTCAACATGTAGGAGTTTGTAAACAGAGTTCCAAAAATAATATGTCCAATGCAAAGGTTCAAAAAATAGTGAAGAATCAAAGTCAAGTTCATAATATTACAATATGGAGCCATCCTATAACACTGTTTCTAGGAATATGAGTTACATTATTTTTAGATAGTCAAGAACATTGTTACAGTGAAGCAGTCAATAGATGAGATTTTCATAAACCAATTGCATCTAAACACTCATCTCACAGAGAATTTCAATGTTCAAGTGATCTAAGTTTGAAAAGGATTACAACAAGTATTCTGAAAAGGGTGGTACAAAATTTTAAAGAATCAAGTTGATCCTGAAACAATTAATTGTAACAAATGGATTCTCCAGAATACAAAATTGAGTAAAATATTTTAGAATAGACCTGAAGTAATTTACAGAACCTATATTTGTAGAAAAATCATAACCATCATTTCTACAATATTCTCAACAAATGCAAATGAGATAACAATTGTCCGAAAGGTTAAAGCACAAAGAACTCATACAGAGAAGAGGATGAAGTATAAGTATCCAAAATGAATAAATTACTTTATGTACACCAAAGTAAAATGAAGGAAGATAAATAGTAAATATTACACATTGAACTGGCTCCTAAATCAATCTCAAAGGTGTGAAGATACAAGAAAAACCAGAAGATCTGTAGTACCCCTAACATGGAAGCACAAATCCTAAAATGAATGAAGACCCATTAATGGTAGCAGGAAATCACAGAGGATCTTGTACAACAAGGAGCTTATTATCAGTGTCTCGAAAATCAAATGACAAAATGATGAAAAATTAGATCTAAGAAAGCTAGGGCAGCAATTTCTAACAAAGATAAAATGGATATGGTTTAAGAAAATATGAGAAAGGTATAAAAAAAAAGTCATCAGTAAAATAGGCTATTCATTTACAATACATCCATATTTAAAGCTTAAAGTAGAAGTATGAATAACCATTTTAAAAAATATACAGATCTATAGTTGCTAAAATACCATATACAACTCAAAATGACATTCATTAAAGGAAGAACATGAATTTGAAACCACAAAGTTTACAACAAGATAAGTACCAAATTCATGCATTTTCATAGGAAAATATGAGTATATATTTGAAAATTACCATTCTAAGTACAAATTTAGTAAATCCTCAAAGTAAGGTCACAAAATCAATAGACCCAGAAAGCTTCAACTCAAAATAGTTTCCTACTTGAAACAACCAAGGCCGAGTCCCAAAGGTCACAAGAAACGAAATCAAAAAATGAGTTTGAGTTTCATAGGTCGAAATGGTAATGACTAAGTAACAACAAAACTTAGAAGTCAGGAAAACTTAGCTTCCCTCATCAAACGGTGATGTACATAGCAAGATATGATGGCCACTTCGAAATGAAAACACACATAGACCGAATATAAGAACCGAGCTTCAAGATTAGCAACAATGCTGGTTGTTAAAGAAACCTCAGTTTTCAATATACACAGAGGCACGAATGGTACAGAAGACCAAGAATGATGAAATCCATGCTCGAAGAGATAACCAAGGAATGCCATGAAAACTCGAGGAAGTCAAACTTATGATCCCCTTTGCAGAAGCTCAACACCCATATCTCAAAACGACAGAGAAATATCAACATTGAGCTCTCATGGCTGCACAAAAACCATAAAAATAGATAAATCTCGAAGAACCAGAAAGTTCTGACCATGATAACTTGATAATGATAGAGTGATTTTGCAGAGGAGGAGCTAGAAAATACAGGTATAGCTGAGCTCGAATCAAGAACAAAATAATGGTGTCGAGGGAAAAAATTTCCAGGGCTTCACCCACACAACCAAAAAAACCAAATGAAATGTGCTTGAGGGTCAAAGACACTCTTTACCATGAATACTCAAAAGTTGAGTTTCAACCTGACTCAACCATGGTTCAGGATCGACGACATCAAATCAAAAGGACAGAGATCAAGGGCCAAAGATCAAGCTCTGTGATCGAAGAAACTAACCACGGTCAATCTGCATCAACCACATTTAATATCCAGTCAGAAACCCTAACCGAGGGTCAGAAAAATCGATGGCTATCAGGATAAAAGGTTCAAAGATCAATGGCCTAAATCAAGGCACGAACATTCAAAGTGAACCACCAGGGTTGTAATTAACCTAACCCGAGTTACATAAGCCACCGAACAAGTCACCATGGGGTGAGTGACCGTGGAAAAGGGGACAACCCACATGTCCATAAAACAAAATCATTTTCCATGACTTTCAAAGTCTAACCATAGTGCATGCTCCAAATAATATAAAGGGGCCGATTTAATTATACCCACTGATCACCGAAAAGGTCCATTTTGAAATATGCCAAGGCTGACAACTATAAGGTGGTAGACTATATCAAATAACCAAGGTGGTCGAATGTATATGGTGACTATTATAAGTAACCTCATGTTATTTTCAAACCATAGTATATTCTCAGCCCACAAGAGTGGCCAAACCAAATGAAGACAAGAGTTCACAACCACAAGTGGCCCCACTGATGGTGATAGATTGTACATGAATTGATTTGCATTTTCATGTGATCACAAATAATGGAGCAGAGGTCAACATCAGATGCAAGAAACCTTTTGAATGCTTATTACCTTATCCTTCTAGAAAATAAGAGTTGATTATGATTACACATGTGCTCCTAGTGGTCCCCACAATGAATGAATTATTTTTACAAATATTGCAAGTATTGTAATTATTTTTCTCAAAAATAGGGAGTTATATTTTTGCATGACTTCACAACAGGACATAATAGAGAATAAGACAAAGTTACATGTTCATGGAGAGAGACTTGCCTATCAAGTAATCTTATTTTTAGCAAATTATTCACCCTTCTTTTCTTAAAAATAGAACAGTCAACTTCAGTTTGATTGTAATGTAAGTAAGGTTAATAATGCCTATTTGTAATTACATGCTCTATTTCTATTCCTTTATCTATTATTAAATAAAGGATAAAAAAAGGATGCATGGGTGAGTATAAGCCTTAGGCTATTTTTAGGAAGAGGGTGAATTTTATTTTTGCTATATATTGTGTGCCTTTGCAAAGCACATGGGGAAATGCTGGATGACTTTTTGGATATATGAGTACTGAAGCAATTTTTGCTAGTTTTTCCTTCTGAGTGTGAAGTATTTTCTACCTTTCCAACTTATTTTGCAATATTGTGTATGTTTATATTAGTCTTGTGAATGCAAATTCCCTTATTAATCACCTTACCCTGCTACAAAATTCAGTCTTTCCGCTTAATTTTAATGTGCATGTTAACTTATTAGCACTATTGTGATCCTCCCTCAGTAAAATCAAGTGTTTTTCCCTTAGTAATTCTAAAGAAAAATATTTTCTCGTGCATCAAAAATTATTCCCATATTAGTTGTGCATATACTCAGTCAAAGCCGTTATACAAATTTGGTGTATCACCTTAAGTTTTAATTATTTTCCAGTCATCTTTTACTCTCCAACTCCCAGAAAGTAGTTTAGGATACACCAATAAGGAACCGTACTTGATACTAGAGACTCACCTCAAAATAGGTATACCCACATACCTGAGGTGTTTCCATTGTATCTACGAAAGAGAGAGATCAATTGTGTAAGCTTAGAAAACCTGCAGCCATCTCTCTGTAGGGTGCACTTTCGAGAGATAACAGATTGATCATGTAATGAGCCATTGATATCTAAGTGATACATGCCCATAGCAAATTATTCATCAGTTAATAGAGGGAAGGGACAACTATGTGCATACCAATGAGTGAGGTTTTTTGTATAACCTAGGAATGATCTGTTATATATGATATCATGTCCAAAAGGCATACGAAAGGATATGTATGCATTATCTAGATCTAGGGTGCCCCCAATATAGTCTAGCTAGGACTATCATAATGTGAGTAGTGCAGTTATAGGAGTACGTGTAATAAATACATTGAGATGAAAGGCATGAAGTCCATAAGTAGTTAGGACATGGACCAACCCATGGTATAAACGAGGGTACTATGGCGGTGGAAAAATATCAGCAACAGAAATACCTAAGTGGGCTAAGTTTTCGTGTGTACATATGGTTTCAGGTGAAGTAGGATCTAATGGAATGTATTCTCTATATGAACCATGTATGAAGAGTGTAAAAATGAACGGTAGGTGAATAGACAATGAAGATCAAGATGGGAAAGTAGTGTCCGTGGAGGGAACATGAAGCGGATATAGAATAATAGCTATAGTAGGAGGTGGTTTAGAAGGGACAACATCTACTAAACAAATAGCTCCCTCGAGTGGCAGTAATTGAGGTGCGTCATCCATAGGTTGAAACTCATTTGTAGTACTAATGTGAGGGATAGGATGACTAGTGTGAGGGTCATGGACAAAGTATTGGAATAATTCACAGTCCCGAAAGATAGTATACTCAACACATTCGTGTAGGAAGTTAGAGACAAAATGCACTGTAAAAGTGATAACCTTCATGGCACTAAACCATGGCCTACCCAATAAACAATTGTATGTACCGAGAAAATTGATAATAAAGGAAAATGTAGGGAGATTTTGTAGACCAACAGTAAGGGGCAAGGTAACATGACTAAGACATAGATGAATGGTAGCATCGTAAGTAAGAATTTAAATAGAAGGAATAATGTCACAAGATGATATACATAAAGCATTGAGGAAAGCCATAGGGAAAAAAATTAAGTTCATAACCATTACCAATTAGAGTGTGTTTGACACCAACATCATAAATGTGAGACATAATATAGAGGGGTGGGTCGTTGTCAAAGGGATTAATGTCAGAAGGAGAATTTTCCTTAAACACTATGTGTTTTGAGAATGCAATGAAAAATGTGTTATACATGGAATCTAGATGCATGTCAATAGAAACATTTTTAGTAGCAAAAAGGTGTTGAACACGATGTAACAAATCAAGATGGGTGAGGAGATATTTATTGATGGCTAAATACAAATGCAAAACCCTAGAAGTTTCTATGAAAAAATGTGGGGTTCACCAAAATGATTAACTAAAATTAAACTATTCAATAGAAAGATGTAATAATAGTTAATCTAATATAGGAGGACTAAAACGTTGTAAACTTTGCTAAGACAATATGGAATATTTGTAAATAATTATACTAAGTGAAATAAAACCCTAAATGTGTAAAGATGTCAAAAGAAAGAACTTAGCTGATTGTTGGAGATTGTCGTAGGTTTCCATAGGTCTGACTGTAGGTTCCAGAAGAAGGAAGGATCACTTAGAGGTCTTGTAAAGGTCATATTTAGAAGATATAAGGGAACTACATTTCCCAGGAAGGTACTGGGGCACACGAGGCCCCGTGGACTACAAAATAGGTGCCCTAGTCCTTGTAAAATCTCATAATTTTGTTTCAGAAATGTTGCAAGATGCCCTGAAAGATTCCCTATCTGTCACACTGGATCTATCGAAGTGCATCAAGTATGTGAAATAATGTAAGATGATGGAATGACCTGTAAAATATTAAGAAGTATCAAAACCCCAAAAATAAAACATACAAAATGAATGGTTCAAACTAACCTCAGCTGCCACAATAGTTGGCTTACTAATCTTAGCGTTGCACTACATTTTTGACCCAAATTCAATTCTTTTTTATGTTTGCATGTCACACCCTTGGTTCTCTTATGTCATTGGAACTTTGTGAAGTAGCTTTAAATAATATCTATAGAAAACTCTAATAGTATGTGTGCATGGAATAGAGTATAATCCATCCCCTTATGTTGTGTCTGTTGATTTAGATCTCCTATTCTTGAAGCATGAAACTATGTGGATTCAAGTGATGTAATGTATACAACTCTAGATGGACTTATAGTAGTATGTGATGCTAGTGACCTCATAATGGTCTCATAACTTTATATTTATAGGGTTCTCTTACTCTAATTCCTTAATTAACCTTGACATGGCCGACTAGGAAAAAGATAAGGATGAAAAATGGCTAGAAAGAGATGAAAAAGAAGCGGGAAAGTGGAACAAGGATAGGGGTTCTCAAGGTGGGACCAGGGCGCAAGGTGGGACTAGGGCACCTCAGGGCATACCAATGTAGACTTGGGCACCCCGGTTTAGGCTAAAATGACAGTAGAAAGGAAAAATGGTTGGGTATGTATAAGAAAATACATGGGAATGATGAAATAAAAGGTAAAATAAGATGGCCAAAAGTGGGATTAATTTGTACTTTATTCACTTGAGAACCTTCTAAATAGTAGTTTGAATCCAGGCTAAATAATACCTAAAGTGCATGATTTTTTGAATAAATTGTGATATATTATTATAATATGTATTCACTTACATTATTTAAAAATCTAGTTTTTCATGTTAGACGCAAGCATATTGCAATCAACTATCATTTCATTCGTGAATTGGTTGAGAAATGAGAAATTGAGCTAAAGTTTTGCAATTTAGAGCAGTAGCTAGCTGAAATTTTTACTAAACCATTTTCAAAGGAAAGATTTGAGTATTTGAGAGAAAATTGAGGCATCATAAATAGACCACCTAGCTTCATAGATTAATTATCATCTTTGTTTGAATTTTTGGTTGTCTCAAGATTAAGGGGGATTGTTAGAAATTTACTACGGGTAGGTAATCTCGAGCCCCACACCATGTTCAAATGGTTTTTTTCCCTCCTCCCAAATTCCATGATGACGAGCATTTAATATTATGTCTTTGGGGTTTTTAAATCCCCAACGTTTCTTGGCCATGTGTCACTATTTGGTGACCCCTACCTATAATTTCTTCCCACGGATGTGAGATTCCTGGGATTAATTGCTTTGCATTATATATTCGGGTTCAAGTTAATTTTTGGATCATGGAATATATGTTGGTTCTGACATATTATATAAACATATATATTTATATATATATGGAATTTTATTTTTTTCGATTCCATTTTTTGTGCAACAAAGAAATTATATATATATATATATATATATACACACAACAACGGTAAAAAATTTGTAAAGGAGGGATACATAAATATATATGAAGTAGCATATAAAAATACACTCTTAGCACAAATACATAGAAGAGATAAAATATCCGCAACTCAGAGAAAATAAGAGAAGAAGAAGAAAATAGATGTGCAATAGCACATAAAATAAAAATAAAAATAAAAAGAGAGGAGAATCATGAAAAAAGGTAATTTTTGTAAATATAAATGTGAAACAACATAGAGGAATTTTTTGGAAGGAAAGGAAAGAAGAAATTAGACACAAGAAGAGAAACATAAGGAAAACAGAGCAGTAGCTCTATGATTGTATGAAGTTTTTCGAATTAATATAATATATATTGTGTGTGTGTGTTTTATTTGTGTTTCTGGTTGTGTCTTTCCCTTATTGGTTATATTTGGCACTACATTTTGCCAACATGATTTTTCATAGATTGAAATCTTGAAAGAGCGGTCTATTGAAAAATATACATCATTTAAAAACCGTGATGGTCGTTAAGTAGTGGAAATTGAATGGAAACATGTAAAAAACATCATTAAACATCTAAATAAAGAATACAGAGAACCTTCTATAATTCAAAATCATTATTTGTCATAACAACAAAAGTTTTTAAGTCTAGGAAAACATAAGTAGTGTATGGTGTTAAAAAAGATAACCTTAATCTATTTTGTATACGTATGTTTTCTGCACAATACATAAGGTATATGCATAGTATGAATATGAAAAAGTAGAATATATGTAGATCTATCTAAATCTTAAGGACAATGTGTGGAGTCCATCTTTATTACAATGGTTGGAGTTTTCGATAATGATATTTATTTTGGTTCATTTTATTAGTTTTTGTTATTAAAGAGGGTAATAAACATGGATTATGGCTCCCAAAATCCTTACAAAGAAATGTGCATCATGATAACATCCACATAGGAACAAAAAATAGAAATGATACAAAGAAAGAGAGTTAAACATGCTCAACTAGTGAAATACTGGTCCAAAAAACTATAGGAAAGAACAAAAAAAATGAATAGTCTATAACAAGGGAAGACACAATTCAATAACAGTCAGTAAATAACTTAAACAACCAAAAAAAAATTAATTGTTCTTGTGGCCTTTGGAGGGACCCCCCTAGGCACCTGTGTGATCTTCCTGCATATGACCTTGTTCCATGTCCCTCTGAGTCTTCTTCCCACCATCCTCCTCCTCAGAGCTGCTCAGGTGAAGTTCAAAATTTTTCTTCCTCAGGCCCAATTCCACTGTAGCCAACCTCCTCTATAACTCGTTGACCACATTTTCTAATTCCATCATCTCCCCTCTCATCATTATCTTGAAAATACATATATTTTTGTAAGCCTCGATACAGTAAATCATGCTCTCCCTCATGTCCAATCTTGTTCCCTCCATGGATTACACAATCATTTCAAGCTGCTGAATTTTAAGATAAATTTTCTTAGTATTGTGCTCCCCTTCCAACTAAATTTTTTCCTTCCCTTTGGAGAGGCCTTCCTTCGAAATATCCTCTAAAACCCTAGTCCCATTAAAATCCTCCCTTCATCCTAGTTTTGGGGATCCATTCGTATTTGCATCTTATCCAAACATTTTACCAAGGTTATGTCCTCACAAGACTCATCCCCTATTGAAACAAATCCCTGGGGAATGAGGGGTTTAAGATGTGTCTTCTTATCTCACCGGATCCACCATAATGAGCATACCATGGTCTAATGATAACCGTCAAGGTAGTAGAAATTAAAATTGGATCCCATTCATATAATTCATACACCTATCTCTCTCCTCATGCAGGATTTAAGACTGTTTTACATTCATATATTTAATGACAAATACTTCAAGCATTAAATTTCCATGTACTTAACATCTTCATCCTTCTATACAACCTCTTTAATGCTATTCACCTCTTATAAGACTGTATCTTATACCTTTCAAATTTTACTAGGTTTCCTAACTCACCTATATAACCTTTCAAACCACTGTTGGCTACTCCACCAAAACGTATACAAATACATCAAAAGCATGAAATTCAAGGGTCTTAAATTCCCCTACATGTCATATTTCAGTCCAAAAATCTCTCACGAGGTCAATAACCTTTTCATACCTTGCTTGAGTTATATAATCACCCTAGTCATATGGAAATAAGACATTTATTACACCTTCATATATCTTATCCCACATGTATGCACTACAAGATCATAAACCAATCATGTTAATACTACCCTCTTTTATGCTAGGCCAAATTTGGCTCTATAAACTCATTCCATGGTAGTCATTAGGTGTTTAAGTTACTATCTATCATCTTGACAAGTTATTATCACTGAACTCAAGTTCATATAAGTGTTCAATCCCTCTATATTCTCACTTAAATATTGTTTCATACTTCTTAATCCAATTCTTGTAGTTACTAACACTTATGCCTTGTAAGATATCTCTTAGTATTCTTTACCCTACAATTATTTATACTAGAAGTGGAGTGACAAGGATATTCATACCTTGTTGGAAATGTTAAAGGAACTAAATAAAAAGGTTTAGGATCCATTAGGAGTCCTCAAGAAATGGTCTTCAATTTGAGTTTTTAATGCTTTGTCCCAAAGTTTTCATAGTTCTTGTATGCCAAATTCAAGACCTTAAATGAAATTGGTAGGTTTTCATAGCATTGATCCTTTTTCTAATGATATCCTTAATCATGTTTGAATTAATATCAAGCTTTCATACAATGGTTTTATGGAAATTTTTCCCATCTCACCTTCTTTACAATCTTCCTAGTGATCTAATGAAGTCTTGAACCCTGTATAATCATTTTTACATTAAAATGACTATGGTAATATCTTCATAATTTATTATAAACTCATTTTCACTCCTTAATAGACTCTGAGATCTCATCTCACATCATACTTTCTCTTGACACATCAAAATCTAGTTCCAAATGACCATCAAACTGTCCTCATACTTTGTTCTACTTGTGTTTTGTCTTCCTTGCTTGAGATTTATATCAATGATATCTTCACTTATACTTATGCCTAATCATCATGAAACTTGGGGGGTTGTCTAATTCGAGAGGAAGAAAGAGAAAATTTTAAAGTTATTAGCTCATTTCATTGATGCAATAAAAACTTACAGATAGGCCCTAGTATCGAGCCTGAGGGAGGAAACAATTTTCAATAAAATTGCCAAATTATCAAGCATTTTCAAGACTTGTAAAATATCATGAATAGCATTCCTTATCACCTCTGGAGGGTCTTTCTCATATTAACAGTCAAGAGAACAGTAAACATATGAATAAGGACTGAGGGTTTATACCTCACTGTCCTGGCACATCATCCATACACAGTCCACTAGAAACATGCAAACATTACTAAAACAAAGGCATATTCTTTATTTTTTTCATCATACATCTCCATTCATCATTGAGAAACATGTTACGAGTTCTTATCTCTTTCAAATTCTTCCTCCATTTTATATTGTTTGACCTATTCTAACTAGTTAAGAAGCTTAACTATCTCCTAAATTGACTAAGTCTTCTCTTAATATGCTTAACCATATCCTAAACATAGGAAATTTTGGATGATCTTCATCTAAGAACACCTCACAACTCATTACAAATATCTTTTTATGGTCTTCATGACCTTATCCACTATATGAGAACTCATTTCTTACATATTCAAATACTCTCACCTAGTCAAACTTGACAATTTACCCCTTAGTTACAATGATTTTCACCTTCACTACAACAATTCACATACAATTTGAGTTTGAACAATGTAGGGGAAAAACTTTGACACTCCTAATACTTGCTCCATGCACTTTTAAAGGATTTTTCTAACTTGTATTTTACTCTCTAAGCTACCATGATGATGCTCCCGCATCAGGCTATCCAACTTGAAATTTTTCATGAGCTCCTACTCATGAGTCTTCATTTTTTTCTTACTCCTTGATTTTTACATGTGTCCCATGTTATCCTTGCCCATACTAGTTTTTGCATCTTCCTGGTATATTATCTATATCTCATCTTCATGCTCCTTTGTCTCTTGTTGAACTTGCCTCTTCTTGGTTGCTTTTCTCATTTACTAAGCTCCACATACTTAGTTCATCTTCATATAGGTCTTCAAGATCTGTTCTTGTTATCTTGTTTTCAAGAGCTCTCTCATGTAATCATTGTTTTGCTTCATCCACCTTATTAGTTGCTATGACCTACACGCACAGACACTAAAAGCAAGTTTAGATAAAAAAATTTGAAGCCATGAAGCTTCTTGCTTGACTTCATGTTGCTTCTCTTCTTCTTATTCTTTTGTTGTTTCATTGACCAAGTTCAAGTTTGGTCTTTTCATCATCTATTTATTTACTTTGGCATTGTCTCATTCCCAAGCTTTCCAATGAATTTTTCATTCCAATATGCTATTACAATTGCATGCATTTTCTTCTCCTTCCATAATTCTCCCTTCTTGAGACTCATGGTTTCCTCATTCCAATTACTCTTCTCTTTCAATGATTATGAAAATCCTGTTGACCTCTCCATGATAAATAGCATGTCTGTAATGCATTCATTTCAGCCTGTAATTGTCCCATACTCTCATAAACAAACTCATATTCCTTCTTGTTCATCCAAATCTCATCATTTCTTGAATGAGGTTTATATCATCAATGTTAACATCAAACAAATATGATTTCAATCCTTCATGCTTTACCTTTTTATCATAAATAAGATTCACTCCATCATCTTTAGGTTTACTCTTCTTTATTCTTCCATATCTCCATCAAATCTTCACCCATGAGATGGATTGTACATTCATAAAATGTTTCTATCACCTTTAAGTCTTCCTGCAACAAGAAATCATCAATATCTTCATGATGATGATCAAAATTTGGGTCTGTATTAAATTTTTTTATACTTCTTCTAAGAAGTATACATTTTCCTTCATTATCTCCCTTTGTCCTTCATGAAAACCTTCACCTATTTCCATATAAGTCCACCCCATCTTTTATTTGCAAAATTCAATCATGCATCCATCACTATCACTAATCATGCTTGAAATATCATCAACTATTGTATCAAATTCAATTTTTTACCTTTGTTTCTCATTTCATTTACCTTACTTGAGATGGCATCAACCTTCTTCCAATAGCTTCTTGGATCAATAACTCATTGTTTAGTGTCTTTACCTTCATATGCATCTTTTCGGAATGTTCTTTCACTTCCTTGGTATTCATATGCTTACTTAGGTTTTGTCTTCTTAAGCCACTTAGGAACTCTGTATCCATGTTTTGTTACAAGATCCTTTATGTTCATCCTTTTCTCTTTCATCCTATTTACTTATTGCATGTCTTCATTTTGAATTTAAAACTCCTCAATTTAACAATTTGAAAAATCTGATTCACTTTCTTCCTGTGAGCACATATCTCTACCATATTCATATAAATTTTTTTAAAATGCATTCTTTCTTGTCCTTCCATCATGGATAATTTTCTTCATCTATCATCTGTAGGTTTCATGACCTTTTTCTTAGTAATGTTGTCCTTTATACCTACAAAATAAGATTACAACAAAGCATTAGCATTTAAAAATGTCCTCTGAATGGACTTCACATCATTCTTATTTACTTATCTTTGTGGTTCCCCTTCATCTTCACCAGACCACTCATACTTTATCCTTGTTGCTAATAATTTATCATCCAGGAGTTCAATCTACCTCCTTATGTCAATAGTCTCCCTTGCTCTCTTCATCTCTTTACTCTTTTTATATTCTTTCACTCTCATCCTCTTCATTTCTTACACCAAAATTATTATGTGTCTCCATGGTATAGTTTCCATATCTCTCATCCAAGTCTCTATCACCTTATATTGTATTCTCTTTCTTACTCTTATCCAATCTCATTCTTATATACTTTTTATTACCTCTTCCTTATTTCTCACAATTGCCTCACCTATGCAAGATTTAGTGGCACATATGTCAACTTCCTTGGCCCAGTATTCTCTTTCACTAATAGTTGTAGTTTTTTTTTTGGGCTTTTCTTAGCCACAATTCTCTTCTTCCTTAACATACCTATAACCTTGCAACATCTGGTCATCCAATCATTAACACAACTAAATTAAGTAAAATAAATAATGACTTAATAATATATCAATTCATAAATACATAAATCAAGTATCAATACTCTAATACCAAAATGGTGTGCCTTCTTAGCTCAGCTGATTAACCATAATGAGCATACCATAGTCTAATGATAACCCACAAGCCACTAGAAATTAAAAATTTATCCCTTCATATGATGCATACACCTATCTCTATCCTCATGCAGGATTTAAGACTGTGTTACAGTCATATATTTAATGACAAATAATTTATGTCTCAAATTTCCATGTAATTACCTTCTTGTTACTTATATACAACGTCTTTGCTACTATTTCACCTCCTATAAGACTATATCTCGTTCCTTTCAAAATTTACTAGGTGGCCTAAATTACTCCACCTATATAACATTTCAAACTAGTGTTAGATAATCCACCAAAAATGATACAAAGAATTCAAAACGATGACATTCAAGTGTCTTATCTACCCCTACATGTCAGATTTTAGTCCATAACTCTATCATGAGGTTAAGAACCTTGTCATACCTTTCTTGATTTATATAATCACCCTAATCATATGGAAATAATACATTCATTACACATTCATATATCTTATCCCACATATATGCACTATAACATCATTAACCAATCATGTCAATACTGGCCTATTTTATGCTAGGATAGATTTGGCTCTATAAACTCATTCCATAGTAGTCATTAGGTGTTAAATTTAATAGCTATCATCTTGAAAAGTTATAATCATTGAACTCAAGGTCATATAAGGGTTCAAGCCCTATGTATTCTCATACAAATATTGTTCCATACTTCTCAATCCAATTCTTATAGGTACTAACACTTATGCCTTTTAATCTCTGTATTAGTCTTTTTTAACCTACAATGATTTATAATGTAAACGGAGTCATAAGACCATTCATACCTAGTTGGACATGTTAAAGGCACCCAATCCAATGTTTTAGGCTCCCTTGTGAGTATTGAAGCAATGGTCTTCAATATGAGTTATTAATGCTCTATCCCAAAGTTCTCATAGTTCTTGTATGCCAAATTCAAGACCTTAAATGCAATTGGATGGCATTCATAGCATGGATCATTTTTCTACTCATATCCTTCATCATGTTTAAAGTGAGATAAAGCTTTCATACACTCGTTTTATGACAATGTTTCCCTACTCACCTCTTTACAATCCTTCCTAGTGATGTAAAAAAATCTTTAACCCTATACAATTACGTTTTTATTAAAATGAGTATGGTAATATATTTATAATTCCTTTATACTCATTCCCACTCCTTAATAGAATTTAAGGTCTCATCTCAGATCATACTTTCTCTTTACATATCCCAATTTTTTCAAATTAACATCAAAATGCCCTCATATAATTCACTATGTTTTCTCTTTCTAGCTCAAGATTTTTTTCAATGATATCTATAACTGTGTTTATCCATTCACCATAGAACTTGGGAAACCTATAATTTATACTAGGACATAAATATGTTCAAAATATTAGTTCAATTCACTGGTGGAAACAAAAGCTAAGAGAAGCCTTATATCGAGTCCGAGAACCAACGATTTTCCTTACAAGTCAAATTACACATTTTAAAAACTTACAATAATCATGAAGGCATTCCTCACCACCTTCAGAGTATTTCTATATTAATAGTTAAGAGAAAATTAATGTATAAATAGTATTGAGGGTTTGTACCTCACTTTCCTGGCACATCCTCCATGCACAATCCACTAAAACATGAAAAAATCACTAAAAGAAAAGAAAATTCTTTATTTCAATCATCATACCTTATTAATTCATCATTGAACAACCTCTTACACACTCTTCTTCTTCAAATTATTCCTCCAATGTTTTTTGTTTCCTATTCTAATTCCTTAAGAAGCTCAACTATCTCTTAAATTGGCTAAGTCTACCCCTAAGAAGCTTAACCATATCCTAAACATAGGGAACTTTGGATGATCTTCATATAAGAAAACCTCACAACTCATTACAAATCTCTTTTTATGGTCTTCATGACCTTATCTACCTCATGACAACTCATTTCTTACCTATTCAACCACTCTCACCTAGTCAAACTTGAGAATTTACCCCTCATTACAATGATTTTCACCTTCACTACTACAATGCACATAAAATTTGAATTTGAACAATGGAAGGAAAAATTTGACACTCCTAGTATTTTCTCCATGCCTTTCAAAGGCTTATTCTAACTTTATTGTACTCTCCAAGCTACCATGATGATGCTCTTTCATTAA
This sequence comes from Taxus chinensis, assembly GCA_019776745.2. NCBI lineage: Eukaryota > Viridiplantae > Streptophyta > Pinopsida > Cupressales > Taxaceae > Taxus > Taxus chinensis. Next base: position 515,806,390 of record CM034156.1, on the reverse strand, counting down.
GCTATCCAACTTGAAAGTTTTCATGAGCTCCTGCTCATGAGTCTTCATATTTTTCTTGTTCCTTAATTTCTACCTAGGTCCCATGTTATGCTAACCCATATTATTTTTTTGTCTTCTTGGTATATTATGTAAATCTCATCTTCTTACTCATTTGTCTCTTCTTCTATTTTCCTCTTTTTTGTAGTTTCTCAGTTACTAGGCTCCACATTATTGCTTCATATTCATATAAGTCTTCAAGATCTAATTCTTATCTTGTTTTTAAGAGCTCTATAAGGGAATGGATGTTTTGGTTTAGCTCTTCATCTTCTTGACCTGCATGCAAAGCACTAAAAGAAACCTTAGATACAAAATTTTGAAGCCATGAAGCTTATTGCTTGAATTCAGGTTGTTTCTCTTCTTCTTTTTTTCATTGACCAATTTCAATTTGGTCTTTACATATTTTTATTTCTATGGCATTGTCTCATTCCCAATCATTTTTGTATTCTTATCAATCCCCTCATATAGATGGTCTATCATTTTTCATCCTTCATTCATGGTTTCCACCTCTTGAGACTCTTGTATTTTGTTCCTATTCCTCTTTCCTTCCTCAAAGAAGTCATTAACCTTTTCATTATGAAAAACATGCTCTAATGCATTTATCTCAGCTTGAAATTGGTTTATGCTTTAATAAAAAAAGATATTTTCTTCTTGTCCAAAATTCATCATTTCTTGAATGAGGTTTATATCATCAATGTTAACATCAACACAATATGATTTCAAACCTTCATGTTTTAGCTTTAAATCATAAACAATATTCACTCCATCATCTTGAGGTCTATCTTCACTATTCTTCCATGCCTCCATCAAATCTTCACCCATGAGATGGATTGTACCTTCATACAATGTTTCTATCACCTTTAACTCTTCTTGCAAAAAATAAATCATCACCACCTTCATGATAATCATCAAAATTTGGCTCTGCATTTAAACATTGTTGTACTTCTTCCAAGAAGTCTGCATTTTCCTTATTAGCTCCCTTTTACCTTCATGAGAACATTCAACTATTTCCATATTAGTCCATCCCATCTTTTCTTTGCAAAATTCAGTCATGCATCCATAATTATCACTAATCATGGTTGAAATATCATCAACAGTTGTATCAAATTCAATTTGTTTACCTTTTTTTATCATTTCATTTTACCTTACTTTAAATCGCATCAACCTTCTTCAAGAAACTTCTTGGAACAATAACTTATTTTTTAGTGTCTTTACCTCCATATGCATCTTTTCGGAATGTTGTTGCACTTCCTTGGTATTCATATGCTTACTTAGGTTTTGTATTCTTAAGCCACTTGGGAAATATGTATCCATGTTATCTTGCAAGATCCTTTATGCTCATCCTTTTCCCTTTCTTCCTATTTACTTGTTGCATGTCTTCATTTTGAATTGAAGACTCATCACTTGAACAATTTGAAAAATATGATTCACTTTCTTCCTATGAGCACATATATATGTCATCTTCATATATGAATGCTTTAAAATGCATTCTTTGTTGTCCTTGCATAATGGATCCATTGCTTGATCTATAATCCATAGGTATCATGGCATTTTCCTTAGTAAGGTTGTCCTTTATACCTGCAAAATCAGATTGCAACATAGCATTAACATTTAAAAATTTCCTTTGAATAGACTTCACATCATTCTTCTTCACTTATCTTTATGTCTCCTCTTCATCTTCACTTGACCAATCATACAATATCCTTTTTGCTAATAATTTATCCTCTAGGAGTTCAATTTTCCTCCTTCTATCGACAATCTTTGTTTCTCTCTTCATCTCTTTCCTCTTTTTCTGTTTTTTCACTCTCATCCTCTTCATTGCTTTCACCTAATCTATTACGTGTCTCCATGCTCTATTTTCCATCTCTCCCATCCAAGTCTCTATCACCTTAGATTGTAGTCTCTTTCTTACTCTTATCCAATTTCCTTCTTAGATAATTATGACTACCTCTTCATTCTTTCTCACAAATTCCACACATGTGCAAGCTTCAATGGCACCTATGCCAACAACCTTGGCTCAATCTTATCTTTCTCTACTAGTTGTATTTTCTTTCTTGGGATTTTCTTATCAACAATTCTCTTATTCCTTCACCTACCTGCAACCTTGCATCACCTAGTCATCCAATCATTAACAAAATTTTATAAAGTCAAATAAATAATGACATAATCACTATGATTTCATAAATACATAGTTGAGGTATCACTACTCTGATACCAAAATAATGTTCCTTATTAGCTTAGCTTATTCACCATGATGAGCATACCATGGTATAATTATAATCATTAAGCCATTAAAATTAAATTTTTATCCCTTCATATGGTGCATACACCTATCTCTATCCTCATGTAATATTTAAAACTAGTTTACAGTCATATATTTAATGATAAATACTTCAAGTCTAAAATTGCCATGTACTTACCTTGTTCATCCTTCTATGTAACCTCTTTACTGCTACATCACCTCCTATAAGAATATATATTGTTCCTTTCAAAATTTACTAGCTGGCCTAACTCACTTCACCTATATTACCTTTCAAACCACTGATAGCTACTCCACCAAAAAAGATACAAAGACTTCAAAACCATGACATTACATTGTCTTATCTACCCCTACATGTTATATTTAAGTCCATAAATCTCTCATGAGGTCAAGAACCTTGTCATACCTTGCTAGATATAAATAATCACCCTACTCATATGGAAATAATACATTCATTACACCTTCATAGATCTTAGCCCACAAGTATGTACTATAAGATCAGCAACCAATCATGTCAATACTACCATGTTTTATGCTAGGCTAAATTTTTCTCTATAAACACATTTCACGATATTCATTAGGTGTTTAAGTTATTGGATATCATCTTGACAAGATATAATCATTAAATGTAGGGTCATTTAAGTGTTCAATCTATATGTATTTTCATACAAATATTTTTGCATACTCAATCCAATTTTTGTAGTTACTAACACTTATGCCTTTTAAGCTCTCTATTAGTATTCTTTACCCTACAATGAGTCACACTAAAAATGGAGTTATAAGTCCATTCATACCTAGTTAGACATGTTAAAGGCATCCAATCCAATGTTTTAGGCTACCTTGTGAGTACTCAAGCACTGGTCTTCATTCTAAGTTCTTAATGCTCTATCCCAAAGTTCTCATAGCTCTTGTATGCCAAATTCAAGACCTTAAATGTAATTGGAATGTTTTCATAGCATATATCCTTGTTATAATAATATCATTCATCATTTTTGAAGTGATATAAAACTTTCATAAGCTAGTTTTATGAAAAAATTTCCCAACTCACCTTCTTTACAATCCTTCCTAGTGATCTAACGAAGTCTTGAACCATGTACAGTCAGGTTTACAATAAATTTTTTATGGTAGTATCTTCATAATTCCTTCTAAACTCATTCCCACTCCTTAATAGACTTTTATGTCTCATCTCAGATCATACTTTTTCTTGAAATATTCCAGTTTGTTCAAATTAACATAAAAATGCCCTCATACAGTTCACTGTGTTTTCTCTTTCCAGTTTGAGATTTATGTCTATGATATCTCTGACTGTGCTTATCATTTCACCATGTAACTTGGGGAAACTGTAATTCATACTAATAAAAATATATCTTCAAAGGGTTTTTTCTGCTCCGCGACTAGGGTTTTGACTGATCCAGGATGCTCCGCGAGCTCCGCGGCTGTTCCGCGGCTGTTCCGCGGCTGTTCTAATTCACTACTCAAAACAAAATTTAAGAGAAGCCCTATATTGAGCCCGAGAAACAACAATTTACCTTAAAAGTCAAATTACACATTTTCAAAACTTACAAAAATGATGATGGCATTCCTCATCACCTGTAGAGTATTTCTATATCAACAGTCAAGATAAAATAAACCTATAAATAGGATTGAGGTTTTGTACCTCACTATCCTAGCACATCCTCCATCCATAATCCATTAAAAACATGCAAAAATCAATGAAAGAAAAGAAAATTCTTTATTTCAATCATCGTACCTTCTTCATTCATCATTGAAAAACATCATACAAGATCTTCTCCTTCGATTTATTCCTATAATGTGTGTTTTTTTCAATTATAACTCCTTAAGATTCTCAACTAACTCTTAAATTGACTAAGTCTACCCCTAGGAAGCTTAACCATGTCCTAAACATAGGGAATTTTGGATGATCTTCATCTAAGAACACCTCACAACTCATTAGAAATATATTTTTATGGTCTTCATGAAATTATCTACCTTATGACAACTCATTTCTTACGTATTCAACCACTCTCACCTAGTCAAACTTTATAATTTACCCCTCATTACAATGACTTTCACCCTTACTACTATAATGCATATATAATTTAAATTTGAACTATAGAGGGAAAAATTTGACACTCCTCATACTTACTCCATGCCTTTCAAAGGCTTATTGTAAACCTATTTTACTCTCTAAGCTACCATGGTGATGCTCTTGCATTAGTTTACTATTATTAAAAAGGAGTAGAATAAGCCCTTCATGCAAGGGAGAATCCAACTTCCCATTATAAAAAACATTGACAGAGGAAGAGAGAGACATATGAAAGAAAATTAGTATGCTCACCATAACATGGTGTTTAAACATATTTAAATGAGAGTGATGATGCATATTTATCTTTCTAAACTTTCCCTCAAGAGTGATATAACGCATAATGTGAAGACACACTTCATTCCAAATACCATGTATACAAGGCCTTGTGATGTCAAAGGATATATAATTTTTTCTTACCTCTGAAAAATTTATAAATTTTGTGGTTCCTTCAATTTCGGTCATTGAAAATATTTAATCCCTCATGTCCTTTCTAGCTACCTATGAAATAAACTACTAAGAGACTTACAATTCCATGCCTCGCACCTCAACCCTTCCTTTATCCCATGCCTTACAAAATTCCAGCGTGAGAGAAGGGTCATGCCTTTTAAGCTTAGATATGTACTCCCTAAAACCAACAATCATGAGAATGTTCCACAACGAGTGGTTGTTAATAATAGCTCCATGGATAGACGATTCAACCGACACCCTTCCACCACCCATTGTTTGTCTCTTCTCAGCAAAAAATAAAGTAGAAAAAAATGTTCCCCTTAAACTGGAAACGATTGAGGATCCCTATGGAGATATCACACCAATTAAACCCTCCCTTTAAAACTAATGATGATTTCTTCCCTCATGTGAAAAATGACATCAAAATTATTTCATGTCATGAGTAATAAGATCATTTGTAGCTATGGGGACTTCTTACCTTTATCCCATATTTTAAGATCATTACAAGTTACCCCTGAATTTTCCAAATATTTGGTGCATTTGTTTCCATTACAGGGTGTATGAAGGAAACTAAAATTATCAAAATATTTAAGTTCCTTGATATCCAGTATAATGTTGCCAAGTGTCCAATTATGCACGTGGTTCTTTCTAAGGGAATTCATTATGAGAAAAGAATCACCTTCAATTTGAATATGCCTAATACCCCTCTCTCTAGCTAGATAGACACCCAAAATAAATTCTCTCACTTCTGCCACATTATTTATCTAAATGCCCAAAGGCCCTACATATGCAAAGATGAAAAATACCTCATGATTTATGAGAATAGCCCCTAGTCGGCCTGGGGTTTCCCTTTGAAGATCCATCAAATTTCAATTTAAGGTAGTTCACCTTAGGTTTATATCATTTAATATTAGTATGATGAAATTTAATAGAGGGTGTACTTAATGGGAAATGTTTAAGAACAATTGTCTCTGCCTTAGGACGGGGAGCTTTGATCTTTCCTTTGAAGAGTCTAATATTCCCCTTAATGGACGAACATAACTGAGCACTTACCCTCTTGAAATTTGGTTGTTGACTCCTGAACATATGACCAATCCTTTCCTTCTATAAAATCCATGAAAATTAGGGAAGCGTCATCCTCCAAGTAGTCACCAAGACAAGATACTTGAAAGGAAAACCCTGTTGCAAATAGAAATCTTACATGGAGTAATGAAGTAACCATTAAACATTGAAAAGATCCAAAAAAGAAGAGAACAAAACTCAAGAGAAGGGTAAATGGATAAAAATATGATTAAAATTTTCATGCTATGTGCCACATAAAGTGCATATGCTGAGAATTATCATTCCACACTTCCTCAGGTTATCCACCATAAGGAGCTTATTCTGAGCAATAAGAAAGTAGAAAATGTTAACCTCATGTAAAATATCCTTAACCCAAAGTAAATTCTAGTACTCATTCTATTTAGAATCTTTAAAATTTATAATATAATATTATTTAACAGAATAGTGCTCAGAATCCTCCCTCTCAATGACATAATCTTCTTGAGAATAAAACCGAGGAATATGGAAATTCTGAAATTTAGAGTTAAGATCAATGAAAGGTTGTAAGGGACCATTAAAGTTGGGAGGGGGAGTAATGAAGGTCCATTTAGGCTCGTCATTGATCCAATTCCAGTAGTCCTAGATCATTAATTTATCAATTTCCTCATAAAACTTAGAAACAACATTCTACGGTTCTAGCATAGTAAATAGTTTATCCTCAATCCAACAATCTAACCATAATTGGATTCTCTTTCCTTTCCCAATGTTCCATTTGACACAATTCCCCAGGATATATTTGGAGGCCAAAAAATATTTCCAATATATTGAACTGGTAGGAAGTTCATCCTAGAGAAAAAAGGTATCCACTCTGCCAATGTTTGTAAGATTTTCTTTTTATAATATACACCTAGAGACCTTGTTTTGTTATCCACCAACTATTTTTGGCTAAAAAATACTCAATCATCAATTTTATGTCCCTCAAACCTAGTCCACCACATATTTTAGATTTTTTGAATTTATTCCAAGCTATTAGGGGATATTTGAACTTGTCCTCAACTCCAGCCCACTAGAAACATTTTTGGATCCTTTATAATGAGCCAATAATTTTAGCATGAAGCTTAAAGAGAGACATCACATAAATTGGAAATCCATGAAGGGAACTTTGGAGGAGTTGGATCTTACCATCCTAAGTTAATAAAGAATGCTTCCATGAGGATAAATTTCGGTTCACTCTTTCAATAAAGAGAATTACATATAGATAGGTATGATTTCTTGTGAATGAGGGGAATACCAAGATATAAATCCTAGAAGGATTTAATCTTATGTCTAAGAATGCGAGATAATCCAATTTCAGACTATTTATCCACATTAGTAAAAAATACAATGCTTTTATGAAAGTTAAAAAGCTTCTTGGAAACCATCTCATAATGATTTGTCACCTTACTATAGTTAGAAGCATCTTGAATAAAATATTTCCCCAAAAGGAAGTTATAATCCACAAATTGATTGATACACACAGGAGTTAGACCATTATAAATTTTAATCCCTTGAATAATATTTAGAGAAATATCTTTATTACATAATCTAATCAAGGATTTAGCCATAATTATATACATGAAAGGAGAAAGGGGGTCCCCTTTCTTCTATCCCAAACCACCTTGGAAGAAACCCTCAGGCATGCCATTGATAGTAACTAACAAACTTGAAGTGGAAATAGAAGTTAACACCATATTTAAAAAATGGTCATAGAACCCCAAATTTCCTAGGATAACCCGGAGGAAGGACTAGAAAACTTATAATTTAACCAACATAACAGATCTACCAAATTTTTCAATCGAATGGATGACCTCGTGGATAACAATGATGTTGTCAATGATTTTCCTTCCAACAACAAAGACCCCTTGATTGGGTGATATGAAATTGGATAGAATGTTCCTGATCCTAAGGGAAATAATTTTGGTGATCAATTTATAGCTGGTGTTGAATAAACTAATTAGTCTAAAATCCTTAATATACTTATCACTTGTCATCTTGGGGATGAGGAACAAATTTTTTTTATTGATCTACTTTAGGAGATTCCCATATTTGAAAAATTCTTGAACCATACCCACTACATCCCTTTTAATAATATCCCAAAATTGTTGGAAGAAAAAGACTGGAAAACCATTAGGTCCTAGTGATTTTTCTATCTCCATATCAAACATAGCTGATCTAATTTATTCTTCACCAGGCATGAGGGAGGGAGCCATGTTCTCTTGGTCCAAGATAACATTCTAGAACAACACCATGACTTTATTCCAGGTAGGAATATATGGCTCTATAACCGGAAGGAAAATATCCTTGAAATAATTTATCACTATTTCATTGATTTAATTTTCATCTGAGGTAAGTTTGCCATTATAATGACCGATTTCATGAATTCTAATGAGGTTGTCCTTAGTGGTGGCATTAAAGTGGAAAAACCTTGTATTTTATATCACCCACTTTGAGCCATTTAACCTTATATTTTTTTCTCTAATGCACTTCTTCCTTTACTAAAAGATCATGATATTCGATGAGAAGATTCTATTCTTGATCCTTAAGACCAGGGTTAATACCCTCTTCCTCCATCATCTCTTCCATAGTTTGAAATTCTTCTATAATCCTACATTTTTATTGAAATATGTTACCAAATGTATCCTTGTTCCATTCCTTAAGTATACTTTTAACATGCTTAAGCTTATATGTTAGTCTAAACATAGGAACTCCATGCACATGAACCCCCCACTATTCCTATATTTTATTGTAAATACCAGGATGGCTCAACTACCACTTTTCAAATGTAAATGGTTTGTCTTCCTTGGGTAATCCCATTCCCGACTTCAGAGAGATCGGGTTATGATCTGAACCAATCCTAGGAAGTAAGGAGAGTGAATAGAGTTTTTTATCATGCATTAATGACTAATCACAAATCAATGCAATTTGATCTAAATCAGATACTTCCCTAATCTTTTATTGGCCTAAGTATATCTGGATCCACCAAGGTCCAGATTAAATAAATCATTCCTTATTATAAAACCAGCCAAGTCCTCCATGTTGTCAGAATAAGAGATACTACCTCCTTTTTATCAACTGGAGATAGAGGCATATTGAAGTCTCCTCCAATGACGTAGTAAAAATATTTAAAGAGAAGTATAAACCTTGAAATATCCTCCCACAAGCTACTTATACCACCCACAGTGTTTGCGGCATAAATGTTAGAAAACATCCAGTTTATTTTTCAATATCCGTGAAGCAAATAGAAACATATTAGCAAAATAAACTAGAAAATCTCCCTTAACAACCTCAAGATTTGAGAGACTAACAATACCTCCTGAAGCCCTAATAGAATTAAAACCCTCCCAATGTCCTTCTTTCCAAACTACCCTACTAACCTCTTTAAATATTTCGAAACTCATCTTGGTTTCCTGTATCATTTTATTTTTTTTTGTATTTATTCCTTAAGTCCTTCATAAGTCTATTCTTACCTAGGTTATTTAACCCTCTAATATTCCATTATAAAAAAATCATTTATTCTTAGTGGCATTAGCCAAAGAGTTTTTCAATGATTTTTATACATCCTTATCCACTTCCTTCATTGCTGATATTTCTATATTTTCCTTTTTTTTTCTCCCTTTTGATTTTGAAACCTTACCTACATCTTCCTTGATGTTTTTTCATGTGTTTGGTTTGACCCTATTCACCAATGTTACTGGAGATGATGTTACCTCTTGAGTGTGTAAAACCACCTCCCTCATCAAGAATTCAAAGGAATTTTAATTTTTTACAATATTGTTTTGCATTTATCCAAAGGAGCTTTGACTGATGGATGAGAACTATTCAAGAGAGGGACCTAGAACCACCTGTAACACATATACACCTTGAGATTTAGAGATGAACCATGTTTCTTCCTTTTCCATATTTGGAGAAGAGATTTCCTCCATATACACCTTGTCTTGCAACCCATTTTCTTCTTCTTTCTTGTTGAGTGAAGCTTCTCCTCTCGAATCTAAATTTTTTTGGGGAAAGGGTTTATCCTCTTTATGTAGCTCCTCCAGAGTAGGAGGGCTAATAAATTTTCCATTTTTCCCAATCTGCCTAGACTCTTGTGATTCTTTCCTATGTACATGTAGAGGAGGTTTAGGACCTGTTTCATATTTCTTCTTTAAGAGATGAAAACCCCTGAAATCATGATCCATAGATTTACATTTCGTGCATGTAAATGGGGATGGTTCATAGTCAAATATTTGAATGCAATCTCCAAATTTAGACAAAATTTTAGTATTTCCTTCTAGTGTTTCCCCTTATTGAAAGTTAACACAGAATCTTGCATGGGCTATTCTAGTCCTAGTTTTGGTCATTGGATCATATGCGAATGGAGAACCTAAGGTTTTCACTATTCCAATAAGGACTTCCAGTTCCCATAACTCTAGGGGTAACCTAGGTAGACGAACCTAGATAGGGATCTCAGAAACACTTTTTTGAAAAAGGTTAATGATAGGTTACCATTTTTGGATAACCACATGAGACATTCCTATAAACCATGATCCTTTAAACAAGATTTTAATTTCATTTTCTTTTCTTGGAAAGGAAATCAGAAAATATCCATTACCATACATTTTTACCTTGAAATAGCTCCGTTTGTTACTCATCTTCTCTTGTCCCAGATACAAAACAAATCGATGTTGGGGAAAATACCCAAACATTTAACAAACTACACATTTTTCGTGGATGCTTTCGCTCTATCTAGTAAAACTTTTGGAACCCAAAGAGACAAACAACCCTTCTCATTAGATGATTCCAAGCCCTCTAAAGCCACTTTGTCAAGATTTTTTCCAACCAAATTCTCAACCCACGTGATCTCAACTGAGGGATCATCCTTCCCATCCTTGGCTGGTGCAATCATATTCTGATCTTTATATCGTAGTTTCATTTTCGGATCCATAGAGTCCACAGAAAGATCCCGCTCCTCACCCAAATTTGAAATCTCGTTTCCCGCTCCTTCTTCCATTCTCATCGAATTTTATTGTATTATTTTCTTAGAGTAGTAACATTATATTTTTATCTCTCTTTAGCTTGAGTTGTTTTGTTTTTACACTTTGTGATATGTAATCATTACACACATTGTATGTTCTTTTATCTTATTCACTATTTTAAGACATATACATGAACTAGTTTGAAAATTATCTAGAATACAACTTCTATAATCTTTATAACTACTTCCAAGTATTATGTATAACAATTTCCTTCATCTTACTCATTCTCAAGATCTCATTCTATGATGTTATAGTTCTTATAAAATTGAGTTATTTTAACATTCTAATTTTTTATATGGGATGTGTAGACACAAAATCACGCACTTTGAGTCATTATCAAGTCCCGATCTCATACTATTATTCATATGGTTCTCAAGTGAAAAGAGTAACAATGAACTCATGTCTTTAGCCATTTTACATTGTATTTTGTTGCTAGTTTCGATCTTGCACCCATAATTTCCCAGGTTTTACTCTCATATGAAATTTTTTCTATTTTTGACAGGGGTGCCTAGCCAGAACTGGGGCACCCTAGGTGCCCTAGTCCCCTTTGGGCACCGTGATACTCTTCAAAGTTTCCTCTATTTTTTTTGGCACTTTATAAACATTTGAGCTTCTTATATTTTTGGTGGTTGGCCTTTTCGGGGTCAATTATGAAATTTAAGCAAGGGGGTCATATAAATATAAATTTATGTGACCATAATGAGGGACCAAGCACTAAGAAATTAATATCACCACTTATGGCTGCATCCATCAAAGGTATATATAACTACATTTGTATCCATCTAGCTCCATCACAAACCACACAAGGCTATTTCATTTTCATCACACTTCATAGGAGGGGAGTCTATTACTTCCGGGCATATATTTATTACATTTTACATCTAGTTACTCTCTCGCTACTTCATAAAGTGAGACTGACACAAGATCATCTAGGGAACATTATTCATACACACATACTAAGAACTACATTGGGTATAAGATGTAGTGCATCACTCAGTGATAAGTCCATCCATTTGGTAGCTGAGGACAGTCTAACCCCTTCATATGCATCTTTCTTTTTTAAGGGTTTTGATGATTTTCTTGGGGTTTTATAAATGATTATTCTATTGGAGGTTTATTAGTTCTTAGTTGATCACATAGTGACATTCACATGATATGAATCCAACAAATATTAACACTCAGAGACACCTTAGAAAAGGTTTTTTAGTCAATTCCATAGACCAGGGCACTCAGATCTCAAAGCAGGGTGCCCACAGGCACCCCTATCCCTCTCCAGGATATGTAATGGATTAGGTCTAAAATAGTACTTAATATGATCAACTTCAATTTTTAAACAATAATACCTAATACATATAGTGCAATCATATGTAATTTCAATTACATATATAACATTTAATATATCTAATGTATTCAATCACTAAACATAGAAGTATATTCATAATCCACTAGAACCATTGATAATGCAAAAATTTGTGTATCATTCTTTAAACATGTCATATTTACTCACTTAATAATACATAATATTATTCCATGTAAGTTTCCAATCATATAATCAATTAAGAGAAATAAACCTTTCATATAATTTTCTGATGCAAATCAAGAGTTAGTTAAATAATGAATACATCTCATGTATTTCCTTCCCGAAAACGTTACGAAACAGAATGATATTTTTTAGTTTTTTAATCAATTTAACAATAAAATGATATTTCGCTTAGTTACAATTTACCTATGCAATACATTGTAACATTTAATCAACGAAATTGAAAAACTAAATTTCTTTCAACATCACTCACCTTGTAGACTTAAATTACTCCATCCACAAAATGTTAGCAAAGGTCAATTTGAAAGAACTACCATGATATGCCTTATTTTCAACTTAATCATTTATTCCATTTAGTATTTGTATATACAAAATTCTTCCATAAATAGAAATCAAGAAAAATGATCAAATAACCCGCAAGATCAATTAGTATTTCACAAATAAAATTAATTACAATCAAAATATCTATTCACATTATTCTCTTCAATGCCTTAATGGAATATTCATAGAGACAAAAATAATGATAATAAAATAGAACAATATCAACCTCATTTTAAACAGCAATCCTTTATTAGAATAAGCCAATAGCAAACCTAATAATAAATATTCACTCTATATAACCTTCAAACGTGTATTTATATTTATATTATTATATTGTACTTAATATTGATAGTAGTTTTATTTTACTAAGGGAGCCTATATTTTTCCTTAAAGCACAAGTACCAAACATAAAAAAGTATGTAACTATCATCAACACAAATCATTACCATGTCATGGTAAAAGTAGGGCGAACTTATCTATTCACTGCCTTCGAGTGCATTAGCCTCAAATTTATTCCATCTACACTACAGAATATCTGGTAATATTAATAACCAATAACAAAAACATATATAATCCATGAGCACAGGCAAATGTTCGACAAAATTAAGGTTAATTACCATTTACCTTAATCAACCATAGTCAAAATTCCATACAACATAATGTCTTGTTTAACGAACACCCAACTATCATGAAGATAACACAATGATAATAAAAATGATTGTTCAATGATACTAAGGTAACTAAAAATTACCTTCATACTATCGAATGATCCAAGGTCAAACATAATAAATAGGTAAACCGCACAAAATCATCCCACAACACTCACAACGTTTACCTAAAAAGGAGGAAAAAAATGATACAATCGAACATCGAAGGCTATGAACTTCCAATAAACAAATAGAACAAATATATCATACATAGTACTAACCATACATGTATGTATTAACGATTACTAGGTTGAATCGACCTCCTTAACTAAATATAAAAAAAATTGACACTCTTGAGATAAACCTGATTTATTTTAATCGAGTTCATGAATACCCACAAACATGAAAACAAAATCATAGCAAAAATAATAAAAACAGGTCCACCCTAAAACGAAGTACCCAATATCTTTTTAGAGATTCGAACCCAATTAAATACTATCATTTTTCTATTACAGTAAACTATAAGCATGAAACCTACTCAAAAGACAACATCAAATTATCATACAAACATTAAATCACATAAGTATTTGGGCTTTAATATAAGGATTTGGTGTATCCATACATGTTAATAGACACCCAAGTAATTAGGTCTTTCATAAAATACACACCACACATTTCACAAAGGGTTTATATATATATATATATATATATATATATATATATATATATATATATAAGTCCATAAAAATACTACTCTCACGGTTATATTAAGTATTGTATCCTTCAACATATTTTATAGTCATACTATATTCAAACACAAACAAATGACAACACCCAAAACAAATTTTTAATAACATGTTCATCATGCTAATGCCATTATTATTTATCTCTTATATCATGATCATATTGTCCAAGCTCATGAAACCCAATTTTCCTATCAAAATGTGATCATCCAAACACAAGGTAAGTAGGTAACTAGCAATAATAATATATTCAGGGTCCACTTACCTCAGTCTCAAATTTTAGACAAGAAATACAAAGTAAAACAATCACAGTATTATTTACCTTGGTCCCTTTAACTCATTTGTATTCCTGTTTATAGTCATTGAAACAATTTGATATAACAACATATTGTGAAATTGTATAGGTATGAATTAGAGCATATGAAATTGTTAGGATTAGTCCAAAAATGAGAAAGAAAATTATATAATAGAATCCCAGTAATGATGATATACAAAGATGTTCAACCATTAGTGCACTAATCTCATTGTCGCAAGCATGCTACAACAATGTACATACATTTAGACCAAGAACATTAACCAAACTAGAATGTAGGCCTACTACAAAATTATGTCATAATTCCAACTCTCTTATCACAACTAAAAAAAAAATGGAGGGGGTGTTACATACCTCCCCCCTTAAAAGCATCATCTCCCTGATTATTTATTCCAACATATCGGAATTTAATCAAACCAGATAATAAGATACTTATCCAAACAATATAGCTTGAAACTTGTAAAAATTAAATTTTTAAAACAACTTTATGTTGGCTATAAAAAACAATTTTCCAAGTTTTGGCTCAGAAAACAAAATTAAAAGTAATTTGTCTAGTCAAAGAAATCGTATAGTATAATAAGTTCATATAAAAATATATGTTTTCCTGCTAGAACAGATGTGGGAAAGTAGTTTTTATGTCTTCTAGATTGTCCCAAGTTGCACTTTTTTTAGTAAATTGGTCCAATGAACCTTACATTGACTTATATCATTATAATGCATGTGCAGCTTTCGAGTTTCCTACACCCTTACAGGTTCAACCACGATGACCCCTAAGTCTTGAACTTATAAAGAATTCCAATTAAGTACATGCGACAAATTTGAAACATACTTTTTAAACAAGGAAATATGGAAAAAAACATGCATTCCAGCAAATGCAGGAGGCAACGCTAATCAGTAAGCCATAGGGATAATCACTTCAACGATTCAAAAAGTTCCAATGAAATGAGGTGACAAATTGGATGATTTTCCAAAATAAACTTAACTCTTTTTAGGTTTGACCCTTAAAAATATTTTATCTCTAAGAAAAAATTTCCCATCAATTCTTTTCAAATCTACATAACTCTTGTGCTTATCGGCAACATCTGTCAATCATTCCTGGAATAGTTTTACTTGTTCCATTTCAGTAATCATTTCAAGTCCTATTACCTCTATGTCTTGTACATTGGCCCAATTAATAGGTGTTCTACACTTTTGTCCATACAATACTTCAAACGGTACCACTTTCAGAGAGGAATGATAAGTATTGTTATATGTAAATTTGAAAAAAGGGAGATATTCCTCCCACTTGTACTATTGATCCATGTAGTATATCATAAGCATGTCTTTCATAATCTGATTTACCTTTTCAGTCTTCTCATCTATTTCTAGATGGAATGTAGAACTGAAATTCAGTTTTGTTCCTAAGGCTGCATTTAAAGTTTTCCAAAAATGTGAATTCATTCTTGGGTCTCGATTTGAAATTATTAGTTTAGGTACAATGTGTAGTTTAAATATTTCATGAGTGAATATTTTTTCAAGAATAAGTGAATCATCTTTCAAATTTCAAGGAATAAAGTGAGCTACTTGTGTCAAGTTATCAACTATAACCATAAGTACATCATATTTATTTTAAGACAGAAGGCCATGTACAAAATACATTCTTATCACTTTCCATTTATACCACAGAATTTTGTGAGGGTACAACATTCCAGCTAGGTACATATGTTCATCCTTAACATGCTAACATTCTCATAAATGAGACACATTATCAACAATGTCCTTTTTCATCGCTTTCCAAAAATATTGTTGTTTTACATCAATAATCATTTTTTTACTCCACGATGTCCAAAATAAGGAGCATTATAAAATTCAGTTATCACTTTCTTCCTTATTTCATTTTCCAAGGGTACATACACCCAATTTGCATACCCAAGGACTCCTTCATTATCAAATATAAATCATTTGTATCTCTTATCATTGGAATCTACAGCAAGCATTGTTTTTCCTTACTAATAATAATATTTTTTTATGATTTCTTTATTTACCTCATTTTAAAATTGAGTCCTCAAAGTTACAAGGGTGGAAATGTGCTTCCTATGATTTAGTGCATCCCGCCACTCAATTTTATTTTTCTTTTATATAGCTTATATCAAAATCATATTGAGACAAAAATTCTAACCATCTTTATTGACTAGCATTGGAGTTTCATTTAGTGAAGATGTATTTCATCCCCAGATGATTTGTGTTCAGCTCAAAGGGCTTCCCTACAAGATAATGTATATGTACTTCTAAAGCGTGTACAATGGAAGCCAACTCCAAGTCATGGGGAGCATAGTTCATCTCATGTACCTCAAGTTTGCTTCTCTCATATGCAATCACATGATCATTTTACAACATAACACCTCTAACCCCTCATTGGAGGCATCTATTACAACTATGAAGTCCCCATTGGAATCCAATACTATCAAAACAGGTGTTGTAGTAAGTTTCTCTTTCTGCAATTTAAATGCACTTTCACATTTATCTTTCCAAATAAATTTCTTATCCCTTTAGAATTATTTTAAAAACTTCTAGTAATATCCAACTAGTTCCATGAAGCTTTGGAATTCATGCACATGTTTAGGAGTTAGCCAATCAGTTGTAGCTGCAATCTTAGATAGATCATCATAAATTCCATCTTTGTTAATTATATGGCCTAAGTATTGCACCCCACTTTCATAAAATGAACATTTTAACAACTTCCCATAAAGTTTCCTCTTCCTCAATACCTCAAGTGTAATCCTTAGATGCTCATTATGTTCTTCAATGCTTTTTGAATAAATGAGAATATCCTCCAAGATTACAAACACAAAATTTTCCAAGTATTCTTATAAGATATTGTTAAATAAATTCATAAAAGAGGCTAGAGCATTAATTAATCGGAATGGAAGTATAGTGAACTCAAAGTGCCCTTATTTTGTTCTAAAGGAAGTTTTATGTATGTCTTATTCTTTTATTCTCAGCTACTGGTGCCCAGACCACAAATCGATCTTAGATTAAACTGATGCACCACGCATCTAGTCAAATAAATCATCAATCCTTGAAAGAGGGTGCCTATTATTAATTGTGGCTTTGTTGAGCATTCTAAATTCAATGCATAATCTAAGTGTTCCATCATTATTCTTAACAAAAATAACCAGTGCTCCCCAAGGTGAGACACTCGGCCTTATCAAGCCTTTTGATAAAATTTCATGAAATTGTGCATTAAGCTCAAAAAGTTTAGTAGTAGTCATTCTGTAAGGAGCCTTACAAATTAGCTTAGTTCTAGGGTTCATATCAATAGTGAAGTCAAATTCCCTTTTAGGTGGAAGACCAAGTAGTTATTCTAGAAATACATCGTTGTACTCACTTAACAACAGATGATCTTTAATAGAAATCTTACCATCTTCAGCTGATTATGAAATTTTAATAGAAAACAACACGTAACCTTTATTTTTAGCCTTTTTGAGTTGCATAGCAGAAATTTGTCTAACTAAAAATTATCTTTTTACTCCCTAAATTTATGTTTTTTTATAAAAATCATTTGAGCATATGATTCATTTGTCATAATAGTCTATACTTTATTTATATTGGGATATCCAGTTCACACCTATTATTATGTCATATGATCCTAAGGGTGCTACGTACAAGTCTATTTCAGTGGTGAAACTTGGTAGCTTCAATGTTCACAAAACAATCATTGGTCAAATTTATAAACAACATTATTACTGTATTGGAAAGTCTACGAGTTTTCCATATATTCATCGTTTATTTTTAATTTAGATGCTAACTTACTAGAAATGAAACATTAAGTAGTGCAAGTATGAAATAAGATAGTTACAAGAAGACCAAACAACTTACCTTGTACCTCAATGGGTGTTGTTGGTTTTACAACTTGTTTATCAGCTAATGCAACATGTATTTTATGTTGATGATTGTTGTCTATTTTTTAGGGAAATATATTACATAATGGTCCTGTCCACATAAAAATAATTCCCCAACAAGTCCATTTCTTTGTTCAAATTTAATTTCAGATTTGAAATTATTATTTTGTCCATTAAATTTGTGTCGATTTGTTTTTAAGTTTATAGTAGGGTTTGCTGCTGTAAATTTCTTTCCATTTTCTATTCTATCTCTAATTTTACTTCCAAACTTCTTCCATCCCATCTTTTTTGGTGCAATGGATTATGGTGAGTTAAAAACATTCCTTTTCTTCTCTTCCCTATGCACAGAAATATCCTTTAATTTTTGCTTCTTCTTGATTACCTTTTCTAAAACTCCTTCAATGGTTGATTTCCCATACACATCAACTTCCCCTCCAATAATTGGATTTAGACCCATTATAAACTTCCGGATGCATAATTTTTCATCAAATTACTATTAGGGTACCTACTTGAGAAGTTTTGTAAACTTCTCCTAATACTCGATAACCGTCATCCTTCTTGAGATAGAGTCTGAAATTTTTACATATTTTGGTTGTAGTATAACTGAGGTAACCAACCCTACCTAAAATATCCTTTTATCTGATCCTAGGTTACACTACATTCATTAGAGAGCTAATAGGCTCCCTAAACTACTCTGGTCTTTTCAAAAAAGGAAAAATATTTCTCCATTTCATTGAGCTAATTATCAACTACATCCCTTAAAGTTGTTCCATTAAACTTAGGCAGACTAGTTCTTTTTATATTGTTTGTCAGCTAAGTTTCTAAACGTGCTTTCTCATTTTCAGATGTGTTAACATTGGCATTTGCGGTATTAAGATTTGATGTGTTATTGTTATTTCCCCTATTAGGATCTTCAACATTCACTTTATTTTTAGGATTAGGTTATTTTAGAGGTAGCTCATTTCCATTGATGTCATTATCATTTTCAGTTCCCATCACCATTTATCCAAGAACAACAATATGATTATGTGTTTCCTGAAGGACAATGAGTATCTTATCTAAATTCTGTGTCATGGATTCTTCGATAACCAAAGGTGGATTATTAGCATCATGTTCCCTTGGCCTAACCATTTTCTGTTAGACAAGAATTTTATGTTTAGTTAGCAAATAGAATCAATAGGTCCAAGAGCTACAACCTTCATCTATGATACAAAAATATAATAACCACTATTAGGACTACAATTCAAGGTAATTTTTTTTATAATCATATGTCAATGTTTCCTTGTTCTAAACTAGCATAATTCAGAACCAATATCATCTAAATAAATCCATCTTATAACAATTAACCATGTGCATCTATACAAGTCAGATTAATTCCGATCCCTCATGTATTACTCTTTGCGAGTGTTTATAAAAGCTATACTATTGGTTTCCTTTTTTATGCATTGATAATCAAGTGACACTTTTTAAGTGTATACATGGGTATTATTTTTTGAAACCCTTATAGTATCCTACAGCTTAGATCTTGGTGAAATCAGGACAATGTAATCAGTAGCTTACACTACTTTGACCAAATTTTTAGAGACATTTATTCCATGCTCAGTTCCATGATAGTACATTCATCAATTGGAATTGGTATTTAACCATAACACTTAATTTCTATTATCTTGATTAGGATTAGATAGTGGAGTTATAACCAGTTACAATTTGCATTTAAGGTATAACTTAAAATCAACATGTATGGATAAGTGTGACTATGTCAGATTAGGATGAATATGGGAAATTCAATGTCTCCGTAATGATTTGCATCATTATGATTTAGTTACCTCTCCCATAGTCATCATAAGCTAACATAGGGTGCATAACAGTGCAGTAAAATCTACATTTGAACCTTCAACGATACTTGAATCTTGAAGTATTACAATCATCACAATTAGTGGAGGTTGGTGAGCTTACTCAGTATAGAAGATGTACCACAATAGCCAAATAATGACCTAAGTCATTAAATGGGTACTACGTAACAGCCACCATATCGAGTTCCCTTGTTGAGTTCCGTTAATTAAAAGTTCATATCTTATTGAGTTAAAAAAAATTAATTAAATTATGATGGTTTTTCCTGGTCTCAGTGATAATCACATTACGATTGTATTCAAACCTAAGGAGCTAAATGATAAATTCACGTATAACAATTACATGTCTTTGTTTCATTCCGTCATAATTATTACTCTTACTTTTTACAAATTTAAATCAGTCTACTGCATTAATTCCACACATCATATTTAATCCCTTTGCACTAGTAAAGTATTAGTTCTAGAATTGTACTCAATAAGATCAATTTCAATTGTTAAACAATAATCCATAATACATGTAAGTCAATCATATGAAATTTCAATTACACATACACCATATAATATATGTACTATATTCAATTACCAAACACAAAAGTATATTCATAATCCACTAGAACCATTGATAATATAAATATTTGCATATCATTCTTTAAACAAATCATATTTATTCACTAAATAATACATAATATTATTCCATATAAGTTTTGTTGACATTTTTTGCACCCTGTGTGGAAAAGGGTCAACTTGAAACTTTTAAGTTTCTCAGATTGATCAAGTCAGAGGTTTGACTGTGTTTGGGGAAACCACCTGAAAATAACATATAGATTTTAATTGTTTGGTTTTGGATAGTTAAAAGTCATTTTGGATTACAATTACAACTTGGGTACAGTTATAGAACTCCATGCCTCATAGATGCAGCCATTCCATTTATCACCCTGGTCAGAACTATGCAACGGCCGTAAACGACCATTACAAAGCTCTGAGGAAGACAAGAAGGGAAGCATGTATAAGACATGAAGTTTTGAAGTTGTGGACAAGGTATAGTTTTTACAAGTAGTTTGTATTTTCAATGAGAGACAATAAGGTACACTTGATTTTTAATTTATTTCTATGATTAAGTGAATTATTTAACTGTTTTGAGTTGTATATGTTCATTCATTATCCATACAAGTGAAAAAAAGTACAGAAAGAAAGGACATACATCTCATTACATGAAAATATTTTTCATTTATTCATGAAGAAAAATTATGTATATTTTCTCACACAAGCCATGAGAAATAACTAAAGGAAAAAACAATGCATATATTTATAAAGCTGAAAATGTAAGGAGGTAAAAGAAACTCGTCAATGCCTCGAGGATCTTTATTTTCTTTCTGAATTCATTGTTCCAGCTGTCCACTAAAACTACCTCATGGTGCCTAAAAAGGGAGTGTTGGTGCTCAAAATTGTTTCGCCCAATTTGTGCCCTTGGAAATTTATTGATTTATGGCCTCTTTCATTTTATCCTTCCCCATGATTGTGCTTAGCTGGTCTTTGTTGTCGTTTTTAGTCTGCCCCTGGGTATAAGATCGTGTATGGGTCCATATTTTTCTGCTAGTTTCTTTGTTCCCCTGGAAAGGTCTGTATTTTGAGTCCCCCCGTGCTCCGTCCTTTCAAAAACTTGCATTTTCCCATTCCCTCTATTGCCACAGTCAAAATTAGTGTTCTTGACGATTTTTTTTTGAAATACTCAAAGAAAATTGAATTGATGTGTCCCAAAGGAATGTATTTGAGTCTTGCACATTTCTAAAATCTCTGTCCTTGAAGAAAATTTTACTTTCAAGCTCAAATGGTCATTTCTCTGTGTTTTACGGTTTGAAGGGCATTTCTCCCGGTCAAATTTACATCATTGAATTGACAGGGAAATGTGGCACCTCTTGGTTGGATACGAATATGCTTAATACTTCAAAAATTCTATGAAAAGCCTCATTTTTAAAAATGTGTCCACATGGAGGAATGACACTCATTTGAAGACCTGCTTTTGGGATTTTCCTTGGAGTAGCACCGGGAAGACATGTGGAGGCTTCCACTGCTTGGCCCGAACTTAGAAATTTTTTATGCAAATGGATATAGTTTGGTAGAACAGGACACGTGGTGAGATCGCGCTCATTCAGGGTCTCTTATTTAGGCGCCATCTTAAATTTGTGCCATGGAGACACGTGGAGGCCTCTTCTCACTTTGCATTTTACTTAGACATTTCAATGGCCAAAAGGAGATTACCTGAAAGCATGACAAGTGGTGCCTTCCATTGAACTTAAAACATTCAGACATACCTCACCAAAGTAGAACACGTGGTGAGACCGCGCTCATTGAAAGTATCAAAATTTTGGGACCGCCTCAAGGTATGCCATGGTGACATGTGGCAGTTTAAAAATTCAAAGAGGCAGGGAGGCAAAACATCAGGGGCAACTTGGAAATTTTACCTCTTGTATTCAAATGACTCAAAGTATCAAAAAAGCCTAAGGGCTCGAGGGATATAGTCAATGTTTTTCCCGGGTCAATGGCAGAGGTGTAGGCTAGCAAGGGAAATGTTATAAATTTTCCTTCATGAAATATGATTAAAATATGAAATGAGAAGTGCTGCCCCTTAGCCAATCATATGAGAACATGTTTCTTGTGGGAGGGCGGAGCCACGGAGGAAAATTGAAAAATTTTCCTTTATCTAAAAAGATGCAAAATGTGTAAAATTGAGCCGCGACTCCGTATCAAGTCATATTGCGCCACATGTCAGACCCAAATAAAAAAGGTGGGGCCGCGGAGGAAATCAAGAAATTTTACAAATTTTCAAAAATTTATAAAAAGGTGAAAAGTGTCCCTGAGGCCTATTTTTCTGGGATCTACCACATGGAGGGCTCAGATTTAAAGATAAGAATAGATCAACAGTAGTTGTGCATTTCACTAGTTTGGCCGCCCTTTGAGCTCCATGAAGTTTGGAGATGCATTTTCTACATCAATCTTCATCAAATTTTTTACCAATTCATGTCATTTTGGCCTACAGGGTCTGAATTGATTGAATTGGGGGCTCAATTTGTGAATCCGAAGCACATTTTCAAATGAATTTTTACTATAATTCATGAAAAACGTGAATTACCAGATCCAAAGTTACAGAGTAAAAAATTGGGAAAGGAAAAGATGAAATAATGAAATGAAAGGGGTCTACATGCATGGGGAATGAAAAATGTGCTTCCACTTTGAAGAGTGATGAAATTTTTGTAATGATTTGCCTTTTGAAAGATCAACTGGAAATTTTTTGTAAGTTTGTTAAATTTCATTTTCCATAAATATTACAAAGTAAAGGTGCTTCGAATATTCAAATTTTGGAGGGAATATTTGAGGGGAAAAGTGAGTGAGTGAAAGTTATATATTGCATGAATTTTTCATGCAAATGATAGGAGAAACTTAGAATTTTCACGGGAAAATATGGGAAGAAGCCCATTCTCTGAGAAACCACCTGAGAACCAACTACTTTTACATCAAATTTTTATCATGTTAGGTTGGTTGCAGATGTATAACCACTAGGAAGCTCTGAGATTGTTCTTATAACATTCCCCTGCTGATAAATTTGGTCATTCTGGATTATTTTGTGTTGTCTCTTGGTAAAATTTTCATTTACTTATGCTTCAAAATGTTTTCAATTTGTGTTTCTTTCTCATGTTGCAATCTGGTGTTTGGAATTTCCTTTTGATCATGCAGATCTAATTTTAGTAACAACTTAGTGGCATTTACAATCCCAGAATCAGAAAATCTTTCATCTAATGAAGGGATAAACAAATTTAAATTCACTCTATTATCCTTGATATATATTTGATTGTAACCCTTTGAGGGTACCTTAGGTCTGATAGAATATAAATTTCTAAATGCTTTCCTGATTCATTTAACTCAAGATTTTATGAGAAATCATCAGAGTTTGTGTGGAAGAGTGCAGATCTGGGCTTCTATTTGATGCACATATCATAGTTAAAGGAACACCTTAACCTCTTTGAAGCATTTTTGTTGTCTGAGTCTTTCAAGTTTTACAAAGGTTCTCAAAGAAGTTGGCAAACTTTGGTTAGTCTTGTCTGAATATCTCCCACCCAAAAATTCATTTCAAATTAACTCATCCTACCTATAATACCCCTATATTGTATTGTGTGTCAAAAATAAACAATCCATTTACAAAAATGCACAAAGAAAATTAGGATCATACCATGTATTTAGTAGCCTTAGCCTTGTCTTGAAAGCATTTCCATGATTTAGTAGTGACAACT
The DNA here is from genome assembly GCA_019776745.2 of Taxus chinensis. Taxonomy (NCBI): domain Eukaryota; kingdom Viridiplantae; phylum Streptophyta; class Pinopsida; order Cupressales; family Taxaceae; genus Taxus; species Taxus chinensis. Next base: position 515,781,885 of record CM034156.1, on the reverse strand, counting down.
CTGTTGAGTTTAAATAATGGGAAATTGATCATGTTTTCTCAAGGCCATCTCCACACAATCTGTAAATTACAAGGATATTTTCACCTCCTTCACAAAAAAAAAGGCTACAATATAGGTTCTCTTACCTTGGTTGATATGCACAACCTAAAATAGTGAGGATTAGATCAAATCCTTCCAAGGTTCTACCCACTTATTCAAATCCTGAGTGCTAACAAGTCAGATAAATTACTTCCCCAGTTACAAAACAACATCTAAACCATTTATCTGCCTCTGAGTGTCTTGTAAAATCCATGATGCAACTCAAGTTGTGAAGGAGATTAAATCTGGGTACCAACACCTGAATGGCGCCACTGCCAGGGATGAAGAATGTAATATCTAGACTAATTTGTTAATCCACTTCCAGTTCATATTCTTTTGAGCCCGTCAACACTTGAATGGTGTCGTTGTTGGGGAAATTTTTCAGTATTTCAAATTTTCAAAATCTCTGGTAATACTTCTCACATATTTTATGTGCAAATACATTACTGAGCATCAATTTCTATTCAAATTTATTCTAAGGAATGAGAGTAGAATTTTGAGTTTGATATGTTCAAGTGTCTCCAATTTGTTGTTTCATACTTTACACAATAGTTGATAAATTGAGTGAAATAAAATCAAATCTGTTCAAGCTTTGCATAGTGCTAATATTTGTAGTCATTTGATAGATCTTCATAGTGCATTTGCACAAAATAGGGTGAAATTCCTTAGTGGTGACTCTTGTCTTTTATATTTTGATAAATACCAGTACCTTATCATACATTAAGTGAAGTGTGTCATATAAATCTGCAATCCTAGAAGGAAGAAGATCTCTCTTTAGGTGGGACCCAAGCAAAAAGCTATTTCAAGAATTTGGAAAGATGGTTTTAGAGGAGAGAAAAATTTGGAATGTTGTTGAAGGACAGACATCAAGAAAAGGTATATCCATTGTTGAGAGAGATCAGCCTTTGATAAAGGATTATCAATCTTCTTCCATTGATTCTGATTCAAGCAATCTTCTCATAAACTTGTTTACTTCCTAGTGAAGGTCCTTCTGCTATACCTGGTGAGTTCCTTCTTCAATATACACCTGTTTGTTTAATTTCTAGTAAAAATTTCCAAGAAAATCATCACCTAGAGAATACCAATCTTGTGAACCACATTCTTGATCCTCAAAGACCTCACACTCCTCATCATCTTGTGTCAACCCCAAGATCACCTCCACCAGACAACATGGCTCAGCCTTCACCTAGGCCTCCATTTGTGGTCAATACCTTTGGCCCAATAAATTTTAGGGGAATGGCTGGTTATCCTAATGTTGTGCCTCAGGATGTCGGAAGTAGATTTCCAAAGTTCCCAAGGAACAATGCCATAACAGGTGATCAACATTTGAAACTCTTTTTTAATATGATGGAGGATTTTGAAATTGGATTTGAGGATGTGTACAATAAATTGTTTTTCCACACTTTAGAGGATGATGCTAGGGATTGGTACAAGGATTTTTTGAATAATTCTATTGATTCATGGATTGAAATGAAAAATGCATTTAGATTGCAATATGGTGACAAGACTGATCCTAAATTCCTCTTATCAGAGTTTGAGAATATCAAGAAAAACCCAAATTAAATGGTCCATGTCTTCAACACAAGGTTTAATAAAAATTTGAGGAGACTACCGGTAAATTGAAGACCATGTGATGAATCTTGTTTGATAAAATATTTTGATGCATTTGACAAGAAGGTTGCATATTACTTGAGGGAAAAAAATTTTGGCAATTTAAGGCAGGAATTTACCATGGCACTTTAAATTGAGAACAATATCAAGGCTATTGGGAAACCTCCTAAGAGAGATGGAGCTAAATTTGTAAACCCTGACAAGCCTCAAGAAAACAAGAGTGTAGACTTGGAGGAAGTGGTGAAAACTTTTGTAGGGGCTGTCAAAGAGATTTCCTACAAGTTGGGAAGAGCTGAGAAAGGAATTTGCAAACTTAACAAGGTCAGCCTAGGCAACAAGCACAAGATAGATTTGGAAATCACCATAGGAATGAGTAGATATTTGATGACAAAGGTAAAGGACCTATGGGATTTGGAAATAAACAATCTCAGGCCAAAGAAATTAAGGTTGTGCCTGATCCATTAAATGCTAGAGTGGCTATTGTTGATGATGCAAATTAGATTGACTGGTGTGACAAATGTTTCTTACCCCATCTGCCATGTGAAACAGATCAGAAAATTGAAGAGGAAGTTGATGATTATAATATAGATGATGATGTTTGTATGATGGACTACCCTACACACTCATGTCAAGGAACAACATCTACTTAAGCGATAAGTGCATGGACTACTACTAGCTTTTGGGATTGCATCTAACAGGTACATCTTCTTCCTCCTCATGTTTTAGAAATTGATAATGTACAAGCCTTTGAGCTTCCCAATAATGATTTTGAGTACTTGAGGTCATTGATGATTAAGAAGTATGCTGGAGGTATACACTCAGAAGAAGATAGGAAGTATCTTATGAATGATTTGTGTTCCCAAGAGAAGGAGTATAATGTAAGAAGTAAGTCTGTAAAGGGAGCTGGGCTTCAGGCCAAGAATAAAACTCCATTGCTTTCTAATATACCAAAGAAGTTCCTAAGAAAGAAACATCTGCTAAGAGCCCTGGTATCCCAAGTAAAAGTTATGCTTCACTGCATGCTCAAAATATTAAAAACCTTGTGCCATCTGATGAAATTTCCAGTCCTCCTACTATTGTTTTTCCTAAATACATTCCCTATGAGATTTCACAAGTTCTGTGCCAAATCAAGTTTAGTGTTCCAATTGTTGAGCTGATTAGAATTCCTGAACACAAGAAGAGAGAACTTGAGTATTTGGGATTGAAAGAGGAGAAGGCTGCCATTAAAAGGAATGTGAATGTTGTAAAGGCTCCACTTGCTATTGCAAAGGTAGGAAAGACATCAGCATTGGAAGAATTTGGTGAACCATTGGAGGTATATTTGGGAACATCCTTGGTTGAATCTCAGCTGAGTGTTGATCCTTTCATCACAACTTTGATCATCAAGGACAGGTTGCTACATAATTGTATGTTTGACTTCAGGGAATCATGCAATGTCATTCCTTTAGAAGTCATGAATGAGTTAGATAAAAAAGTAACACCAACATATGGCAAGTGTACTGCCATGAATTCCAGGGAAGTTCCATATTTTGGGTGTGTCAAAGGTTTGGTGGTGCAACTTGCAGCCTATCCGTGTAAGAATTTGAAACTTGATGTTGTAATTGTTGATTGCCCTGCCAAATGGGGTATGTTATTTTCAAGAAAGTGGGCTTTAAGTGTTGGAGTGAGTGTCCAAATGGATATGTATTTATCCACCATTCCCATTGAAGGTAGCCTTGTAAAATTATATGGAAAAAATAAGATGTTGCATCTAATTGAGGATCCAAACAATGCTTCTTAAGAAGTATTATTTGTTGATGTTGATGTTGATGTTGATAATTTACTTGGGTTTACTGATTGTAAGGAGCACAAGATGGATCAGTCTAAGTGTCTTGAAGAGGTAGGATCACCATGGACCCTACTATTTGATGGATCTTGCTCCAAATTTGGAAATGGTACCGGTGTTGTTTTAATCTCTCCAAGTAATGAGGAATTTGTTTTATCCTTCAAAATTAACTTGGAATGCACCAATAAAATAGTTGAGTATGAGACATTACTATTAGGGATGAGGATTACTTGGAAGTATGGTGTAAAATATGTTGTTGTAAAGGGATATTCTGAGTTGGTTGTCAAACAAATTAGAAAACTCTATGCAACAAAAAATTAGTGGATGAAACAATACAAACATGCAGTTTGGGATCTGATTGAGATTTTTTATTCCTTCAACATTCTTCATCATGACAGAGGTTTAAATATGATTTTTGATAAGCTGGAAGTTTGGGGTCTAGATTTGACAATTGTACCATTTCTCCATATTGTGAATATGATGTAGAAATACTCACTAGGCCTGTAGTCCTTGCTAACATCAAACATTGGCAAGTATTTGATGATGATGCCCAGGTTCAGAGGTTTTTGTAGAACCAAGGTGATTTTTTGGATCAGCATATTGATTTGGAACCATTGGTGTGTAATGTTGATCGAATTGGGGGCTTAATTTGTGAATCAAAAGCACATTTCAAATGAATTTTTACTCTAATTCATGAAAAACATGAAATACCAGATCCAAAGTTATAGAGTAAAAATTTGGGAAAGGAAAAGATGAAATAATGAAATGAAAGGGGTCTACATGCATGGGGAATGAAAAATGTGCTTCCACTTTGAAGAATGATGAATTTTTTGTAATGATTCACCTTTTGAAAGAACAACTGGCAGTTTTTTGTGAATTTGTTAAATGTCATTTTCTAGAAATATTGCAAAGCAAAGGTGCTTCGAATATTCCACTTTTGGAGGGAAGATTTGAGGGGCAAAGTAAGTGACTGAGTGAAATTTATATATTACATGAATTTTTCATGGAAATGGTCGGAGAAACTTAGAATTTTCACAGGAAAATATGGGAAGAATCCCATTCTCTGAGAAACCACCTAAGAACCTTTTTTACTCCTTTTGCATCAAATTTGTATCATGTTAGGTCGGTTGCAGACGTATAGCCACTAACAAGCTCTGAGATTGGTCTTATAACATTCCCCTGCTAGTAAATTTTGTCATTCTCGATTATTTTGTGTTCTCTCTTGGTAAAATTTACATTTACTTATGCTTCAAAATGTTTTCAATTTGTGTTTCTTGCTCCTGTTGCAATATGGTGTTTGGAATTTCCTTTTGATCATGCAAATCTAATTCTTGTAACAACTTAGTGGCATTTGCAATTCCAGAATCAGAAGAGCTTTCATCTGATGAAGGGATAAAAAAATTTAAATTCACTTTTCTTTCCTTGATATAGATTTGATTGTAAACCTTTGGGGGTACCTTAGGTCTGATAGAATAGAAATTTCTAGATGATTTGTTGATTCATTTAACTCAAGATTTTGTGATAAATCATCAGAGATTGGTGGAAGAGTGTAGATCTGGGCTTCCATTTGATGCACATATCCTGGTTAAAGGAACACATTAACCTCTTTGAAGCATTTTTGTTGTTTGAGTATTTCAAGATTTGTAAAGGTCCTCAAAGAAGTTGGTAAATTCTAGTTATTCTTGTTTGAATATCTCCCAACCCAAAAGTTATTTCAAATTAAATCATCCTACCTATAATACCCCTACATTGTATTGTGTGTCAATAAAAGAATACAATCCATTTACAAAAATCCAAAAAGAAAATCAGGGTCATACCAAGTCTTTAGTAGCCTTAGCCTTGTCTTGAAATCATTTCCATCATTTAGTAGTGACATCTCTATTGAGTTTGAATAATGGGAAATTGATCATATTTTCTCAAGGCCATCTCTATACAATCTGCACAGTATAAGGATATTTTCACGTCCTTCACAAATCAGAGGCTACAATATAGGTTGTCTTACCTTGGTTGATAGGCACAACCTAAAATAGTGAGGATTAGATCAAATCCTTCCAAGGTGCTACCAACTTCTTCAAATCCTGAGTGCTAACAAGTCAGATTAATTCCTTCCTCAGCTACAAAATGATATATAAACCATTTATCTGCCTCTGAGTGTCTTGTAAAATTTTTGATGCAACTCAAGTTATGAAGGAGATTAAATCTGGGTACTAACAGGGAGAAGGAAATGATCATCAATAATGAGCTCAGGGTTTAATTTAACTCTTTATACTTCCAACTTCAGAAATTCATGCATTCAAAAGTATAATTATTAGATGAAGCGGGGAAATCAAGATAATAGTTTACAACTTGCAAAATTTAAGTTATCATGGAATATGGTTACAAATTTTCTATTTCAAAAAAAAATTATAAGCAACAAGTAAATAGTTCATATATAAAAAACCAACCATTGGTGACTTTTGAAATGACAAGATCTTTCAAGTACAGAAAACAATTTTCAAGGATCATTTTTTAGCATCAAATAAAACCTTTCAAATCCATTTCAGTGTTCAAAAATACAACATTTGAGATAGAAAAAGAAAAAGGTTCTAAAGGTTTAATGATTTCAAAATTACAAGCGCAAAGCAATCAATTACAGATTCAAGATTGATAGATTGATGGAAAAAGAGGTACCAGTTATCTAATTCGAATAGAAATATATCCAATCAGGAACCAAAAACAAACCCAAATCAGAGTTTGGAACAATTCACCCGCAAATAACAGATCAAAACTAGATATCAAACCTTGATGAAGAAAATAGTTCCAATGCAGTTTTCCACCTTCACAAATTAACTGAGTAGGCATTGGCGAAATGTAGGCCATTGAATATGCCAAACCCTCATTTTAGTTTCCAAACCTATGTTTTAATCCAAACATACATTGTTTCAGCACAATAAACGATGTCTAGGTTACAAAGTCAGATGCAAATCATACACGGTGACCATTGGAAAAAAATACTAGAATCTTTCAATCGAGAAGAAACCTAGAAGCTTGAATACATATCCCTTTCAGGTATGCAATGAAGTAAAGCTTCCAACACAGTACGTCTCTATCTGAATAGCTAAAATAAAAGATCCAATAGGTAGAAAATGATATTGGCATTCAAGTAGGTAACATACAAAGTAAGGCCTACAACAATAAAGGAAACAACCTTGGTCAAAACAGAATCCATGTGCAAGTTAAGATATAGCTAAACATGCATACTATTCAGAATAACACAATAGAATGGTTTAAGCAACCAAACACCTCATATTTTAGAATGTACAGTTGAGAAGGGATGATTCATAATTTATTGCTAAAAAATAATGACACAACCTACTTTCAAAACCCTTGAAATGAAAACCTTGCTAAAGAAGTCAGAGGCTCAAGTGAAGAATGAATTAGAATGAATCATGAATCATAATTTATTGCTCAAAAATAACGACACAACCTACTTTCAAAACCCTTGAAATGACAACCTTTCTAAAGAAGTCAGAGGCTCAAGTGAAGAATGAATTAGAATGAATCATGAATCATAATTTATTGCTCAAAAATAACGACACAACCTACTTTCAAAACCCTTGAAATGACAACCTTGCTAAAGAAGTCAGAGGCTCAAGTGAAGAATGAATCAGAATGAATCATGAATCATAATTTATTGCTCAAAAATAACGACACAACCTACTTTCAAAACCCTTGAAATGACAACCTTGCTGAAGAAGTCAAAGGCTCAAGTGAAGAATGAATCTTCGACAGTGCTCTCAAATCCATAAAAGTAGTGGGTGAATACAGGAATTTTACTAGAAAACAAGAAATTCGGAGCTCAGTAACCTTCTAAATGGTGCCATGTTGCACTCAAATGGAGATTCATACAAACCAGATATTCAAAATGAGTAAAAAATTGTGAGATGCACAAGAACAGTGCTATCTAAACATCAAAAACCTTGCCATTTTTGCAAAGCATTCGAGTCACTAGTTCTAACGAAAGACAATCACACCTAGAAATGTGTAGTTTCTACTTGATTGAGGAAGATTTAAATGGAAAAAACAATGAAATAGAAAAAGCTCAATCCAAAATCTTACCCATAATAGACTACGTATAAATTTTTTAGTATCAGATGGGTTTTCAGTCATAAGTATTGAGAAAATTTAGAAAATATAACTCCACATTGTGTTTAGTAAATACAACAAGCCATACCCATTTTAGAGTAACCAAAGCTCGAGCTCGGAAATGATTAAGAATGGTGTCATAATGTGTTAAAAACTAAAATTACCCACTTCTAGAAGCATCGAATAACCTCATAAAATAATAGAGCAAACGATGCTACATAGTGAATAATGCTCAGAAACACCAATGTGCATCAAATCATGACAACCCTTATCAGGAACAATACTAACAAAAATAGTGCAGAACCCAAATTTGGGGAAAAACGGAAAAGTAATAGAGAAAAAAAATACCCATATTTGCAATTGAATGGCATTCTTATGCAAAATAATACCTAAATTAGGGAAAATAAAACACAAAGAAGCTTACTAGTTTTACAGATATAGAGCTCCAAATGTGCCCTAAAGGTCGAGCTCCTTACATAGATAATGGTGACCCAGTTTTTCTTCACCAAGGGAAAATAAGATTTTTTCCAATAAAAAATAACTAGATCTTTCATTACAAAAGCACATTAAGAAGTAAAGCTCCCTTTACATACCGTAAAAGGAACTAAATCGAGCTTCAGCATTAAAACGATGGCAGCTGCATAAAATTCCGTAGAGTTTTCCTAGATCAAATGAAAACAATTAGGGTTTCCTGTATTTCTCCTCCTCAACACGTTGAATGTTACTTCACTCAACCATGGTTATCAAACAATGCACATGTCATGCCCAAGAAAACCCTAACTCACCTTAGGTTAGAATTCCCACTGACATTACACAAAGGGTTAATTCATCATGGGAAAGGGGAACATTCTTTCTCACTTAAATTATCATATTTGACCTTAAACTTCAAACCATAGTCAATGTCCTAAATGATCAAAAGGGGCTGACAACTATACATGTCAGAAATGATCACCCAAAAGTAAGAGTTTCAAAGAATAAATCAAGTGTTGCCCAAAATCGATAATCTGACAAGAAAATTGCAAGGCAGTGATAATCAAAAGGTTGCAAACCATATAGTATGCCATGTGTGTATACAAGCGGGCCAAAATAATTGAATCATGGTAATATTCTAAGTCCACAAGAGTGGCCAAACCCAATGAATATAAGTGCTCAAAATCACAGATGGTCCCTGCTATTGGAAGAGTTGTAGATGAATTACAATATGTTATTCATGTGACCACTAGAAGACAAGGAATGTCAACATCAGAACATGGGCTTGGAGATGGTCCCCATCAAATGGATATTTGGATGTATTATTATAGAAAGTATTACAATTAATGTAATTAATTTTTCTTGCTCACAAGAGTATTTTTACATGCCTTCATAAAAGGACATATCAACAAGAGGACAAAATATGCATGCACTAGGAGGACACTTGCTCATCAAGAAAGATTTATTATTAGCAAATTATTCACCCATGCTTTTCCTAAAATAGAACAGTCAACTACAGTTTGACTGTGATGTAATCAAAGGCTATTAATGCCTCTTTGTATTAGTTTTCTTTATTTTATTCTAAATAAAGGATATAAATAGGATGCATGGGTGAGTACAACTTTATCCTATTTTTAGGAAAGGTGGGTGAATCAATTTCACTATATATTATGTGCCTTGGCAAATCACAAGGGGGGAATTTTTAGATATAGGAGTGTTGTAAAAAAAATTTGCCAGTTTTTCCCTTTAAATGTGTATTATTTTCTACCTTTCTAATTATTTTGCCTTTTGTATGTTCCTATTAATCTTGTGAATGTTAATTCCCTGATTAATCATCTTACCCTACAACAAATTTTAGTAATTTCTGCTAGATATTGATGTGCATATTTAACTTAATAGTGTTGTTGTGATTCTTTTCCCTCAATACATCTGACTGTTTACCTTTAGTATTCTACAGAAAACTATTGTCCTGCACATCAAAAATTCATTCCATATTAATTGTGCATGTACTCATTCAAAGACCTCATACAAGTTTGGTGTATCACCTTAGTTTTAAATCATTTTACAGTCATCTTTTACCCTTAAACCCTAGAAAATCAGTTTAGGATACATCAATAAGTAACCGGACTTGATACTAGAGACTCATGTCAAAATAGGTATACCCAGAGACCTTAGGTGTTTCCATTGTATCTATGAAAGAGAGAGATAAAATTTTCAAGCTTAAAACACTTGCATCCATCTCTCTACAGGATGCACTTTCGAGAGATAATATTTTTTGGAATGTCCGGTGGGACGAGGACTAGAAACTACTATTGATGCATTTTGAAGATTCAAGATCCAAGAAGAACTTGTCCGGTGACTCTGTGAATTTGGTTTCAGATCAGTACAACACTTTTTCAACATCATCAAATTTTCAGCTGCATTTTTTTAGGTATATTTTCAAGAAAATTAGATATATTTATTTGTTGTTATCATCCTTTTTTATGAGCAACAGACTTGTTTTTCATAGTTTCAGTATTTTATGAGGTCCTACAGCCATGAACCCTCATTTCAGTAGTACTATCAGCCAAGCCAGTAGCCATTTTATCTAATTTCCCCTTCAGACTAGTTTCATAACACCTATCAGAATGAATACCCTTATGACCCAAACCTTGGAAATCCGTATGATTGTCAATATGATGATCATTATGTGGTTCAAAGTCAAAGTTATGAAGAGGGTTATCCTAAATGTGAAAGGGGAAGAGATCTTAAAATTTAGTTTAATGAACTTAAGAAATCATTTTTAGTTGTCAAGGAACTATATAAGAAATCATTAGCAGTGAAAAATGATAGGCATCAGGTTATGGAACCTATCAAAAGAGTTTTCCCACTTACATTCCCTATCATAATTCAATGCCTATATATTCCCCTTTCCAGTCAAAGCAGCCAATTCATCAAATTTTAAATTATCAGGCTACTACAATTCCTTCTTTTCCTACCACGCAATCATGCATTGAACCCAAATTAAAGTGTCCAACTTGGCATTCAGATGTTGTCCTAAACACAGAGTTTGTACCCCAACCTCTCTATAAAATTTTTCCAGTTAATGATGAAATTAGTCCCACTCCTCCTTTACTCATACTTGCAGTCCAAGAAAAAGAGAATCATAATATCATTAAGGAGGGACAACCAACTAAAGAAAACAATAGGTTAGATTTTTTATGGAACATAGAGCAATGGGCTTATAAATTTCAATTTGGTCATACTCCAGAATTAGAGGATCAACCCATTCAAAAGGTACAGTCCAATTTTTCAATAGATCTAAAGAAAATTAAAGCACCATACTCCTACAAACTGCTAATTCATCCTAGTTGGTAGAACCTGAAGGAAAATTGCAAATAGTTTCCGAAGATAAATCAAATGATCTAAGGGACAAGCACTCAGTTTGTAGCTTATCAGTTTCCATGGTTGATGAACAAAAGGAAACAAATTAGCTTTAGAATAATCATGATAAAATTGTTGAGTGTGAAGACCCTCTTTGCACTGCATACATGGAGATGGTTGTGTTATTAGGGACTTGCAGTGTTTCACAAGGACTATTAGATTATACTTCAAGTATTTGAGAGTAGTTATTTTTTATTGAGGAAGGAACGACATGTTCAAAGAAAATTGTAAGAAGGGATAGAGTGAAAAAAATTGAAAGTGTTGGTGAAATGTCAGTCTTGGTAGTAGTGGATCAGCAGATTGAAAAGGATGAAAAACAATTTGAAGACTCTAAAAATATTTTCAGACAGTTTAAAGAAGGAGAACAACCATCTCATCATCTTCATGATGTTCTGATTGATGAAATACAACAACTTGAAGAGGCTAATTTTTTTTTAGCTTAGTTTAAGATTGTCACATATAATATAGAACAGTTTATAGAGGTAGATAAACTCTCAAAACAACATTAAAAACAACTTCAGAAAGAACCCATGATAAAAAATAAGGTTCATTTTCAGTACAAGACAAGAAGATTAACTTTTCAGCTATTTGGAGGCCATGTTCTATTCAGTATCTTACTGGTTGACAACATGCCACAGAAATACCAGAATTCATACTCGTATCAGATCCTAAGAATGGGCATCAGATACTCAACAATCAGTTCTAAAGCCCTTCAGAATAGTTTGCAGATCAATTAGAAAGATTATTTGTGTTTTTGGCTAAGTTTTGGAACAAATTCAAGGTACACTTCTCATTTTCATTTCTTTCATGCTACTTGTTTTGCAAGCTGAATTCATCATCTCAATTTTGGAGAAAAGGAATCTATTTTTCACTACATGTCTCAGGTTTTATTTAGCCTCAATTTGCATCTGGTTAATATAGGGTAGATTAGGATTTCCTTTTCAATAATTGTAGTTCATGCACATTGCAGTTTTCAATTCAATAAGTGGACCTGTGCACATGATCTGGTTCACTAGATCCTTTCCAGTTTTAGTTCATTTGGAAGGGTTGGACCTTCATAAAGGCATATTTTGGTTACATGTTTTGGACTCCATTCATAATGGATAAGAGCAAGGCACTAATATATAAGCTAGAAGGTAGCTTTCCCCATAGGATTGCAAGAATTGTTGACATTTTTCATACCCTGTGCAAAAAAGGGTCAACTCAAAACTTTTAAGTTTTGATCAAGTCAGAGGTTTGACTATGTTTAGGACAACCACATCAGAATGACATACATATTTTAATTGCTTGGTTTTGGAAAGTTGGAAGTCATTTTGGATTAAAATTACAACTTGGGTAAAATTGTAAAACACCATGCCTCATAGATGCAGCCATTCCATTTTTCACCCTCTTCAGAACTGTGCAACGAATGTAAATAACCATTACAAAGCTGTGAGGAAGACAAGAAGGGAAGCATGTATTAGACATGAAGTTTTGAAGTTGTGGACAAGGTACAATTTTTACAAGAAGTTTGTATTTTCAATGAGAGAAGATAAGGTAAACTTGATTTCTAATTTATTTCTATGATTATGTGAATTATTTAAGTGTTGCACTGTATAAGTTCATTCATTATCCATACAAATGAATAAAAGTATAGAAAGAAAGGACATACATCTCATTAAATGAAAATATTTTTCATTTATTCATGAGGAATAATTGTGTATATTTTCTCACACAGGCTATGAGAAATAACTGAAGGAAAAAACAATGCATATATTTATAAAGCTGAAAATGTAAGGAGGTAAAAGAAACCTGTCATTGCCTCAAGGAGGTTTCTTTTCTTTATGAAATCATTCTTCCAGCTGTCCACTGCAACTACCTCATGGTACTTGAAAAGGGAGAAGGAAATGATCATCAATATTGATTTTAGGGTTTAATTTAATTCCTTATACTTCCAACTTCAGAAATTCATGCATTCAAAAGTATAATTATCAGCTGAAGCGGGGAAATCAAGATAGCAATTTACAACTTGCAAAATTTAAGTCATCATGGAATATAGTTACATATTTTCTATTTCAAAACAGAATTACAAGCAACAAGTAAAGAGTTCATATCTAAAAAAATAACCATTGGTGGCTTTTGAAATGACAAGAGCTTTCAAGTACAAAAAATAATTTTCAAGGATCAAATTTCAGCATCAGATACAACCTTTCAAAGCCATTTCAGTGTTCAAAAATTAACAATTTGAGATAGAAAAAGAAAATCGTTCTAAAGGTTTAATGATTTCAAAAGCTCAAGTGCAAAGTAATCAATTACAGATTCAAGATTGACATATTGATGGAAAAAGAGGTACCAGTTATGTAATTTGAATAGAAAGATATCCTATCAAGAACCAAAAGCAAACCCAAATCAAAGTTCAAAACAATTCACCCATAAATAACAGATCAAAACCATATATCAAACCTTGATGAAGAAAATAGTTGTAATGCAGTTTTTCACCTTTACAAATTAACTGAGTATGCATTGGAAAAATGGAGGCCATTGAATATGCCAAACCCTCATTTCAGTTTCTAAACCTATGTTTTAATCCAAACATACATTGTTTCAGCACAATAAATGACATCTAGTTTACAAAGTCATATGAAAATCATACACGGTGGCCATTGGAGTAAAATACCAGAAGATTTCAATGGAGAAGAAACCCAGAAGCTTGAATATGAAGCCTTTTCAGGTATGCAAGGAAGTAAAGCTTCAAACACAGTTCATCTCTATTTGAATAGCTAAAATACAAAGATCCAATAGGTAGAAAATGATCTTGGCATTCAAGTAGGCAGCATACAAAGTAAGGCTAACAACAACAAAGGAAACAACCCTGGTCAAAACAGAAGCCATGTGCAAGTTAAGATACAGCTAAACATGCATACTATTCAGAATAACACAATATAATGGTCTAATCAGCCAAACACCTCATATTTTAGAATGTACAGTTCAGAAGGGATGATTAAAAATTTATTGCTCGAAATGAATGACATAACCTACTTTCAAAACCCTTGAAATGACAACCTTGCTAAAGAATTCAAAGGCTTAAGTGAAGAATGAATCATAATACATAAAATCTTTGACAGAGCTCTCAAATCTAGAAAATTAGTTGGTGAATACATGAATTTTCCCAGAAAAAAAGAAATTCGAAGCTTGGTAACCTTTTGAATGGCGTCAAGTTGCACTCTGATGGAGATTAATACAGACTAGAAATTTCAAATGAGTAAAAAATGGCGAGATGCACAAGAACAATGTTATCCAAACATCAAAAAACTTTCCATTTTTGCAAAGCATTCGAGTCACTGATTCTAACGAAAGACAGTCAGAACCAGAAATGTGCAGTTTCTCCTCGATTGAGGCAGATTTAAATGGAAACAAAAATGAAATAGAAAAATCTCAATGCAAAAGCTTACCCAGAATGGGCTAGGTATAAGTTTTTTAGTATCGGGTGGGTTTTCAGTCATAAGTATGAAGAAAATTTAGAAAATAGAACTCCACGTTGTGCTTAGTAAATACAAAAAGCCATACCCATTTCAGCATAACCAAATCTCAAGCTCGGAAATGAATAAGAATGGTGCCGTAAAATGTCAAAAAATCAAAACACCCACTTATAGAAGCATCAAATAACCTCAAAAAATAATAAGGCAAACAATGCTACAAAGTTAATAATTCTCGAAAACACCAATGAGCATAAAATCATGGAAACCCTTGTCAGTCACAATACCAACAAAAATAGTGTAGAACCCATATTTGGGGAAGAATGGAAATGTAACAGAATGGTGTTCTTATGCAATTGAATGGGATTCTTATGTAAAAGAATACCTAAATCAAGGAAAATAAAACACAAAGAATCTTACCATTTTTATAGATATAGTGCTACAAATGTATCCTAAAGATCAAGCTCCTTACATAGATAATGGCGACCCAATTTTTATTCACCAAGGGAAAATAAGAGTTTTTCCAATAAAAAAGAACCAGATCTTTCATTATAGAAGCACATTCAGAGGTAAATCTCACTGTACAGACCGTAAAAGGAACTAAATCGAGCTTCAGCATCAAAATAATGGCAGCCGCATAAAATTTCGTAGATTTTTCCTAGCTCAAATGGAGCTCAATATCAAATTAAAATGATTAGGGTTGCCTATATTTTTCCTCCTCAATGCATGAAATGTTACTTCACTCAACCATGGTTATCAAACAATGCACATGTCATGCCCAAGAAAACCCTAACTCACCTTGGGCTAGAATTCCCACCGACATTGCACAAAGGGTTAATTCATCATGGGAAAGGGGAACATTCTTTCCCACTTAAATTATAATATTTGACCTTAAACTTCAAACCATAGTCAATGTCCTAAATGATCAAAAGGGTCTGAAAACTATACATCTCAGCAATGATCACCCAAAAGTAAGAGTTTCAAAGAATAAATCAAGTGTTGCCCAAAATGTAAAAGCTGACAAGAAAATTGCAAGGAAGTGATAATCAAAAGGTGGAAAACCATATAGTATGCCATGTGTGTATACAAGGGGGCTAGAATCATTGAATCATAGTAATATGCTAAGTCTAAAAGAGTGGCCAAACCCAATGAATATAAGTGGTCACACTCACAGGTGGTTCCCACTATTGGAATAGTTTTAGATGAATTACAATATGTTATTCATGTGACCACTAAAAGACAAAGTATGTCAACATCAGAACCTGGGCTTGGAGATGGTCCCCATCAAATGGATATTTGGATGTATTATTATTGCAAGTATTACAAATAATGTAATTAATTTTTCTTACTCACAGGAGTATTTTTTCATGCCTTCACAAAAGGATAGATCAACAAGAGGACATAATCTGCATGCACTAGGAGGAGACTTGCTCATCAAGCAGGATTCATTATTAGCAAATTATTCACCCATGCTTTTCCTAAAATAGAACAACCAACTATAGTTTGACTATGATATAATCAAAGGCTATTAATGCCTCTTTATATTAGTTTGCTTTATTTTATTACTTTATTTAATAATAAATAAAGGATTAAAATAAGATGCATGGGCGAGTACAACTTTAGCCTATTTTTAGAAAAGGTGGGTGAATCAATTTTGCTATATATTGTGTGCCTTGGCGAAGCACAAGGGAGGAATTTTTAGATACATGAGTGCTGAATTAATTTTCTTCTAGTTTTTCCCTTTAAATGTGAAGTATTTTCTACCTTTCCAATTATTTTGCAATCTTGTGTATGTTCCCATTAATCTTGTAAATGTTAATTCCCTGATTAATCATCTTACCCTGTTGCAAATTTTAGTAATTTGTGCTAGATATTTTTGTGCATGTTTAACTTAATAGTGTTGTTGTGATTTTTTTCCCTCAATACATCCAAGTGTTTTCCTTTAGTATTCTTTAGAAAATTGTTGGCCTGTGCATCAGAAATTCATTCCATATTAATTGTGCATGTACTAAGTTAAAGACCTCATACAAGTTTGGTGTATCACCTTAGTTTTAAATCATTTTATAGTCAACTTTTAACCTTAAACCCCATAAAATTAGTTTAGGATACATCAATAAGGAACCGGCCTTGATACTGAAGACTCACCTCAAAATAGGTATACCCACAGACCTGAGGTGTTTCCATTGTATCTACGAAAGAGAGAGATAAAATTTTCAATCTGAGAACACCTGCAACCATCTCTCTATAGGGTGCACTTTCGAGAGATAACAAGTTTCAAATCATATAATCAATTAAGAGAAATAAAACTTTCATATAATTTTCTGATACAAATCAAAACTTAGTGAAATATGAATACATATCAATTATTTCCTTTCTGAAATAGTTACAGAAAAATGAGTTGATTTAGCCTCTTAATTAGTTTAATAGTACAAATATATTTCGATTAATTACAAATTAACTATGAAATACATTGTAGCATTTAATCAACTGAATTGAACAAATAAATTTATTTCAACATCACTCACCTTGTGGACTTAAATTACGCCATCTGTAAAATTTTAGAAAATTTCAATTCAAAAGAACTAGCATGAGAAGTCATGTGTTAAACTTAATTGTTTATTCCATTAAGTTTTTGTATATATGAAATGTTGTGATAAATAGAAATCAACAAAAATGGTCTAATAACCCACAATATCAATCAATATTATATAAATAAAAGTAATTACAATAAAAATATATGTTCACATTATTCTTGTTGGGCCCCTGAAATATTGGCTAAGTACAAAAGGGCACGTAGGCGCGCAAGGACTAGTTGAAGAAAGGTGTGCAAGGAGAAGGCACGCAGGAAAGGGTTTAGGGTAGGGTTTAGGGAAACCTGTGGTGCGCACGTGGAAAAAGTCAAGGTTCCAGAACTTAGCCATATTGGGAATTTTGGGCAGGATATGAGGAAAATTTGACCAGAATGCGCATATGGAGTGGATAAGGTGCCAACCTAGCGACATGCTAGCAACTGAATGAATATGCCCTATGGTAGAGGCTTCTAGAAGGACATCATGGCATGGAGTGCCGAGCTCAGGCCTAGAGGAGCATGTACTCCTGGAGGACCACATTTAGACAATTGGAAACATATCTGAGGCTGCAGGAGAATGAGTTGGCGGATCAAAGAGGCTATATATACAATGCCTGCAGAAGTAAAAGACACACCTTAACATGTAGAGAAAGGGTGGAGCTATGTAGAAATACTACAAGGACTCTACTAGTTTGGGAAAATAAGGGTAGGAAAGAATGTATCAGGGGTTGGGAATTATAAATTTTCTTTTGTAGGCCTAGTTATATGAGTCTAGTTATAATTCATGACTACGGTCTACCTTTCTGTGACATTCTGTAATGGCCTAACGAATGTATGAAGGTTACCAGTTGATATGAATATGAGCATTAATTTGATACATACATCCTTCTTCATAGTTCTTTCTCATTTATGTTTATGGAATAGTATGAATTATTAAATGATTTCCTTTCTGTATTCGTGTAATTTCTTTTATCTGTTAAAGTATTTTATGTCTAGAATAACTACAAGGATCTAGATGTCGTTCTAAGCTCTATGATGCTTGTATGTATTATTTCCTTTCAAAATATATGGCACTCAAATCATAGATGATTTTTCCCATTAAAATCACATAAAATATAGACTAAGTGCCCGTGTGTGCCTCGGGTGATAGCTCAGCACCCACTGGGTGATAGACCAGCATGCATGGGATTTCTTTCCTTTGTGATGGGGGTAAAAATGACTACATCTTGGTTCTATTTCCGGGACCTCTTTTCAAATTTGTAGTGGGAAATGACATACATCATGATCTGGGTAATGAGTAATGACATAATGTTTAACTCTGGAAAGTGTTGAATCATGGTTCAAGAGCACGAAGGATGAATTTTCGAAGTTATTCAACACTAGACCTGAATTTAATGCACGTAGGTGGGTAGAAGAGAGCCTATACCATGATTTATATGAAACATTTTTCTGTTGTTTCCCAGTAGAACTATATGAATAGCTCTCAGAATATATACATCTAGATCAAGCTGGTATTATAGATCATGCATGTGGACCTAAGAAGAATACTAGAAGTTACAGGATGCATATATGATGTGGAATTGTGTTGTGGATCATTGGTGGAAAGGTCTATTGGCTAGTTACACTCTTGAGTATGTTATTTCCACATATTCTTGTCTGGAAATTGTTGAGTTTTAATTTCTGCGGGAGCCTAGAGGATCATTTCTCCATGCTATCCCTTTGGAAATGAAGATCTTGATTATTACTTTGAGTTTAGAGGCATTTCCAATGGCTAGCTAAACCATTTAGAGCTTTGGGTTAGGAAGCTGGGGTCGAGGAAGATGGTATATATTATGATGGAGAAAGAAAAGGAGGAGAGACAACTCAAGTATAGCAAAGCGCGTGAAAGGGAGATTGATAGACGACGCGAGGCTGCAAGTGTGATGAATCTATGGAGGCAGATGTTATGGGAAGGAGTTGAGGTTCATGCAGAGGACATGGAACCTGAGGAATATGTGCTACCTCATCTTAGCAAGCATGTAAGATAGACCCCTTTGACTTCTGATGAGAGTTCATCATGTGGAGAGAGAAGATTCGTTGGCACGTATCTGAACCCACCCAGTGACCAAACCATCGCACTTGGTTTTCCAGATCAAGGAAGGAGTATCATTGACCCAATTGGTATCAGTGGAAGTGACAGATCTGTTCCTAGGAGATACAATTTTTCAGTACTCACTTCTATGGCTACGCATATTCCAGTATTTGGCGGAGTCTTTAGACAAGGAGTAAGTATACAAGCCTTCGGTCTCACGTTTGGGAGTGGCGCGGGGTACAATAGTGGTAGTAGGGAATTATCACAGACCTTGGTGCATAGTTCAGTGGAACCTTGGGGACACTTGACATGACTACTACAGGACCTGGTGGTTATGGTGGATCTGGTGGGTCGGGAGGAATAGGACTTGGTGGGACTAGTGGTTTTAGTGGATCTGGTGGCTCAAGAGGCATATGACTTGGTGGATCCAATGGCGGAGGAAACACTGGAGGGAACCAAGGCTCTGGCTCAGGAGGATAACAACCTTGAAGTGGAAAGCTAGTCATTTTACAACAATGTTACAGGGGCACGTGAATAACTGGTATAGGAAATATGACCCTCATCAAATAGTAGTGGATTATACTGCTTTAAGGAATGCCTTCTTGGTAGAATTCCACATCCTTGAGTTTGGAAAAAAGAGCATCAACGCCCTGAAGGAGATTCAACAGGGAATGGCAGAGAGTGTGCAGGAGTATGATGTGTGCTTTAAAATTATCTTATCTAAAGTATCATATGATATTCACCCTTCACAACATGCTCAGTGGTTTGTTAGGGGGTTAATCACACCTTTTAGAATGGCCTTATCTCATACAAATTTCATAGACCCACGCAAGGTGTTAGAATATGCTCTGTGCACCGAGGCTATTGGCAGTGTTGACACTAGTATTAGCCCATTTTTGGAGGCTCAAATTACTACTATGGCTAGGCAGCTAGGAAAGTTATCTGCAAACTCAGCCCATGAGACTCATAGTGGTTTATGGTGTACAAATTGTGAAGTAGAGGGGCATGTCAAGCATAGTTCCCCCAGAGGATAGTATGCGTCATGATAGTAGACTATGAGATTTGTCATGGGGACCATGATGCAAGTAGATTGAAAGATCTGAAACAGATTTATACAATAATCTTCTTCAATATAATATTCCTCACTATATTCATTCAGGTTTGTATTATAGAATATATAGAATAACTTGTTCCTATAATTTAGGAAACAAGTATAAACACTAACTCCATCAAGCCTATTTACGTGGGTGAGTACAACCTACTCAACCACTACACAAGCCAACAAATATTAGTTGTTTATAAAACAACTAATTACAATAGTAATTTCTTTTACATTTCCATAATTAATAATAAAAAAACTATATTATAATGTGAAGCACTAAACAAGATATTCCTAACATTCCCCCCCTTAGTGCGAACATGGTAGAAAAACATCCATACTGTCCTCTGCAGTATGCTCACCCCTGTGGCATGTCCAACTCTGTGACTCATGACCTTGATCCAAAAGAAATGCTTGCTCCTTCCATGGTTTTAAACAGGCTTACCACAAACCTTGACGTGACAGGAACCTCATCAAATATCGACCTCAGGTGGTTTTCTGGATCCTCCCACAAACCCTTTCAAGATCCATGAACTGACTTACTCTGGTGTTACTGTTCACCACTATTCTTATACATCAGGGAATTATGTAGGAAACACAACTGGAATATTACAAAACCACACAATAGAAGAAATACTGAAAATATTTCACATTACTTCTTATAAGAATCGTAATTTTCTTAATCATAGTCTCTATCATTGATCATTGCCACTCTATCTCAAACAACATAGAAAACTGCCACTGCCATTGGAAGCTTTCCTTGACTAAGTTGTTTCAGGTACAAAATGGGAATGGAACATTGGTATGTATTCCCCCCCACAATGTGAAATTCCACTCATATAGATACTGAGAAGAAAAATTCATTGAAGAACATACTTCTGAATGGATTTTGCTATTTAGGTCTTGTTGCACATGGTCACTAATGCTAGTGAATGTATTCTTCTAGCTGACCATATTCTAATGAAGTATGGTATTCAGAGGACCAAGTCAGTTAGAGGATCACTGACAGTCATCTGCGCTCCAACACAACTTTCTTTCCAACATCCATCAAATACCACACAAAACAGGAACACTACAAATTGAAGCACATTGAGAAAATGGAAACCACACTGAAAATCATATATTCACACCATACATATGCCACCACAGATTCTGCGCGTCCCCATCATTGGTGGCTGACGAGAGGTCGTTGTTCGACCTCCTTCCTTTGTTGCCTCCTTCCTCTATCTTCATGCTGCTAGCTCAGCTGGATTTGATCATGGAGCTCAAATGCATATCAAAGGATATCAGATTCCACCAATAGTGCGTCCAGTTGAAATACAGGAAAATTTTTATTTATTTTTATGAACTTGTACTATGACTCAATTTATTTATTTTTATAACGACACAAAAAAAAAGACACAACTTATTATTCACCTAAACATACTATTCGAAATGAGATAATAAACAAGGTGATAGTAACTCAAACTTGATAAGACGAAACTTAACTTTGAATAACTACGTGAACTAATAGTTTATAATATTCACCTAGACAATATGATGGAATTAACATTGACATACACATTGATGTCTTACAATGACAATAGGACAATACTTGACTAAAACGTTTGACATAAAATAAAAGACCTATTTGAAACTCTTATGGAAAGTGTGTTAAATGACATATTGAAAATAACACAAATAAAATTATTGACTTATTCGAAGACAATAGAAGATCGAAAGACAAATATGACACCCTAACTTTAGAAAATAGATTTGTAATATAGACTTATTACAAATCGAACACTAAAACCTATAACCATGCAATACATTGAAACGAACTACACCTTTATATTCAAACTTTGCGCACTAATACTGGTTGGGTGGATCTCAGAGTGTGAGGTAGATGTCAACGACTGGATGCAACTCAACACATGGATCATGCATTAAAATTTGAACCTATGAAAGTTGAAATGCAAATGGTCGACCACTGGTGGAGAAGAAAGACGAATCAAACAGAGAGATCTAAACGCCATAGAGACTGCAAATTCTTGTAGATTACAACTATCAAGTGAAGACCATTTTTGAGATTTAAAATACAAACAATTTAAAGGTACGTGATCAATTTCAGTGTTGTGTGGATAATTGGTCGATGCAAGTTGAGGCAAAACAAGATATTATAGGTTTGCATTTGATGTTATCACGTTGATGCAAAGATTAACATTTGTTGTGCTAGACACCTTCCTCCAAACATGTCAGTGGAAATGAATGCAAGTTGAAGCTAAAGCAACCAAAGGAAATACTCATACCTATATAGATTATTAGTTGCGTCTGTCCTAAATAGATCATAACCTTCTGAAGATGGATGCGTAGATGTGAATAATGGAACACCCAACTGTTAATAAAGTGTCCCAACATGGGCAATTATGAAATGAAAATCCATGCTTTTGTAATGATGATTCTGATCTGGCAGAAGAAATATGACTATTCCAAATAAAATACAATTGCATTTTTGGAATTTTTAATCCAATGTAGAGTCAATGATCACACAGGGCCAAGGTGATGCAAGAATATTTTAATAGATCCCTCAGAGAATGTGGATGATGGCCCTCAAAAAATGGTAAATGCCAATACAAACACAAAACTATCATACAAATCTGTAAAACTTAGACATCAACAAAAAATAATATAGTAGATGTAAATGATTCAATAATGCGGAAGCTTTTCTCCAAGAAACTACAAAATAAAGCTATCTTAACTTATACCAACAAAATGGCTTCTCATCGAGAAATCTCCATATACAGGGGCAAGAATGCAAATATAGCAGTGCCTCATTTTCCTTTTAATTCTCCATAATACCCTTTCTCTAAAAATGCTTGCTCCGATACCAAATGAAAGCTCTGAAATAGATTTACACAATAATCTTCTTCAATATAATATTCTTCACTATATTCATTCAGGTTTGTATTACAGAAATATAGAATAAATTTTTCCTATAATTTAGGAAACAAGTATAACCACTAACTCCATTAAGCCTACTTACGTGGGTGAGTACAACCTACTCAACCACTACACAAGCCAACAAATATTATTTGTTTATAAAACAACTAATTACAATAGTAATTTCTTTTACATTTCCATAATTAATAATACACAAACTATATTATAATGCAAAGCACTAAACAAGATATTCCTAACATAGATGCCCCTTGTTATAATGCGTAATTCAGAAGAATGTATCTTGCTACTGTAAGATCTACACCTCTACAACCCATGATACTAAGAATTGTAGGCTTATTGATCAGATCCATGAGGCCATTGATCGTGGGGTGTTCCAATCTAACATTGCCAGTAGTTCTAAAGGTGATGATCATCGTTATGAGGAACATGCATATGGAGACACGCAAGGAAGGGGATTTCATGGAGGATTCCATGATCATGGTAACCGCAGATGAAGAAGTGAGTTACCACGTGGAACTTGTTTTAATTGTGGGTCCACAAAACATTACAAACAAGAGTTTTGGACCTATTACAGTGCTCATGGTGCGGTAAGAAACAAGTATGAGGAGTTCCCTGAGTTATTTGAGCACATGAATCAGTAGCAATAGAAATAAAAAGGCGCGACAATGGTAAGCATTAAGAAGATGGACGCACAATGGATGCCACGAGTAACATGTGATGTAGGCTTAGAACCTATTTTGGTAACCACAAGAGTAGAGTCCGCATACAAAAAGGAAATACCAAGGCAGAGGACTCTGGTTTCAAGAGAAAAAGTGATGCATGGAAAGTACCCATATCTTGCTCATCAGAAGGAGGT
Organism: Taxus chinensis; assembly: GCA_019776745.2. Classification (NCBI taxonomy): domain Eukaryota; kingdom Viridiplantae; phylum Streptophyta; class Pinopsida; order Cupressales; family Taxaceae; genus Taxus; species Taxus chinensis. The sequence continues at coordinate 515,757,863 of CM034156.1, read as the reverse complement.
ATATCAAGATACCATGGATGTCATTCAAATTTTACAAGGTTAAATCTAGTGTCTAAAGGAGAATTCAAGGAGGGAGGAGAAAAAGAGGAAGGTCGAGGTACCAAGAGATGATCTAGATGAGGTTAGAGAAGTATGTAAAATGCTAAGGCAAGAGAATTTTATTTCCTTTCTAGGAGCATTGTTGAGGGAGAAGGTAGAATGTGCCAGAGAAGAGCGCGAGAGGCAGGTTCTGCATGAAAACCTTCCCCCACACATCCTTGACTATGATAGAGAGATCATGTTGAATGTAGTAGTGGATGGATGGTTGTTGAGTAATATCCTCATTGATACAGATGCAAAGGTCAATGTTCTCACACTAGATGCTTAGCATCAAATGGGAAGGCATGCATTACAGCCATCTTTAAATGTGTTGTATATGGAAAACAAAACAAAGGTAATGCCCATTGGTGTCTTAAAAGATAGGACTATCACCATTCAGGGAGCTAAGTTTTCTGGGGACTTCAAAGTCTTAGCACTCGCTGAGGAAGAAAATTTCCCAACACTACTTGGGCACCCATAGTGTTACAAGAACAATGCAGATCTTTAGTTCAACAAAGGGTACATCAGATTTTAAAATGAGGAGGAGTGAGTCATCATACCCCTAGCTGATGAGAAGTCAACACCCTATACTGAACCCTTGGGAGAAGAGGTCCTGGATAGAATATATGTGCACTCAACTAGGGATCCAAAGATAATCCATTATACCAACGAAGTTATCCATTTTGAAGATGCTCAGTCAGTAAGTGACACCACCAGTCTAGCATGTGATAATTGGGTGTATGGGACCTACGAATTGATTGAACGAAATTTAAGAGGATCGGTGACAAAGGTGACAAAGACACACATAGTCAGGAACCTAGGAGGAAAAGAGCTACCTAAGTACTCAGGAGGGGCCTCCCTTGAGGTCTTTTTGTAGAGAATGGAAACTTAGTGGAAGGAAGAAAATGAAAGAAGAGGAATGTTAAGTTACGTCCTACGAGGAATTGCTAGGCACTGGTTGGCGACACATTGGGATAATCTATTGGAATGGCATGAAGTGAGAATTTCCTTTTGTGTTCGTTTCTCTAGAAGTAATGCATCCACTGCCATCAAGGACTACCATGGTAAGGAGCCCGCCTTCTTTCCAAGTGTAAGCCTATTCAAGGACCTGGAGGGAAGGTGCAGAATATTTTCCATCGTCACTCTGGGTGCATAAATTGTATTCTACACTGCAAGGATGTGCATGCGTATGGCACATACATTCTGAGACATGCCTCCAAAAAGGAAATTTGCAAGAACTAGCGGCTAACCTAGTTCAAAAATTTGAGTATCGAAGTACTAAGCCATCAGTTGATAAGGCATTGTAGATTGCTAAGTGCCTTACCATGGGGGATAGTGCCATGGCAGAAGATAGGTTTTTGGACGTGCTTGGTGAACTAGGATTGGGGAAGCACTTTGAAGAACAGGAAATAGAGGAGGATCAATTCACATGAGCATGTGTGAAAAAGGAGAAAGGAAATCTTGTTTATGTGATTGATGGGGAGGAAGCAAAAATTTTGGATGTTAACCATTCTGTAGGGATGCGCGAGGTAGTGGATAGTGTTGATACTTGTGCGCGCACCTACCATGAACCTTTAAAAACTAAAAAGGTTAACATCAGCTCAGGAGAAGAACCTAAGGAAGCTATCATTGGAGATTACTTGTCGGAGAAGGAAGTCTCTAATATCATTGATCTTTTGTGCAAATTTGAGGATTTATTTCCACGTGGGTACCATGAGCTCAAAGGTGTCCACCATTCATTTGGGGAAATGAGGATAAAGCTGAAGGATGGTGCACACCTGATAAGGAAGAGACCCTACCTAATGAATCCCAATTTTTGTGTGAAGGTAAAGGAAAAGATAGACAAAATGAGAGCTTTTGGGATCATTGAAGTTGTAGAAGAATCGGAATGGATATGCCCTATGGTAATCCAAATCAAGAAGGATGGACGAATTAGGATCTGTGTGGATTATAGGGATTTGAACGCAATGTGTTTCATCAATCCTTTTCCAACCCTCTTCATTGAAGAAACTTTGGAGGGATTTGCTGGGTGTAAAATCTATTCCTTTACGTATGGATTTTCAGGGTACCACCAAGTCTGGATTGCAAAGGAAGACCAGGAGAAGAAAACTTTCACCACTGAATGGGGAAGTTTTGTATACACGGTCATTCCATTTGGGTTGAAGAATACGCCTACTATTTTCTCACGCATAGTGGTACAAGCATTCCAGGATTTCATCCACAAATTTCTATAGATCTATTCAGATTATTGGACAATGTATGGGCTAGTAAAATACCATTGTGATAATATGAGGTTGATGTTTGAGAGGTGTCGGTAGTTGAGGATATCCCTTAACATTAAAAAAATGTGTATTTACTACCCCCTTTGGAACATTTTTAGGGCATATCATATGTAAGGAGGGCTTGCTAGTAGATCCTGCCAAAGTTGTTGTGATTGTGGGATTGGGGGAGCCTACTAGCTAGAGTGCAATGTGCGGGTTTCTTGGACATGCGGGCTACAATTAGAAGTTCATCAAGGGGTATGCTAAGATCACCACACCTTTAGAAGAATTTCTTAGACATAAAATTTCCTTCCATTGGGGAAAGGTGCAGTAGAAGGCATTTGATACATTGAAGGATAGGCTTATCACCGCGCCCATATTACATTTTCCCTCTTGGGATAAGCCCTTCCATGTTTATGTAGATGCCTCCAGAATGACCATTAGGGCACTGCTTTTACAAAGTAGTGAGGGAATTTTTTATCATCCCCTATGCTTTGTAAGAAGGAAGTTGACACCAACAAAACAAAATTATACTAGGACCAACAATGAAGCATTGTCAATGATCTACACATTTCACAAGTTCAGACAGTATCTGCTGGCAACTCCCTTTATGTTTTACACTGACAACATGGCATTGAAATACTTGGTGAACAAGCCCATTCTACAAGGGTGTATATGCCGGTGGGTGCTATTATTCCAAGAATTTGAATTCACGGTAGTTGTGAAGCCGAGAAAGAGTAACTGTGGACCTGATCATTTGTCGAGGATTGATTCAGGGGAGGACATACAGAGCATTGAAGAGATAATGCCAGATGCACAACTATTTAGGTTACGGCACACACCCTCAGATTTGGAGGAGATTACAATATTTCTAAAGACAGGTGTGGCGCTGGAAGGGATGAAGACATTAGAGAATAAGCAACTAGCGATATAAGTCGTGCCCTACATGTTGATCAGTGGGGACTTACAAAAATTAGGATGTGATGAATTTTTACACAGGTATGTACTAGAGCATGAGCACCTCACCATCATAGAGGAAGCACATAGAGGAAGTATAGGTGGACATTATGGAGGTGATGCCATTGCATGTAAAATATTAATGGCAGGCTTGTGGTGGGAACGTCTATATAAGGATTCCAAGGACTATTCTATAGTGTGTGACTACTGTCAGTGCATTGGCAAGCCAGGAAGAAGAGATGAAATTCCTTTGTGCCCTATTCATAGCACTAGACCTTGTAAGAAATGGGTAATAGACTTTGTAGGCCCTATTGCACCAGCAGTGCATAGGACTGGATCACGCTACATAATCACTTGCATAGACTATTTGACAAGGTGGGTAGAGGAAACCCTAACTAAAGACTACACAATAGCTACAACAGTAAGGTTTTTGTGGGGAAACATTATCACAAGGTATGGATTCCCTTTAATTTTAACCAGTGATAGAGGTACACATTTCTTGAATGAGGCCGTGAAGATCATGTTAGCATAGTTCATGGTGGCTCATCATAAGACTACTCCTTATCACCCACAAGCAAATGGAACCGCAGAAGCGTTTAACAAAATACTAAGTCATACCCTGACAAAAAATTGTGATCTCAGAAGACAAGATTGGGATGAAAAGGTATCATATGTATTATTGGCTTATAGGATAGCTTATAAAAGGATGAATAAAGCCACGCCATTTCAATTGGTGTTTGGTGTAGAAGCTATTCTTCCGGTTGAGTTCATGATAGCTAGGTTGGCTAATGAGCAAGCATTGGAAGAGATAATTGAGGAATTAATGAAGCTGGATGAAAGATGATCACTCACCAGGTGGATCCAAACAATAGAGAAAGCAAAGAAAAAAGCATGGCTTGATCGCCACATTAAAAAAAAGAAATTTGAGGTTGGAAATATGGTATTACTATATGATTCTAAGTTTATGTGCCATCCTGGAAAGTTAAAAGTCCATTGGTTAGGTCCGTACACAATCTCGTACGTCCTTGATTCGGGCGGGTGCCAGTCACAAGCGCTGGATGGAATGAAATTGCCTGGACACTTCAATGGAAGTAGGTTGAAGTCCTACTATAAATAAGCATTCTTGGTGCTTGTAGATAAGGTAGTATTTCCAGATAATTTAGAATTTCCTTTAAGCAATTTCCTTTCGCATTGTTTTTTTGTTTTGCACCTTGGGCACCAGTAACCTTGTTACTTTTTGATGGTTTTGAATGTGTAGAGGGTCACACATCATTTAAGTGTGGGGTGGAGAGATGTGAAGGAAAGTATGAGTAAAGTACCAAGGAGGATTCTATTGAAAATCCCAGTTGAATGGCCTTCTTGAAAGAGGTGCATGAAAGAAAAGGTGGAAAAGGAAGGTTGGTGTCAGGATATAGCTACTTTTAGATCCCATGTACAGAGAAGGAAGAATCACATAAACAACACGAGGTAGGCGAGAGAAAAAAATCATGACAGAAGAATTTCCTTCGACATAGGTGATGTGCGCGCAAGAGTATCTTGTTAAGACAGATTGGTTTCGCACCAGAAGGTTGGTGATTATCTACGCAGGTTGGGCGCATAAGTTAGGGCACAAAAGTGAGGCTTTGTTTGAAAAATCTGATTTAAATGTAAAATTACGGTGGTAGGTGAAGTAGCATTTAATGCTTAAAAGTGGGAAAAAATATAAGTAAAGGTTCAGACATTTCATTATTCACTTTGCGTATAAAGAGAAAGAAGCGCTTGTGTATATTTGCAAACTAGGGCTTCCAGAACTGGTCGGTGTGAAGAAAATTTTGAAAAGTGTGAGTGTGATTAACTAGTTGGATTTGCAAACTAGAGAGAAGTGATTTCATGGGCATAAGAGAAAAAGTGAGAAGACGTCATTTGCAAAGGAACTATCCTAGTTAGGGTTTGAAGAACTAGGGCACGACTTTAAGGGATTTTCTTCACAAGTTCGAGATCTAAGATTGGAGGGAGTGGAAGAATAGAGTAATAGCAAGTTATTGAAGTGATAAGAGAGCCTAAGAAATGGCACCCAAGAAACCAATTGGCACACCTAAGAAGGGAAAGGGCAACAGAAAGCAACAAGAAACTGTCGCGCATACAAATGAAGAGTGGTACGCAGAAATGCAATACCCAGATGGAGTATTTCTAGGAAAGTAGTGGGAGTCCCATTTGAGAATAATGTCTATAAATTATTAAAATCATCATTTGAGAACAATCGAGAAGGATATGGCACTGGAGTTAGTGCACCAAACAAATAAAAGGACACAAGAGGGTCTACCCATCTATGATGATGATGTAAAGGTCAAGTTGGAGAAGTCAGGGTTATTACAACTCTTTGAGTTTACCTAATTTGGGAAGCTTAAGCAACTTTACCAATGGTTGATGTCACTCGTACACAAAGACTACTTCCACTTTGCAAGGTGTAAGATGCACATTACCTCACAACTCATTTTGCATTTCACAAGCCTCATCTATAAAGGATATAGTTTAGAGGATGACCTAAGCGACAAAGAGGCAGTTAAGGAGGCTGTCACCACCTATGCATACAAAAATGGGTCGAGGTACTATGGTATCTTAGACATCAAGGAACCAATGATGAATATGGCCACGCACCTTGTGACAAAGTTAAATGGTCAGGAGAGATGGACCTAGGTTAACAAGGCATTATTGCATGTTTGTAGGAAAATTTCAGAGGGCACCATCTACAACTTATTTGCATTCATCGCAGATGATATTGTCAGCAGTGAAAAGGAATGTGAAAAAATACTTTCTGGTAATATCCTATTAACCATTGTGTTTTCAGAGATTGGAGTACCAGATGTTTCGGAAAAATTCATGTGGGAGTACCCTGCTGAGGACCCTTCACCTGTGAAGAGATTTGAAAATTATTCCTGTGACACTATGACGGCCGTGCACAAGGCTCACTTGGAGAAATGGTATATACACCTGAGGAATGCATTCAGGGTAGAATGGAGGATTCTTGAACAAATTCTAGTGGCCATTAAGGGAGAGGTAGAGTTTGTTGTGTACCAACATTTCTGCCTGGGAAGATTCAAACTAATATATAAGACATGGAGCCCTTGGTGCTAGCTCCATTTTTCCTTCACAGCTCAACACTTCCAAGTGGGAGTGAACAGGTTCAGAGAATCCAAGAATCTAATGTTAGACCTTGGAAATATGGACCAGGACCATAGGTAAATATGTAAATGGTTGTTCTACCCCAACAAGTGCGCATACATGGAGAGGTGCATGTCACATGAGGTCCAAATGGTGAGGCCCATGACCTTGCCCATTGTAAGAGGATCTGCGGCATGCGTATACCTCTGTATAAGACCCAAAGATGAGAAGGCAACGTACCTAGAAAATGAGATATCCATACCTGAGAACCCAACTAGCAAGAAGAGACCTGCGCCCAGGCAGGAGGAAAAAGAGCCAGAGAAGAAAATACCAAGTGTGGTGGAAACACAGGTAATAGGCTCCCCTGGGACAAGCACCAGAACCAACATGTACTCACACAAGAAGAAGTCCATAATCAAAGAAAAGACTCCAGAGCTAGAAAATCTATTAGACAAGGAGTCATCAGAGGAGGAAAAGACAGAGTCACCTACACCAGAATCCTCGGTTAGGAAAAATCACAGGGTAGAAGAAGAAACCAAGAGTTTGGAGAGGTACACAGGTGAAAAGGATGATGATGATGATGAGGAAGATGGGAGTGAAGAAGATGATCCTAGAAGAGAACAAGAGCCACCCATCTTCGATGTACATGACTCAGAAGAAGAACATAGAGAAGAAGAATAGGGGTTCCATTTCATGTGGCGCAAGGGTAGCCAAGAGAGGGAAGGAACGCAAGACATAGGAAGAAGTGAGGTGGTCAGTGCGCAGAAGTAGAGGACTCCAAGCCTTACACAGGAATAGATAACTAAGGTAGCAGAAGAAGAAGTAACAAAGATCATGGAGACCCTGGTAGAAGAGGAGTTGGAATGAAACGCTGAGCTGGTATTGAATGGGGATAAGGAAGAGAGCATAGAAAAGGACCACAACAGCACTGGAGGCCCCACACTAACTGTATTTATTCCTAAGAGCACATGCATGGGAGGAAGGCACATGGATGAGGAAATGCCATGGATGGGTTATATTAATGACCACACCAAAGTGTTGCGCTCTCGGTTCTAGAGCACAATTCCAGTAGAGGATCTCGTGGCAATGTCATCTTTTGGTAAGGAGGCTACTTACCCACGAACAAGGAAGATGCTTTCATGGGAATTTTAGTCCCATCTTGATGAGCCAGAATTTGAAGTAAGCAATGGGGAAATCATAACATTTCCATAATCAAAATAAGACAACCTATTGGTGAATGCTCAACAGCTCTCAGATGAGCAACTGTGCAGCGTGCTCAACAAGGTCTCGATTGAGGTCGAAGCTAGACTCTTTGGGTGAAATGATAAAATCAAAGATCTAGAGGATGAGATGAAAAATAAAGAGGAAGAGCTAGCTGCAAGGACAAAAGAGATAAGCCAAGAGAAGTCGATCAATTCCTAGTGGCAACGAGAGTTAATGAATGAAAAGGCTAGAGTGCACAAAGTTTACAAAAAGGTGGAGTCCATTATAGATGCCATAATGCTGAAGCATCCAGACCTAGCACCTACCGCACAGAAGTATGTAAATGCCTTGAAGTGCCTGGAGGAATTAACAAGAGCCCTCACCATGGAGAGGCAGCCGCTAGCTTTGGAATCTACATAAGAGGTGTCTGCATAATTAGAAAAGGTGGACAAATTAGAAGTCGTGGTGCTCATAGCAGAATATAACAAGGTCCATGTTGATGTGAAGATTTCCTCCCAAAATGTTGAGGCCACGTAGGACAACTACACAGAAAGGCATAAAGTGGCAAGCATGTTGGTCACCAGGGATGAAGTGGAACTTAAAGAGTTCCAGGAGATAAATAAGGGAAATAGAGCAGAGTGGGAGAAGATCCTAGCTAAGGTCGAAAGGAAATCTGAAGCCATTGAAACCTTAAGGGGTTTAATCAAAAATTGGTTAAAGGAACTATACCCACAGATTACATGAAGGATGGATGCGCTGGAGGATATAGGCAAGGAGTTAGAAAAGGTTGTTGACACAATGAGCACACAAGGGGATGGGCTAGGTTTTGAATAGGTGAGATCCTTGGTGGGTGATATTTTCCAAAGAGTGTAGAACGAAGTCAATTCCTGGAACAAGTTGGAGGCTGACTTACAAAATGATTTTCCTATTTTATTACAGTGATGCCATCATTGTCCCATTATTTCTTCTTTCCCATATTCTTCATCCCCATATTCTTTTTCCAAGGTGTAAGCCTGTTATGATTCCTTATTCATTTAATAAGTGTTTATGCGGGTGAAGAACAGGTGTAGTGTGGGGTGATGTTGGGCCCTTGAAATATTGGCTAAGTACAAAAGGGCACGTAGGCGCGTAAGGCCTAGTTGAAGAAAGGCGCGCAGGAAAGGGTTTAGGGAAACCTTTGGTGCACATGTGGACAAAGACAAGGTTTGATGACTTAGCCATATTGGGCATTTTGGGAAGGATATGAGGAAAACGTGACCTGAATGTGCATGCAGAGTGGATAAGGTGCTAGCCTGGCGATAGGTTGGTCCCAGAAGGAATATGCCCTGCGGTAGAGGCTTCTAGAAGTAAATCATGGCACATAGTGGTGATCTCAGGCCTAGAGGCGCATGCACTCCTGGAGGACCACATTTAGACACTTGGCAACGGATCTAAGGCTTCAGGAGAATGAGTTGGCGGATGAAAGAGGCTATATATACAAGTTCCTGTAAAAGTAAAAGACACACCTGAACACGTAGATAAAGGCCAGAGCTCTGCAGCAATACTGCAAGGACTCTGTTAGTTTGGGAAAATAAGGGTAGGAAAGAATGTATCAGGGGTTAGGAATTATAAATTTTCTTTTGTAGGCCTAGTTATATGAGTCCAGTTATAATGCATGACTACGGTCTTCCTTTCTGTGACATTATGTAATGGTGTAATGAATGTAATAAGGTTACTAGTTGATATGATTACGAGCATTAATGGATTCATATACATACATCCTTCTTCATAGTTATTTCTCATTTATGTTTATGAAATAGTATGAATGCTTATATGATTTCCTTTTTGTATTGGTGTAATTTCTTTTATCTGTTAAAGTACTTTATGTCTGGAATAACTGCAAGGATCTATAAGCCGTTCTGAGCTTTATGATGCTTGTATGTTTTATTTCCTTTCAAAATCTCTCACACTCAGATCATAGATGATTTTTCTCATTAAACTAACATAAAAGAGATACTTGGCACCCGCGTGTGCCTTGGGTGAGCACCCAATGCCCACTGGGTGATAGGTCGGCATGCATGGGATTTCTTTCCTTTATGATGGGGGTAAAAATAAATACAATTATATTCAATGCCTTAGTGCCAAATTTGTAGAGAATGATATAATGAGAATAAAATAGAAAAATATCAACCTCATTTTAAACAATCATCCTTTATTAGAATAATCCAGTAGCAAACCTAATAATAACTATTCACTCTATATACCCTTCAAATGGGTATTTAAATTTATATTATTATTTGGTACTTAATATTGATACTGGTTGTTGTATTCTACTAAGGGAGTCCATATTTTTCCCTAGACTACAAAAATTACCAATCATCAAAAAGTATGTAATTATCATCAATACAAATCATTACCATGTTATGGTCAAAGTAGGATATACTTATCTATTCAGTGCATTGTAGTAACCTCTAATTTATTTCATCTACAATACAAACTATCTTCTAATCTTGATAACGAATAATAAACACATATATAAGTCACGAGTCTAGTCATAGGTTTGAAAACTTTAAGGTTAATTACCAGTTACCTTAAATCCAGTATAGTCCAAAGTCCATACAACATAATGCTATATTTTACAAACACTCAACTATCAAGCAGATAATACAATGCTAATAAAAATAATTTTTCAATGATTCCAAGGTAACTAAGAGTTACCTTCATACTATCAAAAGATCCAAGGTCAAACTTAATAAGTAGGTCAAATACACAACATCATCCCACAATAATCATAATGTTTACCCAAAAAGGAGGGAAAATGATACAATCGAACACTGAAGCCTATGAATTTTGAATGAAAAGATAGTAAAAATATATCATACACATTTCTATACATATAGGTATGTCTTAACCATTACTAGGTCAAATTGACCTTCTTAATAAAGATTGAAATAGTTGGATTCTCTTGAGATAAACTTGATTTATCTTAATCTATTTTTGGTTCATGAATACCCATAGATATGAAAACAAAGTCATAGAAAGAATAATAAAAACTTGTCCACCCCAAACGGAGTACCCAATACCTTTACATGGATTCAAACCCACCTAAATAATATCATTTTTCCATTATAGTAAACTATAATCATGAAACCTATTGAAAAGATAACCTTATATTATGATATGAATAGTAAATCATATAAGTATTTGTGCTCTAATATAAGGATTCGATGTATCCATACATGTTAATAGATACCCAAGTAACTGTGTCTTTCATAAAATACATGCCACATATTTCACAACTTGGTGTGTGTGTGTGTGTGTGTGTGTGTAACTCCACAAAATACTACTCTCATAGTTATAGTAAGTATCATAACCTTTAGGAGATTTTATAGTCATACCACATTCAAACACAAAAACAAATAGAAATACCCAAATCAGATTTATTCCCCAAAAACCCATTTCCATAAAATCTAAAAAAACAAGTGTAGAGATTTTTCTTATACAAATATTAAATGGAGTAATAAATGAAGATAAAAGTATTATACATCATTCTTGATAATGATAACCTTCTTCTTCTCCTTTGGTTTCAAATTTTTCTTTGTAAACACATATAAAAATTTGAATCCACAACAAAGAAAACACCTCTAGCATTCTCCATCATTTTTATTGAATCCACTTATTAATGTTTCCCCATATTTTGTCAACTCACAGTTACAATTTACATGCAACTTTTTGAGTAAAAAAATAAGAAGCATGAAAATAGGAAAACCCTCAAGCGTGCAGAGCTCAACAAAACCTCCCCCGAAATAATAAAACAACAATAACCAAAAACTCTTCTTGATTTTCCCAAAAACCTCCTCATGGTTTCCCCGAGGCTGTGGATTGAATTTCGATGAAAATTAATGCATGGCAGGATGGTGATAGTTCTCTCTAAAACTCATACCATCGACTTTCCCACTTTTAAAATTAGCAATGCATATTACCTTTTTAAACAGATCATTAAGTGGAGTTACCCACATCGATAACTGAACCTCCAAAAAATTAATCCTCCCCAAAGGACAATCGGCGGTGTTTGATAAATGCTCCCCATTAATGTCACAATCTACATAAGATACAAAGGGGTGGGTGTTAACTTAACCCATCAACTAGAACTTGGTTAATTTGTATTACATAAACTATAGTTTAGTATCAATTTAGACCCTTCAAAAATTATGCCCAAGATTTATGAAGCTTAATCCAAGGGTGATCACATTCAAACCTTCCACATAGTATTATAAATTCAAATATTTGAATAAAATCAACTTTAACTTAACCTTAGTTTAGGCCTTAAATATAAATACCCCAAACTTTACAAATTCTAAAACCAAAGGTAATCATATTTAAACTTGCATCATATCATTTCTTCATTCAAGCTCGTTCACATTTTTTAATAACATGATCATCTTAGTAATGCCATTATTATTTAGCTCTTACATTCGGATCATATTGCCCAAGCACATGAATCCCAATTGGTCTATCAAAATGTGATCATCCGTGTTGATAATTATTCCTACCTCTTCAACTTAAATCAACAAAGAAAGAAATTAGAAACAAACTAACCTCATAATGATGGGTTTTATTGATAACCATGTATGTGGATGAATTATACTTGGTTTCAATCTATAAAGAATTGGTACAAGATCTTCTTCCTGTGAGAAAACCTGCAAATCAAAGACACTAAACAAAGAATTTTTAGTAAGATATAAGGTGGATTGCATGGAAAAGGCCTGTCCCTAGAAGCCAAATGAATTCCTTGTAAGGATTTCAATCCGCTTTTAGACAAAACTATAGGTTTGGAAATGATGCATGATATATGATAAGTGATAAACGATAAATGTTTTGACAAGTGTTAGGTTTATTACAAGATAAATAGTTGATAAATAATGATAGATGAAAGAAAAAAATACTATGGCTCATATTAAGAATCTAAGTATGAATTTGAATCCTCTTCTTCAATGTCATCTGAGTCTTCTTCTTCAAATAATTCTGAATCTTATTGTTTGAAAAATTATAGATTCTCTTCTTTCGCTCTGTACTGGTACTCAAACTAAGAAAGATCATCTTTGATGTGCTGGAAATAAAAGTATGTGTCCTAAAATTATTCTACAACGTCACAAATACGCCGAGTAAAATGAAAAATTATCTACAACTGGTCCAAAGGGTCACATTGAATATCACACAACTCAACATCATGAATAATGTCGTATTGTTACCAGTAAAAGAGATGACAAACAATGGGTAGGCAGTGGATACTGGTAGTCTCGTGGCTTGGACCACCTAGTGCCATCTAAAATAATTCATGTTAGATAAAATGTTAGAAGTGAATTCGAAGTGATAGATCAAAGAGATTAAATGGATATTGATAGAAAAACTAAAGTAATAGGAATTACTGGTGATTGTAGGAATCACAAGTGATTCTTGCAAATATTGACATACTAAAATTAAGTATTAATTGATTGCTTTGAAATTGTAGGTTTACATGAACTAATATAATGATGCAAGGTATATAAATTAATATACAGAGAATACCTGAATGGTGAGATATTCTTGTAAGTGATTTATGATCTTGCTATAAGTTTATGCAGGAAATTGGTGAAGCTTGCAACTACACTGGAGAGATGTTGAGTTGTAGAGACTCTGAAATAACATTGAGGTGTTTGAAGTGTGTTTGGAAATGTTTCTAGACAATAGCTCAAACAGTTTGGATGTCAAGTAATGATATGAACGCAGTAATGGAATTAGGATTTAAGAAAAATAATTAAATTACCCTGTGTGGTTACAGTGAATGTAACATATCATGGAAAATTGTGTATATTATGAGACATTTTTTAATTATATGAAAATGGGGATTAATTAACGGGGGATGCAATGTGTGGGTTAAAATGTATTTAATTAAATAAATATGGGGGAATGATAAGGGTTATAAACATAAGATTTTGATACAGTTAATTAATTATAGGGAAACATTTAGTGGTGAATTTTGTAAACTCGTGAATATTTGGGTTTTTAGAAATTTTAAATGGTGAATATGTAGCAGTCCACTGCTGCCGACTTTGCCAGAAAATTCCACCAATAGGTCCTTAGTATGGTTCAATTTACCTAGTATTTACACATATAACTAAACTTATGTATATAATTCACCAATGGTCCAAATACATGGATACACATGTGCCCATATTCACCAAATTATATAAGGTTACAAGCCACAAGTTATAAGGTATAATTTAATAATTGGCACTCAATCAATGTTGTTTAACAGATTTTTCCAATAGATTTATCCAATACAGAAGTTCGACTAGGCCATCTAATAGAGCTGTGTAATAGAGCCATCCAATCAGGTCATCTAGAAGAGGCCTCCAACCAATCCTTCCAACCAAGTCATCCAGAAGATGCGTCCAACCAAGCTATCAAATAGAGGCATCCAACCCAATCGACCAACCCATCCGTCCAAACCATTCATCCAACCCATCCATCCAACCCATTCGTCCAACCCATCCATCCAACCCATCTGACCAACCCATCCATCTAACCCATCCATTTAACCCCATCCATCTAACCCACCCTAAACACAGTTTTCCAACCTAGTCATCTAACCTAGCTGTCCAACCCAGCCATCCAACCCAACCATCTAACCCATCCATCCAACCTAGTCATCCAACCCAACCATCTAACCCAATTGTCCAACCTAGCCGTCTAACCTATCCATCTAACCCAACTGTCTAACCAAGTTTTCTAACATAGCCATCCAACAAGGCCATTCATCTATGCATCTATCAAGCCAATCTGTTAAACATAGTTGTCTAACCAGCCCATCCAACCAGGTCATCCAATTCAAACCCACCTAGCTCAAAGCCATTTCAATGGATTCTAGAAAGAAGAGTAAGAAGAATGCTGCAAGCTCAAAAAAGAGTAGCAAGACATTATTCAACTATTTTTGAAACTACCAAAAAACCACTGATGTGCCCAAATTTGCGGAAAATTTAGGTATGTAATATATAATAAATTAGAGATTTTTTATTGCTATATTTTTCACTGTATGTCTCAAATACCTCAAAAATATCATTGTATTTTTTATTAAGTGCTGGTAATAATATAAATAATTAATACATATATTACACTTTTAAAAGCATAATTTTTTCAAAAAAATTCAAAACCTATCAATCTCGATGACCTGTTTGGTTTTAATGATCCGATTGATCAAAATATTCATTCACTTGATTGCATTGATCTAGCAGAAGATTCACCAAATTCTCATCCAACACCATCAGAGGAAGCTTGTGTTCTAGTGTCGGTTTCTAGAAAAACGACATGTGAAGATAAAGATATTCCTTCTGAGGAACTAGAGGAACAAGTTGAATTTGAACAAAGTAAAAAAATATATTAGAAAAAAGAGGACAAACTAGACAAAAGGAAGGACTTTAAAGTTTTGCTGGGCAACAAAATATCCTTTTATTCAACCAATAGAGATGAAAAATAGTAACGGTGTTCTAACTCAATGACGATGCAAGATATGTAGTTGGAAACAAGGGAAAGACCACACAATCCAGCTTAAACTAGACACTATTAAAAAACACTAGAAAAATATATATTTCCCAAAAGAAAAAGGATGGGAGAATAGTAAGAACTCATAAATGTATATATGTAAAAGAGTTCTTGCATGTAAAATATAAAGAATAATATAAAAAGAATCAAAAGTGTTAGAAAAATATAAATGAAAAAGGTGGCCATGTTGTTGCAAAATTGAGAAAGGCAATGGATACTAAAATACATGCAAAAAGTATTCAATTTGCTACAATATTCCATATATTGAAAAAGGGAAGACCCATTTCATATTTTTCAGGAAATAAAATTATGTATTAGGTAATTAGATTATAAAATGTTCCCCAATCACATTTGTCAGATACCAGTGGCTGGGAAACAAGAAAATGTATCTCTCTAGTGGAAAAGGAGGATCTGAAAGAGGCTATAACAAATGCAAAATTTATTTCCCTTTTAACTAACAAGGTTAAATCTATGAACAATACCTCAAGGTTTTTTTTTTCATGTATACACATTTTCAAATGAATTTAGAAATCCACATCTCTTAGCTGTTCATAAAATGAGTGAAAAATGTAATTCTGAAAACATTTATAAGTTAGTGTTGTCACGTTTGAAGGATGTTGGATGTATGGATGATTTTTCCATTACAATGAAGTTGGTTTTCATTGGAACATAGAAGTTGTAATGCAAGGAACCAAAAATGGTCTCTATGTATGATTGTAATTATTTCCTCCTATAATATTGCAATACATTTCATGGCTCACATAATGAATTTGGCTTATAAAATTCTGAGCAATTTTGAAATTTTTTCCAAAGTGGAGGAGCTAATAAGAGATTTGCATACATATTACTCTAGCAGTCCAAAGATATTTGCATGCATATTACTCTAGCAGTCCAAAGAGATTTTTATAATTTCTAAAAAAATCTATTGGATTGACAAATGGCAAAAAGATTCTCAAAGATGTAGATACCAAATGGATCTCAATGTATGAGCCTTCTTGCTGAATATTTGAAGAAAATCCTTCATTGATAGGTTTTATATACAAATATGATTGGGACGTGGATAAATCTAAGGACTTATTGTATGGTCTTATAGATATCGAAAATTTACTTACGCTCTGTGGAATTCCACCAATGTTGAAGGAGCTAAATAATTTGATAAAACATGCACAAGAGCATGACATTTACATTACAACCTTCATAAGACTCAAAAAATGTGTGTTTGAATTTAGATTGTTTTTATAGGTCAAATGATAGTTTTAAGGATCCTATTTTTTATAGATGGAATGCATTAATAGACTTTAAGAATGAAAAATGCTTCTCAAAATTTAATATGCATGATCATCTGTGTATTGTAACATATGAAAAAGAGATACCACTTCATACTTTTCAAAAAAGATTGGATTTTCCTTTGTCAGAGATGGAGGAAGTAAGAGTGACACACATTTTATATGAAATAGTATTATCTGAAACTCAAAATAAATTGAGAAAGATTTTTGAATCTTTATCTGCAAAGATCCATGCAAGATTCAAAAAGGATAATTTACTTGAAGAAATGGGAATTGTCAATTCACAATTTTGGAATACACTTGATGGAATTCTTGAGTCATCCATTAGTATTTTATTTATCAAATACATGACTAGTCTAATTGAACATTTCTGTAAGCGAGAAGAGATAAACAGAGTTGATGTTGAAGGTATTTTATAGAATTTTTTTTTGAGTTTGCAATCCTGAGATTTTGCCACTATTATGAAGGAGAAATATCATTTACTGGTAGAGCCAAATCAAAATGATTTAATTAGAAGAATTTGGAAGAAGATTTATTCAAGTATTATTTTGCGAGAGGATTTGAGTGAGTGTATTCAGTTATATGAGATTTTTCAATTAATGATTCTAGGTTCTATTAAAGACGAGAGGGTATTCAATACATTGTTCTTCGTAAATTCAAAATTCTGAAATAGATTAGATAGAATTTTAGAAACCTGCTTGAGATTGTATGTATCCAGGTACACTATGTAAAATTTCACTTATCAGTGAGAACTTGCATTATGGAATTTTCTTGT
Source organism: Taxus chinensis (assembly GCA_019776745.2). Lineage (NCBI taxonomy): Eukaryota > Viridiplantae > Streptophyta > Pinopsida > Cupressales > Taxaceae > Taxus > Taxus chinensis. The sequence continues at coordinate 515,740,602 of CM034156.1, read as the reverse complement.
ACAAAGAAGAGGAGTCGATAACATTTTTATAGATCCGAGGGATCCCAACACATCTATAGAACCCACTTATGATTCTATTTTTTTCCAAGACACACATGAACAGGTTGCGTTAGGACTGTTTCATTTTCTAGAGTTTCAAATTCTTGTATAAATTCTTGAAATTATTTATTTGATACAAATATATTTCCTATACATTAATGATAATAAACTGGTCTGAATAGACTTTTATTACTTGTAAAAAATTCATATTTTTTAATTTTTCTTAATGAATGATATAAAGACTACTTTATTTTTCTCAATCTGTGTGATTTTCAATTAATGTTTCATCTATGCATGAAAAATAAATAGTTTCAAATATACACAAACTATGTGTCTTAAATGGTAAACCATCATTTATTGTTTACCAATGCAAAAAGTAACATACATTCATAGTGAACAAAAATCCAACTACAAGTTTCATTTTAATTTGTTGAAAACATTTAACAAATGCAAATATAATAGTTAATATAATTCCTTATTCCAATTCAAAAAATGGATTTTTTTCATTCTATAAGGAGGTGGAATACTTGATGCAAACATGTTTTCATAAATCATTGTCGGCCAATACATATACAAAATTTTGGTTTGTCCATGGTTTTCAAATCTTCTAGAAAAGTTATGTTATTTAAGAACACATTAGGAGGGAATTCTCTTTTCTTCCTATGATTCTAAATCATAGTAGTCCTTACGTCTGCCACACGGAATAAATAATGAAAATTTGGCTGACCAATATCTTTTAATTCCTATGCTAGTGTCAGAATTGTTACAACACACCTGTCACATGGTGAACTGAACTAATTTTCTTAATTTTTATGTTGCATGCAAAACTTGATCATTTTCTTCCATAAAAGGTAGAGTTATATGTTCATTCTGTGTAGAGATATCTAATAAAAATCTTGATGCCTAAAAATCTCACACTACGGTATTGATATTTTGAATAATATTCTTCTCCTCCCTCACAATATCTTCGACTAACAATACTAATGAATCGACATCTATATTTTTCTTCAGTAATATTTCTGGATCGATCTAATGCTCCTTGATTATCCTTCTCAATGTATTATTTTGTTTCAATAATACTGTGATTTTTTGCTTCACCTATAAAAATAAATTCAGGCTTTTGTAGGCCTTATTCAAATGTGCTCCAATTAAAAATGCTTATTTCTTTCATTTTTCATATTTTCCCTGTAATATAGAATTATAAATGTATTAGTCTATTGGATAATTTGAAAAAATATATTGTTGTGCTCATAATATGACTTACCACAATTATTTCTTTTTTTGGATTTTTTATTAAAACATTTATCTTGTCTTTAGCCCATTTGTTGTAGTAATCTTGTTCTTCAGCATTCAGATTCTCTAACCTTTTTAGGATTATGTATTTAATATCATCATCATAATCATTATTATATGAAATTGTTCCTCATTAAGATTTTTTTAGCAAAATGTCCAGTCTTTCTGGTTGACTCTCTATGGAAGTGAACAATGAATGCCTTTGAACGTGATTATGGTATCAGTTATTTACTTATTTAATCAAAATTTTAGCCCTCATCTCGCAATTATGAACCAAATCCACATCAGACATTACAACTTCCTAAACTATGGGCCTCATACTATCTAATATCAGATTTTCAAATGCAAAATATGTCTTCTCATAAGCTATTTTTGGAGCTTTACTTGGAGGAGGAGGAGATTCCTATACTTGATGCACATGTTGTTGTGGTTGTGGTTGAGGAGGTAGAGTAGATTGAATTATATCATGGGTGTCAAAATAGTTACCCTTGTCTACATTTCCACTATCATAGCCCAAATAATCTTCATCAAGTTCGATGTTGTTCAAAACCTAGGTGCCCATTATACGTAAGAAACCACCTAGAGACAATCCAAAAAATTCTATCATTACAGGATGAAGTGTTCTTGTCGAGTTCATAGAAAACCTTATATTATTTCACAAAGATCTTTGTGTTGTTTAGACTGTACATGTTGACGGTATTGGTGGCCTACTTAGAAGGTGATGCGAAGCTCTATTACCTACAAGAAGCAAATTAAAAACTATTAGAAAATTATCATTATACCCTTGGGCCTTGTAAATGATAAAAAAATTGTAACTAAACAAAAAATGCTAAGCTTACTGCCTAAATATGATACATTACCTTGCATACTCAGAGACATAGACGTGACAATCCGATATTGACATTGAGAATTCAAGAATAAGTTTAATCTTCATCATGAAACTCAGAACTTTCTTAACACGATAAATGTAGAAATATTAAAATACTATAATACTTACATATCATAGGTTGATTTTGTTTCATCCTATTATTTATAATATTAGTTTAAATTGGTTGATTATAAAAAGACTAAAATTTTATACCTGTAGTCAAATGTGATGGTAGGTGTGATTGAGGTATTGAACCCCTAGGTCATTTTTTACGAGGAACACGTATTGGTGTTCATGTTGCTAAATCCATGTTAGAATCCATAGATACCTCTGGAGGGGCTTTACCTCAAGAAATACCCTCCTTATGAGATATTGCAGCCATAATTATTTTCTGAAAAATAAAATATTACAAATATTATTGTATTCAAAAATATTTAATGTGAAATCGTTATAATGTGAAGACTTTAATTGTAATTGTTACTTGTTCTTCAATAAAGAGACCATTAATTTGATCATTAATTAGAGATGGAATTTGCGTGTGATGTAATTGAAAGAAAGCTTCTTAATAGAAAAAAGTATATAATTACAAGAAGAGAATAGAATCTTGGATTAATTAGATATATTGAAACTACAGGCATGGGAGACATTTTTTATTCAATTGGACAAATATGTGCACCAATAAAATTGTTTCCCTACAAGTGTCTACAATATATGTTGAACTTCCCAAAACAGACCTTCCCTGTAACATAATCCTGGCCTGAAAAAGTTATACTACTGCAAGAAATAATTTTTTTGTAATACCTTGAATAACATGTCCTCATTTTGAATTATTAAAAGGAGCTGTAAAAATAGACAAGTAATGTTAGATGATTGGGTGGTCTAGTAATATTAAGAAAACAAACAGTTGAAAATAATAACCTTCTAACATACCATCAGCCTGCACATTGTAATGAGACTCCAAAAAAATTTTGTCTTCATCTGTAAGGACCACCTTTGTAGTCACATGCGACTAGTTTTTGAATGGTAAACCAGTTAAATGATGTACGTCTGGCGGATCAATTGTGAAAGAAAATTGATGATCCATGAGGAGAATAGAAAAATCTCCCTGTATCTGGTTGTAAGATGCAAGAAAATAATCAAGCACAAAAGTATCGATTTAAAATTGGGTCATGTTTACTTGCCCCATAAATTATGATTTTTACACCCATTCATGCAGTGTTTCTTTCAGTTTCATGAGAGTTTCAATCTGTGGGCACATGATATTTTTGTATTGGAATCAAGGCATAGGAGCAGAAATGGTGCTTGTAGTTTCCATTTTTGAAATTTTCAAGAGAGGGAGGAAAGAAAATTGAAAGGTTCACAAATGTTTGGGAGAACTTAGAATATTGGAGATCTCAGAGCACTAGAAAATTTCATAGAAAATTGAAGAAACAAACCTCGTAGGGATATATATAGGGATCTACAAGTTTTAAGGTACACATGGCGACAAACAATTGGCTAGGTTGGATGGACGTCCAACAAAGGATGAACGGTTTTCAACCCACCAATCCAACCCCCCCATCCAACCCATGCATCCAGCCCACCCATCCACCTCACCTGTGCAACCCACTCATCCAACCTAGACTAGGAAGCCGTATGATATCTGTCTAACCATGTGAAACCATCATAGAAAATGCACTGTGAATTCTCCTTTACCACGAAACAATTTTCTGAATATTTGCCACCATTTTTAAAGTCCATTTTAGAGAATCCCCACTCAATATATAATCATTTTTCACCAGGGGGGTCTTAAAATGAACCTTGATTGATTAATTGAATAAAGATAAGGGGTGTATTTGTGGGATGTCATTGTATTTAATCGATTGAATAAGGAAGGAGGTTCTAGATTTTTCAGTGTCTACAGTCCAAACCAAAGGTAAGTAGGTAACTTGTAGTAATAATATAGTCACAGTCCACTTACCTCAGTCTCAAAGTTTAAACAGTAAATAAAAAATAAAACAATCATGGTCTTATTTATCTTAGTCCCATTAACTCATTCATTTTCCTGTTCAGACTCATCAAATCAATTTGATATAACAACATATTGCGACACTATACAAGTATGGGTTAGAACATATGAACTTGTTAGGCTTAGTGAAATAATGAGAAATGAAAGTCTAGAACAGAATCCTAGTAATAATGATATGTAAACATATTAACCATCAATTATTAACTTCATTGTTTCAAGCATGCTACAACAATATACATGCATTTAGACCAAGAACATTAACCAAAACATAATGTAGGCCTACTACAGAAGTATTTCATAATTCCAACTCTTTTATCACAACAAATTAACAAACATCAGGGTTGTTACATTCATTAAAAAGCTAGGTATTTCTGCTCTTGATGTTACTCCATCTTTTCTTTCATTGTGTGCATATGATGGGTCTGTTTGTCCATGCGTGAGTCACATCACATTACCTATCACCATAGGGCCAAAAACTATTAACATTGTGTTCTTTGTCATTGGTTTTCTAGTGTCCTATAATTGTTTTCTTGGTAGACCATGGCTACATACTATACAATCCGTTGTTTCTACTCTACATCAGTGTGTCAAATTCATACATGAATTTATTAAACATAATATATTTTATGGCCTTGACGCCTACAAATATTGTGACCAAGATCGTAATAATACTCTTCATATTCCACATACTGATACTATAGATGACCCTCATTCGATGGATGAACCACCTCATTTTTTACCACTTGAAGGTGATATATGCAATTTATTCCACTCTACTCCCTTCACCTGCTACTACTACTGTTATGATTATTTATCAGGGGCATGTGTAATATATGGACGTTCCCTTACCCCTTCACATGTACCTCCTTCATTAGCACATCTACCATTAACATGTACAATTTTCATGAATTATTCTTATTAGGACCATATTCCTCTTGATCCTACTTGTGATGTCACTGTATGTTCCCATGATAGTATAGATTGACTCAGTTTTACTTTTGAGGGCCTATATCATCCTACTATCCATCCTCATTTATATTACGACTTCATTATTATTACCACTACTTATAGTTTATGTGTCTTCAATCTTACAATATATCTACTGCGTACTCCTCACTCTTCTCCACTCACATTAAGGTAGTTTTTGCTTACTTATATAGGGGGTATATTGGACCCTAATCATATTGATATATCATTCCCTATTCCCTTTGGTCATATATTCATTTATAATGGTTCCTTCCTAGGATATACATAGAATCTCACCCATTGGTATGCACACAGATGTCCATTACCACCTTTCAGTTATTGGGAATATGTTATATGCATGTATCATTTATGCCTCAATGGTTAATTATATGACCAACCCAACACTATAGCTTACCAAGTTTTTGATGTAACACCTTATGGATTTGACCTAGACATTGACGATCTTCTTGATGACATCACATGATCCTCTCTTTTCCTCACACACTTGAAGGGAATATCATTCACACACCCCACCCCCACCCTAGCATCAATTCACATTTCATACTCGCATTACCACACATCAACATTCTAGAATAAACATTTTCATCTACACTCTAAACATCAACCATAAACTGATGACACACTCTTGTGATTTGGTTCACACTTGACTATTGAGGGCATTCTATATACATGAACCCCACACACTACACTATAGAAATTTCACATCTTCATACATTCTACACTTTACATATACATCTTATCTGATATACATCATACACATTCTACGCATGCCTAACATACTACACCATAACCACTACATATTGTGCATTTTCAGACATAATACAAGTCATCTTACATTTTACATCCTACAACTTATAAATTACATCTTGCATCTTACATCTAGTATACATCTATACATATTATCTCATCTATACATCTTGCATTACATACCATATACTCTACCACACAAAGTACACATTTTACACATTCTCTTCTACGTGCTGCACTCACTACCCAATGATGCACTCTGGTCTCGAATTCCATATTAGATTTTTGAGCGTATATATCACAAATGGACATCATCACCCTTACACATGTATCAATAAAATATTTGATCATGTTACATAACTAGATTAAGTGACATAAGCTTTATGCTACAAGGTCACTTATTCTACCATCATCTCATGATAGGCTACATCATGACTTCTACTTTCATCATTTAGTGGTATATGTTTTAGGCTAACTCACCACTTCTTAGATTATCTTCTTATGGTATACACTTAGGTTAAAATGTCACGCACAACTAATCTATGTCACATATCATCACTGTACATGCATCACAGTGTGTTTCACACAACACATAGTTCAACCATTTCCTTGTTTATGGTTCATTATTGATTGCTGAGGAGGCATACTAGATGAGCATCACTACATATAATTCCATTCACTAAGGGACCATGCAAATCCTATCATTTAGTTTTCATTCCATTCCATCCATCCATACCATACTATATTTTATGGTTGCATTTACTTTTGTTTACACTTTCTTTTACTTGTAAACTTTATTACACATGCTAAATAAATATATTGTATGTCATTATCTTCATCATATAGACACGCACATTCAATTTCTTTCTAGTTATGATCGTAGACTATATATGGATACTATGTATAGAATCGATATTTGACTAACACTTCCACAATTGCTCCTGGGGGCATTCACGTTTGTATGTTATAGGTATTATTGTTTCATTTTTTTTATAACATAGTACTTTAGTTTATATACGCTTTGGCATATGTTTTATCCTTATAACATGCTAATGGGTGCATCATGTAGAACATTTTTTTATAGGGATGCTATTTTCCATACTTGTTTTTTATATTCTATGTTATTGCTTGTTATTATTTGTGGGCTTTTGCCTTTGTCTTGTGAGAACACTTATTTTTTTACAGGTACTGTAGCATTAAGTGTCTTGTGACACCGTGAGTGTTGACCCATGTTTCCAACCCACTTTGTGCTGCATACATTGTCTTGTTTGGTGTTTAAATTATCTACTTATGTTCTATCTTACACATTATATTTTTGGCTTACACTTTTTTCCTACATGCATGTTCATACTAACACTTGTTTTATAGCTACCTTATTTGCTTGTCCCTTGGTTTCTACTAAGCACTTTTCCTCCCCCTATAGGGCACAATTTTTGCATCCAAGGCCAGTCCTCTTTTAAGCCACATTCTCCTATCCGTGACATCACATGTACCCCCAAAGAGGAGCACATCATCTAGGTTAACACACACTACACAACATAGTACCAGTATAGTTAAATTTTTATTTTTTTCTATGACATGGTGAGTTCCAAAGTGAGTGAGTTCATAGTAGTCTACATTACTCCATGCATTATGTATTTAACGAGACAAGGTGTCCTTGGAATATTTAGGACCAGTTAAAGTAGAGAGGATAAACCAATCCTGTTATCAAGTTTTACCACTGGGTAAAAATGGAAAATAATGGATAGTCAGACCTTGACATCAGATACGACCACCATAGATGATTCGGGCTGTTTCAAGCCATAATCGTGTTTTGAGAGCATTTGAAGTGGTTTTGGAAGGATTTGAAATCATTTGAGGAATTTTTCCTCTTCTGTGTCTTGAAAGACCTAGAGCTGCACCAAAAAAGGAAAATGGTCTCCCTAGGATTAATTTCGAGAAAATATAGACAAAAATTGGGAAGAGTGAAAAAATCTAGCTTCAGGACATTACATGGCTTTCCCCTCTGTCTTCGGCATTGAAAAAATCCAAAAGTTCCCTAAAAAATTCAAAATAGTAATAATATTACCAAAAGAGCCTAATAGACTCAAGAACTAAAAAAAACTCACCGAATAGCTATGCAAGTTGCTCAGAGAGTTGAGCCTTTGCATGGGTGGGCTAAGTTAGAATAGAGTTCTACGAGCTCATCCTACATTGGTGGGAAGATTTAGTGGCCAAAATATCTCGAAGCATAGGGTTAAACATGGCACTAGAGGGATAGGTAGGAGATCATAAAAACATGTGTCTCATAGGGAAAGTGGGTGCATGTGAGAGGTGAATCGATGCTAACTCGACAAAAAATTGTGTGAGATACACGTGTCTTGGGTAGTTTCAAAGAAAAAGGGAAATGAGATGGATCACCAAGCCAACTCTGTGAGCCACTGAGGAAAAGACATGGTGGGGTGATTTTTGGGTCTACATTCCAAGCGAACAAGTTAGGGTTATTGTGGTGAGGAAAAGGAAGTGTGTCAGGCATGGGTTGGAGGATGCATTGACATGACGTATTGTCATCACAGTGTGTAGTGGTGTTTTCAGGATCTGTGGCCCGACTGTAAAGGGCGAGTCGATGAGTGTGTCAAGTAACAAAGATGTGAACACATGGGTGAGGGAAACATAATATGTGAACACCCTCGTAATATGATGCATATGCATTGTTGAACCCTAACCCTAAAAAAATAAATGGTGGTAAGACGAGCCAATTGGAAGTGGAAGGGGAAAAAAACACAATAAAAAGTGGCCCAATGCCGGGAAAATGCGGAGAAGAACCCGATATCTAAGTCAAAAGGATATCAACCTGAGGTGATCGGTGAGTTAGGTGGGGGAGTGATTGCGGTAGGCATAAGTGGTGGAAAATATCAGTGAGGAGCTCAATGGCTAATGGAAAATGGACCCTTAAACATTCAATTTAACCCCTCCCACAAAAACCTTCATAAATTTTTCCCAAAATTTCATAATTGCACAAAGCTATACTTTCTGGAAAGGGAATTCAAATACCTATAACATGAAGCAATAAAATTGGAAAATTATGGGGTTAGGCTAGAAAAAAATCAAGATGAAGTCCCAAGAGAATGAAGGTTGTGCCAAGGTGAAAAGAAGCCATGATGAAGGTATGGGTTCCCATTTCTTCCTCCATAAGGAAAGGTACAAGAAGGTATGGATCAATTAAGAAAGCTCGTCACTACTGCAGGTGCCATGATGATTTTTGAGAATGCTGGGAGGATGATTTTATGATTTCTTCACCTCTCTCTCATCTTTTCATCTATAAATGTAAAGGGGTTGCCAATTTCAAAGGGTTGGATATTATTCCTCCAATTCACTCCCTCTTCTTCTTGGTCAAGCGTAGTTGTATGGATCAAAACCTTCCCATCTGTAATGCAATGTAGCTCCATGCCTTCCTCCCATCAGATGATGTACTATGCATAACTATGGGCCAATAAAATTGTGTTTTGTGTTAGTTTTGCTAACCTTTTCATGAGTTTTTTTCTCTCCTTACCTCTCATTATTTTCTATGTGTCTTTTACATTCCTATGGTTTTATTACATGATTGAAGGTGGTGTTTTGTTTATCTGAATTTGATCATGTGTACAATTCTTATCTATGGTGATTATCTACCATCTCCATGCTCATTCACCTTCATTTTCATACATTGTTGACTATCCAACTTCTCTCTTTCTTTGTGTATCACCTCTTCTAGTGTAGGATTTTCATATTCATGCATTCTCTCTCCCTTTCTTAGAAGTTTTAGAATAGGTTTAGATGGGTTTTTTCTTGCATTTGGGGTAGTTGTGGTAGGTATGATTAGGAAAGGAACTAGCCTAATCTGGAGAGTTATCCCATTTCTCAAGGTCCCACACTTAGAATAGTTCCATGTTTGGAAAATTACACTAAATGCCCTATCAACAACTTGGCCATTCCAGGGGTGCTATAATTTTTCTATAACAATTTTGGCATGCCTAGTGGGACCACACAGAATTCAAAGTTCTATTTTTCATCTATTCCACCACAAAAGATAAAATTTTTCACAACTTTGGAGGAATCTATAGGATAAATTGGGAGTTCAAGGTTAAAGAACAGAAAAAGGACTAAAACCTTTCATTTCAAGATTTTATGCATGTAAAACATCTACCAAGTCTCGATTCCTAGTGTTTCAAGTTTATGAGGTTGAAGAATAGGTCCCAGATCCTGAAAACCTACATTTCTTGTTTTAGGAGTCTCATTACATGGTCCTATTCCTAACAGTGTATTTCAGGTTTTGACAGGTGATCAGGGGATCATTTTTGAAAAATTTCCCTAAAAATCCCTAAATGGTGTCAGTGCAGAAAATCATCTCGAGAGCTTTCCAACAACTATGAGAATGCGACAAATGGACATTGGGAGCTCTAGATATGTTCGGTCAAAGTTCAGACATCGGGAAAGTCAAACTATGGTCAACTGGTCAATATTGGACCAATTGCACTGTGACACATGGCTTGCCAACACTTGTCGAATTCACTCGATTTGCATATCAGGAGATGAAAAGTGGATTATATGTTATTTACCGAGTTAATTATTTATATGCCACATTGTATGGGTCGAAATTATATTATCTTGGTAAGTCCACTTTTCAAATGGCACGCATATATGCCAAACCACTATATATATTAATGTGTATACATTAGTATTAAAATCTAATGTTGATACATTAGTATTAAATCCTACCTAACCACCAACATGCAATGCTAAGCACGTGGAGTAGGAAATGAAGAAGTGGTAGGGGCTAGGCCCATGCATGGATTCCACGTGGAGAAGGAGAATGAAGCGGGTGGTAGGGAGGGCTAGGCCCATGCGTGGAATGTTCCACGTGAAAAATGGTGAGAGTAAGGTTTATTAAACCTTACCCAAATTTAATGGCCCCAAAATGTGGGATATACCCACTTCACCCTAAGCCGCCTCTTTTGGGATTTAATCCCACTTCATCAAATCCGCCACTTTGGGATATAATCCCATAAAAAATGCAAAATGGCTCAAAAAACAATAAAAAAACTCCAACCAATTTGACTACTTCAACAAACTCCACGGAAAAATGATAGGAGGTAGGATTTGATCCCTTGACCTCATGGGTCTAAAACCAATCCGCTAGCCAACACCGCCAAGGGATCACAAAAAGTTATAAAATGGGGCGCTTTCACTTATACAAGGAGGCAGGGTCTGTCTAAAAGCCAGAAGAGGAGGTAGTCTCAGAGAACGCCATTTTTGAAGGCCTTGCACTCAGATTGGGACCTCGGAGTAAAAAGGTGAAATGTAGAGAATTCTGAGAATATTCCAACCATATAAGATTTGATGTTTTTTGTTGAGTTTTAACCTATTTTTGGAAACTTTGAATGCAGTTTTTAACAGGGATCTACAAGACAGCTAGTTGGAAAACATGAATTTCAATGCACTTCTAGTCCGAATTGTGACTTGGTGTAAACATGAAAAATGTTTATAATTTAGATATGATCTCAGATATTGATTTATTTTCATAGAATGTTTTTAAATGTCCATTTGTAGGTGTTTTTCTAACACAGTTGCAAGGAGATCACATTGTGAAAACACTGTAGGAGCCACGGATCGTTCTTGGGATAGTTTTTGCTATTTTTCAGAGTTCTTCGGGACATTGATCAGAGCTCATTTGTAGGTTTTGATTCATTATTGGTTGTTTGTAAGAGTTATTTTTACTTGCATTTCAATATTATTAATGGATCGGTTCAATCTGAACCCGGGGACGTAGGAATTTCCGAACCCCGTAAACAATCTTGTTTGTTATCTGAATGTTTTTCAGTTCTAATTATTTATTTGCTACACAAGTTTTCTGCACTTCTATGGATGCATAATAATCAAAATTTAATCAATTTGTCGAGTTTAGAATACTTAAAATTGGTTAAGAAAATCATGATCTTTGGAAACTTACAAAAGTGAAAAAAATACAATTCACGTTTTCAGATCAAGTTTGGTATCAGAGTAGTTAGATTACCGGATTAGCTTCTAATTGTGTTTGGAAATTTGGCTTCAGTTTCAATATTAATTTTAGTCTTCAATGTGCAGACATTTTTGGGCTTGTTAATCTTCTTTCGTAGTGTGTAGTTTTGGAAGTACAGGTTGTGTTTGCAGGAACCGGGAATCATGGGCAAGTCATCCAAACAGGAGCAACTGGATGAGCTTGAACCCATAAACCACCAACTCCAAGAAGAAAACTCTTTCTTGAGAGCTAATTTTTATTCCTTGGAAGAGGAAATAGTGCGGTTAAAATCTGAGCCATAATCCTCTATAACCAAGAAAGAGGAGTATGTCAACAAGATGCTTGAAGAGATTAAGAAGTTGATGGGCTTTGTTAAAGAGTTGCAGGAAGAAATACGAACCAAGGATGCCCTCTTGGAAAAGCTGCAAGAAGGTGAACACAAGAAGGAAATTCCTTCCAAATAAGATGCAGGTATTATGACAGAATGCACTGTAAGTTGTTCACATTTTAATTCTTCCTCTCATTCAGTTTCATGTATTCCTTTGGGTCAGTTTGAAAATCACACTAAGGGAATTGGGTCTAAGATAATGGTTAAGATGGGATTTAATAGAAAGGGCCTTGGTAAAAATGGACAAGGTGATGCTAACCCAATACAGGTAGAGGATCAGCCTCGGTTTGCAGGTTTGGGTTACTCTAGTGGGAAAATGGAAATTAGAGAAATTTCTAAAGCAACTGAAGGAAGACAAGATTCCAATAGCCAAGGATCTATGCCACTAGAATTGTAGGATTCCGCCATCAGGAGGAACAATAAAAGGTGTAAGAAAATAGGTAAAAGAGGTAATCAGATTCCACCTCCTTCTACTTACACTAAAAATAGCACTAAGGGAAAATCAAATCCTAAAAATTCTAATACACTCTTTCAGTTGGAACAATATAGCTTTGGTAGGCAGAAATATGCTTTCCCTTGCACATTTTTTGAAGGTACTAATCATTCTATTGCATATTGTTGGAAGAGGAAAAATTTGATTAAGAAGTTAATACCTTTTGTGAATGATAAGGCAGGTGCTAAAGACCAATCTCACCAAGGAAAGGTGAGAAATGGAAAGAATGTTACTTCTCCTAAACATGGGAATCATTCTCGTAGACAAAGTTCTGAGAATGGTAAAATGGGTAAGACTCCTAAAAATAGGGAAGTTAAATTTTGTTCCCATTGTAATAGGAATGGTCATGATGTTAAGGTTTGTTGGTTTGCGCCTAAACAAAAAAATTGGAAAGTAGTTAAAAAGAACAGTATTGTAAAACCAACAGTGTTAAACCTAACTAAAACTCATTGTGGTATTGAGAAGGTAAAATAACCAAAATGGAAAAACCCAAGTGATTGGTTTGGAAAAACACTCCTCAACTTTATATTTGCACTACAGTAAATTGTTGATAGTAGGCAAGCAAAAAAATTTCAGAGCTATATTTTAGGGATTCCTGTTGAATGATAAGGATTTGTTCCTAAGTTGATATTTAAAGCTTTGAAAATGAATGGAAATAGCTGAAGAGAAGATTTGAGTGATAGGTTCATCATACTCATGTTTTTTTTTCTCAGATTGGTTGGTAGTTCCATTGTTGAAAACACTATGCAGGGATAGGCATCAGTAGCATGTCTAAATTTGAAACTTGCAGTTGTAATCAGCATAATCAAAAAGTGTCAGTTGAACACTAGCTTCTGTTATAGATGGGTGTTATTATCTGACTTATTAATTGTGATGTCGATACAGTGTTTTGGCATATTCATTTTAATTCAATTGTTGACTATAGCTATTTTTGGGAGTTGATAGTCTATTATATTCTGATAGTGAATACTTGCAGTTGTTACAGTTTTAGATGGGCAGTGGGCACTAGCCTAATTATGGGCAATTTAGATGTTTTGTATACTGATCTGTGTTATGGAATTGTAATTTTGGTAATCGGCCATATCACAAAGTGACAGTTGAACACTAGCTTTCTGTAATAGAATGGGTGTTATTATCTGGTCAGTTATTTGTGATGGAATTACAGTGGGGTATGATAGTTCACAGTTGTGCGTAGAGTTGACAGGGTTGCAGCATTTCAGTTGAACACTAGCTTAATTGGGTGTTATTATCTGATCGATTATGTGACTATCTAATCAACTATTTGCATTTATTTAACCTATAATGTTATTTTGGGTTCTTGTATGTGTTTGTGCAATGCAGGAAGAGATAGCATGTTTTTGTGGGTTGATACACAACTTTTTGTGGACAAAAAGCCTTTCTTAGTGGGGAGGTGTGATAAGGGGATCATTTTTGAAAAATTTCCCTAAAAATCCCTAAATGGTGTCAGTGCAAAAGATCATCTCGAGAGATTTCCAACAACTATGAGAATGTGACAAATGGACATCGGGAGCTCTAGATATGTTCGGTCAAAGTTCAGACATCGAGAAAGTCAAACTATGGTCAACTGGTCAATATTGGACCAATTGCACTGTGACACGTGGCTTGCCAACACTCGTCAAATTCACTCGATTTGCATATCGGGAGATGACAAGTGGATTATATGTTATTTACCGAGTTAATTATTTATATGCCACATTGTATGGGTCGAAATTATATTATCTTGGTAAGTCCACTTTTCAAATGGCACGCATATATGCCAAACCACTATATATATTAATGTGTATACATTAGTATTAAAATCTAATGTTGATACATTAGTATTAAATCCTACCTAACCACCAACATGCAAAGCTAAGCACGTGGAGTAGGAAATGAAGAAGTGGTAGGGGCTAGGCCCATGCATGGATTCCACATGGAGAAGGAGGATGAAGCGGTGGTAGGGGGGCTAGGCCCATGCGCGGAATGTTCCACGTGAAAAATGGTGAGAGTAAGGTTTATTAAACCTTACCCAAATTTAATGGCCCCAAAATGTGGGATATACCCACTTCACCCTAAGCCGCCTCTTTTGGGATTTAATCCCACTTCATCAAATCCGCCACTTTGGGATATAATCCCATAAAAAATGCAAAATGGCTCAAAAAACAATAAAAAAACTCCAACCACTTTGACCGCTTTAACAAACTCCACGGAAAAATGATAGGAGGCGGGATTTGATCCCCTGACCTCATGGGTCTAAAACCAATCCGCCAGCCAACCCGCCAAGGGATCACAAAAAGTTATAAAATGGGGCGCTTCCACTTATACAAGGAGGCAGGTCTGTGTAAAAGCCAGAAGAGGAGGCAGTCTCAGAGAACGCCATTTTTGAAGGCCTTTCACTCAGATTGGGACCTCAGAGTAAAAAGGTGAAATGTAGAGAATTCTGAGAATATTCCAACCATATAAGATTTGATGTTTTTTGTTGAGTTTTAACCTATTTTTGGAAACTTTGAATGCAGTTTTTAACAGGGATCTACAAGACAGCTAGTTGGAAAACACGAATTTCAATGCACTTCTGGTCCGAATTGTGACTTGGTGTAAACATAAAAAATGTTCAGAATTCGAGGATGATCTCAGATATATGATTTTTTGTCATAGAATATTTTTAAATCTCCATTTTTAGGTGTTTTTCTAACACAGTTGCAGGGAGATCACATTGTGAAAACACTGTAGGAGCCACGGATCGTTCTTGGGATAGTTTCTGCTATTTTTCAGACTTCTTGGGACATGGATCAGCTCATTTGTAGGTTGTGATTCATTATTGGTTGTTTGTAAGAGTTATTGTACTTGAATTTCAATATTATTAATGGATCGGTTTAATCTGAACCCGGGGACGTAGGAATTTCCGAACCCCGTAAACAATCTTGTTTGTTATCTGAATGTTTTTCAGTTCTAATTATTTATTTTCTACACAAGTTTTTTGCACTTCTATGGATGCATAATAATAAGAATTTAATCAATTTTTCAAGTTTAGAATACTTAAAATTGGTTAAGAAAATCATGATCTTTGGAAACTTACAAAAGTGAAAAAAATAAAATTCACATTTTCAGATCAACAGGTGCAAAACATGTCCCAAGTTCTAACACAAGGAAATTCAGGTTTTGTAGGTTACTTTGTATGACCAAAATTTTGCCTTTATATTTCAGGGATTATCAGCTGCACAACAGGGTTCATATCCTGAAACCAGTTTTGTTTCCCTCCAAGGTGTGCATCTATATTACCACTTCATTTCATTAAGTTTCGTTGTGCTCTTGGTGGAATCCCATCCTTTAGAGGCACATCTAAAGAAAAACTGGTGACTCCATTGGTCCAAACAACCCATCTCTGAGTTTTAGACCTTCCTTCTTTTCCACCCATTTCCATCCACTTTTCCTTTCAAACCTAATCATTTTCTTCGATTCATGAAGTCATGTAGTCATGTCTTCATTCCCATAGCTGAATTGATACTTACAGTAGTAGAAGTGTTATGTAAACCCTCCTACACAATAGAAAAACATATTCCTAGGTCACTATATACCACCTTTATATCTGTAAGATGATGAGAATCAGTTTGAGTATCCATACCCATATGAGTAAGATGCAAATCAATTTGGTCATTCATAAAACTATGGAGTTTTTCAAGAGCATAGGTATGAATTTTATGGAGGTTACCTTATGTTTAGTGATATAGAGTTGCAAATGAAGGATCAAGAAATATGGGTAGGTATGGTGCAATCTCAAGCCAAAAATCAAATGAAGTCATTTAGGATTATCTTTATGGCACCATGTTCATGGGTTATTCCAATGCCAATGCAGTATAGCCCACACCAGAAACTTGGTTTGATTATTGAGATGATGCCACAACTTAATCAGTGGATCAAATAAATAGAGGCTTATGAAAAAAGTGTCAGGCAACCTTTTTAATGGGTAATTCCTACACAACCACCCCATAATCCTTCTATTTCTCTTTCCCAATATTTATCAACCCAATCTGAGCCCCAATTTCCAAGATTCTCACATACTGATCCTATCATGGAACCCACTTCTTCATCCCCTAGTCTTCCATCCCATCTCAAATTTTATTCCCTTTTCTTTTCCAAACCCAAGTCCCCTCCACAAGAGCAAGAATATGACCCTCCTCTCCTACCACAAACACACCAAAAATTAGAAGATACCTCCCCAAAAAATCCTCTCACAGTCCAAAACCCATGTCAGGAAGAACCCCAAAAAACCAGTCAAGAGGAACAATAAGAAGAAGATCCCAATAGAGAAGAAATGATCAAAAAATTAAGAATATAGGATTTGATATTTTATAGGATTTGAGATTTGGGATTTATAAAATCCCCTTGATGGTCAAGAATTTAGAGGAGGTTGAGGTCTAGCCACAGGTGGTGTAAAATGACTTTATAGTAGAAGTGAAGCAAGAGTAAGAGAATGATGGTAAATGTTATGTTTTCTTCTAATATAGTGTCCACATCAGATTTGTATTTTGAAGACTTGGTCATCCACCATAACTAGCAAAGTAAGAATAACAAGAGGAAGCTCAAAATATTTTATAGGAGGGGCATGTGCAAGCAAATGAGGAAAAGTTCCCAAGTATGCAAGGTATTGGAATGGAATGTAGTGATCCTAATTTTCTTGCATGTCTAGAGCTAGCAGATTTATTGGGAGGTTACATTGATCTACTGAAGCCATTACCATCAACTGCAACCAACCAGGAAAAGTGTTATGCTATGGAGGAAGAATTTGAAGTTTCAGAGGGACTGAGAACTAAGCATGCTATGGAGGAAATTACAAACCATTCCTCTCCTCCATCCTTTAAATTTTTTTATTTTGAGAACGAATTTGAACTCTGAAACTTCATGCTTGAAGATGATGCCACACATGGTGAGAAAAATGCAAATCTAGAAGCCACCATTGAAGGAATAGAACCCTTGGCACAACAGGAAAACAAAGAGCTCAAATGTTTATCTAACTTGGAAGAGTGCTTTGATGGATAAGAGCCCACAGAAATCACATCCTTTGTTGCCTCATTACCTATCCTTAAAGATGAATAACCTCTTGCCAGGGGAGTGAAAATTAAAGAATAAACTTTTTCCACACTAACCCTCTCGGATTCAAAATTTTGGAGATCATACAAGATTCAAAAGCTCTTAACAATGATGTAATTATAGAAGGTTTTTTTATGTCAGTTGAACAAAATATTCTTGCAGATGAATCTGCAATGATCAAGGAAGTAGAAAAAAAAAAGATGACACCATTGTCAAATCAGTCATCAAGATAGAAAATTACCCACTTTTGGAGACAAAACAAAGTCAAGATTAACCCAAAATAGTCACCTTTTCCAAGAAGATTTGTAGGAAGACTTTCTTGTTGAAGTTGGATTTTGGAGTGGTTGGTAAAGCTAAAGGACTAGACCTTGCCCCATCAGATATCGAGGTTCATTAGATCAAGGGTTAGAGAAGGCACAACCAGCCATGTTTTATTTAGAGCATGGGGATGAGTCTCATAGTACTGATGATCAACCACATTCATTAGAGTTCCACTAGGAGCCTCATTAAATAATTCATAGGGGGTTTGTTTCTCATTTTTTTTGGTACCTTGGATTCCGAAATGGAAATCCAACTTTGGGAAAACTTTCCATTGATGTCAATGGCCATGGTAAGTACAAAATAAAATGCATGATCTAAAATTTTGAGGAAGCCAAGCTACTTCCCACAACCAGTCATAGGGTTTGTTTGAATTCTTCCTTTTCCCAGTTAGAGTAGAGTAGGTATGTTTAATTTTAGTAAAAAAAGTTTTTGCACACTCTCCGTGTCCCACTTGGGGCGTGTATGTTTTTATGCTTTTGTACATAGATTTTTTCATGGATTTCTCCAACACAATGCATCAGATTTAAGTATGCCTCCCTAAAGAAAATTCCATAGGAAGAAGCTCAAAGTTGTAGGGAATAGTTGCAGGTCTCAAAAGAATTAAAATGTAGAAAAACTGAATTAAGTCAAAGGAAAATTTTCAGTGTTTCCATTCTCTTATCCCTTAAGGTCATTCATAGGAATGAGTTTCTCATGCTTTTAGTGCCCCTTATAAGAATCCAAAAGTTAGCATTGGGGGCAGTCTATAGTGGCACATGTATTTTGACCCTA
This sequence comes from Taxus chinensis, assembly GCA_019776745.2. Taxonomy (NCBI): domain Eukaryota; kingdom Viridiplantae; phylum Streptophyta; class Pinopsida; order Cupressales; family Taxaceae; genus Taxus; species Taxus chinensis. Next base: position 515,721,583 of record CM034156.1, on the reverse strand, counting down.
CATTAGTGTTCTAAGAGAAGAAGAAAAGGGAAAAATCAGAATTTAATAGAGTTCCATGATTTCAAGAACCAACAAGTGTTTTACTTAAAAATCTGCAATGAGCTATGGATACCAAGAAATCATTGGTTTCCATGTCATCCATTCTTTACAAAATAAGATGCTGGGAAGGAATGTAAGTGTTTATCATGTGGTCCCACAAGTCGTACTTGCATAGGGAAGGTGGAAACCCAAGTTTGAGAAACTTTTCCACTCTAAAAAATTATTAATTCAGAAATCTTGTAAGAGAGATGGTCAACAGGTCAGCCCATAGTTCAGGAGTGCTTCAGAACAGACTCGGGAGAAAAACTTCGAAGGTTTTAGATCAGTTTTGGGATTTAATAGTGACCCCATGCCCAATTGAGGCTTCAAGGTGTATGCATAACCCATTTAGCAAGAAGATGGCCCCGCGAGTAGCCAAAACTATTATCTATTTCTACCCTCTAGGCAAAAATGAACAACATGGGATAGTAAGATCTTGTAACACATGTGGAAAACTGTTAAATTTTCCTCGTTTGTATTGCAAGAGTTGACATGTGATTTTTCCTAAGAAGGTGTATTATTTTTACTGTTACAAATCATGTTTGCCATGGATAATTTATTTATGTTCTTGGATTCATTTTTCTAAAATGTTGTTGCTTGCAAGGAATCCATTTTGTTGGGATAATAAAGGTTGTAAACTGGTAAAGTTGTTTGCAAATTATCTCTTAATAATAGCGAAACCTTGATCAATTCCATTGTTCTAAGGTATGTTTTAATTTATTCATATCTGATCTATATGGTAAAATGACATTCAGAGGTTGAAGGAACTAAAGGACTGAACTCTTGTATTTATACAATTTCATTTATATTATTGGAACTTCTTGCTTTGCATTCTATTGTAAGTAGTATGCTCGGATCTTGTTGTAAATTTATCCAAGACCCTGAATGGCGTAAAGAGGATGGAGGTCTACTTCAGGACTATTGAGGGTAAAAACCTAAGTCCTAGATATTTAAGATGTATCCTAATGGGATTCTAACCTAAGGTAAACTAGACCTACCTTATATCTATATTTACACTAATCTTATTGCATCATTACGTAAGTTGTATGTATTTTACAAAGTGGGGGATTTGGAAATAACCTAAGGTAACTATAGGTTTATTTCTAACCTATTACTTAATGCTAAATTGGTATGGAGTATGGTCTATCTTAAGATTGAAAATTTACCTAAGGAAATGTTTAAAAACCTAAGGACGGATCCTAAGCTAATGATATCTATCCTAAACTAATGCAAGGATGAAAGGGGACCTAAGGGGGTCATATGGAAAGTGGATGACATGGTGAAGGTTCTTAATTCATTTATCTGATTTGATTTTGAATTTAATAGAGGGTACTGGCATTTTTGGCAGAGGCATGGAAATTTGGTGGAAACCTACTTTGCATCATCCCTAGAGTTAAGTAATGCATGCCATGGTGGAAATTGGACTCACAAACTTTAGATGGCAATGCTGTGGAGATATAGGTGGGATATTGGAAATTAATGACATTTACTATGGTGATCAGTTTTTGTGAGAAAACCACCTTGGAAACCATGTGAGCGGATTTATTGGGAGTTGTTTGGTATTTCATGCATTTCAATTTTTGCAATGCATGGAGCTATCTGGTTCTTTGAACCAGCAGTTCTATTTTCAGTTTGTTACTATTTTTTAACTCCCTGGGACTATTTTCAATCAACTAGAAGTATATGAGGCATTTGAGAAGGATGTTTTTGGCTATTGACTTCATTTGAAGAAGGAGTTGTGGAGGCTCGGATGGAAATCTTCTTCGAATCCACAAAAGCACTATCAAGCATGATAGGCTATATCCATTAAGTTGTTCTACTTTTCTGTAAATTTCGTCATTAAAACAACTCTACTCTCATGAGATAAATGGGTTTTTATTTTTGTGATGGTTATTTGGTTTCCTTGCTTGAATATTTTCTGTATTCTTTGATTGAGGAACCTCTACTTGGAAAGGTAGTCATTGAGTTATTTTCTTATTTGGTTAATGTTGAATCACGTTGTGAAACTACATATGATTTGAGTAATGTTGAAATTGTGAGGATTTGGCTTGTTTTTCCAGAATGTGTTTATGAAAACATATTGTAGCTTATGTATCAAACCAGGTTGTTGTTTTGGTGGGTAGAAAATATGAATATTTTTTATATCTATTACTTCTCTGATTTTTCGAAGTAATGTAGCTTTTGTGTAACTGCAAGTAAATGGATGCTTTGCTTCATGTTGGGTAAGTTTGAGTTCATATGGAAAATAGTAAATAAGTGATTTCTAATTGAACTTACTGTATAATCTATCAGTTCTTCAAATTCAGTATTCGATGGGAGCTAGGTAGATATTGGGTGTTTGGAATCTCTGTTTTTGTGAATTCACCTCTTATGGAAACAAGAGTGAATGTTTTATTATTCCTCTTATCTTTGCAGTTAAAAACGTGAGTTGCTTGAATTAAGTTATTTTACTTGGAAACTATGTGTTAATTATTTCTTGGATACTTAGATTTTGAGGCTATCTTGTTGGGTGATACCTGTGTTTGAAAGTCTTTTCTTCTGATCTTATATATATATATATATATATATATATATATATATATATATATTGTGTCTTTCTTTAAGTTCTAGATGACTGAACTAAAGGATAAATAGATGAGGTTCTGTTGGTTGGGGACATTGTGATAGTCGGCTTTGTCTGAGTCGATACTAGGGTTATTCTTGTAGCTTTGTTTGAGATTTCATTATGTTGATCATGTTGTCTACTTCCCGTTTGAAGTAGATGTTGTTGGTTTTGAATATCTGTTCCTGATCTGAGTTAATCTCTTGAGTATCTTGCTTAAATAAACTTGTTAAATCCTTCCTGATTTGGATATCGTGAAGCTTTAAGGATGTTATTCAGACTTGTGGTTAATGTTTGTTGATTTAGAACTAACCAAATCAATTATGAATAAGGGGTTTCTGGACTCTTCCATTTCTTTGATCTCTGAGTAAGATTGGAGGGAATAATTTACCTTGTCGATTTCGTAGAGGTGTGCAGTTGAACCTATCTGTAGAAATGCAATGAAAAGAATTTTATCATTTTTGTTGATAGCTAGTGCACCTATAGCTAAGCCATGTCGATCTTGGGTTGCACCTTCTTTGGAATCGATTCGTGTTGGAACTTTCTTTGTCCCTTCATAAGATGTATTTCTCACACCTCTATGAGGATTTGATTGAGAGTTTGTCTCACTGATTGTTGTACTATCGTCTTGAAGGAATGGTCAATCTTTTGTTCCTTGACTGAAAATTTGATGTTTTTGAATGACTGTTGAAGGATGTAATTACCTTGTATGGTGATTAGCAACCTTTTTCATTACATCTCCTTTTTGATATGGGTATAATATTACTGTCATTGGTTGTCCATGATGGGGAACCTTGCTTGAAATATGTTTAAAATGTAACAGTCACACATTCTGTTTAATCTCTTCTTATATGTGTTTTCTTTTATAAAAGAGTTAAGGATGTTGTGATTGGGTCTGCATCTATCCTTTGTGACCTTCTTCACATGTGATAGAGATTAGGAATTCCCTTCTAATCATGTCATTTGACTCCTTCTCTTTCATTCTCTGAGGTAAAGTCTAATCACTGCCCCTTTGGAAGCTATAGGAGGTTATGTGTTGTGTTCTCTTTTCTGAGTTGTGAATGGGGATTCAGATTAACTGAATTATAAAGGAAGTTCTTAACTATTTTATCACAGTCGTTCTTCTTCTTTTGGGTAAATCTTGTCATAAGATTTAATTGGTTTAGTTGCATTACTTTCTTTAATGCCCTTATGTAGTCGTCATTACTACTTGCTTATTCACTTGAATTGTATTAAAGGTTTTTAATATTTGTGATAGTAGATTAATGTGAGATGTTGTGCTTTGATTGAATACTTTCTTAATGTTAATGTATGGCCTAACTTGAGAGCTATGCTATGTCTTGGATTTGGAATTAGGATGTCACATCTGAAATGTGAAACTCTTATTTACTTATATTGTTAGATGATTCATCATAAATCCTTTATGAAGAATGAACTTGGTTGTAGTTGTCTTTTTATATGTAGATGAGTTAGAAGGTTCCTACTTTTGAAAGTAAATATTTTGGTTAAATAGTGAAGTTTTTTTTATTTTAAATTCAGATGAATTGTGAAGGAAATAAGAAGTTATTTTATTTGATATAGATAAGTGTTGTGGATGGAACATTATTTATCTGATATCATGTTATAGATTGTTGATTACATCATGATATTTCCTTAAATGTTATTCAAATAGATTAATTGTTCTTCTTTTATGGTTGTTACTACTTATGATTTATTTGTCTAGTTGACCTCACTGGTTTCATAAAAGTAGAGTTGGTTTTATGAAATAGTTAGTTGAAAGCACATAATTTTAATGCTTAGTGCTTATCATGCTCAGTTCAATGAATTGATCCATGCTAACATTTTTTATAGATGGACTTTGTAAGTGATAAAGGAAGGAAATAACTTATATGATGTATTGGTTGCTTAAAATTTCAGACCTTTTACAGAGAATTATGATTCACTATTGAGATGTATTGAAAGAAGAAAGGTTGTATTCTTTAATGATCTTGATGTTGTTGATGTGAAATACATCAGTAATGCATAGTCTTGAAAAATATGTATTTTATCATGATGAATTGAAAATGCCGAAGTTACTTAAATTGTTTATGTCAATTCTCTTGTGCATAATATGAAGGAAATTTGTAATTCTATCTTTAATCTTGTCCTTCATATCTGATTGGATCCTTATTTCTGTTGTCATTAAATGAGTTGTATAAATGGGAATTAGTACAACTTCCCTTACTTGAATGCAACTTACTAAGTTGCATGTATTGATGTTCTTTACCTAATCTTGTATGGTTTATTATGATGTTAATGAACTTATAGTTAAAATATCAGGAAGTGGAAATATAGGGTATGATAAATACTAAAACTTAACCATAAAGAGGAAGGTTCTCCTCCTCTCAAAAGGATACAAAATAAATGAATGGTATATGATTTCGTTAACCATTTAGACTTCATATCTATGAAGTCTACCGTAAAAGAACTTGTATTGGTTCTTATACATTCTTTGAATGGTTGTGACACATTAAAGAAATCTTATGATGTATGTTGTTTCTGTTACGATTAATTACACGTTAAGAAAAAAGTTAATGAACATAAAAACAATCATAGGTTTATGAAAGTTCCATATTATTTAATCAACTCAAATAAGGTTGGAAACATTAAGGATTGTTTGGATTAGGGTTATGGAAGGTTGTTGTGATTTGAATCTCAATCCAAAGATAATTAAGTTGAAATGACCTCTTGAGGTGTGTAAATCGTGATGAAGTAGTTTTGTTGGATGTTGGTACACACCAACTGTAGAATTGTACCTTCATGAAGACTTAGATCTTCACGAGTGAATTTACATGTTGCTTGGGTCTTCAAAATTTATACTTGAACTTAGTTTCTCTCTAGATTAGGTTAAGTAGTTTAGATATGAAGTGACATGTTACAACACCCTTCAGGTCATTGGTTCATCTAGAATCTACTCAAATCTGTCAATAAATAGCATTCTAGATAATAGACTTGAACTTAGTTTCTCTCACGAGGATACATTGTTACAGTTGACATGTTTTATAATTTTTTTACTAATAGTTAAGGTTCATATGATTGAACTAGTTTGGCATTCTCTAGAAAAATATCATAGGGTATGATTTAGTGACTCTCAATGACCTAGGGTAACTAAGAAAATTCAATTGACTTAGGTTGACTGAGTATGCCCATATACCCTAGGTCATCGTGAGTGGTTTCCTATACCAAATTATGTCAATAACCTCGGTTAGGGTCAAACCTTGGACAAGTGGACTGACAGAAGTCAGTAAAGACCATTCTAGATAATAGATGAGTGGGGTGAAGGACGTATTCTGATTAGATGAGTATGTCATCTAGGAATAGTAACATGAACAGTATGTGGGAAATATTTGGCCAAAGTATCACAAGATGTTGGTTGCGTTGTCCTATGTCACCTAGTTTGAGAAATGTGATTTTAGATGAATATGGTAACAAATATTCAGATAGATTTCTTAAACAGAACACTCAATACCCAGAACAAGGTAAGAGAACCAAGTATACATAGTATACCCATATTATTCAATACTTAAGTTAACATGAGAGATCAGTTGGTAACCAAGTCATGAAATGAGAGATCGGTAGTTCATAGAGTCATTTATAGCTACATATGGTTATTTGTTATGAGATTGATTGGCATGGAATGTGAGTTCTAAATTACGATTATTTAGAATAGAGAATATTATGTATAAAATTTATTTTTTCCTTGTTTCTAAAGTCTTAAAATGGGAATGTTACATCTTGGTATCAGAGCTAAAGGTTAAAGCTCTTGGACCTATTGTGTCCATAATATAATAAAAATTAAATTTTCTTGTTAACATAAAATGGTTAGGACAAGATGAAATGTTGCAAACAACCCACCACCTAGTGTAGAAGTAGCAGCTACCCAAAAACTCGATGAGATCCTTGCTGCCCTATTGGACACAAGAGATCATTTGGCTGTACTTGAACAACAAGTAATGGGAAATGAGGAGGAAGAAGATGCTGGTAATAAAAATCAACCACCTTCTGTGGACAACGCTAATTTGGGGAATTGAGGTGTTGATAACAATAATGTAAACATACCTGATCAACCAAAAAATAAAAAGGCAAGGCTGACAATTGAACTCACTAATGATAACAAAAGGATAAGTCCACCTAAGTTTGATGACACCACATAAGGAGATGGAGCTGAGAATTGGCTCAGTGAAATGGAGAAGTACTTTGTAATAAGGAACTTCTCATAGGAAACAAAGGTAATATGGGGAGCATATCAGCTTTCCCATGAAGCATCTTCATGGTGGGACAACCGTAAGGCTAAGTTGAACATTGATGAAACTAATATTACTTGGGATCAATTTAAAAGTTATTTTAGGCAACAATGGCTGCCACAACTTTACTATGATCAGAAAATGACTAAATTTTAGAACTTAGCCCAAGGAAAATTAATTGTAACAGGGTACTTGGAATAATTTACCAAACTCCTTAAGTATGTACCTTAGTATCAAACTAACGTGAAGTTTAGGATATGGAAATTTATAATGGATTGAATCCCATTATAGCCAGAGAGGTGGATGTTCATAGCCCAACCACTATGGAAGGGGTTGTTGAAAAATCCATAAGGCAGGAACAAAAATTAAAGGCAATTTCTGCTCATAAGGAGGAAGTAAGAAAGAAAGTTCCAAACTCCTCTTCATCATCTCTTGCACCTAAGAAAGGGCCATGGAAGAATTTTTGCATGAAAAGCAAATTTTCCACTGATAATAATAAGAAAACAAAAACAAATAAGTATCCTGCTAATGTACGCAATAACTTTGTCAAGAACAATAATAACAGATAGAAGTCCCATGGAGGTTAGAATGATAACTTTAAGGCTGGGAGTAAATTTAAGCCTAATAAAGGACCTATAGGAGGTTGTTACAATTGTGGCAAGGATTATTATGTAAATCAATGTCCTTTGAAAAATGATTACCGTAATCAGCAGCACAAGATACACACTGCAGTAGCTGACAAATAAGATGGAAAGTAACTCACACCCATAGAAGTTTCGGGTAAGTTATTTGGCATACCTGTAACTATTATTTTTGATACAGGAGCTACTGAATATTTTATTTCTAGTAAATTAGCTTCAAAATTAACAAAAAAAGCTGAAAAAATAGATAAAACATGTGTTGTACATTATGGAAATAATGTTGTTCATATAGTTAGTATGTGTTTTTTCAGGGAAGTCCTTGATTTACCTATAATTTCCATGGAAGTTGATCTTTATGTTGCTCCTTTAGGGTCTTATGATGTAATCATAGGTGTTAATTTGCTAGCTGAGCATAAAGAAAAAGTGGATGATTTTGAAAAACATATTAGTTGTTTAGATGACCTATAAAAAATAGTATAGATTTAGGGTGTTAAACGTGAATTTTTTGCTAGGAAATTATCTACTATGCAACTTAAGAAGGTCGAAAAAAAGGGTTATACCTTATATACAGTTAAAATTTCTAAATCTCCTGAAGAAAACATTGATTTCTCATAATGTTACCCACTATTACGAAACTACAATGATGTGTATCTAGAAGAATTACTAGGTCTTCCACCGAAAACGGAATTTGACTTCACAATTGAAATCAAACCTAGAACGGAGTCTATTTCTAAGGCACCTTATCGGATGAATACTATTGAATTGGTAGAGCTTAAGGCACAGTTATAAGAAATTCTATCTAAAGGTTTGATTAGACCGAGTGTCTCACCTTGGGGAGCACCGGTAATTTTTGTGAAAAAGAAAGATGGAACACTTAGATTATGTATTGATTACAAAATGTTAAACAAGGCAATGATTAAGAATAGATATCCACTTCCTAGAATTGATGATCTGTTTGATCAGATGTGTGGAGCATCGGTATATTCTAAGATAGATCTACGATCTAGATATCATCAGTTATGAATTAAGGATGAGGACATTCATAAAACAACTTTTAGAACAAGGTATGGACATTATGAATTCACAGTTTTAGCTTTTCGATTAAAAAATGCACCTATAGCTTTTACGAATCTAAAGAACAATATTTTTCAAAGATACTTGGACAAATTTGTGCTTGTATTCTTGGATGAAATTCTCATATATTATAAAAGTATGGAAGAACACCATGAGAATTTGAAGATAGTCTTGGAAGTCTTGAGGAAGAGATGATTGTTTGGCAAGTTTTCTAAATGTTCATCTATGACACAGAAGTGCATTATTTGGGTCATGTTATAAAAAAAGATGAGATAGCAATAGATCCTTCTAAAATTGTAGCTATAACTGAGTGGCCTACACCAAAGAATGTACATGAAGTTAGAAGCTTCATGGGTCTTGCTAGTTACTATAGGAAATTTGTTAAAGATTTCTCCAAAGTTGTTGCACCAATAACTTCATTACAGAAAAAGGATAAGAAATTTGTGTGGAATGAGAAATGTGAATCTGCATTTAAAACTTTAAAGGATCAATTAACTTCAGCACCTATTTTGGTTGTACCTATCCCTAATGGAGACTTTATTGTTGTAACGGATGCATCCGGGGAAGGTCTTGGAGGTATTTTGTTACAAAATGATCATGTCATAGCATACAAAAGTAGAAAACTTAAGTTACATGAGTTGAATTATGCTCCACATGATCTAGAGCTTGCTGCCATTGTTCATGCACTTCAAGTTTGGAGGCATTATCTACTTGGTAAACCTTTTGAACTAAAAACTGATCATCTTGGGCTGAAGTATATTTTTACTCAGCCAAATCTAAATGCAAGACAGCGAAGATGGTTAGAGTTTTTATCTCAATATGATTTTGATATAAGTTACATTAAAGGTGCAAGGAAAATAGGGTAGCTGATTCTCTAAGTCATAAGAAGCACATTTCTCTCTTATAACGTTGAGAACTCAGTTTAAGGATGAAGTAAAAAGTGTTATGGAATCTGATTCTTATTTTCAGCAAGTAAAAACAACACTTGCTACAGATCCAAATGATGTGAGATATAAGGGTTTTCACTTTGATAATGAAGGAATTTTATGATTTGAAAACAAGGTATACATACCTTTGCTAAATGATTTAAGAAAGAAATTATTAGTTGAATTTCACAATTCACCTTTTTCTAGACACCCTGGTATTACAAAGATGCTTGTTGATATAAAACAACAATATTTCTGGAAAGGGATGAAAAAGGACGTTATTGAGTTTGTGACACATTGCTTAGAATGTCAACGTGTTAAAGCTGAACATATGCATCCAGCTAGTTTATTGTATCCTCACAATATACCACAATACAAATGGAAAGTGATAAGCATGGATTTTGTACAAAGGGTTTCCTATGTCAAGAAATAAACATGATGTTATTCTTGGTTGTTGTTGATAAACTAACAAAAGTAACACACTTTATTGCTGGTAATCTTAAGGATGATTCACTTGTTCTCGCAAAAAGATTTGTTCATGAGATTTTAGATTACATGGAGTACCTAAATTAATCATATTTGATAGAGATCCAAGAATGACTTCAAGATTTTGGCAAACACTTAACGCAGCTTTAGGAACTAAGCTTGAATTTCAGTTCTGCATATCATCAGGAAATGGATGGAAAAACTGAAAGAGTTAATCAAGTTTTAGAGGATATGTTACGAATGTATTGTATGGATCAGAATATAAATGGGAAGAGTACCTTCCATTAGTTGAGTTTGCATACAATAACACATATCACACCTCTCTAAAGATGACACCTTTACAAGCATTATACAAAAGGAAATGCAGAACCCCTGTTAGTTGGGACAACATTGAGGATAGAGAGGTAATTGGACCTGAAATCCTTACGGAAATGGAACAACAAGTTAAAATGATTTGTGAACGCTTGAAAGAAGCAGCAGATAGGAAAAAGAGTTATGCTGACTTGAAGCGGGTTGATAGGAAATTTAAACTTGGTGAGAAGGTCTTTCTTTGGGTTAAACTAAAAAAAGAGTTCTATAACTTTTGGCAAGGCTACCAAGTTATCACCTCGTTATGTGGGACCTTTTGAAATTGTTGAAATAATCAACCCTGTAGCTTATCGTTTAGCATTACCTCCTACTTTGTAACAAATGCATGATGTTTTCCATATTTATTTTCTTAACAAATAACTTTTAGATTTATCACATGTGTTAAATTGGAATTCCGTGTAGGTCTAAGACCCAAGAATAATCGTGGTTAAACCTATACGAGTGTTGGAAACTCGACAGTTGCACTTAAGAAATCGTGAAATAAGTCAATGTAAGGTCCAATGGGACCAGTTTAACGAGGAAAGTGCAACCTAGGAAAATTTGGAAGATATGAAAACTGCTTTTCCATATTTATTTGAACAGAATTGATTCTGTTGACTGATAAAATTTGTGATTTTATTCTTTTTATGACAATAAATCTGCCAGTTTTGGGCAGATATTTTATTTGTTTAAAATAAACAGCTACGTAAATGTTGATTTTGGGAATTTTAAAATCCAGTTCTACTTTGAACATATGGAAAGAAAGATAATAAATTGATTATCCTTGATGCAAATTGTTTAAATAAGTTAATCATGGGGACGATGATACTTTTTAGGAGGGAAGTATGTAACACCTGTGGCAAATTGTTAACTTTTCCTCTTTTGCATTGCAAGCGTTGACATGTGATTTGTCCTAAGAAGGTGTATTCTTTTGACTATTAGAAATCATGCTTGCCATGGATAATTTATTTCTGTTCTTGGATTCATTTTTCTGAAATGTTGTTGCTTGCAAGGAATCCATTCTGTTTGAGATAAGAAAGGTTGTAAACTGGTAAAGTTGTTTACAAATTATCTCTTTATAATAACAAAACCTTGATCAATTCCATTGATCCAAGGTATGTTTTAATTTCTTCGTATCTGATCTGTATGGTAAACTGACATTCATAGGTTGAAGGAAATAAAGGACTGAAATCTTGTATTTATACAATTTCATTGATCTTATTAGAAGTTCTTGCTTTGCATTCTATTGTAAGTAGTGTGCTCAGATCTTCTTGTTAATTTCTCCAGGACGCTGAATGGCGTAAAGAGGATGGAGGTCTACTTCAGGACTATTGAGGGTAAAAACCTAAGTCCTAGATCTTTAAGATCTATCCTAACGGGATTCTAACCTAAGGTAAACTAGACCTACCTTATATCTATGTTTACACTAATCTTGTTGCATCCTTACCTAAGTTGTATGTTTTACAAAGTGGGGGATTTGGAAATAACCTAAGGTAACTATAGGTTTATTTCTAACCTATTACCTAATACTAAATTGGTATGGAGTATGGCCTATCCTAAGATGGAAAATTTACCTAAGGAAATGTTTAAAAACCTAAGGTAAATACTTTCTAAACTAACCTAAGGATCGGATCCTAAGCTAATGATATCTATCCTAAACTAATGCAAGGATGGAAGGGGGCCTAAGGGGGTTGTACGACAAGTGGATGACATGGCGATGGTTCCTAAGTCATTTATTTGATTTGATTTTTTAATTTAATAGAGGGTACTGCCAGTTTTGGCAGAGGCATGGAAATTTGGCGGAAACCTACTTGGCATCATCACTAGAGTTAAGTAATGCATGCTATGGTGGAAATTAGACTCGCCAACTTTAGATGGTGGTGGCGTGGAGATATAGGTGGGAGATTGGAAATTAATGACATTTATGGTCATCGATTTTTGCAAGAAAACCGCCTTGGAAACCATGTGAGTGGATTTGTTGGGAGTTGTTTGGTCTTTCATGCATTTCAATTTTTTCTCTGCATGGAGCTATCTGGTTCTTTGAACCAGTAGTTCTATTTTTCAGTTTGTTACTATTTTTAACTCCCTTGGACTATTTTCGATCCAATGGAAGTATATGAGGCATTTGAGAAGGAATTTTTTGGTTGTTGATTTCGTTTGGAGAAGGAGGAGTTGTGGAGGCTCGGATGGAAATCTTCTTCGAATCGACAGAAGCACTATCAGGCATGATAGGCTCTATCCATTAAGTTGTTATGCTTTTCTCTAAATGTCTTCATTAAAACAACTATGCTCTCATGAGATAAATGGGTATTTATTTTTTTCATGGTTATTTGGTTTCCTTGCTTAAATATTTTCTGTATTCTCTGATAAGAAAGATCTTCTTGGAAAGGTATTCATTGAGTTGTTTTCCTTTTTGGTTAATCTTCAATCACACCGTGAAACTGCTTATGATTTAAGTAATGTTGAAATTGTGTGGATTCGGCTTGTCTGCCCAGAATGGGTTTATGGAAATATGTTGTAGCTTATGTATCGAACTGGGTTGTCATTTTGGTTGGTAGAAGACATCAATATTATTTTTCTCTGTTACTTCTCTGATTTGTTGAAGTAATGTGGCTTCTCTATAACTACAAGTAAATGGATACTTTGCTTCGTGTTGGGTAAGTTCGAGTTCGTATGGAAAACAATAAATAAGTGATTTTTCTTGATTTTACTGTATAATCTCTCAGTTCTTCAAATTCTGGTATTCGATGGGAGCTAGGTAGATATTGGGTGTTTGGAATCTCTGTTTTTGTGGATTCACCTTGTATGTAAACAAGAGTGAATGTTTTATTATTTCTCTTATCTTTGCAGTTAAAAAACTGAGTTTCTCGAATTAAGTTCTATTAAGGAAACTATGTGTTAATTGTTTCTTGGACACATAGATTTTGAGGCTATCTTGTTAGGGGATATCTGTGTTTGAAGTATTTTCTTATGATCTCATATATATACTATGTCTTTATTTAAGTTCTTGAGTATTGAACTAAAGGATAAATAGATGAGGTCCTGTTACGTTGAGACATTGTGAGAGTTGGCTTGTCTGAGTTGATACTAGGGTTATTCTCATAGCTCTGTTTGAGCTTTCAATAGGTCGATCATGCTGTCTATTTCCTTATTGAAGTAGATGTTTTTGATTATTGAATACCCATTCCTGATCTGGGTTAATCACTTGAGTAACTTACTTGAGTAAACTTGTTAAATCCTTCTTGATTGGGATATCATGAAGCTTTAAGGATTATATTTGGACTTGTGATTAATGTTTCTTGATTTAGAACTAACCAAATCGATTCTAAATAAGGGGTTTCTGGAGTCTTCCATTTCTCTGATCTCTGAGTAAGATTGGGGAATAATTTACCTTGTCGATTTCTTAGAGGTGTGCAGTTGAAGCCTATCCATGTAGAATTGAAATGAAAGGAATTTTAATCATCTCATAAGTTGATATTGTGCACCTGTTGCTAAGTCATGTTGTCCTTTTGTTTGCATCTTCTTGAAATTGATTCTAGATGGATTCTTCTCTGTACATCATAATTGATGTTTTCTTCACATCTCTGAATGGTTACAATTATGAGTCTGGCTCAATTCTATCGTTTTATCTTCATCTTGAAAGAATGAATAAGCTTAGGTTCTATTACTGAAACTTTGACAATTTTGAATGAATGTTAAAGACTATAACTACCCTGTATGGTGATTGACAATTTTTTTTATTGCATCTCCTTCTTAATATGGGTATTATATTACTGTCACTGGTTGTCCATGATGGGGAACCTTGCTTGAAATCTGTTTCAAATGCAACATTCCCTCATTTTGTTTAATCTCTTCTTATACATGTTTTCTTTTATAAAAGAGTTGAGGATGTTGTGATTGGGTTTGCATTTTTCCTTTGTGACCTTATTCACGTGTGATAGAGTGTAGGAATCCTCTTCTGATCATGTCATTTGAATCCTTCTCTTTCATTCTCTGAGGTAAAGTCTAATCACTACCCATTTTGAAATTATAAGAGGATTTGTGTTGTGTTCTCTTTTCTGAGTTGTGAATGGGGATTCGGGTTAACCAAATTGTAAAGGAAGTTCTAAACTATTTTATCATAGTATTTTCTTCTTATTTTGGGTAAATCTTGTCATAGATTTAATTGGTTCAGTTGCATTACTTTCATAAATGCCTTTGCGTAGTCGTCATTACTGCTTGCTTATTCATTTGACTTGTATTAAAGGATTCTAATATTTGTGATGATAGATTAAAGTGAGATGCTGTGCATTGAGTGAATACTTTCCTAATGTTAATGTATAGCCTAACTTGAGAACTTAGGCCATGTCTTGGATTTGGGATTAGGATGTCACATCTGAAATGTGAAACTCTTATTTATTTATGTTGTTAGATGATTCATCCTAAAACCTTTATGAAGCTGGAATGAGCTTGGTTGTAGTTGTCTTTTTATGAAACTCTATAAGCTGAGTTAGAAGGTTCCTACTTCTGAAAGTAACTCTATTTTGGTTAAATAGTGAAGTTAATTTTGTATTTCAAATTCAGATGAATTGTGAAGGAAATAATTAGAAGGTACTTTTATTTGATATGGACAATTTTTTTTGGTTGGAACATTATTTATCTGATATCATGCTGTAGATTGTCTGATTACATCTTGATATTTCCTTAAATGTTATTCAGATTGATTAATTATTCTTCTTTTATGGTTGTTACTACTTACGATTTATTTGTCTTCTTGACCTCACTGTTTCATAAAAGCAGAGTTGGTTTTATGAAACAATTAGTTGAAAGCACATCATTTTAATGCTTAGTGCTTATCATGCTCAGTTCAATGAACTAACCCGTGCTAGCAATTTTTGCAGATGGACTTCGTAAGTGATAAAGGAAGGCAATAAATTATATGATGTATTGGTTTCTTAAAAGTCTGGACCTTTTATAGAGAATTTTGATTCATTATTGAGATGTATTGAAAGAAGAAAAGTTGTATTCTTTAATGATCTTGATGTTGTTGACGTGAAATACGTCAGTAATGCATAGTCTTGAAAAATGTGTATTTTATCATGATGAATTGAAAAGGCTGAAGTTACTTAAATTGATTATGTCAATTCTCTTGTGCATAATATGAAGGAAATTTGTAATCCTATCTTTGATGTTGTCATTCATATCTGATTGGATCCTTATTTCTGTTGTCATTAAATGATTTGGATAAATGAGAATTAGTACAATTTCCCTTACTTGAATGCAACTTACTAAGTTTCATGTATTGATGTTCTTTACCTAATCTTGTATGGTTTATTATGATGTTAATGAACATATAGTTAAAATATCAGGAAGTGTGAAATGGATAAGGGTATAATAAATCCTAACACTTAACCATAAAGAGGAAGGTTCTCCTCCTCTCAAAAGGATACAAAATAAATGAATGGTATATGAGTTCATTAACCATTTAGACTTCATATCTATGAAGTCTACCATAACAGAACCTGTTTTGGTTCTTATACATTCTTTTGAATGGTTGAGACACATTAAATAAATCTTTTGATGGATGTTGTTTCTGTTTTTGATTAATTACACATTAAGTAAAACACTATTGAACATAAAAGCAATCATAGGTTTATGAAGTCCCATATTATTTAATCAACCCAAATAAGGATGGAAACATTAAGCATTGTTGGGATTAGGGTTATGCAAGGTTGCTATAATTTGAATATTAATCCAAAGAGAATTAAGTGGAAATGACCTCTTAAGGTGTGTAAATCATGATGAAGTAGTTTTGTCAGATGTTGTTACATGCCAACTGTAGAATTGTACCTTTGTGAAGAGTTGGGTCTTCACGAGGATAAAGTGTTGCAGTTGACATGTTGTAACACCCTTAAGTATTGGTTCATCTAGATCTACTAAAATCTATACTTGAACTTAGTTTCTCTCTAGATCGGGTTAAGGATATGATTTAGCATAAAAAGTGACTCTCAATGACTTAGGGTAACTAGGCACATTCAATTGACTTAGGTCGACTAAGTATGACCATATACCCTAGGTCATCGTGAGTGGTTCCCTATACCAAATTATGTCAATAACCTAGGTTAGGGTCAAACCTTGGACAAGTGGACTGACAGAAGTCAGTAAAGACCATTCTAGATAACAGATGAGTGGGGTGAAGGACGTATTCTGATTAGACAAGTATGTCATCTAGGAATAGTAATATGAACAGTATGTTGGAAATATTTGGCCAAAGTATCACAAGTTGTTGGTTGCATTGTCCTATGTCACCTAGTTTGAGAAATATGATTTCAGATGAATATGGTAACAAATATTCAGATAGATTTCTTAAACAAAACACTCAATACCCAGAACAGGGTAAGAGAACCAAGTATACATAGTATACCCATAGTATTCAATACTTAAGTTAACATGAGAGATCAGTTGGTAACTGAGTCATGAAATGAGAGATCGGTAGTTCACCGAGTCATTTACAATTGCATATGGTTATCTGTTATGAGATTGATTGGCATGGAATGTGTGTTCTAAAATTATGATTATTTAGAATAGAGAACATTATGTATAATTTTTTTCCCTTGTTTCTAAAGTCTTAAAATGGGAATGTTACATCTTGGTATCAGAGATGAAGGTTGCAGCTCTTGGACCTATTGTGTCCATAATCTGATAAAACTTAAATTTTCTTGTTAACAGAAAATGGTTAGAACAAGAGGAAATGTTGCAAACAACCCACCACTTGGTGGAGAAGCAACAACTTCCCAAAAACTCAATGAGATCATTGTTGACATTTTGGACACAAGAGATCATTTGGTTGTACTTAAACAACAAGTAATGGGAAATGAAGAGGAAGAAGATGTTGGTAATAACAATCAACCACCTCCTATGGACAACGTCAATTTAGGAAATTAGAGTGTTGATAATAACAATGTAAACATATCAGATCAACCAAAAAATAAAAAGGCAAGGATGATATCTGAATTCACTAATGATATAAAAAGGATAAGTCCACCTAATTTTGATGGCACCACATTAGGAGATGGAGCTGAGAATTGGCTCAGTGAAATGGAGAAGTACTTTGCAATAAGGAACTTCTCAGAGGAAACAAAGGCAATATGGGGAGCATATCAACTTTCCCATGAAGCATCTTCATGGTGGGGACAACCGTAAGGCTGAGTTGAACATTGATGAAAATAATATTACTTGGGATCAATTTAAAAGTTATTTTAGGCAACGATGGCTGCCACAACTTTACTATGATCAGAAAATGACTGAATTTCAGAACTTATCCCAAGGAAAATTAACTGTAACAGAGTACTGGGAGTAGTTTACTAAACTCCTTAAGTATGTACCTCAGTATCAAACTAACGAGAAGTTTAGGATATGGAAATTTTTCATGGGATTGAATCCCATTATAGGGGGAGAGGTGGATGTTCACAACCCAACCACTATGGAAGGGGTTGTTGAAAAATCCATAAGGTAGGAACAAAAATTAAAGGCAATTTCTGCTCATAAGGAGGAAGTATAAAAGAAATTTCCAAACTCCTCTTCATCATCTCTTGCACCTAAGAAAGGACCATGGAAGAAGTTTGGTATGAAAAGTAAGTTTTCAGCTGATAATAATAAGAAAACAAAAACAAATAAGCCTGCTGCTAATGTACGCAATAACTTTGTCAAGAACAATAATAATAGACATAAGTCCTATGGAGGTCAGAATGATAACTTTAAGGTTGGAAATAAATTTGAGCCTAAAAAGGGACCTGTAGGAGGCTATTATAATTGTGGCAAGGATCATTACGCAAACTAGTGTCCTTTGAAAAAGGATGATCGTAATCAACATCACAAGATACACACTGCAGTAGCTGAAAAACAAGCTGAAAAGTAAGTCACACCCATAGAAGTTCCAGGTAAGTTATTTGGCATACCTATAACTATTATTTTTGATACGGGAGCTATCGAATGTTTAATTTCTAGTAAATTAACAATGAAATTAAAAATAAAATATGGAAAAAATGGATAAATCATGAGTTGTACATTATGGGAATAATATTGTTCATATAGTTAGTATGTGTCTTTTTGGAGCAGTCATTGACTTACCTAGTTTTTCCACCAGGAAGTTGATCTTTATGTTGCTCATTTGGGGTCTTTTGATGTAATCATAGGTGTTAATTGGCTAGTTGAACATAAAGCAAAAGTGGACTATTTTGAAAAACATATTAGTTGTTTAGATGACCTACAAAAATAGTAGATATTCAGGGTGTAAAACGTGAAATTTCAGTTAGGAAATTATCTGCTATGCAACTTAAGAAGGCCAAAAATAAGGGATGTACCTTGTATGCAACAAAAATTTCTTAATCTACTAAAGAAAACAATGATTTCTTTTGACGTTACCCGCTGTTACGAAACTACAGTTATGTGTTTCCTGAAGAATTACCACGTCTTCCATCCAAAGGGGAATTTGACTTCACAATTGAAATCGAACCTGGAGCGGAGCCTATTTCTATTGCACCTTATCAGATGACTACTATTGAATTGGTAGAGCTTAAGGCACAGTTACAAGAAATTATATCTAAAGGTTTCATTAGACCGAGTGTCTCACCTTGGGGAGCACCGGTAATTTTTGTGAAAAATAAAGATGGAACAGTTAGATTGTGTATTGATTACAGAATATTAAACAAGGCAACAATAAATAATAGATATCCACTTCCCAAAATTGATGATATATTTGATCAGATGCGTGGAACATCTGTATATTTTAAGATAGATCTAGGATCTGGATATCATTAGTTATGAATTAAGAATGAGGACATTCATAAAAAAAACTTTTAGAACAAGATATGGACATTATGAATTCACAGTTTTACCTTTTTGATTAACAAATGCAACTGCAACTTTTATGAATCTATTGAATAATATTTTTCAAAGATACTTGGACAAATTTGTGCTTGTATTCATGGATGACATTCTCATATATTCTAAAATTATGGAAGAACACCATGAGCATTTGAAGATAGTCTTGGAAATCTTGAGGAAGAGACGATTGTTTGGTAAGTTATCTAAATGTTCTTTCTATGACACGGAAGTGCACTATTTGGGTCATGTTATAAGAAAAGATGGAATAACTGTAGATCCTTCTAGAATTGTATCTATAACTGAGTGGCCTGCACCAAAGAATGTACATGAAGTCAGAAGCTTCATGGGTCTTGTTGGTTACTATAAGAAATTTGTTAACGATTTCTCCAAATTTGATACACAAATAACTTCATTGCACAAAAAGGATAAGAAATTTGTGTGGAATGAGAAATGTGAATCTACATTTAAAACTTTACAGGATCAATTAACTTCAGCACCTATTTTGGATGTACCTAACCCTAATGGATACTTTACTGTTGTAACAGATGCATCTGGGGAAGGTCTTGGAGGTATTTTGTTACAAAATTATCATGTCATAGCATACGAAAGTAGAAAACTTAAGTTACATGAGCTGAATTATGCTCCACATGATCTAGAGCTTGCTACCATTGTTCATGCACTTCAAGTTTAAAGGAATTATCTACTTGGTAAACCTTTTGAACTAAAAACTGATCATCTGGGGCTGAAGTTTATTTTTACTCTACCAAATCTGAATGCAAGACAATGAAGATGGTTAGAGTTTGTATCTCAATATGATTTTGAAATAAGTTACATTACAGGCAAGGAAAATAGGGTAGATGATGCTCTAGGTCATAGGAAGCACATTTTTGCTCTTATAACGTTGAGAAATTAGGTTAAGGATGAAGTAAAAAGTGGTATGAAATATGATTCTTATTTTTTAGCAAGTAAAAACAACACTTGCTATAGATCTAAATGATGTGAGATATAAGGGGTTTTCACTTTGATAATGAAGGAATTTTATGATTTGAAAACATGGTATACATACCTTTGCTAAATGATTTAATAAATAAATTATTAGTTGAATTTCACAATTCACCTTTTTCTGGAAACCCTCGTATTACAAAGATGCTTGATGATATAAAAAACCAATATTTCTAGAAAGGGATGAAAAAGGATGTTATGGAGTTTATGACACATTGCTTAGAATGTCAATGTGTTAAAGTTGAACATATGCATCTAGCTGGTTTATTATATCCTGACAGCATACCACAGTACAAATGGCAAGTGATAAGCATGGATTTTATACAAGGGCTACCTATGTCAAGAAATAAACATGATGTTATTCTAGTTGTTGTTGATAAACTAACAAAAGTAGCACACTTTATTATTTGTAATCTTAAGGATGATTCATCTATTCTAGTGAAAAGGTTTGTTTATGAGATTTTCAAATTACATGGAGTACCTGAATTAATTATATCTGATAGGGTTCTAGGAATGACTTCAAAATTTTGGAAAACACTTAATTCAACTCTAGGAATAAAAATGAATTTCAATTATGCATATCATCGGGAAATGGATGGACAGACTGAAAGAGTTAATCAACTTTTAGAGGATATGTTACGAATGCATTATATGGATCAGTAATATAAATGGGAAGAGTACCTTCCATTAGTTGAGTTTGCATACAATAACACATATCATGCCTCTCTTAAGATGGAACCTTTTGAAGCATTATACGGAAAGAAATGCAGAACCCCTGTTAGTTGGGACGACATTGAGGATAGAGAGGTAATTGGATGTGAAATCCTTACAGAAATGGAACAGCAAGTTAAAATGATTCGTGAA
The DNA here is from genome assembly GCA_019776745.2 of Taxus chinensis. NCBI lineage: Eukaryota > Viridiplantae > Streptophyta > Pinopsida > Cupressales > Taxaceae > Taxus > Taxus chinensis. Next base: position 515,700,414 of record CM034156.1, on the reverse strand, counting down.
TGCTTGAAAGAAGCAACAAATAGGCAAAAGAGTTATGCTAACTTGAAGTGGGTTGATAGGAAATTTAAACTTGGTGAGAAGGTCTTTCTTCAGTTTAAACTGAAAAATATTTCTATAAATTTTGATAAGGCTAGTAAGTTATCACCTTGTTATGTGGGACCTTTTGAAATTGTTGAAATAATAAACCTTGTAGCTTATCATTTAGTATTACCTCCTTCTTTGTCATGAATGCATGATGTTTTCCATATTTCTTTGCTTAAGAAATACATTTCAGATTTATCACGTGTTAAATTAGAATTCCTTGCATGTCTAAGACACAATAATAATCATGGTTAAACCTATATGAGTGCTGGAAACTCGCGAGTTGCACTTAATAAATCATGAAATAAGTCAATGTAAGTTCTAGTGGGACTAGTTTAACGAGGAAAGTGCTTCTTGGGAAAATCTGGAAGATATGAAAATGGATTTTCCATATTTATTTGAACAAAATTGATTCTGTTGACTGATAAAATTTATGATTTTTTTCATGACAATAAATCTGCCAGCTTTAGGCAGATATTTTATTTGTTTAAAATAAACAACTACGTAAATGTTGATTTTGGGAATTTTAAAATCCAGATCTACTTTGAACATATGGAAACAAAGATAATAAATTGATTGTCCTTGATACAAATTGTTTAAATAAGGTAATCATCGGGATGATGATTCTTTTTAGGAGGGAAGTATGTAACACATGTGGAAAATGGTTAACTTTTCTTCTTTTGCATTGTAAGTGTTGACATGTGATTTCTCCTATGAAGGTGTATTCTTTTGAATGTTAGAAATCATGCTTGACATTGATAATTTATTTATGTTCTTGGATTCATTTTTCTTAAATGTTGTTTCTTGCAAGGAATGCATTCTGTTTGGATAAGAAAGGTTGTAAGCTGGTAAATTTATTTACAAATTATCTCTTTATAATAATGAAACCTTGATCAATTCCATTGATCCAATGTATGTTTTAATTTCTTAGTATCTTATCTGTATAGTAAACTGACATTCAGAGGTTGAACAAACTAAAGGACTAAACTCTTGTATTTATATAATTTCATTGATCTTATTGGAAGTTCTTACATTGCATTCTATTGTAAGTAGTGTGCTCAGATCTTCTTGTAAATTTCTCCAGGATGTTGAATGGCGTAAAGAGGATGGAGGTCTACTTCAAGACTATTGACGGTGAAAACTTAAGTCCTAGATCTTTTAGATCTATCCTAGCAAAATTCTAACCTTAGGTAGACTATAACTACCTTATATCTATTAAGTTGTTCTGCTTTTCTCTAAATGTCATCATTAAAACAACTATGCTCTCATGAGATAAATGGGTTTTTATTTTTTTTATGGTTATTTTGTTTTCTTGATTGAATATTTTCTATATTATCTGATTGAGGAACCTTTGCTTTGAAAGGTAGTTATTGAGTTGTTTTCCTATTTGGTTAAAGTTGAATCACACTGTGAAATTGTTTATGATTTGAGTAATGTTGAAATTGAGTAGATTCGGTTTGTCTTCCCATAATGGGTTTATGGAAATATGTTGTAGCTTATATATCAAACTGGGTTGTCGTTTTGGAGGGCAGAAGACATGAATATTATTTATATCTGTTACTTCTCTAATTTTTTAAAGTAATGTAGGTTCTGTGTAACTGCAAGTAAATGGATGCTTTGCTTCGTGTTGGGTAAGTTTGAGTTCATATGGAAAATAGTAAATAAGTGATTTATTTTTTAACTTATTGTATAATCTATCAGTTCTTCAAATTCGGTATTCAATGGGAGCTAGGCATATATTGGGTGTTTGGAATCTCTATTTGTGTAGATTCACCTTGTATGGAAACAAGAGTGAATGTTTTATTATTCCTCTTATTTTTGCAGTTAAAAAACTGAGTTTCTCGAATTAAGTTCTATTAAGGAAACTATGTGTTAATTGTTTCTTGGACACTTAGATTTTGAGGCTATCTTGTTGTGGGATACCTATGTTTGAAGTGTTTTCTACTGATATTATATATAAATTGTGTATTTCTTTAAGTTATTGAGTACTGAACTAAAGGATAAATAGATGAGGTCGTATTGGTTTGGGACATTGTGAGAGTCGGCTTTGTCTGAGTCGATACTAGGGTTATTCTCGTAGCTCTGTTTGAGCTTTCAATATGTTGATCATGTTGTCTACTTCCCTGTTGAAGTAGATGTTGTTTGTTTTGAATATATGTTCCTAATCTGAGTTAATCTCTCAAGTATCTTGCTTGAGTAAACTTGTTAAATCCTTCTTGATTGGGATATCGTGAAGCTTTAAAGATTTTATTCGGACTTGTGGTTGACGTTTCTTGATTTAGAACTAACCAAATCGATTATGAGTAATGGGTTTCTAGACTCTTTCATTTCTTTGATCTCTGAGTAAGATTGGAGGGAATAATTTAACTTGTCAATTTTGTAGAGGTGTGCAGTTGAACCTATCTTTAGAAAGGAAATGAAAATAATTTTATCATTTTTTATAGCTTGTGCGCTTGTAGCTAAGCCATGTCGATCTTGGGTTGCACCTTCTTTGGAATCGAATCATGATGGAACTTTCTTTGTCCCTTCATAAGATGTATTTCTCTCACCTCTTCAAGGATTCGATTGAGAGTGTGTCTCACTAATTGTTGTACTATCATCTTGAAGGAATGGTCAATTTGTGGTTCCTTGACTGAAATTTTGACGTTTTTGAATGACTGTTAGAGACTGTAACTACCCTATTTGGTGATTAGTAACTTTTTACATTGCATCTCCTTTTTTATATGGGTATAATATTACTATCATTGGTTTGAACCATGATGGGGAACCTTGCTTAAAATCTATTTCAAATGCAACAGTTGCACATTCTGTTTAATCTCTTCTTATATGTGTTTTCTTTTATAAAAGAGTTGAGGATGTTGTGATTTGGTCTTCATCTGTCCTTTGCGACCTTCTTCACGTGTGATAGAGTGTAGGAATTCCATTCTGATCATGTCATTTGACTTCTTCTCTTTCATAATCTGAGGTAAAGTATAATCACTTCCCCTTTGGAAATTATAGGAGGTTATGTGTTGTATTCTCTTTTCTAATTTATGAATGGGGATTTGGGTTAACTGAATTATAAAGGAAGTTCATAACTGTTTTATCACAATCGTTCTTCTTCTTTTGGGTAAATTTTTTCATAAGATTTAATTAGTTCATTTGTATTACTTTCTTTAATTCCCTTGTGTAGTCATCATTACTACTTGCTTATTCACTTGACTTGTATTAAAGGATTTTAATACTTGTGATAATAGATTAATGTGAGATGTTGTGCATTGAGTGAATAGTTTCCTAATGTTAATGTATGGCCTAACTTGAGAGCTTAGGCTATGTCTTGGATTTGGAATTAGGATGTCACATATGAAATGTGAAACTCTTATTTACTTATATTGTTAGATGATTCATCCTAAATCCTTTATGAAGCTGGAATGATCTTGGTTGTAGTGGTATTTTTATGAAACTCTATAAGCTGAGTTAGAAGGCTCCTATTTCTGAAAGTAAATTTGTTTTGGTTAAATAGTAAAGTTCATTTTTATATTTCAAATTTAGAATAATTGTGAAGGAAATAATTAGAAGGTACTTTTATTTGATATGGATAAGTGTTTTGGATGGAACATTATTTACCTGATATCATGTTGTAGATTGCTTATTACATCATGATATTTCCTTAAATGTTATTCAAATATATTAATTGTTCTTCTTTTATGGTTGTTACTACTTATGATTTATTTGTCTTCTTGACCTCACTGTTTCATAAAAGCAAAGTTGGTTTTATGAAACAGTTAGTTGAAAGCACATCATTTTAATGCTTAGTGCTTATCATGCTCAATTCAATGAACTGACCCGTGCTAGTAATTTTTGTAGTTGGAATTCGTAAGTGATAAAGGAAGGCAATAATTTAGATGATTTATTGGTTGGTTAAAAGTCTAGACCTTTTATAGAGAATTCTAATTCATTAATGAGATGTATTGAAAGAAGAAAAGTTATATTCTTTAAAGATTTTGATGTTGTTGACGTGAAATACGCCAGGAATGAATAGTCTTGAAAAATGTGTATTTTATCGTGATGAATTGAAAAGGCTGAAGTTACTTAAATTGATTATGTTAATTCTCTTCTGCATAATATGAAGGAAATTTTTAATTCTATCTTTGATGTTGTCATTCATATCTAATTAGATCCTTATTTCTGTTGTCATTAAATGAGTTGTATAAATAAGAATTAGTACAACTTCCCTTACTTGAATGTAACTTACAAAGTTCCATGTATTGATGTTCTTTACCTAATCTTTTATGGTTTATTATGATGTCAATGAACATACAGTTAAAATATCAGGAAGTGTGAAATGGATGAGTGTATAATAAATCCTAACACTTAAGCATAAAAACAAATGTTCTCCTCCTCTCAAAAGGATACAAAATAAATGAATGGTATATGATTTCGTTAACCATTTAGTCTTCATATGTATGGAGTCTACCGTGATAAAACATATATTGGTTCTTATAAATTATTTGAATGGTTCTAACACATTAAATAAATCTTATGATGGATGTTGTTTCTGTTACGATTATTTACATGTTAAGCAAAAATTTAATGAACATAAAATTAATCATAGGTTTATGAAGTTCCATATTATTTAATCAACTCAAATGAGGATGGAAACCTTAAGGATTGTTGGGATTAGGGTTATGCAAGGTTGTTGTGATTTGAATCTTAATCCAAAGATAATTAAGTGGAAATGACCTCTTGATGTGTGTAAATCATGATGAATTAGTTCTGCCGGATATTGGTACATGCCAACTACAGAACTATACCTTCGTGAAGACTTGGATCTTCATGAGGATACAATGTTGCAGTTAACATGTTGCAACACCTTTCAACACAGGTTCATCTAGATCTACTCAAATATGGACTTGAACTTAGTTTCTCTCTAGATCAAGTTAAGGGTATGATTTAGCATAGGAAGTGACTCTCAATGACCTAGGGTAACTAGGCACATTCAATTGACTTAGGTCGACTGAGTATGCCCATATACCCTAGGTCATCATGAGTGGTTCCCTATATGAAATTATTTCAATAACCTGGGTTAGGGTTAAACCTTAGACAAGTGGACTGACAGAAGTCAGTAAAGACAATTCTAGATAACAGATGAGTGGAGTGAAGTACGTATTCTGATTATACAAGTATGTCATCTAGGAATAGTAAGATGAACAATATGTGGGAAATATTTGGCCAAGGTATCGCAAGTTGTTGGTTGTGTTGTCCTATGTCACCTAGTTTGAGAAATGTGATTTTAGATGAATTTGGTATAAAATATTCAGATAGATTTCTTAAACAGAACACTCAATGCCCAAAATAGGGTAAGAGAACCAAGTATACATAGTATATCCATATTATTCAATAGTTAAGTTAACATGATATATCGGCTAGTAACCAAGTCATGAAATGAGAGATCGATAGTTCACCAAGTCATTTACAGTTACATATGGTTATCTGTTATGAGAATGATTGGCATGAAATGTGCGTTCTAAAAATATGATTATTTAGAACAGAGAACATTATGTATAAAAAAAAATTCCACTTATTTCTAAAGTCTTAAAATGGGGATGTTACAGATCTAGGAACTGGATAGGACCACCATAGATGAATCTTGGTGATCCAAGCCCTAATCATGATTTGAGAACATTTACTGTGGTTTTGGTAGGATTTGAAATGATTTGACAAATTTTTCCTCTTCTTTGTCTTGAAATACCTACCATCAAAGAAGGAAAACATACTCCTCATGCCCACACGAATAAAGATCTGAAAAAATTGGAAAGAGAGAAAAAATATAGTTTCAAGATATTGCATGGATTCCCCCTTAACCTTCAACATCAAAACAATCGAAAAGTTCCCTAAAAAATCCAAAATAGTAAAAGTATGCCCAAGAGGGCCTAATAGACTCAAGAGCTAAAACTAGCTTTCCCAATAGCTCGGTGAGTTCGGCCTTTGTATGGGTGCACTAAATTAGAATAGAGATTTTTGAGCTCATCTTATATTTGCAGGCCATGTTGGTGGAAAAAAAAACTTGGTATATAGGGATAAACATGGAACTAACGGAATAGGAAGGATCTCGGAAAAACATGTGGCTTAGAGGGAAAATAAACGTATGTGAGAGATCAATCAGTGCTAACTCGGCACAAACCAAAGCGAGCTACACATGTCTCGATGAGTTTTTAAGAACAAAGAAAATGAGTTGGCTCACTGAGCCAACATGGTAAGCCAGTCAGGAATAGACATAGTGGGGTGGTTATCGGTTCTACATTACATGAAAACAAATTGGGGTTGTTTCAGTGAGTAGAATCTAGTGTGTTAGGTGTGGGTTAGTGGATGCATTGACACAATGCATAGTCACTGGGGTGTGCAGTGGTGTTGTTGGGATCTGAAGTTTGATTGCAAAGGGTGAGTTAGTGAGTGTGTCGGGAAATGTGGAGGTGGAAATATGGGTTGGGGAAACATAATGTATGAAAATCCCTAAAACTTGATGCACATGCATCGCTGATCCTTGACCCCCAAAAAATAAACGGTGGCTAGAAGAGCCAATTAGAAGTGGAAGGGAAAAAAACACAATGCAAAGTAACCCAAAACGATGAAATTATAGAGAAGAACCCTGGATCTGAGTCAAAGGGTGAGCTGATTGAGGAAATCAGTGAGTTAGGTGGGGGAGTGATGGCAGTAGGTGTAAGCGGTGGAAAATCTCGGTGAGGAGCTTGATGGGCAATGGAAAATGGAGCCTTAAACATTCAATGTAACCTATCCTACAAAAAATTTCATAAAGTTTTCCCAAATTTTCATAATTGCATAGAATTATACTTTTGGTAAGGCGAATTCAAATACCTATAGCATGAAGCAATAAAAATGGAAAATTATGGGGTTAGGTTACCATAAAATCATGATGAAGTCCTAGGATCTTGAAGGTTGTGCCCAGGTGCAGAGAAGCCATGATGAAGGTATGGGTTCCCATTTCTTCCTCCACAAGGTAAGGTACAAGTAGGTATGGATCAAGCAAGAAAGCCCATTGCTGTTGCAAGTGCCATGATGATTTTTGGCAATGGTGGGAGCATCATTTTAGTATTTCTTCCCCTCTCTCCCATATTTTCCTCTATAAATGTAAAGGGGTTACACATTTCAAAGAATTTGATATTCTTCCTCTAATGCACCCCCTCTTCTTCTTCTTGTCTAAGGGTAGTTGTAGGGATTAAAACCTTCCCATCTGTAATGTAATGGAACTCCATGATTTCCTCCTATCAGATGATGTACTTTTCTTACCTATAGAGCAATAAAATCGTGTATTGTGTTAATTTTCCTAACCTTTGCATGAGTTTTTTGTCTCCCCTTACATCTCATTATTATCCAGATTTCTTGTGCATTCCTATGGTTTCATTGTAGGATTTATGGTGGTTTTGTGTTTATCTGATTGTGTTCTTTGGTGTATTTCTTATTTTTGGTGCTTATCCACCCTCTCTACACTCATTCACCTTCATTTTTATGCATTTTGGATTATCCAACATCTCATTTTCTTGGTGTATCACCGCTTCTAGTGTAGGATTTCCATTTTTATGTATTCTATCTCACCGTCTCCTTGGAAGTTTTAGAATAGGCTTAGATAGTTTTTTCTTACATTGGGGGTAGTTGTGGTAGGTAGGATTAAGAAAATAACTAGCCTTCTTTGGTGAGATATCCCACTTCTCAAAGTCCTATAGTTAGGATAGCTCCATGCTTAGAAAATTACACCAAATTCCCCATTAAAAACTTGGCCATTCAAAGGTGTTGTAATTTTTCTATAAAAATTCCTCTCTACAGTGCTATGGCATCAGATCTCCCAAAAAACCAAACAGTAAATTTATCTCTTCACTCTTGGGAAACAGTTAAAGGTTGGAGGATAAATTAGGATTTCCTCCCTATAATTCTTTAGCTAGTGGCATGAGATCACATAAAAAATTCACATGATATAGATAGGATTCTTTATACACCATTTTTATCATCACAGATCAGGTGCACATGTTCCTTTTTCATTTTTGTACTTTTTTTACATGCTTTTTACATATATACACACATTTTTACACATTAGACATATACATGTGTACTTGACTACTTGACCATATTCTCTTTTGTAGGTCAGTTGTTATGGAAATAAAATAATCAACATCTCACACATAGAGGTTACATCACAAAAACAATACTAAGATAGCAGGTACACCACACACATTAATATCTGCAGAGGTGTTTCTACCCTAGGTCCACTCTCATCACTTTTTGCACTTTTGCATATTTAATCTCCATGCTCCATATTTTTTTATCACTCCATGCTTTTTCTAGTCCTTTGGCATGCTATCTACATCACTCTATATTAATATCAGGTACACATTTATATATACCTTATATTACCAAGCATTATACTCATCAACATAAATTGGGGGAAAATGTAGACACAAAATCAAACATTTTGAGCCATTATATAGTTCTGGTCTCCTACTAATATTCATATGGTTCTCAAGTGAACAAATTAATAACTAACCCGTGTCTTCAGCCATTTTGCATTGTTTTATGTTTCTACTTTCATTATTTCACTCATACTTACCCAGTCTGTACTCTTATACTGAATTTTTCCTATTTCTTATTGGGGATCCTAGCTAGGACTAGGGTGCCATAGGCACCCTGGTCCCCTCTAGGCTCCTTGATTCTCTATACACTTTTCACTTACTTTTTGGGCACTTTCTAGCCATATGATCTTTTTTAATTTTTACAGTCAACATTTTTGGGGTTGATTACAAAATTAAAGAAAAAGAACCATATAAATATAAAATTATTTGACCATAATGAGGGATGAAGCACTAAGAACTTACTATCACCACCTAAGGTTACATCCATCAGAGGCATACATAGCTACATTTGTATCCATCTAGCTCCATAAAAAAGCACACAAAGTTGGTTCATCTGCATCACACTTCGTAGGATGGGAGTATAGTGTTTCTATACACACATTTATTACATTCTACATCTAGGTAATTTCTTGATACTTCACAAAGTGTGACTGACACAAGAGAACCTAGGGCATAATCTTCACACACACACACACACACACACACACACACACACACACACACACACACACACACACACACACACACACACACATCTAGAAATATATTGGATCTGAGATGTAGTGTAACACTCAGTGATAAGTCTGTCCATTTTACAACTTAGGAAAATCTGACCCCTACATTAACATGTTTCTTTTTTTAGGGTTTAATGTTTTGTTTGGGGGTTTGCAAGTGCTTCTTACATTGTAATTTTACCAATGCTTTGGCTATCACACATCAACATTCACACTACAAAAAGAGAACATAGGAGAAAAATAAGTGACACCTCAGAGGAGGTTTTATAGTCATTTTCACAAAACAAGGCACCTAGATCTCAGACCAAGGAACCCACGAGTTCCCCTATCCCTCTTTAGGCACCCCAATCTAGCTAGACAGTCCAAATCTACACTTTTTCAAGATCATGTGTGAAGGTTTTCTCCTCCTGTTCATCTAGCCTCCACTACAACACACTCCCATGACATCAACGAATCAACTAAGGCCTTCTTAACCCTCTTTGCACATTAGGGTTTTACATTTCATTACTTAGATTGCTTGGGTACTATTTGAGTATTTTATTACTTCATTTATTTAGTTATTTTACTTCTCCTATAGTATGAGATTACACTAGGATACTCTATATTAGTTTAATCAAAATGATTCTTTAGAATCGATACCAACCATGTTTCAATCATAATATAAGGGCGTAGGTCTGATTGTGGAGTCCCATTATTGGGAATCATGTTATTATATTGATAACTATAGAGATGATCAATGTTGCGGTGATTTAGGAAATATTAAAAAATATTAATGGTTTAGAGTTACCTTAAAAGTGATAGAAAATGTGAATATGTCTTAGTTGAAAGATCAAGTAATATTTTCATCAGGTTCACAAGAGTTTATGAAAATAAAGAGTGGTCCAATAACCATTCCTTTAAGATCTCAATATGGGGGTATTATACATAATGATAAAAAAGGAAACCAATCTCAAGATGCACACCTTAGATTTTAAGTTGATGTAAACATGATACTAAAAATGTTTTTCTCCACATTTTACTAAAAGTATAGGGTTTGAAAGTTTAGACAAAAAATAGGATAGTGGCATCTTACTAGCTCCCAATTGTAATTATGAAAGTAATATTTAGAATATGATTGTAATAAATTTAGTAATACGATATGAGATCTAATTGGATATCAGGAAAGAGTCACAAGGATTACAAGAGTGGTCTAGGAATTACAAAGAAAGATCAAGGGTTGTGAAAGGAATGTAAAGTAAGAACTAGTAGGATAAATAATGAAATCGGGAAGAGATATGCTACCTGTAGACACAAAATCTATGCAATTGGGTATATTTATAGGTACTAAAAGCATGCTATCATTTACATGGTTCATAAGTAAGAAAAATAGTATTCTACAACTCCCTTTAATATTTTTTCTTTGTATTATGTAATTTTAATGATGTTATGCATATTGCACTCTTTTTGACTAATTTATAATTCTATGGCTTTAGAAACTAGTTTCCAATTAGAACACTAGTGTCAGGAAATCATGTTCTTCTAGGTTATCTTATCCCTCTTTAGTAATTTATTATCCTCTTGGGACTCTTTTGCTTCTTAATTAATTTTTACTACTTTGGGTCGGCCTTTATATCATCAATTATGAAATTCAAAGGAAAACATAAATTATCACTAAGCATTACATATTATCACCTAAGATTAAATTAAAAGGCACAAGAGCATTAGAGGCATCCATCTAGCACTCATTCAAGGGAAAAGGGTTGTATCACTTCACCATACACAACATAGGATGGGACATATATTATATTTCATCCCACACATTCTATACATTTGGTACATTTTAGACCTATCTCTCTATCACTGTACAACTTGGATAAGGGCATCCTAAGGAATAATTTCTACACACACACAAGAACTACATGGAGTATTAGATGTAGTGTAATGCTCGGTCATAAGTTCACTCTTCAGGTAACCTTTGGGGTCAATCTGAATCCCCATTCTACATTTTCCTTTTAAGTTTTGATGTGTTTTATGGGCATGTATAGGTGAACTTATTTATTATAGGATACATGTACCTTCAACAATCAAGGAGTGAGTCTCAAGAAAAAAACATGAATCAATAACTAACCACTTATGACACAGAATAAATCATATCCTGACCATTTATGCACACATCAACACCAAGCTCCACTTACTAGCACCTAAGCATTTTTGCCCTTTTGCGGGCGACCTTGTCCTACATCATATTGAGTCTCATAACCTCTATTGAGAATTTACAACACTCTTCCTAGCTTGTTTTATCTATTCACCTACTCCGATCACTTCCAGACTTCTCGAGAATTAGGTAAGTCTCTTTGTTTCCCTCTCTTGTATAGGGTTTCATATTTAGATGTTTGTTTGCTTGTGTCTTCACCGTATATTTGAATTTTTACATCATTTATTATAGTAGTTACTCTGAAAATAGATATAATTCCATTTATATTAAATAACTTGGAAAACCCTAATCTTAATCAAACACTTGGATCCTTATTTTGCATACTCTACCAATTGTGTTCTTCTCTAAACCCAAACCCTTATTTCATCATGGCCCTTAAGGTTGCTCAAGTATCTTTGTATCAATTAATTCAAATGTACCCACATTATAAATATATTATTCAAATAGTCATCCACACTACGTACCTCGCTCACGATATGCCACCTTCCCAAGTAAGTTCAATATTCAATCATCTATATGACAACCCTATCAGTCGTAATACTCCATCCAGTTAGCCCCTTTTAGCATCAATTAAATATTTACACCAGTATTTTCAAGATAAATTTCAAGCTATGGAAACCATTATTATATCTCTCAAAGCTGAAATTCAACATCTTAAGGCCCATGCTAGTTTTTATTTTGCACCACATTATAATTTTATGTCTTCTACATGTGTTAATATAAGTGAACCCAAATTCTTACCGTTGTAAGTACCTCTCCAATTTGACCTAACTACTAAGCAATAAGATATTATTCCTGATCTCCTCACTCATTAGTTGATGAAATTTCCAAATACTTATTGTTATCCTCTTTATTGGATTGCCAAATTTGATGGTATACCATTTTTAAATGATTAGAAACTTAATGAACATCATGAAAATGATTTCTATGTTTTAAAATGAAAAATTAAGCACCTTGAGAATCATGGTTTTATTTCATTTTTTCACAACATTGTACTACATCTTCAATTCCTAAATTGCAATGGGATCCCAAATCTAATCCATCCATGTCTAATGAGAATCATTTCATAATCACTAATGTTTCATCTTCGATTAGTCAAGATCCACCTATCCAATCCATTCCAACTAAACATCCTATTTTAAAAATATATCTTCCATTCCCTCCTCTGATCAAGTCTTCTACAACATTAAAAATTACAAATCAATAACCACCAACCAAGAAAGTCCAACCAATTCACCCTGTGATAGCTAACATCTTTAAACTTCCTATTTTAAACCCTAAATCCATCCTTGGTCCCACAGTTTCTTCTACCTATAGTTGTGATGACTCTCTCTCTTCTCCTGACACATCTAACACTTTCCCACAATGGCATGGTATATCTCACTCATAAAAAATATATCCATCACTAGCAAAATGGGGGGCATCACACTTTCTCCCCCCTTTCCATCACTATCAAGTGTCTCTAGATTTTACTAATACACTTAACGCTTTGTGCTTCCCGTTTAATATTTCTAAGCACTCATACACTTTTGGTACACACATTTTACCATCATTACCCTATGACTAAATATTTTGCTAAGGTTCACACTTGAATATTGATGGAAAAATACATCAATGAACCTTACATTACATACTTTACGTTTTATGCTTTAAGACATATATTTTCTAGCATCTACTTACACGTGACACACACATTTCCTAATGAAAAACTCCTATTTTATGGTTTATTCTCGACTGCTGAGGGGTAATTTATAAATGAACATTATTTCATATATGTCCACTGGGGGGGAACATGGTTCCATTGATCCTCAGATATTTCATACCTCCCTATCACACCATCATAGTGTTTTCATATCTTGATTGCATTTACTCTTCTTTTCTGATACTACTTACATCTTGCACTTTGCTTATTATGCTAGAAATATTCTTATTATGTAATTATAATTATACACATGCACACTCACTTCGTATATGGAAGTGAATATAGATCTCTTACAAATTGTTCCATGATGCACGATGCTCGATACTACATCAATTGTTAGTCAAGCCATGGCTCTTCGGGCATTTACCTTTACTACTCTTACACATTACATGTTCTATTATCTCGTCCTTTACTCCTTCTTAATGGGTATTTATTTTCACTTTTATATACACATTTTTACATGTTATTTATCTTCTAACATGCTAATAGGTGATTTATGTGTAGCATTTATCTTGCAGGATCAATATAACCATAGTTATATGTCACTACTTGCTTACTATTGTTTTCTATTTTTTTATGGGTTTTCTCTATGTATTTCTTGTTCATTGTATGTTTTTTGCCACTAGGACCTCGATTGTCTTGTGACATTGTGACCGATGTCCCCTTTTTGAAACCCACTTTTCGCAGTTCATCTTTTTTTAACACTTTCTTATTACATTGCCTTATTTTGCACACTAGCTACTTTTACTACTAACACTTGTACTAGCCTCATTTATTTTCACATACCTTTGTTTCTACCATGCACATCACATACCCCTTACAAGAATCCTTTATCAGATATGCATATCAGATTTAGGTCCTCTCCTTTGGTTCGCATTCTCCTACTATAGTCGCATGGACCCCAAATGAGGGGGCATACATCGGGTGACCAAATCTCCCCTAAAGCAGCTCAGAGATATAATTAAAACCAGTAGAGTATAGAAACAACACATGTATATAGTCATGGAGTAGTCCATAATAAGAGTTGGACTTCACAGACATTATAGACACTAGTGTCGAGACCCAAATAGTAATGCTTGATGCTTTTGTCCTCCCTTGGGCACTAATTTCCTAGCAGTAGAAATAGATAATTTCGTAATACAAAATAGTCTTCAACAATTCACAACACGGTTCTACAATAGCTCGTAATTTCCTCCAATTAAAAAATTCATTTTATCTTCTACATTTAGTTATAATACGAAACAAATATGGAACAAATGAGGACATACCATCTTCATTAGTTCTCATTTGGGAAGAAGTCATGATAGGAAAGAAAAACTAGACCTCTCTCCCCAACACTCTTCTCTTGGAGTTAGATCTCTTGAAAAACTCATTTTTAGCATCAAATCACATAAAAAAATGTTCTTGGTATGAAATCACCCAAAATACTTTCTCTTAGTGTGAGATTGCGAAAAGCATTCTCTTGGTGTTGAGTAGACAAGAGTATGATACGAAGGAGAGGGAACACAGAAGATGTTAGAGTAGGTATTTACCTTAGCTCATGTTCACCTAGGTACATTATTTACCTTTATTGTATTTATCCTCACCCACTTATTTGTGTGGATATTTCTTTTTATATATTTAGATATTAGGAGATATTATCTAGTTGTTAGGTATGGTTCTTTCCTAGATCTATGGTATTGACTAGATCCTTGATGTATAGTTCTCTCATAAATATATGGACTTGAATAGTTCTTTCCATGATTTATGGCTTGATCTATGACCTTGACTAGTTCTTAGATTGTTATTCCTTGCCTATATAAGCAAGGCCCATTCTCATTGTATTTCATTGAGTTCCATAATAATATGTGATATTGCTATTCATTTGTTTGTAAAGGTTTTGTGTAAAGTTATTTTGGTGAATTGCTTTCATCTTATTGATCATGGTGTTTGATTAGCATCTGTTTTCTTGGCTTGGTACAATCTGGTTATCATTCCTTTTATGGTATCAAAGTAGGATATTGCTATTAACTTATGTCTGTAAGTTTTATTTTGCAAATAAATTTTTTATATATTCAAATATTTCGAGATTTGCTCGTATTTTGTTGCTTCATGCATTTTTATGCAAAACAGAGGCTTGCATTGGATCCAGAAGGTGGCAAAACCCTAAGAGCGGCTACCCATTGAAATTTTTAACCCCTGGTCATATGGTATGGTCATATGAGGGCTTAAGGCTTGTGATTCCTACTAGTAGGTGCTTAACTCCAACCCCCTTTCATTTTATTTGTGTGGTGAGACCAATTTATTCTTTTTAGTGGCAACTAAAATAAATAGTAGAGCATAATATTGAAAAACTTGTATCTTTTGATCGGTAACTCAGTTTTGAGTTCCATTTTTACAAAAGTGTGTAGTTTTTTATGCTCTTTCCATTAAAAATATTTATTTTGAGAATCACACTATAATTATAAAGTTTCATATTGTAACACACACTCATTATAAAGTGCCAAAATATGGGGGGCTCTTGTTGCATTTTTTGGGGGTCTTGTTGCATTGCTTGGTTCTTGCATTTCTTTTGGTGATTTTTTGAGGATGACATATTTATCTACTTCTACATTAGATCATGTTGAGCCATTAACAACACATAACTACCACACATGAAAACCAAGAATGGAAACAATAATTAAGTAGAAAGGATTATGGGATTTAACTTCTTCAGAAAAACTAGTGTTCACTAGAGAATATGAGAAATTTTAGTACCAGTGCAAATTTGTTGAGTGTATGGGTTTGATAGAAACTTATGTAAGTGACAGTATTTTATTTCATTTGGAAAAGTGTGACTCTCCTTTCAAAATATGGGAGAAATTGGAGTATTTATTTGGTAAGTTGGATCATATGATAGCCATGCAACTTGAAATTGAGATCACCTCTCTTAATCCTAAATATTTTCCAACAAATATAGACTATCTTACCAAGTTCAAGCATTTGTTGACATAGTTGAAGGAGAGTAGAAGATATAAGAAAGATGAAGAGTGTGTTTACTTGACTCTATCCAAGTTGAGAGGACCATTCCAAATTTTTTCTTCTACCTTTTTCTCTAGTAAGGATGCCTTAGGTGACACCTTCAAAATGCCTAATTTAGAAACATTTTGTGAAAGACTTACTAGGGAAGAATCCAAATTATCTCACCTTGAGTCTTCCAACTCTCAAAAGGCATTAGTTGCATCTAATCATAAGGGCGAGGGAAAACCAAACAGTAAAACTAAATCCAAACCTTTTCCATCTCAAAATGCTCCTAAACCCAAAGAAAAAAACTCAAAACCCAAGGAGTCTTCTAAATCCAAGAATAAGTCTAGCCGTTCATGCTCTTTTTGTGGGGGTAGTAATCATGAATAAAATAGGTGTTATAAGCAAATGCAAGCCTTAGAGGATGCAGTCAAGAAACACAAAATTTCTATCTCCACTCCACCTCCTTCTAATCAACATGGAAAAGCACTTAATGTTGTTGGAATATCTCAGTCACCACTTGCAGACAATTGGGTTATAGATTCTGGTGCTTCTCATCACATGACTTCTTTGAAGGAGTCTTTTGTTTCTCTAGGTTTAAGTTCTACTTCCAAAATTGAGGTTGGAGATTGTTCCTTTCTTTCTGTTGAGGGAAAAGGTGATATATAACTTGATGGTGATGATATCCAAGATGCACTATATGTTCCTAACATCACTACAAATTTGATTTATGTATATCAAATTTGTCATTTTGGTCAAGGGAAAACAATGAATTTTATGCCACATGGGGCAAAAGTAAGAACTTTGTTGGAGCCTTATTCACTTGTTGCTCAGGGTATTGTTGATCATAGTTCAAGACTATATCACTTTGAGGGTTTTGATGACACATATTCTATAGGGATAGGATTGGTTTCTCATTCAGATTTAGAGAGTAAGCTTTGGCATCAAAGATTTGGACATCTCAATTACAGATATTTGAAGGAGTTGAGCACTCATGGTATGGTAGATGGTCTTCCTAGAGTTTCTTGTCTTAAGGGATTTTGTCATGGTTGTGCATTAGAGAAACAACACCAAGATCCTTTTCCTAAGAATTTGTCTAAGAGAGCTTCTTCACCACGTGAGCTTGTGCATAGTGACTTGATGGTTTTTCTACCCCATCTTTTAATGGACCAAAGTATGCACTTACATTTATTGATAATTTCTTGAGGCGTACTTGGGTTTATTTTCTCAAGTACAAAAGTGATGTTTTTTCACACTTCAAAGTCTTCAAGACTTTGGTCGAGAAACAATTTTCTAGTAGCATAAAGAAACTTCACACTGATAATGGGGGGGAATATTTTAGCAATGAGTTTTCTGAATGTTTGGCAACTCAATGCATTATTCACCAACATTTTGTTCCTCATACTCCACAACAGAATGGATTAGGAGAAAGGAAGAATAGAAATTTGAAGGAAATGGCTAACTGTATGATGCATTCTAGAGATATACCTCCTATCTATTGTTCATAAGTAGTTAATTGTGCTAACTATATTTATAATCACACACCACACAGAGAAATTGAGCATTTGACTCTAGAGGAAGCTTGGTCTAACACTAAGCCAGATGTCTCATTTTTTCAAGTCTTTGGGAGCCATGCTTAGGCCTTTATGCCAAAGAAGAAAAGGAAAGCTTTGGATAAGAAGAGTAAACCCTTGATTTTTGTAGGGTATTGTGAGGACATGAGAGCTTATCATCTTTTAGATCCTAATACACATGATGTTATTTTTCAAACACATGTTTAGTTTGATGAACATTTCACTCCTCATGATTCTTCATCTTCTTCCATTCCTTCTTCTTCTTCATTTCATCTTGAGGATCCTTTCTTTGAGGAGATTGATGAGGAGGTTATAGATGCCATTGAGGATCCTATTCCCACTTATGTTCTCACTATGCCTAACTAGGCTCGTACTACAGTTTCTGAGGCAACACCTTTCATAGAGGATCTTCCACCCACTAGGCATCATCACTCACATTCTACCAGTTTTGGACTTTTGTGTCAGGCAGTTTCTGAGGATCCACTGTCTTTTTCAAAGGCTCATGGGATACAAGAATTGGATGATGCGATGACAGCTGTGTATTCTTCTTTGATGAAGAATCATACTTGGGATTTGGTATCTCTTCCTAAAGGAAGAAATATGGTTAGGTATAAGTGGGTATACCGAACCAAATACATAGTTGATGGGTCCATTGACAAGTATAAGGCTCGTCTTGTTGCAAAGGGTTTTTCACAAGTTGAAGGTATTCATTACTCTAAGACGTTTGCACCCGTTGCCAAGATGGATTCCGTACGCCTTGTACTTGTTATTTCTACATCAAAGGGGTGGCCCATATACCAAATGGACGTGAAGAGTTCCTTCTTACATGGAGATCTATAAGAGGAAATATATATGGAGTAGCCAGCTAGATTTTTTTAGGATTATTCTCTTGTTTGTTCAGCTTTGAAGGTCTCTCTATGGTCTCAAACAAGCCCCTTGGGCTTGGTATGAGAAGATGGATTATTTTCTTCTATCTACTGGTTTTGTTCATTGCCACTCCAATCATACAGTGTATCTCCAACATGTCAATGAGGATATTGTGATACTTGTGTTGTATGTTGATGATTTGTTACTTACTGGAATCTCTTCTTCCCACATTCAGAGTATTTAGAGGGATATTTCTACATAGTTTGACATGACAGATCTTGGGCTATTACATTATTTCTTTAGTTTACAGATTTCTCAGACAGATTCAGGGATTTATTTGAGTCAGCAAAATTACACCCATGATCTTCTTAGGCACTTTGATATGGCTGATTGCAAGCCAAGTCCATCTCCTTTTCAGTCTGGGGTTACTCTTACATCCACAAGTACCACACCACTTTGTGATCCTACGTTGTATAGGTAGTTGGTTGGGATTTTTATGTACTTGACCTATACTCATCCTGATATTTCATTTGCAGTAGGGTTTGTATATTTGTTTGCACATTCTCCTTATAGTAGTCATTGGCAGGATGCTAAAAGGATTTTGTGCTATTTACAGGGCACTTCCCACTTTGGCCTACACTACACTAGGGGTTCTACTTAGTTCATTGGGTATACGCATTCAGATTGAGCAGGTTCTATTAATGACAGGTGTTCTACATCTGGCTATCTTTTCTGTATTGGTTCTTCTCCAGTTGCTTTGGCGTGCAAAAAGCAATAGGATATTGCAATTTCATCTTTAGAGGAAGAGTACAAGGAAGCAGTTACAGTGAGTCAACAGATTCTTTGGCTTTACCAGTTATTGATAGAGTTTGGATTCCCATTAGATTCACCGACTGTACTTTGGTGTGATAACCAAAGTGAAATTCACATTTCTCACAACCTAGTTGAGCATCAGCGGAACCAAGCATATCGAGATACACATCCAATTCATTCGGTAACACATTCAAGATGGAGTTCTTTTCTTGGAGTACCTTCTGACTCAGCAGTAGGTTGCAGACATCTTTATGAAGCCTTTTACATCACCTTGCTACCTTGATTTGTGTGGCATGCTTGGGGTTTCAGAAGTTTTTCTTGGGGTTGTTCGTGAGAACATATTCCTTCTTCTTCTTCTTCTTTCTATTTCCTTCTTTTGGTTTGATATTTCTTCATGGATATATTGTACATGAGTACCTCATCAGGCCTAGTTGTCGGTTCTCATACTGTGGACATGCCACTTGTATTTTGGCCCTAGCTTCACTTGAGGGGGGGTGTTAGAGTAGGTATTTACCTTAGCTCATGTTCACCTAGGTACATTATTTACGTTTATTTTATTTTTCCTCACCCACTTATGTGTGTGGATATTTCTTTTTATTTATTTATATATTAGGAGATATTATCTACTTATTAGGTATAGTTTTTTCCTTGATCTATGGTATTGACTAGTTCTTTCTTAGATCTATGGTATTGACTAGATCATTGATGTCTAGTTCTCTCATAAATATATGGACTTGACTAGTTCTTTCCATGATTTATGGCTTGATCTATGACCTTGACTAGTTCTTAGATTGTTATTCCTTGCCTATATAAGCAAGACCCATTCTCATTATATTTCATTGAGCTCGGTAATAATATATGATATTGTTGCTCATTTGTTTACAAAGGTTTTGTGTAAACTTATTCTGGTGAATTTCTTTCATCTTATTGATCGTGGTGTTTGATTAGCATCTGTGTTCTTGGCTTGGTACAATCTGGTTATCATTCCTTTTAGAAGAGTCACACATAAGAGTAAAACGCAACTATTTTTGGAGATGGCGTGCAAAGAACAAAAATTGGATAAAGAATTATGCATCACGCATAGGCTATTTTTGGAAGAGAGAATATCAAGCACTTTGCATGGGTTTGAATTAAAAATAGAATTATTACTCCCAATTAACCAGAAGAGATCTATTGTTAGTGCACTTACATCTGTGGTTATTATTGTAAAGTTGCATGGCTATTTTCAGCATGCAAATTATTTTAGGAACTATGCAAGTGGTGAAGGGAAAGTCCTCACCCTTATAAATATGTAGTGATATAAATAGTATGAAGGAATGATGTGTGAGAAATGAATTACTGTGAGGTTATGCTTGTAGATTTGATGCACGCATGAACTTATGGTATTGCTTATTGTAATAAGCTTCTCTGTATTTATTTTGTTTAATATAATAGAGTGTATTGATTGAATCAAGGTATTAATCATCATTATAACTGGTTCTTACATGATTGACTTCATTATGGTTATTTTTAAAACCTATTACTCTTTAGACCTAGATCATGACATGCTCTATCAAATGTTGTATTAATTATGGATTTGAATACATCAAGTATTCATCATGCTAACATCCTATAACAACAACCCTAAAGAGGGGCCTAGTACGTTTACATGCTTCAGGTGAGTGCTCAGCTTAGGTTGAGTGATGTGCTAGTGTTCCTGGGTTATTACTAGTAAATTCTAGGTTGTATCATTGGTTCCATTGCTGGGACCCCTTTTTTAGTTGTTTACAAGATGGTTCACAATAAAGACGTACCCGTTGACCCTAGCAAGTGTTGAGGAGTGGATATGTGATGTAGAAGAAGAATACACATGGAGGTTCAATACCGGATCTGAATTTAATGCACACATATGGGTGTAACAGAATTTGTAAGATAATTTTTATGAGAGATTTTTCACTATTTTTCCAGTAGAACTATATGAGTGGTTGGTTTATTATGCATTTAAAAGCGATTAGATGTATCACACACTTGTTTGGATGCAAGAAGAATTTCAGGACCTCTATGATGCTTATCTGATTTGGACACGTGCTTTGGATACTTGGTTTCGTGGTTCTCTGAACAATTATATTCTGGAGTACTCAATTTCCATGTATTCTTTCCCAGAGGTAGTAGAATTCCAATTTTTATGATATCCTAGGGGAATTTACCTGCAAGGCATTCAATTGGAAATCAAAATCTTGATGGTAACCCTAAACTTGGAAAGAAAATTTATGGCTAACTAAACTCCACCATGAATAGGGGTAGGAGAAGGTTTGGGGAAAAATGGAAGACCTAGTGGTAGAAAGATAGAGAGAAGAAATGTAACTTAAGTATAATGAGGTGCATGAGAGGGAGATAAAGAAGTAATGAGATGTTGCAGAGAAAATGGCATTGAGGAGAGAGATGGATCACAAAGAATTTGGTGCTCACACAGAAGGTGTAGAGCTAGAGCATCAAGAACTCCCCCATTTGGGAAATCATGATACGTAAACCCCCTCAACCTCATGAAGAAGCGTGCTAACAGAGATGATCTGGGTCACGGGTGCGCATCTGAATCCACCTAGAAACCTTGCCCTTGTGCTTGGTTTTTCAGTATCTAGTATGACAAACAATGAGCAAGATAATTTAGAAATTACATTGATTGCAAGGAAAACATCTTAATTTTTTTTTGGAGGTACCTTTTCATGTGCATCATTCCCTTAGAATTCAAGCACGCAGAATTTTGGAATCACTTCTAGGGGTGGTAACACTTCACAGACTATAGGGGTGCAGTTTAATACTGCTATTAGAACAAAGGGAAGTACATCTTCTAGTCTGTTTCTAGATACGGGTGGAGGATCAAGAGGTATAGGTGGTTCTAGTTCTTGTGGATCTAGTGGTTCTGGAGGTAGAGGAAACACAAGAGGTTATGGATCTGTTTCACCTGTTTCTAGATCATTTCTTTGAAGTATTGACAAAACAAATAGGGTAATGGGTGTAGGAGGAATACCTGTTTAAATGATGGTTGATGGAATGTTGCGCTTGTATGACCTCCGAATCCATAGCTGATTGTGAGAACTTCCTTTTGGCTAGGAGGAACTACCTATAATAAAAGCAAGACCACCAAAAGGAATTAAAAAATATGTGTAATGATTTGCCTAGTGTATGCTAGATCTGGGAAGTGTGATACTTCCTAGATGGTTGTCATTCCACAGTTTTAAACAATTTAATGTTGTAAACAAAGTAAATCCTATTATAATTCGAAATGATTTAGGTATCTCACTTAAAACACAATAAGAAATAGATCAAATATAACAGGCTAGGATAGAAATAGGATCCAAAGGTCAAGTAACTAGTTCTGATTCTCTGTAGGTCTGACGGAGGTCTCAGGTGGATGAGGGTGAGGTGAAATTAGGTGGGTAGGTCTTTGCTTTGGGTTATATGGACAAATACAGAGACTGATGTTAGTTAAGGGTGACTGACGACAGTTAGGTGTAACTGATGCCAGTTACTATGAAAATTTGGGAATGCCACAGAACAAGATTTGGGTCTCCTTTGTGATTGCACAATAGATTTTGGTCAGTCGGGATGAGGTATTGGGTGATTTAGGTAGGATTTGGTGAGATTTTAATGAGTATATGGAGGTGGAAGTGTTGGAGAAGGTCAATAGGTGGCTAGGTAAATAATAGATGATAAAATAATGATGAAATGAAATAAACCAGAGAGGTATGATGCTATAATTACTTGGATTCTGGTCCTGGATGTCTATGACTGAGGGATAGAGGTGTTGATGAGAAGTTTGAAGGCTGAAAGTGATCACCAACTGAAAGAAAGCTTCTACATGGGATGCATGTACATTCCTCTTTACTTGGTTAGATTAGGTCATGGCTGGGATGGCTATGTAAGAGAAAGTGCTTAATCTCCTTCCTTGCATGCAAGTTCTCTTTGGAATTCTCTCTTTGAAGACGTGTTATCTCTCTGAGATGGGTTAATGCTTGTCGACCTTCTGCCAACATTTTGTAACCTTATTTTTCAACTTCCAACCTTGAGAATAAGGTTGTTTTGGGGTTAAAAGGGGAACCAATGGTGGTTCTAGCTTAACCGGTGACGGTTAGGGGTAATCGGTGTCAGTCAAGGCATGATTTCATAGGTTTACTAAACTAGGGACATCCTCTTGATTTCCTCAGATCTCATTTCATTAACTGACAGATTAGACTGGGAGCTTCGTTTAAACATGTGGGAATGTGGTTAGAGGGAATGTAGGCATTTATTTTTAGGGTTTGGGTAAGTCTTAGTTAGTTATGAAAACTTACTAAGAATAGGTCTTAGGTTGAGTTAGCTTGATGAAGTGTCTAAGTGAACTGTATGTGTGAGTATTATTTAAATTAAGATATTCAAATAATAAATATAGTGACAATAATGAATGAATTTAATTAAATTAATATTAGTGAGGTGAAAGGGGCCATGGGTAGGTGAATGTGATGAAGGGTGTTTATTTTTCGAGGGACCAAAGGGGAGTGTGACCTAATTTTAGTGTCTACATTTTTCCCCTTTTTGTTGCGTAGCTTGTATTGGTAACCGACGCTAACAAAAATAAGATGTGGTTGCCCCATGTATGGATGAAGGTGATCCCCCTCAAACCAAGAATTGATGAGGTAGCAGGTAGAATCAGTGAGTGGTTTGATAAAAGGTAAATGTGAGAAAGGGGAAGGTGGGGAACAGGGGAAAAAGGGTTAAAGGTCTACTCGGGTAATCTAGGTAATGGGTCAGGGTCAAAGGTAGTAACAGTCAAATACACACACACGTATGAACTACATAATGCTACTAGGTTGAATAGTAGGAAAACTCTACATCGTCTAAGGTTGATAGGCTTATCCAAACAAGGTTGAAGTGATTCTAGTATACAAGGTATAGGATATGGTCAGGAAACACGACATAGGTTAGGCATAGGAACATTTAGATATGTTCCGGTACACCAAAGGTACGGTCAGGATAAATGGTCACGGCCATAGGCTAGGTAAGGTCATTAGGTCAACAACACATGTAACAGCGCCACAAGGTATTGCGAACACATGAGGTCAAAGGTCACTAGCAAAGGTTCAAGTCCAAATATCTAGGTCACAGCACCGGTGAGTCCAAGGTAGGGGTTAAGGTGAGGTGGGGTAAATGATGAGGGTTGGAAAGGTGAGGTAAATGGGTAGGGTAAAGGTGGGGTGGGGTAAAATGGAGGTAGGGGTAGGAATAAAGGATGTATGTGTGGTTGATGGTGACCGATGTTGGTCATTAATAACTGACATCGGTAGAGTGAAACTAATGATGGTTAGGTAGGGCACACGACTAATGTCGGTCAAGGGTAACCAACGTCGGTTAGGTTGGGTTTGTTATTAAAAAAAATCCACATTTTTTTTATTCATTTGTTAATGTGTAAAGTGAGAAAATGACAAAAAAGAGAGAAAAGAGAGAAAAGTGTCCAGATGAAATGGAACAGTGAGTGGGTAGTGTCATTTGATGAGAGATTGGTTGGTGAGCAGCGGGTCCATGGGATCATGGTGAGATATTTTATTGGGTGGAGGTTGCGAGTAGGTATTCGGTGATGGCAGAGGCCGGAGAGGGATCGGGTGAGCCACCGGTACAATGTCCAGATGTTCCACTGAGACGGCGGAAGTGCGACGAGGTAAGCGCCCTACTCTACATCTAGTGGATTCAATAGATTAGAGGAGTAGATTATTGTTATTTGTAGGTGGTTTTGGTTTTTTGTTGTGGTGGGTGGTGAAAAAAATGGAATTTGGGAATAGGAGAATATTGGGAAAAATGAGGAATGGGGTGGGTAGTAAATAGTCTAGGTCGGATGGGTAGAGGTCTAGGAGTAGTTTGGATCATTGTAGGTGGGGTAAAAGGGGCTGGGGGGAAGTATTTAGAAAAGGGGGGGTTTTGGGAAGTCGCAAGTGTTTCCGCGATAGCGACCGACATCGGTCAAGTTTGGCCGGCATTGGTTAGGTGGAACCGGTATCAGTTACCAAATAGGTGACTGATACCAGTGAAGGGGGAACCATGGTTGGTAAGGGTGAACAGGTCTTGGTCACCAAACAGGTGATCGGTGCTGGTTAAAGGGTGAATGGGGTCGGTTAGGATGAATCGGTACCAGTTGGATTAGTGGGCACAACGGTCCAAAAGTGATGTGGGCTAGGTGGTTGAGATGGGTAGGGTTAAAATAGGGTGTAGGAAAATGATAATTGATAAATAGGGATTGATACAGGTAAATTAATGTCGTGTGTGTATTAGATGCAGGGGAGAGCATAGTTACATATTTGGGATAGGGTTTCGCTGCTACTGGTGATAGTGCATGGTGCAATGACCCCATTGGAGCTGTAGCAAGTGGAAGCAGTGGGTTTGAGTGGGGTTTGCCACTGTAGACATGTTGTTCGGTAGCCCAGCTTAATGGTCGCGCTCATCGATAGATGGGACTCTATGACCAACACATTCCACCTGCCGACAGGTGAGATGACTATCACCCTAGAGGACGTGTTCTAGATTTTTTGGCTACCCATATTGGGTGCGGAGGTGTATTCTATCTCCTCTGAGGCCTCATAGGAGTTGATTGTGACTATTTTTGGTGAGGGGGTAGCTAATTTGAGATTCCATAATGCCAGTTAGAGCTATGGAGAGATGTACCTAGCCCGTCTAGAGGAGATGAGGCTAGTGGTCTTGTTGATCGAGGCAGTCTGCTGTTATGTACTATCAGATGCAAAGGGTGGAAATTTTCCCTGATCACTGATGGGGGTACTCCACGACATGATGGTGTATGAGACCTACTTTACCTGGGCACCAACATTCTTGGTGCAGCTATACAGAGAGCTATGGGCATATGGGTAGCTATGCAGGTTTACCCTGTGTTGTACATTTGTACTGCACTACTGGGCCTACGAGCACATAGTCTGTGTGCATCCTATAGGGATGCCCCGAGAAGATACATTCCCACCTACATTTGTGTGGGCGGGGTACAAGAATTGGGTACTAGTGATAGGAGAGTAGAGATCGGATAGGTTGACACATGATGTGGCCCATTCTTGGTAGTTACTGGAGCGATTGTCCAGAGTGGACATTATATGGAGGCCATATGTGGGATTCCCCTCATATAGGCATATGCATGAGGAGCTAGCTGAGCTCTAGCTAGAGAGGTGGATATAGGGTCGCTGTGTCAGGGAGGATGAGATGATCCCAGTAGACAGAGTCTGATGGTAGTTTTGGCTCGTACAAGACATTCCTCCACCCTTCCCACAGTATCAGAGAGATGACATGGAGAGTCCCTTACCTCTACCACGGCATATAGTGCCCACAGGAGAGGAGGAGCAGCCAGTGGATTGATAGATAGATGACTCTGGATGTACAGACAGGTACAGGTAGTGGGGGGCGGCTCAGTTATGAGCCATACCACCCAGATCGAGGTAGGTAGACCTAGCTACCATTACAGTGTAGAGAGATGCCCTACAGGGTCAGGTAGCTATGCTAATTACCCAGTTGGGTATACTACAACCATAGCTGGAGGGTTCAGAGGTAGAGCTAGCAAAGCTACGTGTATAGGTGGCCAGTCTGTAGGCCCAGGTGGCTAGTAGAGGACATGGAGATGGAGAGGAGGGGGATGGTCAGGTGGCAGCCTTACAGGCTCACGTGGTCGGTTTACAGGGCTAGTTGGCCACAACCTAGGCATAGATTAGGGTCTTACAGGCCTAAATAAAGGCACAGGGGTAGAGGTACCACCATAGGTACTAGGAGCAGGTCTTAGTTCATAGGCAGGAGTGGCGCAGGGTCCCACAGGATAGGTACAAGGGCCACGACCTATGGTACCACCATAGACCATGCATGTATCTAGGTTACAGGATGCCCTAGGTGAGGCGAGATACTATCAGGGCTAACTTATGGTGGCTGGGATAGATTTCATATCCTATGCCGAGTACAAGGAACAATAGGCATCAAGTGAGAGGATGAGATCCTGCACTCATAGTGTGGAGAGCACAAGAGGTCAGCGAACTCCAAGGCCCGATCAGGGAGAGGCCACCAGCGCACGGATACCAGCTCTAGGTGAGGTGCCAGTAAGGATACAGGAGGCCAAGGGTATAGGTGACACAGAGATGGAGGACATCTGGCGAGATGTCTGATATGTGGTCACCTGGGTTTTGATGTATGATAGCTATTTTTTGAGATATATATACCGGCCTGCGTGCCGAAGATAGTTGTATTTTTTTTATCACATACCGGCTTACATGCTAAAGATAGTGAGGATGTACGAGTGATTTGTATATTTCAAGTATATACCAGCCTACGAGCTGAAGGGATTTTGTATTATTTCAGTATTTTTGTGTATATATGACACCGGCCTGCGTGCTGATGACATTTTGTATTGTATATTGGCCTTCCTGCTGACATTTTTGAGATGATGGACATGATGAGATAGCCCTGTATATTTGAGATACCCATTATTTATTTATATGATGAGATACATGGTATTTTATTTTATTTTTTGATTTATTGATGTGCTTATTAGATTGTGATTTATGGATTGTGTTAGATGAGATATGGATTTGTTGTTTTGTTAAGGATGTAAATTAGGTGAGTTAGGCATGGTGGATTCAGGTCAGTTTAGGCATAGATCGACTCAGGTCGATTTAGGCATGGTTGAGTCAGGTCATAGGCATGGATCGAGTCAGGTTGAGTGAGGTCGATTCAGGCATGGTTGAGTTAGGTCAGTTGAGGCATTATTGAGTTAGGATTCTTAGGCATGGTTGAGTCAAAATTAGGTGAAGTGGTGATTCATTATTTTATGCAATGAATGATACTATGGGTCATATGTGAGATGTGGTATAATCTATGCATAGTGATGATAGATAAATGGTAGGCGTAATAAATGTATGCTCGGATAATGTTTAAAATATGAAATAAATTGTTATGTATGTGGTTTAATTTCCAATGTTGGGTATAAAAGGAAAACAAAGTTAGGTGTGATGTAATGTGAGGCACATGGAAGATGAATTGTTGAGGGTAGAGTATGGTTGAGCTAACCTCCAAGGGTCCCATGCCCTAGGAGTGATGCCTACATAGTCCCAGTGAAAAGGGACCTCAGGCGGATGTAGTTCTCCCATGAGCTAGGGAAGAATATGAGGAGGTATGAAAATGAGGTGGTAGGTTTTTGGGCATGATGTAGGTTTAGGTTTGGTAGGTATGGGTAGAGTATAGGTAAATTGATGTAGGTGGGGTTGATTGTGGTGAAAGAAGAAGATTACCCCAAAAGTAAGTGTTGAGGACCGAGTCATATATAAGGTAATCAAAACGTAAATAAATATGGCTAAAAGATAAGAGGGGGCATTAAAGCCACCTGGTTGGGTAGGATCATACCGATTAGATCATACCTTGGTGGAGGTGATGAATGTAAGACCCTAAAGACATTGCATGATCGACTGTTCTACGGTGAAAATTAGTCACATGATCACCAAATGTCTAAGTTCCAAGAAGTCCCTTGAGGTAGTAGGAAATGAGAGTGGGCATGGTTCAAAAAGGTGAAGAGTAGGTAATTTGTATATGGTGTAGGTAGCATGTGTTTCGAGCAAGAGAACCTAGCTCACAATGGGAAAGTCCATGACAAAAAGGTTGATTTTTTTGACTTATAGTTGAGAGAGACTGATCGATGAGGGAAGTCTATATAGGAAAAATTAAACTCCCTGAGGTCTTCGTGAAGTTGATCGATGCGAGAAGCTTTGGCTGCTATCGTTTTTTTTTAAGAGCTTTACATAGTTTTCCTTTGAGGAAGCATTCTATTTATAGCAGCAGTTGTTGAGAGGAAGATTTCCTTTTTGAGGGAGTCATCGTTTTATTATAAGTTTGACTCAAGGAGTTTTGTCCCATCTGAGGTCTTGAGGTTATGGATAAGACCAAGGTGGAGAAGAAGACTCATGTTCAAAAGGAAAGGTGAAACGACCATGCGATCTCATCTAAAGGTAGAAAAAAAGTATCCATGAGAATCATACTATGTGCAGTGCCGTGGTACACATATTCAAGAGAAGATAACTAGTGACGAGTGCTCACATGATTCTTGTTTAATCATTGGTGAGGTGTATGGAGTGAATAATGATCAAGGGATGAGCATGGAAAGAGACAAAAGGTGAGGTAGGATAACAAGTCAACAATAGAATGGTCAAAGATGCAAGGTGTTAAGGGACTCAGGTTTGGGTTTACCATCGAGTGAAGATAAACGATAAGCACCTGATCCATAGGTATGAGTTACGATGTATGGTCCAAGCTAATTAGGAGCAAATTTTCCCCATTTACCTTTTTCTTCTTTGGTTACATGTTGATTTTCTTTCAGGACAAGATCACTGACTTGGAAGGTTCGTTTAAGAACACATTTTTCATAGGCACGTTTGATACTTTTTTGGTAAACTTGAAGGTGATCCAGAGTGTTAAGACGATGTTTGTCTAATAAATCTAGTTGTGTTAAACGGTCCTAACAAAAGTCATCATCATTGATCATATCATGGAGAGAAATACAGAGTGAGGGGATTTGGGCTTCTAGAGGTAGAACTACCTCTGTACCGTAGACTAGAGAAAATGGTGTGGCCGTAATGGAAGTGTGAATACTAGTGTGGTATGCCCATAGGGAAAAAGGAATGTGTGTATGTTAATCCTTCCCACTATCATCAACCAATTTCATAAGAATTTTGTTTAAGGTTTTGTTAGTGGATTCAGCTTGGCTATTGGTTTGTGGGTAATAAGGTGATGAGAAACTAAGCTGAATGCTGAAGGCATCGCAACATTTTTATAATGTTTTATTTTTGAATTGTTTTCCATTGTCAGTGATGAGGTGATGAGGAAAACCAAAGCAATAAATGATGTGGTGGTTAATAAACTCACATATTTTCTAAGCTTTCATGGAGATGAGTGGTATGGCTTCCACCTAGTTTGTATAGTATTTGGTAGTAGTGATGATCCACTGATGGCGTCGGGAAAAATGAGGATTGATTTCTCTGACAAGATCCAAACCCCATTTAAAGAAGGGCCAAAGGTCACAAGCGACTTATAAGGCATGGCTGGGTGTATGATGAAGATTGGAATGTTGTTGGTAGTTTACACAATGTTTGATGTAGTCACAACAATCATGGTTAAGGTTCGGCTAGTAATAGCCTAGGTGAAGAATACGCTTAGCAACAACAAGGCCACTAAAGTGACCTCTACATATGCCATCATGAACCTCCTTAATTGTATAAGGAATTTCAGAACTTGTGAGGCATCGTAAGAGAATACCATCAAATCTGCACTTATAGAGGAGTCCCCCAAGATGACGTAACAAGAAACCTTTTTAAGGAAGCCACATTATCCATTACGGGTAAGATCAAGAGGTAAGATGGAGAGAGAAAGGTAGTCGGAGTATTGTTTGTACCAAAGTTCGCTCGGGTCAGGGGTATCGCTTCTGATCGAGTAAACACTGTGAGGTAAATAAGAAGGTGATTATAGTCATTGTATGGTGACAAAGATTGTAGAATCGGCAGGTGAAGCAGGCATTTGGGAAGCTAAGCAGGCCATGGTATCTTTCCATTTTTTATGGTTGAACGTGGGATGGTTTGAAGGGTGTAATGGTCAAAGGTGGTCAACAGTATGTCTACATGATGTTTATACTTTTGAAGTATCTCGTTATGACATTGGTACATACCATTGACTTGGTTTACGACCAATTAAGAATCACCAAAGATGTTGATTAATTTGATATCTAGGGCATAGGTGGCTTGGATACCTACTACAAACACTTCGTATTCGGAAATATTGTTGGTACATTCAAAATATAATTTAAAACACAAAGGCATGGGTTCACCATCTAGAGGAAGGAGAATAATACCAGCCCTATCCCCATGCTGACAATTGGAACCGTCAATAAAGAGTGTAATTTGGTAAGGAGGTTCGTCTAGGAAGAGGGTAGCA
This sequence comes from Taxus chinensis, assembly GCA_019776745.2. Taxonomy (NCBI): domain Eukaryota; kingdom Viridiplantae; phylum Streptophyta; class Pinopsida; order Cupressales; family Taxaceae; genus Taxus; species Taxus chinensis. The sequence continues at coordinate 515,669,104 of CM034156.1, read as the reverse complement.
ATTGACTCGTCTGGAAAGTCAAAATTAGAGGGTTAATCCCTGGAAATAAGTGCATCGGCCAATTGGTCAGTGATAGCTTGGCCCTTGATGGACTTTTGATGAATTAATTTGAGGTCAAGATCAGCTAAAATCATAAGCCATCATGCGGCCTGCTGATTTTGATAAGGTTTGGCATACATGAAGTGTAAGGGGTCAGTGTTGGTCACAACATAGGTTTTGTGGTTGAGTAGGTAATAGCGGAGTTTGGTGGCAACAAAAAACTAAGGCTAAGAAGATTTTTTCAAGATGGGTGTATTGGGTTTAATATTCCAAAAGAGTGTGACTTATGTAATAAACCGCTTGCTCCCTGTGTTGTTCATAGTGATGAGCAAGCATGGCTCCCAAGGAATGATCGGTAGCTGATATGTATAGGTAGAAAGGTTGATCATCTTTAGGTGGAATGAGTATGGGTGTTTAGAGAAGGTATTTTTTTAAGGCATCAAAAGCTTTGTGACATTCATCATCCCATTTAAAGGAGACATCCTTCTTGAGTAGATGATGAAATGGTTGACATCGATCAGATAATTGGGAAATGAAACAGCGAATGGACTACAACTTACCTTACAGACTATGGAGTTTTCTAAGGTTAGTAGGCGGAGGAATTTTGAGAATGGCCTTTACTTTAGTAGGGTCAATTTCTATACCACAGAGGAAACAATAAATCCCAGGAGCTTTCCTAAGAGAACCGTGAAGATGCACTTCTTAGGTTGAAGGCAGATGCAATATTTAATGAGGTAGTCAAAGATAGTTTTGAGGATGGTCAGGTTCTTAGAGTGATGTTTATATTTATCCAAGAGATCATCCACATAATCTTCCAATATACGATGCATAATGTCATGGATGATGTAACTCATAGCCCACTGATATGTGGTACCAGGATTTTTAAGGCCAAAAGGCATGACTTGATAGCAGAAGGTCCCCCAAGGGGTGATGAACGAGGTTTTTTGTTGATCCTCTAGGGCATGTAGGATTTGGTTATAACCTGAGAAGCCATCCATGAGTGATAGCATCTCAGGGCCAGGAGTAAGGTCAACCAGCTGATCAATACTAGGTAAGGGAAAGTCATCTTTTGGGTAGGCTAGGTTAAGGTCATGGAAGTCTATGCAAATGTGCAGTCCCCCAGTTGCTTTAGTGACAAAGAAAATGTTATAAATCCAATGAGGATAATCAATGGGTAAGAGGAAAGAAATGGAAAGAACGCACTGAAGTTCCTCTTTGATGAGAAGAGCAATGCGAGGGTGCATTTTCCTCAGCTTTTGTTTGATGGGTTTAGAATCGGGAATGATTACAATATTGTGGACCACTATGGTGGGGTCAATACTGCGCATGTCTGCGTAAGACCAAGAAAAATCATGGTTATGATCTCTGAGAAAATAAGTGATGGCTTCCTATTCGGAAGCATCTAAATATTTTTTGATCATGAGGATGTGCGGGTCATCCTAAGTATGAATGTTGATCTTGATAGTCGATTCATTCAACATGGTGTGCGTCTCAGAAGGTAACGATGAATGAATATATGAGTTTTCTGCACCAAGGTAGGTGAGTATGGATTCATCATCCTGACATTGAACGATGTTAATTGAAGATGTATCGTCATCGATCATTTCAGGATACAGGAAGGGAAGAGTGGAAGGGGCCTCTCCCTCACGTTGATAAGTCAGAGGCCCTAAGGAAATATTGTTTATGAAAAAAAAAGTTAGGAGGGATAGATTCAGGATCCATCGACTCTGTTGGTGAAGGTGGTGATGAAGGTGGAGTGGGTGAAAAAGGTTTAGAAGAGCTAGCATCCTTAAGTATTTCAATGTGGGCATGTTTGGTAGGTGGTTCAGGAAAGACAATACCACTATGGTCATTATGTTTGTGGGTGGTACATGGAATAATGGTATGGCGGCCTTGCTCGTAAAAGCCAAAACCAAAACCCTTCCATGCACATCGGTGTAGGAAGTTGTGTGTGAAATAGCGATTGGTAAATGATTGGAAGTCAGTAGAAAATGGGCATGTTTGTGGTGGTGGTTTGGGTGTGTAAGTGTAGTATCAAGTCCCCCATAGGTGAGACTAGTACAAAGGTACGAAGGACCATAAATAAGATTTTATCCTATACAATGATCATAATGTGGGTGTTGGTGAAGGCTTCCATACTCTTGTGGAGTAAGGAATGTGTTGACACTATATAAGCGGTACTCCCCTAGAGTGAGGCGTTGAAAAACACCTTCCAAGGGATCAGTGGTTAGGATGTAGGTAGCTGGTATGGATAAAGTGTCAGAGGTCGATACTGAGGTAAAGTTAACGGATTGGGAAGCTGATGGGTCAGCTGTAGAGGTTATGGCAATGGTAGGAATGGAGGAGGTATGTACGGTAGAAGTAGCAACTGTACTGGTAGGTGGAGGCATAGGTGAAGAAGTAGTGGTTGCAGAGGTAGTCAGCTTAATAGGTATGAGCACATCGTTGGGTTGGTAAAGCATGTTGCATATTTTAAAAGGTGATGGGTTAGCTAGAATGGTATAAGTGTGTTCCTCATGTTAAAACTTTACACAATGATGCAAAGTGGAAGGAACAAAATCCATGACACGGATCCAGAGTCTACCAAGAAATATGTTATATTGGAATTCCCCCTCCAAGACATAAAGTAATTTTAGAACAGTGTGGGGGCCCATGCAAATGTGGAGGATGATAGTTCCTAGTGTAGAGGTGATAGCATCATTGAATGAATGCAACATGACCATATGTTTATTCATACAATTGTCAGGTATGTGCATTTGAGTGAATGCATGGGATGAAATGATGTTAATGCTAGCACCCCCATCAATCATCGCATGGCGTACCCATATGTCATCGATGTGGATAGAGATCAAGAGGGCTGGGTCTGGGTCATTGTTTTGGTGTGGCATTGTCTCTTTCTTTGAGAAGCTAAGGGAGGCTACTTGGTGAATAGGGTGGGGTGAAGATGAAGGTGGTAATCTGGTGAGAGACGCTATGTGATGAGGTGTGATAATGGAGGCTACGAGTGTAGGGTCATTGGGTAAAACCTTAATAGATTGAAGAACCTCCATGAGAGTTTGACGATGGGATTTTGAGGTTTGAATGAGGTCATATAAGTACATTTTGAGGGGAGATTTATGTAATTTTTTGAGCATGGTGCGATGTGTGATTGCATTATAGATGGGGTATATGGGGCTGCTGATAGTGATTTTAGGTATGGGTGCAGATGGTATGTTGGGTATAGGATTGGTTGGTGGGTCAGTTGTCTTTTCTTTTCCCTTATCCTTCTGAGCACGTGTAGTGACGTGTCTCATGTTGATTTGAGGGGAGTTGGAAAAAAGAGGTGTAGGGTGAGTGGTATAACGACACGATGGGAAAAATCCTACAGGAGGATAAAAACTCTGTGAGGTGAGCTGGGCACAACGACATTTGGGTGGTGGCGTGGTAAGTTCTCTGATGTGAACCATGTTAATTTCCAATCTTTGGGTTGGATCTAGGAGCTATGAGGATGGATTTTGTGGTTTTTTAGTGGGTAGTGTGGGAATGGGTGTTGGTGAAGCAGGATCCTCATCGAGAAGGTCATCATCCTCAAATTTGGCACCCAGTGGACACAACTAGATAAGGACGGTTTTCAAGGCCTCACAATTTTTCACATCGTGCCCTGGCACATGATGGTAAGTGAAAATTTTAGTATCGTCAAACCCTTTTGGCTTGGGTTTGAGGGGATCGTAAGGTCTGAAAGGCGGTAATGTGATGAAAGAAGTCTCAAGAAGGTTGGTTAAAAATTTGGCATAGGACCCTGCTAGCAGATTGCAATAGGAAGTGAACGTGGGTTTGGGTGTAGGTGTAGGTGATTGTTGAGAAACAGTCTTGGGAAGATGAGGGGGTCAAGCTATGGTTTTGGGTGCTGGCGTGGTTTTGGGTGTCAGTCATGTTTGTTTAGGTATGGGTATAGTAGGTGAATGGGTAAGAGGGTGTGTGGTTGTTTTGACTACCTTATTGTGGGGTAGTGGATTTTTTATTTTGCGTTGCAACTTCTTGGGTAAAGATGATGTGGGTGTATGAGGTCTACAAGAAAAAGAAGATGGGAGAAGAGGGCGAGTTACCCATGGGGATAATGGGGGTGCTGTGAAGGTAGATGACGCGGGTCGTACTTGGGGTGTGAGAGACAGTGACTGAAGTGTAGTGGGTACTGAAGCAATAACTAAGGGTATTAGAGGTATGAATGGTAAAGATGTTGGAGGTGTTAGTGTCAATTGTGTTTGGTGTCTGGGTAGATTATAGGTTTTTGAGGAAGGAATGGGTTGTTGTGTTTTTGGAATATTTATGGGTGGAGGTTTCTTGACCATGTAGGAAGCTAAGATCCTAAGATGGAAGGGACAGGTGCAGGTGTGATTGACACAGCCAGGGTATGAGTTTTATGGGTTTAGTGCTATAGTTTGGGTGTCAGAGTAGGTGTGGTGTTGTCTTTGGAGGATGTAGGTAAATCCAGTTTGATAGGTGGATGAGTAAGGTTGGTGGTCGGGGTGACCCCTAAAGTGGTAATAGGTTTAGTCGAGGAAAATGTTGTAGGTATTGATTTGGGTTTAGGTGTAGGCTAAGTTATGGGTAAGGGTGTGCTTCGAGCTATAACATTGTCATGGAAGGAGTTATGATAGAGGTGGTCGTGTTTGGTTTGATTGGTTGAAATATTTTTGGGTAGATAGTGGAGGTATCAGTAAGTGACCTTTACATCTGCGTTGAGATAGGAAGCAAATGGCGTCCCCAAAGTAAGGCTCTATCTACATAATCTAAGTGATTGGCCAAATGTGAGAATGACATGTTTGTAGGTGGATTTGATGAGGACCTAATGGAAATTCCTGTAAAATGTGTCTTAGAGATGGGAAATTGGCTAGCTTTAGCTTCTGTGGGTAAGAGAGCTGAAAGTAGGTCTGCAGGATTTTACGTAGCGGATGGAGAATGCTCACTAAGAGGCAACAGTATCTCAACTGGGTCTATTATAGGTGGAGGAGATGATGGGTGCTCCTCTATGGGTGGAGGAGGTACTATGGGTAAAGGCTCTCTAAGTGAAGAAGCCAGGGGTGAGATGGTCTCGATGTTAGCAGAAGACTCTTCTGTATGTGATGAAGGAGATGAAAGATGTTCCTCTATGGGTGAAGGAATAGGGGATGTTGGTTCTGATGCGGAAGGAGGATTTTGGGCTAGGATTTCCTCTATGGAAGGAAAGTGAGGTAATTGGGAGGTGACAGGTGCATCATTAAAGATAGCATGGACCTCACGGGTATGGGTATCATGAGTTGAGGTCTCACTGGTTTGATCAGAAGAAGGGGCATGGTTGGGAAATGGTTTCTTGAAGATGTGTAGGTTTTGGTTGGTAGGTGCATTAGGATTATCCACGGTTAAATTTCCTTTCTCGAGCATTTCCTGGACAATATTTTTGAAACTGATGCAATTTCCATCACTATGACCCTTTACTCGATGATAGTTACAGAAGTCATGTTATTTATACCATGCGGGCATGGGATGAGCAGGGTAAAAACCAGTGTGGGTGTTTTTATGGGTGGAAGGGTAATGGCCTTGGCTTTGACAAGCTTTTCTAAGATAGAAGAGTAAGGTTCCCCAATTGGGGTGTACTTCCGTTGCTGTCGTCTAAATTGAAAAGTTTGGATGGGTGATAGATTAGATCAGGGGGTAGCTTGATTTGATGGATGTGCTGGGCCGGGATTGAGTACCATTGTGTTAGTGGTGCCCTTAGCTTTTGATTAATTTTTTTGTAGTTTGGAAGAAGAAGAGGTATCATTCGACTTGAATTCTAAATTTTTATTATGCAATTATATTGTCTTCTCTTCGATGGCACGAATCTCTAACTTTCGTGCCATAGTGAATGCTTCATCGAATGTTTGGAAGGTTTGGACCTGCAAATTCAGTGAGATATGTCTAGCACAAGTGCATGTGAAGAGCTCGATGAGTTCTTTTTGGGGTAGTTGGAAGGTGAGTTGGTTGATCAAGCTATGCCAGTGAGTGAAAAAATCCATGATAGATTTTTCCTCATACTGACTCGTGGATTATAGATCAGTCATGGTAACCTTCTTGATGATATTGATAGAGAAATGATCCAAGAAGGCTTGGGCTACCTGATTAAATGAGAATATGGAGTGTGTAGGTAACCCACTATACCAATCTAATGCAGGTCCAGTGAGGGACATGGGAAAGGTTCTCAAGAGCAAGGCATCATCCTGAGCGATCATATAACACCCATGTTTGAACGACCGCAGATGTTGCTGTGGGTCTTCTTTGCTATTGAAATAGTTGAATTTAGGCATTTCCCAATGCACAGGGTATGGATAGATATGAATGGATGGATGGATGGGATTGTTGCAAATCTCATCATAAGTGAGATTGTTGTGGGAGCTACAAACCAATGCCTCTAATGTCTTCATGTTGTCCAACATCAATTTGATTAGGTGGTTGGTGGGATATGATGATTAGGTGCCTCCTATAGTGTGAGAGGGTTTGTTTTGGGCATATAACAGGGGTGACACTCTAGTGTACGGGGCTGCTATTTAGGTTGATTGAGAGGAAGGCAGTGAAACAGGGGGTACATACCCAGAGTGAATAATGGATGAAATGGGAGGTTTTTGGTAGTATGTATAGGGAGGTGGAAGGGTCGTGGTAACCCTAGTGACAATAGGGGTTAACGATTGTGGAATGGAAAGGACCACGTTTTGAAATGGGGTAGGGGTCACCGACATGGGAGGTGGTAATGTAGCTACGGGTATGTGTGAGACATTAGATGTGGATGAGGTTGTGTTTGGGGTAGTTTTCGATGGTATGGTGGATGTAAGAGGTGTCATGGAGGTGGCAGATGTGGCAGTCATAACAAGTATAGGACCTAGTTGCAAAATGACTAGGGGTAAGGTAGATGTGGGAAACACCTATCCAGATGGGGCTGGTGCAAGAGTGGGAATGAGAGTCAGGGGGATAGATATGGGCATGTCGTATATCAACTGACTCGAGGCATCTCGAGTGGATGAATGGGAAAGGTAAACTATAAAATGGTAGGGTTTTGGTCAAGGAGTCGTGAAAAATCCTCATCTCTGGTAGTGATAGTGATAGGTTGGATGGGATCCATGGCTAGTGATAAAATGGATGGTGGTGAAGGACTAGGTGGGAGTGGTTGAAAACTGGCATGAAACACAAGTGCACTTTCTTGTCATCCGGTCAACACCATGTGAAACAATACTTATTAGGTAGGGCTGCTTCTCTGTAAATGACACAAAGAACAACAGAAAGTGGCGAATCTGGCAGAAAAAAGTGGATTAGGTACCAAATGATGGTTGGAATGTGAAACAGGCTAACCAATGCTAGCTAGGGAAAATTGACGCCAGTTAGGGGTAACCACTGCTGGTCACTGTAGAAAATGGATAGTGAGTGAAAACCCAGGCAGAAGGTAAAATATGATAGGTATGATAAATCTAATGATGTTTACAACGTCAATGGGTATGATGGTAGTGACAGGGACTGTGAAAAGTGGAAGAAAATGAATAAAATTTCCTTTTGGGTAGGTTAACAAAAGGACTTAGAACTGATGTCAGTTGGGTATAACTGACGACGGTCAGAGGGTAACCGATGATGGTTACTGTGAAATTGAAATAGTGATGAAAGTAAAGTGGTTGTGAATTAAAATCTGATGTAGAATCAGACCCAAAATTTTGAGAATGATGATGATATGGCCCAGGCACACTCAGGTGAAGACAGAATACACCAGCTGTGATGAGGAGCGTCCAAGGATGAGAAAAAGAAAGAAAAATGTGATCTCTCACTGCAAAATGCAAGCCAAGTAGAAACACTAAGAAAAATACGATCCTAGGAGTGCCCTTTTCTATTATGTTTGTTTAGCTTATGCTATTTAGGGACTGACACACGAATTTTGAAATAGAGTGTTTTTGGTGAGGATGGCTTCCTATAAAGAAGGATATCTAAAAGGTGAGGTTTCAGGTATGTTATGGTGGGGATGGGATTCGCTATGAAGTATGACTCGACAGAGCATCAAGATGGGTGCCCACTGTACCATGATCGTTTGATCAACTACAACTGCTTCTAGGTAGGATGTTGTTTAAGAATGTGTATATTTGAATTTTTTGTGAGGCTTGGTAAGACTCAGAGAAAGAGAAAAGGAAAGAAGTGATTTTCTACGATTCATTTGTCAACCATCAGTTGGTCATGACTTCCAGCGTATAGGTTACCCTCAATTAATGTGAGCTAATGCGATAAATCAGAATGCAATGCACTTATTTTTAAGCCCAAATTGAAGTGTGAAGTTGGATGACACAAAGAGATGAAGAGGAAGAGGGATTCTCTTTCACTAAAATGCAAAAACATGAAGAAATTCTTATTTTTAATTACACCAAAAGAAAGGTTTCCTTTAAAGAAAATAGAAAGAAAAGGTAGGTTACCAAGGAAGAAGCTTAATGTGTATGCTTTTTAGAAGAGAAACAAACACATAATTTTTCCTAGGAATGAACGAAATGCAAGGAACCCCAGATGGGTCGCACCAGGCGTGCCAAAATGTTTCACCTGTTTCTAGATCGTTTCTTTGAAGTATTGACGAAACAAATAGGGTAACGGGCATAGGAGGAATACCTATTTAAATGATAGTTGATGAGTTATTGTGTGCATATGACTTCCGAATCCACAACTGATTGTGAGAAATTCCTTTTGGCTAGGAGGAACTACCTGTAATAAAATCAAGACCACCAGAATGAATTAAACAATATGTGTAATGAACTTCCTAGTGTATGCTAGATCCGGGAAGTGTGATACTTCCTAAATGGTTGTTAGTCCACTATTTTAAACAATTTAATGTTGTAAACAAAGTAAATCCTATTGTAATTCGAAATGATTTAGGTATCTCACTTAAAACACAATAAGAAATAGATCTAATCTAATAGGCTAGGTTAGAATAGGATCAAAAGGTCAAGTAACTTGTTCTGAGTCTCTGCAGGTTTGATAGAGGTCTTAGGTAAATCACAGGTGGATGAGGGTGAGGTGAAATTAGGTGGGTAGGTCTCTACTCTGGGTTATATGGACAAATACAGAGACCGATGTCAGTTAAGGGTGACTGACGACAGTTAGGTGTAATCGGTGCCGGTTACTATGGAAATCTTCGAATGCCATAGAACAAGCTTTGGGTCTCCTTTGTGATTACACAATGGATTTTGGTCAGTCAGGATGAGGTATTGGGTGATTTAGGTAGGATTTGGTGAGATTTTAATGAGTATATGGAGGTGGAAGTGTTGGATAAGGTCAATAGGTGGCTAGGTAAAAAATAGATAATAAAATAATGATGAAATAAAATAAACTAGAGAGGTATAACGCTATACTTATTTGGATTCTGGTCCTGGATGTTTGTGAGTGAGGGATGGAGGTGCTGATGAGAGGTTTGAAGGCTGCAAGTGATCACCAACTGAAATAAATCTTCTACATGGGGTACATGTACATTCCTCTTTACTTGTTAGATCAGATCATGGATGGGATGGCTGTGTAAGAGAAAGTGCTTGATCTCCTTCCTTGCATGTGTGTTCTCTTTGGAATTCACTCTCTAAAGATGTGTTATCTCTTTGAGATACGTTAATGCTTGCCAACCTTCTGCCAATGTTTTCCAACCTTCTTTTTCAACTTCCAACCTTGAGAATAAGGTTGTTTTGGGGTTAAAAGGGGAACTGATGGAAATTCCAGCTTAACCGGCGACAGTTAGGGGTAATCATTTTAGGTCAAGGTGGGATTTCCTAGGTTTACTAAACTAGGGAGATTCTCTTGATTTCCTTGGATCTCATGTCGTTAACCCGTGGATTAGACTGGGAGCTTATTGTAATCATGAAAAAATGTGGTTAGAGGGAATGTAGGCATTGATTTTTAGGGTTTGGGTAAGTCTTAGTTAGTTATGACAACTTACTAAGAATAGGTCTTAGGTTGAGTTGGCTTGATGAGGTGTCTAAGTGAACTGTATGTGTAGGTATTATTTAGATTAAGATATTTAAATAATAAATATAGTGAGGATAATGAATTAATTAAATTAAATTATTATTAGTGAGGTGAAAGGGGCCATGGCTAGGTGAATGTGATGAAGCGTGTTTATTTGTCGAGGGACCAAAGGGGAGTGTGACTTAATTTTAGTGTCTACAGGATTAGCTAGGAAAGGTACACACATACCTCAGAATATTTACACAGAAATGTCTCTTTGTCTTCAAGAGTATATGGGCATAGAAGATGCTACTAAACATGTGCACATATGTGAAATCCTGTGACATGAAAAAGGAATCACATCTTCTAAGCACATGGTGAGTAAATTCGCCACAACATTACAAGGGTTCACACACAACTGGTATTGATAGTTTGACCTTGATTAGACTTGTGTAGACTATGTTGCTTTAAAATATCCTTTCCTTAATGAGTTTCACATCCTTGAGTTCGAGAAAAAGAGTATAAGCACACTCAAGGATATTAAGAAAGGCACTACATAGAGTGTCAGAGATTATGATTCCTATTTCAAAACAATTTTATCTAAGCTTTCATATGATATTCATGTAATCCAGCATGAACAATGGTTCGTTGGAGGTCTGATTACCCCTTTTAGAAGGGAGCTATCACATAAGACATACACAGATCCATATGAAGAACTTGAAGCAACTTTACACACTGAGGCAGTCAAAATTATAGACACTGGGGTTAGCCCATTTTTAGAATCACAAATCGTAGCTATGGAGAAATTAGAGAATCTATCATCAAATTCAGCACATGAGATGCACGCAAGATTTGGTGTAAAAATTATAAAGTGGAAGACCACACTAAGGATAGTTGTCCCTATAGATCAGTACGCTCATTGTTGTTGGATTGTGATATATGTCATTTAAACCATGATGCTAGCCAATACCCATTAATACAACACACAATAAGGAAGAACGTCTCTTACTACTGTAAAATTTACAGGTCCACGACTCACATTATGGAAGACTGCTGATTGATTGGTTAGATCCATGATGCTATAGATATTAGTGTGAAATAGACAAGCATATAGGATAACTCTAAAGGAAATAATGAGAATCAGGATCAGGATCATAATCAAGCGTGCTATGATCGGAATGAAGGGCATTTTGAAGGGGGTCATGGAAGAGGTCAAGGGTACCATGGTGGAGTATGAGGATTATGCCGTGGTGGTGGATGAGGTGAGTTTCCTCATGGAACATGTTATACCTGCAGATCTCCTGACAACTATAGGCGTGAATGTCCTTAGAAGCTTACATGTTCTATTTGTGGAAAGAATCATAGTTATGAGGAATTCTCGAACTTATATGAGCATCTTAGTAAGCAACATAAACAAGAAAAAAAAGGTGTAGGGATGTTTAAGATATAGTGACCTATAGAAAATTAGTGGATGCCCAAGTTGGAACCGAAATCCAAGGCATTTCTTGTAAAAAACACGATGTGCACTGAAGCAATGCATGCCAAAGAAGCATTACAACATAAGCCTACCATCACTAAGGAGGAGGTTCTATATGCATGGTACTCAGATCTTGTCCATCAGAAGGAGGTTTATCAGGAAACCATGGAGGTACTTAGAAATCTTCAGGGTGAAATACAATGTTTAAAGGAGAAATCACGGAAGATGGAGCAAAATAAATCAGTAGATATGGTCCAATCTGATATGGATGACTTGAAAGAGGTGTGCAAGATGTTGCATCAGGAGAATATCATTCCATTTTTAGGGAGTTGGCTAAACGGAAACACTCCATGCGTAAGCATTAAGATTGGATGGAAAATATCACATGTAAATAATCCCCCTCATAACTTAGACTATAACAAAGAAATCACTCTGAATGTTGTTTCGGATGGATGGATTTTGAGTAATATATTGATTGATACAGGCATGAAAGTTAATGTTCTTACTTTAGATGCATGGGTATATATGGGGAGACCCCCATTGTAGCCATCTTCAAATGTACTGTTCATGGCTAATCGAACGAAAACCACTCCCATCAGATTTTTAAAAGATACATACATTACCATATAGGGAGCCAAGTTCACTAGGGATTTTGAGGTTTTAGATCTTAGAGAGGTGGATAGCTTCCCAGCTCTACTTGGGTGCCCTTGGTGCTATGCAAATAATGTTGATCTTCAGTTCAACAAGGGTTATATCAATTTTGAAAACAAGTAGGAAATATTTATTATCCATTTAACAAATGGCAAATATGCACCCTATGTTGAGCCTTTCAGTGAGGAATATTTGAATAGGATTTATGTACATGCCATTCGAGACCCAAAGGTGCTTGAGCCATCGAAAGAAGGAATCCTTTAGCGAGAAGATGCACAGTGTGTTAGTGATACTACAAGTGTTTCTTGTGATAATTGGCCTCATAGTACTTATGAGTTGGTAGGAGATGAAGTAAAGAGCACATTTGCATGGAATAGTAGACCTTGTTTTATCAGGAGAATAAGTAACAACTCGGTAGCTCGATGCACTGGAGAAGGAGATCCTACGGTGTTTCTATGTGCCATGGATGAATAGTGGCTAGACCAGTTTGAGATACATAATATGCTAGAATATACCCTATGCGAGACAACAAGGTGTTGGTGGGTGGTTCACAAGGATAATCTTATAGGATGGAATGAAATAAGGATTTCTCTTTCTACTCATTTTTCTAGGAGAAATTAACCTACACAAATATGCACTTATCATGGTAATCAACCTGTTCATCACCATATTCAGTAGTGTGAGAGAATCTGGACAGAGGGGAAGGAATCTCTACCACCTTTTCTCTAGGTGCACAAATTTTATTCCACTTGACAAGGATGTGTGTGTGCTTGGTATGTTTATGCGGAACCCTATAGATAGAATAGGAATTGGTAGGATTTGATTGCAAGAATGATCCAGATGTTCGACTATTTCTCTACTAAACCTCTAGTAGAATAGGTATTAAGGGTTATAAAGCACTTAACTATGGGAGATAGTGCTAAGATGGAAGAACTCATTTAGGAATTATTTGATGACGAAGACTCAAGAGCATGTTTTTTTGAAGAAACAGAGACAAATGGAACACTACTTAAGTGTACTTGCCTTGAGAAGGATAAATGAAAGATGGTCTACTTAGTGGATGATGAAGAAGTAGAAACTCTAGATGTAGACCATTCAATAGGTAGGCGTGAGGTTTTTGACAAGGAAAATAAGACCATGCATGCCTGTCATGAACCTATGAAAAAAAGAAAGTGAATATTGGATCAGATGTTGAGCCTAAGGAGGCCATAATTGGGGACTATAGGTGCGAATCTGAAGTGGAAAAAATCATCGAGTTACTACAAGATTATCAAGAGTTATTTCCTACGGGATACCATGAACTTAAAGGTGTTCATGAATCATTAGGAGAAATGAATATCAAGCTTAAGGAAAGTACATGACCGGTCAAGAAAATACCCTACAAGATGAACCCCAACTTGCAAAAAAAAGGTCAAAGATGAAATTGAAAAACTTTTGAAGTCTAGAATCATCAAACCCCTCGACGAGTTAGAATGGGTTAGTCCAATGGTGATCAATATCAAGAAGGGTGGTCAGATTAGGATCTGTGTGGACTATAAGGAGATGAATGTTTCATGTGTGACTGATCCCTTTCTTAAACCTTTCATTGAGGAAATACTAGAAGGCATTGCATGGCGTGAAATCTATTCGTTTACAGATGGATTCTCTGGGTATCATCAGGTAAGGATTGCACAGGAGGACCGGGAAAATACTACTTTTACTACTAAATAGGGCAGTTTTTCCTTTATTATGATGCCTTTTGGCTAGAAGAACATGCTTGTATTTTCATGTATAGTTGTTCAAGTGTTCAAATATTTTATTCACAACTTCTTGCAAGTTTATTTAGATGATTAGACGATGTATGGACTTGTTAAGGATCATTGTGACAATCTGCACTTAATGTTTGAAAGATGTAGAAAGTTGAGTATTTATTTGAACATCAAGAAGTGTATATTTGTTACACCATTTGGCACTTTTTTAGGCACATTATCTACAAGGATGGTTTGTTGGTTGATCTCGCTAAGTTTGCAGTCATTATCAACCTAGAAGAGCCTACCAGTCAAAGTGAGGTGCGTTGATTCTTGGGTCATACTAGGTATTATAGAAAATTTATAAAGGGGTATGTTAAAGTTTCCACACCCTTGGAGGAGTTACTAAAAGGAAAAGGGACGTTCTACTAGGTAGAACCGCAACAACGTGCATTTGAGACATTAAAGGAGAAACTTACTACAATGCCTATTTTTTGCTTTCCTTCGTGGGACCAACCATTTCATGTACATGTGGATGCCTTTGACATGGCCATTGGTGTGGTGTTGGCTTAGCCTAGAGAAGGGAAGAGTAATTTTGGACCGGATCATCTATCTAGAATACAGTTGGGATAAGACATGCATGAAATTGAAGATACCATGCTCGATGCACAGTTATATAGGTTACAACACGCACCATTAAAATTAGAGGACGTTTTTGTATTTCTACGTACATGTGTAGCGCCAAAAGGAATGAAATCATTAGAGAAGAAATAACTTGCCATTCGTGCAATACCTTTTATGTTGATCAATGGTGATCTATACAAGTTAGAAAGAGATGAATTGTCACACTCATGTGTATTGGAGCATGAGAACTCAAGATATTATGAAGGAGGCTCATGGTGGTATTGCATGTGGGCACTATGTAGGTGATGTTGCTGCATGAAAAATTCTACTTGTTGTGGTGGAAGACCCTAAATAAATATTTTAGGGAATATTGCAAGGCTTGTGATCACTGTCAGCGCCTTGGAAAACCAAGTCAAAGAGATGAAATTCCTGTAAGAATTATTTCTAGTGCAGAACCATTTGAGAAATGGGTTATATATTTTTTGGCTCCTATTTCACCAGCCATGCGTAGGACTAGATTGTGCTACATTATCACTTACACAGATTATCTGATAAGGCTGGAAAAGGAAATAATTATCAAGGATTGTAAAAATTCTACAACATCTAAGTTTCTATGGGAAAATATTATTACAAGGTATGGATGTCTGGTGAGTTTGATCAGTGATAGGGGCACACATTTTTTTAATGAGATAATTAGGATATTATTGGATGACTTTATGATTACACACCATTAGATTACACCCTATCATCCTTAGAAAAATGGCACTACTGAGGCCTTAAAAAAATTTGAGCCAGAAATTGACAAAAATTTGTGATGTTGGAAGGAAATATTCAGATGATAAAGTTTCTGTCGTGCTTTGGGAATATAGAACAACATATAAAATGTTGTACAAATTCACACCATTTTAGTTAGTGTTTGGCGTGGATGCAGTTCTTCCTATGGAATTATTGTTACCTTATTTACGTATTGTATGCGCTGGAGGTCTAGCTGATGAGCAATAATTAGAATAACGGATTGAAAAGTTGATCAAGTTCGATGTAAAACCCGTAATAGCATGTTGGAGTCAGAAGCAAGAAAAGGCCATGCAGAAAGCATGGCATGATAGCCACATCAGGGATAATTTTTTTTAAGATTGGATAGATGGTGCTTCTTTATGATTCTAAGTTTTTGTGCCATCTAGGAAAAATCAAAGTACACTAGTCGGGGCCATATGTTATCACTCACATACTTGAAACAAGTGGTTTCTAGTTAGAGGTGTTTGATGGAATACGGTTACCTGGTTACTTCAATGAGAGTAGGCTAAAAACCTACTATAAATAAGTCTTCTTGGTGTTTTTAATAAGGTATTTTTTCCATTTAGATTAGGTTTTCAATTATGTATTTCCTTCTTCATCGTTAGGCTTTGTCAATTTAGTTTGTTTTTTTGTGTTATAAGCACTTTTGTGCGCCGAAAGCTAATTACCATTTGAAGAATTTTTATGCACAGAGGATTGCACATAGCATTTATGTGGGGTGGTTATTGATAACTAGGTACATGACTATTAGAAAATATATACACATAAAGAACCAAACTACTACAGGTGCAATTTCAAGTTTGGAGAGTTGTTAGAAAAGAGATTGCTTATAAAAATGAGGACCGTAGATGGAGAGAAATAATTATAACGTGGGGTAAGAAGAGGCCATGGAGACTACTAAGGGAAGGCATAAAGGTGAGGTACTTAGGCACATGGAAGCATGCTGAAGAGAAGTTCATGGCCAAAAGGTAGGAAGGTGGGCTAGAAGGTTACATATTGGGTGCAAAGATGTACCACACGGAACTTGTGAAAATATTCAATTAATGAGGATTGTTGGTAGGTGAAGGAGCTATAAATGCACTAAATTTTTCAAAATCTATATAAGGATAGGATGTGAGTTCATTTTTACCATTGTAAATCACAAAAATTTGAAAGAGCTAAGTGTGACTGATCTATGCGAAGAGTATTGAGGTGTGAAGAGTGTGAAACAAGACCTGTAGAGCAGATTTGTGCACATGGGAAGATTGCATCCCCATTGGTGAAGGGTTTGAGTAAAGAAAAGTGTTGTGAAGGAGCTAGGGTACTTTATTTCAACTAGGGCATGCATATTCGAGCTAGGGTTTGGGTTTTCACATTGTAGAAAATAGAAGGAGAGAATTTGAGGACAGAAAGTTGAGATTTCTAGATGGCACTAAGAAAAGCACCTGTTGCAGGAGCTAAGGGAAAGAATAAGCTAGAAGTAGAGGTTGAAATTACTCTCAAGAGTAATTTCTCAGAGATACAATACCCAAAAGGCATGATAGTGTGATAAGAATGGGAGTTTCACATCTGTAAGTGAAAAATCAATGATTATAACAACCGCACATCAGATAATAAGGAGTTGGATGCATTATTGAGTACGAAAACAAACAAGTGCACAACAGAAGACATGCTAGTGTATGTTAACATTGGAGAGAAGTTGCTAAAGTAGATTGTAATCTAACAATTATATGAGATCCCATATTTTGGTAAATATGGACCTTGGTACTAGTGGTTGATAAGTAGGGTACATGAAGACATCTTTTATTTCACTGGACGTAGGGTAAGGATTACAACCACTATGTTTTCAACTGTAATAGGTTTAAAAGGCACAGGAGTGGATCTAAAGTGACTTGAAAAATAAAGGAGAAATCTTGGAGACACATAAGGAGTTAAGGTGTATCAATGGTCCGCGTGGAATGGATATCAAAAATTTTAAGAAGTAACCAGTGGTACAGGCAATTACACATCTAGTGACCAAATTGAATGATCAAGAGCAATGGCCACAGGTGAACACAATGTGGATACCATCATTAAGGAAGTGCACACCTGTGAAAGGATTATTTTTGGCATTATACTACTGTCTTTAGTATTTATGGAGATTAGAGTTCCTGATGGGCCAAAGGAAAAGATTTGGGAATACCCCAAGGAAAAAAATTCACTTATAGAAAGATTTGACAAGTACTTGTGCGAAGGGTCAATGGGCGGGCTATTTAAGAAAAATATGGAGATGTGGTATGACAGGTTCCATACGGAGTTTGAGGAAGAGTGGTTCATTCCCAAGGAGTTTCCTTTAGTGGTGGGAAGGTAGTGTAGTTCACGATGTACTAACACTTCTGCATCATGTGATTTACAATGAAAGATGGGACTTTGAGCCCCTAGTGAAAGCTACCATATGCCTTCATAGAGTGCTACTTCCAGGTTTCAGTCCACCATTTTACTGATGTGCACCACTTGAACTTCATTATAGACAAGGTAAATTGTGACTTGAGGAAGACTTATGTATATCCAGGCCAAATTTTTTATGTTCAGAGGCTAATTTCAGATATGATAAGCATGAATCCTGTAAGTTTGGGAATTAGAAAATCCGCGCTTGTATACCTTCAGCCTAAGCCTAAGTTAGAGGGTAAAAAATATGTAGAGAATTATTTTTCACTCCCATGGCCACCAAAGGGTAAGCATACAATGGAGAATGTGTCAACCCCACAGCATATAGAAACCATAGTGGTGGACGAGGAGGAAGATGAATGAGAAGATAGTGGTGGCCTAGAACATAGAGGACGAAGGTAGCCCACAGATAAGGTGGAAACTGAACACGTGAACACTCTACCTAGGTATAAGAAGAAAGTGATGAAGACTTAGATGCAGTACAAGAAGAACATCATTTCAGAAAGGTATTTAGGAGAACAATAACCCAAGGTGCTACTCCACAATTTGTACAAAGATCACCACAACTCTCTCACCAAAAGGAGACAACTGAGAAGAGAAGGAGAAAATTGAAGCTAAACAAGGAGACAAAAGAGTCTATAAAAATCACACCTGAATATCCTACACAAATAGAGGATGTGGAAGAGCCGAGGGATGAAGAAATGAAAGATGAAGATGTGAAGAATGGAGGACAAGGGGTAAAGGAAGGAGAAGCAGGACTAGATAATTCTCAAGATAGAATATCCAGCTCTAAATCTTGGTGCTCCAGTTCTTAAGGGGCCAAGAACTAAAAGAAGAATTGGAGAGTATATTGTTCCTTCTTTGGGCTATGCTCAGGAAAAAAGTAAAATTGTTCACACCCATTTTCAAAACATGGAAAATCATATGGATTTATATGGATGGGATCTGATGGATGAAGACATGGACACCACGTGCATAAGGAAACAAATATCTTGGTATATGCACACTCATATGGACAAGCCAAACTTTGACATATGCAAATAATCTTATGTGTTAAGAATATTGAAGAAGGAATCTCAGGCTAGACATATAACCATAAAGCCCACTGTTATGTCTAATTAATAGGTGAGTAATGCCTTGGTAAAAGTATCTACAGAGGTGGCACGGAGGAATATAGAAAAATCCACTATTATTAGGGTGCTAAGAGAAGAAAACAAGGAAAAGGAAAATGAGATAGCGCTCCTCAAGCGAGAAAATAACTTCGAGCAAAAAAGGAATGAAATTTTTGTCAGTATGTCAGAGGAGATTAGAGACTATGTCTTGAAAGTGAGACTACACTTAGAGTCCAAGGTACGTAAAAGGTTCACTTCAGCTATGCACTATGTACGTACCTTAGTTGATTTAGTGCTTGAGGATGGACCTATACATATGCTAGCACAAAAGGACCCTGAGCAGGAAGCAGGCACGTAAAGGCTTCAGTAGTGTGAAATATTTCATCATACGAGGCACTTCTCCAAACCATGTGGGAGGAGCTAAAGAAAGTGGACCAAGCGATGAATATTTGTGCATCTCCAATGGTAGTAATAAGAATAAGGACCGTGGTAGATGAAAATCAAGTCCTAAAGAAAATGAAGTATGAAACCTTGGGGCACATAGAGAGATTGGCACTGGTAAATAAAAATCATGAGGCCCTTATAGCATCCCAGGAGCCCCATAATAACAGGTTGGATAAACTTGGGAAACTTATAGAGCAGATAATGGATCTTCTAGAAGGGAGAATGTTTGCAATGTCTAACATTATGTTAGTATTACAGAATAAAAAGGAAAAAATTTCCCAAGATGGGTTGGAGTTTATTGCATTAGATATTCTCGAAAAGTTAGAGGCCACATTGAATGAGTGGAAAACATTAGAGGCATAAATAAAAGAAGAATATCCATAACTAATTATTCCAATTGAATCAGAGGATGTTGTAAAGTAAATCATTATTTGTTGTATAGTAATTCTTTACATTCATCCATTCCTTATTCTTTATTCTTTCCATATTAAAAGGTAACCATTTTTGGGGCAACAATGTGGTTTAGTGTGGGGTAATTTTGAGTGTACAAAAGTATGATACGAAGGAGAGGGTGCACAAAAGATTCATGCATAGGAGTAAAGCACAGTCAAAGGTGTGGAAGGATAGGGAAGGGAATGCACACAAAAGACAAGGGAAGTTTCAGGACTTAGCCATTTTCACATGTACAGGCTATTTTCGGAGATGGCGTACGGAGCACACAAACTAGATAAATACTTGCGCATCACGAATAGGCTATTTTTGGAAGAGCCACTATAAAGTGCTTTGCATGGGTTCAAATTAAAAATAGAATTGCTACTACTAGTTAACAAGAAGAGATCTATTACTAGTGCACTTGGATTTTTGGCTATTATTGTAAAGGTGCATGGCTATTTTTCATGATGCGACCTATTATGGTAATTATGTAAGCGGTGAAGGGAAAGCCCCCACCCTTATAAATATGTAGTGATCTACATAGTATGGAGGGATGGTGTATGAGAACTGAATTATTGTGAGGTTATGATGCCATATCTGATGCACGCATGAGCTTATGGTATTACTTATTATATTAAGCTTCTATGTATTTATTGTGTTTAGTATAATGGAGTGTATTGGCTGAATCAAGGTATTAATTATGAGTATAACTTGTTCTTGCATGATTGACTTCATTATAGTTACTATTTAAATCTATTACTCTTTAGATCTAGATAATTTCATGCTTTGTAGAATGTTGTATTAATTATGGATATGAATGGATCAACTCTTCATCATTCTAACATCCTCAAACAACAACCCTAAAGAGGGGCCTAATACCATTTCATGCTTTGGGTGAGTTCTTAGTCTAGGATGAGTGATGTGCCAGCGTGCTTGGGATATTAATAGTAAATACTAGGTTGTATCAGTCGGTGTGAGATCGCCCCAAAAAATCACCATTGGCAACAATTCAACAAATTAAGAAAAATTCTCTATTTCTTACACTTTTGCACATTAGGTGCACATTTTCATTTTACATACTTTTAGTTTTTTACTTATACATCCATTACTTTGATTTCTCATATACATAACTTTGACTACTTTATCACTCTTCTTTTATAGGTTCATCCTTAGTATGTAATAAGAAACATCCTACATTAGAAAATACAACCACAAAAACATGTACGAGATAGGCATATGCTTCACCCTTAGGGGTTACTTCCCTTTTCCTAGTCTCCATCCCTCACTTCACACTCCACTTTTCCTCTCGATAAAGTATTTTCCACACTCTACAGGATCATAAGGTACGCATATTCTATCTACTTTTACGATATCGAGTATTCACTCAAAAACATAAAGTGGGGGAAAATATAGAGACAAAATATTTTCACTTAGGTATATTTTGAGGTCCTAAAAACATAATAGAATTTAAATTGTTCCTAAGAAATAAAAATAGTAATTGAAAACTTCCTTTATCCTTTTTTCTGTCTTCTACACTTTTATTGACCTTGTGCATCTTGCACTCTTTTTGGCATTTGACTATTTTATCTTTTTATGGCCTTTGACACTAGTACCTAGTAATGAAACTAGCGTCGAGAACTCCTATCCTACTAGGTGTTCCTGTTACTCTTTACATCTTTCTTATCCCCTTGGACCCCTTTCTCTTCTTAATTATTTTTTACTACTTTGGGTCAAACTTTCAATTATCAATTACAAAATTTACACAACAAAATCATATAAGTACAAAGTTACGTTTTCAAAACCAGGAAAAAAACACTAAAAATTTCATACTATCACCTAACCTATTATTAAAAGGTAGATCAACATCAAAGGCATCCATCTAGCACTCATTTAAGAGACAAGAGAAGCATCACTTCTGCATACACAACATAGGAGGGGAAGTCTATTATATTCCATCCCACACATTCTATACATCTGGTACATTCTAGATATAGCCCGATATCACTTTGCAACTTACACAAGGGAATCCTAAGCCATCATTTATACACACACAATAACAACATGGAGTCTTAGATGTACTCCAATGCTTGGTTGTAATTTCACTCTTCAGGTGACCTTTAGGGTGAGTCAGAATCCCCATTCTCTATTTTTCTTTTTAGGTTTGATGTGGTTTATGGACATGTGTAGTTGAAATTCTTTCTTATATGTTACAAATACCTACGGTAATACAAGAGTGAGTCTCAAGAGATGGATAGGGATCAATAGTGAACCACTTGAGGCACATAAGAAATTAGACCCTCTCCATTTATAAAGACATCAATGCCAAACTCGAGTCACCAACGTCTAGGTGATTCTATATTTTTATGGGCACCCTTATCCTACATCATCCTTAGACACAAAATATTTAGTCAGCATTTAAGAAACTTTTCCCATCTTGTTTCAGCTATTCACCTACTTTGATCACTTCCATACTGCTTTGGAATCAGTTAATTCTCTCTATTTCCCTCTCTCTTAGGGTTTCACATTTATATGCTTGTTTGCTTGTGTCATCACTATATATTATCATTTTTACATAATATATTACAATAGTTAATCTTAAAATAGATTTAATTTCATTTACATTAAATCACTACTAAATCATAATAAATGTATGATGACATTAAAAACATACAAATAAAAAAATATAGTAAAGGAGTAGGAGACATTATAGATAATTACCTAAATGAAGGAACCATTAGCATACTATCTTCCTCTAGTTTGAGTAGCACCTTATGAGAGAGGATTGATTAGGGGGACAATAAAAATCTATAAGAAGACCTAGATAGACCATTTAAAGAAGACTAGAATGCATCTGAAGGCTTAGAACACCATATAAAGTTAATACACTATACTTGTAGATCTTAAGTACCCAAATTTCTAAGTGTTAACTCTAATAACAATAAATATGACCAACTTAAAGCCCTTTTAATATTGTATGACATGTTACCATGTTTGGCGAGTGTTAGTAGACAGAATGTGTGATGCATGTGAACTAAAAAGACCTTCAAAAACATGGTATAAATATAATCATGAATTCATTGATAGTTTATCTGAAATGATGTTATCAATTATGGTTGATGTTTTCTATTATGGAATAATACTAACCAAAAGACATCAACCCTAGTCAATGCCTATAGTAATTAAAATTATCCTAATCCAAGCAATCGACTATGGCCATGTCATTTGAGAGAGAAAGGGTGGTATGGTAAATTAAATAAATTATGTGAAATTATCAAAAGAGGCTCAATAATTATTAAGAAAATAATGAATAAGGTGTGAGTGTGTTAAATTATCTATAAGAGTGAAAACAAAGATAATAAGATGATTTCATAGGGAAACCATAAATCACTACCTTAACAGATGTAAAAAATTACTTGTAATGGGCATTAAAACATGTGTAAAATTTCATATAATTATATTATACATCAAAACTTTATTATAAGTATTGTCGATGATAATCGTAATGTAATCTAAATGATGCATATAACCATTTTGAATAACTACCCACTCCTATTTGTATCTATGATGACATCACTTTGAGAAATTTAATGTGGTAATGGTGCATATGAAGAAATAAATTTAGTAAAGTGAAAAATTATGTGTATACAAGATGCACATGATAAGGTTATAGGTTCAAACATAAAAGGAACTAGGAAGCTGAAAGTCGACACTCTATAGGAGATGTAAGGTACCAATCATAGATTAGGATAGGGTAGTGGTGACTATCTATCTACTAATAATAATTTGATGATAATAAGGTTGTAACATGAAATGGATTCTTATGCTTTAGTTGTAGACATAGGATGTATGGATTGATAGGTTATAAATCCCAATGGGAAGTTTATAAGAATAGGATCAAAAGATAAATCATGTAATAAAAAATGAATATGATGATATACTATAATATATGCATGACTACATAAAAAAACATCCAAAAAAATAATAATATAAAGATAAATATATGTTAGAGATACGAACCTGATTGCAAACACCATTGGTACATTACATTCCCTTTATGTTAGCATCACATTATTCCTGAGTTGATGTGGGTGATCATGAATAAATAAATAAAAACATACCAAAAGATATTGTTGAAGACTTAAAAGGCTAGAAAAATCTTTATAAGTGTACCACATGTGCTACAAAATCATAAGTACAAAATGCTCTAAGTGTAGAACCTAAAAATATAATTAATACCAACTTCAATACATATTTAAGGATTTAATGATAGATTGGTGAGTTCTATAAATATGAATGACTTCCAGTGATGTATTGGTATGAGTTATCAAATTTGAAGTGTTTGTATGGATCATGAAATGGTATTGCATTTTATGGTATCCAACGGATCAATCATGGTTGATGTCATTAGGTGTGAATAATTATAATCCAAACATAATTAACCATGGTCGATACCACTGGTGGTGGGAAATAAAATATGATGGTGGTTGAAAATAAATTCCTTGATGATAGATGGGGACTCAAATATTATTAGTATGAAATAATAAGGGTATGTGTGTGCTTAAATTAAGTATTGAGGTGAGTATAAGAGGATAGTAAGATGATGTCATAGGGAGGATATAAAAAATATAATAATATAGGTATTGAAATATATGACATGTAATATAACATGAGTACACATTAAAGACGTCTCATAAGTACCGCTGTAAACCATCCCAATGAAACCAATGAAGATTGTATGTAATAATTTTTTATTACTCCACGCTATAACTAATGTCCTTCAAGACACCACTTTAAGGAAGTAAACGTGTCAATACTTCATGTTAAGACAAACTTCACTAATCTGAAAAATTAGGTCTATACAAAACTATTATTCTCCTCCATTCTATTTGGATTTGTATTCATGTTTGTATTCTATTTATGATTGGTAAATATTTAAGAGGTTATTCCACAAAAAACCATTCCATCAAGAGTGGTGAGTAACAAATAAATAGACATGCATGTACAAGTGTATACAATAACTGAAACCCATGTTTTTGGTTGATTCAATATTTTTCATGAACCAGGTCCTTATGTATTAACAATAGCAAAAATCATTAGGGAAGGAAAGGAATGAAAAAATAATGGAAATAGATAAACTAGATGAAAATAAATGAAACACCAATAATATAAGCTTGATGGATTCTACACAGTGGATACCAAAGTATTGTGGTTGAAATTACACATTTTTAAATGTATCTAATGGATGATAGAATAGGAGATTCTATATAAGCATGAGGTACACTATAAGGAATATAATTTTCTATTTTAAACTTGAATTACTTTTATATAAGAATGTTATTCTTCATATAAATCATTATTTTAATTTAGTGAATTTAATAAATACTATATTATCAATTACCCTAGGGCCATACACTAAATAAGATTGGATGTGAATTTTATTTTTATAATTATGAAGTATTTTGGTATTAGTAATTTTTCAATATAAAGTATTATAATCAGGGAAAATTTTAGTCATAAATTTTCGTAAACTCGTGAATACTAGGGTTTTGGAAATTGGAGAGAAAATTTTTAGCAGTCGGCTACCACCATTTCACCTAAAATTTTGGCCGATAGTTCATTTATATGGGATGATTTTCCTACTAATTACTCTTAAAAAAAACTTATGCATGTATTTTGCTAACATTTCAAATCAAACTAAGCTCATATTTTCCAAGTTATAATTCATATTGCTAAGATATGACAAATCTACATCAACTCTCTAATCTATCAAAAAAAATATGCACGCCTACTTTTTCATGACATAGATGATCATCCAAGATTGTCGTATAGCACCTCTCTCACCCCACTTTTCATCCATTCTATAGTATTTTTTCCAACATAGCTTCAGTCCTACCGCACAACCATCCAACACATTTTTCTTCTAGTTTCCCTACTTTTGCACCTCTACGTCTTGTCCCTTTGTGTCATGTTCCACTTCCTTTACCATTCATAGGTATGTACTTGTTGGAATTTGTGATTATAGTTCTTTCAATTGATGTAAAAGAGAATTAATTACAAATATGATGATTTTAGAGTATCAAAATATGCTAGGAATGATGTTTACATGGTCAATCAGGTGTTGACATGATGGCATGAGTGAATAAGGTGAGAATGACTTGGTCTATCAAGCCTAATACGGTGATCTAGCTAGCCTAGGTGATAGAACATGGTGAGTGAGTTTCTTGGTGACTTGAGAAACATGTAATGGGCATAGAGAAAATGGATGGCTCGAGTGTAGAGACACTCATATGAGTTTCAGAGTGTAGGTCCAGGTTGAAGACTCAGTTACATGTGCTCGTCTAGACCTAGTGTAGGTACCTGGAGGAAAAATGAAGCATCAGGATGAGTTGTAGAGACATGAGAGATCATGGAAGCATGAAAGGGTGTGAAAAATATTGTCTCTATTATGTTAATGAATTTTTGAGATGTTTTATGATGCGGTATGAGATTCTTCTACTATGACTTAACTTAAGCCAAACAAAATGCCATTGTCTAGTCATGAAAATGATATGGGATATGAATATGCAGACCTATTTCAGATAAATTTTTTATTGGAGATGGTGCATACAGGTTTCATAGAGGTGTGATTAAAAATTCAAGTCATGAAAATAATTTTTTGAGTTATGATGTTTTAGGAAAAATAACGTACTTGAGAATGAAAAACTAGCTCAAATTTTGAAATTCTAATCCTCGTTGTGAAATATGTACTTTACATGGGACCCATAGGTTTGGGGGGATGTTTTTCCATTGAACTAAGTTTTTTATTTAAAAATTATTATTTGGTTTGATCATATATTTTTGATGAACAACCGTTAAAAAGGTAAAGTGGTTTTAAACCCAAGCTAAAACCTAGCTCAAAACGACTTGGAGGAAATTGATTATACTAAGTTAGTTTTGATTCATTTTTCTAGTATGATGATTTGAGGTTGTAGTGGACTCCAAATTTCTAGAAATTTATGGTAAAACATGTGATAGTTTTTGTATGCGTAAATGCATGGAAATGGGGGGTGAAAAGGGGGTAAAAAGGGGACACTTTTTTCATGAAATTAGCGAATCCTGAACTTCATCGAATAATTTGGCATTCATATGCTAAAAATTTGACAAAGTGATAAGAATAAGTACTATAGATCTCAGAATATAGTTTCTAAACTACTCATATTTTTTGAAAATGTTTGAGATTAAGAGGGTAAAATGTGGTTCGCACACAAAGTATGTCTTTTTTTGTGTCAAAAAGATAAGAACCTATTGTGTATGCACCACCCCCCCCCACATATTTTTATTTCTATAAATTATTTTTCAAATCCCTTATGTAGAAAGTTAGCTTAGACCATGTACTATGTCCCACTGATTTTTCATAATTTTTGGATGAATATATAAATCTTTATTAATTTTCAAAGTGCACATATCAAGAAAATGAAATATTTGTTTGTGCACCCCCATAACTTTGAGAAAAAAGTTATTTTTTTGTTTTTTTAGTATGTGTAGAATGGAGTTTAGAAAAAACCACATTTTTTACAAAATTGGATGGAAAAATCATAAATTGTGCACCAAAACGTATGCATAAGATTTTACAAAAAAAGAACAAACTAGTAACAAAAATTGTGGACGAAAGCCTTAAACTAATCAAATTTTAGAAATATTTATATTGTCATTAAGGTAAAACCAAGATTGACATTGTAGTATAATTTATTTTTGAATATTATGTTATAATGCATGAGATATTGGAGTGCACATATGATATTTTTATGTTTTTTTGTCAAACACGGTTTCAATCATGGATTACACAGTCCAAACCTTTGGTTTAGATATCCATGGAAAATCCAAGCCTATAGATTGGGTATTCCAAACCCCAATAAGATGAAATACGAGCGCGTTATAATGTGCTTAAAAATAAATTTCAAACACAATAAGAAAAAAATAGTATGTGATATTGGTCCCACTGGTCACGAGTTGTCTACAAATTCCTGCACATTTTGATTCTTGTTAACAATTTTGTATATTTTCTATTATATAGAGATTGTTTTATGAAGTATTTACGCATTATTTGATAAATTTTAGTGTGTTTCTATTGTTTATTATATTCCTAACAATCATTAACATTTTTATATTAATTGTTTTATGGTGGTAAATATAGTTTTGAGAATTATGGGGAGAAAACTAGTAGGGAAAACACTCGATCAATTGGAAAAACAAAGGGAATGGATGAAAAAATGGCATGAAAAAATGAAATTAAACATGTCTTTAACAATGATTGAAGATGTTTCCAAAAATAGTATATCATCCAAAAAATCCAAGAATGAAGAAATAAAAAACAAAAAAAGAGAGAAAATGCAAAAAATATGTCAAAAACGAAAGCAACGCATGAAGATGAAGGTATGTCATCTCTTACAAATGAAACTGATGGTGCAACATATCCTCAAACACCAATTTAGTCAGTAAATAATGAATATTCATTGAATGACGATACAATTCCAAATTTAAACATAGATGTTACACCAAATGACCAACTTATTGAAAATATACACTCTTTACCAAATTATGAAGATGAACGAAAGAAAGAAAATGAACAATGTTTATATGATATTCAACAATCATTTCCATTTAAATCAGGGATTAAAATTTTGTAGAAAACACTCAAACATTTTACTTGAGATTGATGAAAATATTTTAAATCCAATGCCTAATAATATTTGTCAATGCACTTGTAGAAGAAAATCTAATCAGATATGGAAAACATATTTAATGACTTATATGAAACATGTAGATGTCAATTGTGTGTTGAAATGATGAAAAATATTAATTATATACTTGTAATGAAAACCGTTTGTCTACAAACATGTAAGACCGACAGTTAAAAATATATTGTAAAAAATTTAATGAAGGCATATCAATCAGTAGGTTCAACAGCACGTACCAAAGATAGTAATGTTACTTGACGTGTTATTACACCAACTATAGTAAGTAAAGAAATAAAAGAATCTTGTTTATTTAGAAAAACAAGTAGTGTACTAAAAATAAATAGGAAAACACTATACAAATTTATCAGGCATTGTGAAATAATTGAAGATAAAAATAATAATGAATTATGGGAATTTTTCTGGTAGACTGCCACGAGAAGAAAAAGACATAGTTGATGTGTTAAAATAATAAAATTAGAATTTTGCAAAAATAATACAAGGCTTTCACCTAATGAAAAATATGTTTTAAAAAGAATAATTGGTTCTTGAAACCATGAATCGTATATCCTAAACATTTTTTGGATATGAAACAAACACAAATTTTTAATAAGTTAAAATAAAATCATCCTAAAATACAAATTATTCAAAGGTTTTTTGAAATGTCAAAACCGTTTTATGTTAAAATAAATTACTCACTGACTACTTCTTGTTGTAGGATCCATATTGAGTTTTTTATGCATTATGATATTTTATGGCATACATATGTTAATTTTCATACTGGTAATATTTTGGAGGAGTGCATGATAAATTTTCCACCTAAATAAGAAAGAGAGTTCATCTCAAGTGTTTTTTATAAAAGAAAAAAAGGACAATTGTTTTATAAGAAATCATGTTTAGAAGGAAATTTTTATAGTTGTGATGTTTTTCAATGTTTGCAAAGATCTATACACACAAAGAATACACATGTAATCAGAAATGAACTAGTTAGTTTTGGAAAATACAAGTCAGTGACATACACTTCAAAAGACGGTAATGAAGCCGAGAGGTGTGAATTATTGAGTAAATAAATAAGTGTATCAAAGTTTATCACTATATTTTGAGAGAATCTAGTGTATGATTATGGATGACATATACATAGAGATCAATGGTTAGATGATCAATTCATGTTATGCAAGGACACACTTCCTCTTGGTACCGTTGTTTCAGTTGTTGATTTTGGAGAGAACCATACTCTACACCCAGAAAATGATTTCGAATCACATTACTACAACTCTATCCAGGTTTCATTTTTTTACATATAGTATTCACTCATGTTTCGACAATACAGAGGAAGAGAGAAAGACTTTGAGGGAGTAATCACTAAGGTCAGACATACTATTGTCAAGAGCATGAGTGAATACTATATGTAAAAAATATTTAAAATATTTCTCTCAAAATCGACTATAAGCGGTGTTCAAATCTTTTTTAATTTCACCCAGGCCGGACATGGAAAAGGAGAACATGATAGTGCAGGAGGATGTGTTAAACGATCCCTAGCAAGAGAAGAGTTGAAGTAAAAATATGGTTCCACATTGATTGATGTAAAATCCATCGTGGAATGGTGTAACTCAACAATGGGTCTAGATAATGAGGGTAATTATATAGTTTGTAGGTATTTTTGGTTGGTAGAAGAAGATAATTTTAAAAAATATGAAGATTATTGTACACTAACATGATCTAGCGAGTTGCACTGTTTTAGAAGTTCAAATGTAGGTCCATGGACTATTTACAGGATTTAATTTAAGACCCCCTCTCCCAAAACTTATTATAGAACTGGTGGAGAATCTCATACATAGGCTTTTAAAAAATGGCAAAAATCCTAGAAAATGAATTCTCAGCAAAAATGGGGAAAAGTAGAAAAAAATGTATAGATGCACATGAAACAACCCAAATGCAAATGGAGGCTGACATCTGTATGTGCAGGTAGGAATTTTCATATACAATCGCCTGGCTACATATGCAGTCGCTCAACTTCACATGTAGTTGCCCGCCTGTATGTCCATTCGTATGTCTACTTTTGCATCTGGGCATCTAGACTCTGGATGGAATATTATGTTGTGTGAATGGGTCACAATTATAGCCTATGATGTTGTTGAAATAAATTATCTCTCTTCTCGATATGTATACTATATGCATATGTAACTAGTGTATTGTGGCTAATATATGTATTTCTATGAAATTTATTATAAAAAATAGGTGAGTCGACCCCACAAACTAACCTTCTCCAAGAAATGTTAGGCAAAACACTACTCCATATGAATCTTAAAAATTTCCAAATCCAAATTTCAAAATCCTAAATATTCACTAATTAGTGAAGAATCACCACTAAATGTTTCCTGGACTATTTATATAAGGAAAATGGCATGATTTTTATCTTCATGTACGTATTCATTTTGAGATGAATGTGAGTTAAAAGAGTGGGTTGATGAATGGTGTTGTAAATAATTATATCCACTTGAGACATATCAACCTCCACAAGCTCTACATCTCACAGTGAGAGAAGCATCAATTGAATATTACCATATATTAGATCTAGTACAAATAGGTAAATTATATATGTTCATTATTTTGCAAAAAATTATTATTATTTTTATGTTATGGAACTTATTAGTGAATTAACTATTGAAACTAAAATTTTTGTGTACAATGTGATGTAGGTCATGTTTTTGCGGTTGATGTAGAAGAAAATAATAAAGAAGGAACATCTTATTATTTGTGTTGTTATGTTGAGGACAAAAATTAATAGCCCCAATAATAAATGGAGAAGGCCTAAAATATACTATGAGGTCTATGGTTATAACTAGAACATGTCTAAGAAGATACCAAATGAAGAACTCCAATGTGTGGTTATTCGAGGACTTAGAAATTTATAGAAAGATTCTTCATTATTCTCACCTAGTTTTTGCATATAATGTTGAATTGATTAAATATAGAGGTAGACCGCGCAATAAGGTGTTATTGAAATTTTATGAGTATGACCATAAAGAAATACTTTACACCCTAAAAATTAGATCTGAGACAAATGGTTCATTGGATTGAATTAGTACAAATGAAGATACACAAAACTACCCTTAATCCTGTCAAGTGCCTTACTTTCTCAAGTCAAAGGTTTTTTCACTTAATATTAGATATGTACATATAGATTAATTTAATTTTAATATTTACGCTAATGATTTTGTTTTTAAATTGTGTAGGTTTTAAAATTATATTTAATTGTTTACTAACATATTTATGTAGGTTAATGG
Organism: Taxus chinensis; assembly: GCA_019776745.2. Taxonomy (NCBI): domain Eukaryota; kingdom Viridiplantae; phylum Streptophyta; class Pinopsida; order Cupressales; family Taxaceae; genus Taxus; species Taxus chinensis. Next base: position 515,637,454 of record CM034156.1, on the reverse strand, counting down.
TGCCAAAAAAGCTTCCACCTTCACATGGTTGACACTATTAGTAGAGAAATTATTATTCTCAAAGTTAAGAGAAGATAGGGAAAATTAAAAATTGGAATTGAATAACAAGAAGAAATTATCATTTCACCACCTATACTATATAAAAAATGTCTTCTTCAAATTCTCATTTCACAACCTACATGAAATATGAACAATCTCTTATTAACACATTTCCTAGTAATTGTTTCAAATCAAAGGATTTTGTGAGCCAAAATGAATCCTTGCCTAGTGTTGACAAGGCCACACTGATGCAATGGCATGGGTGGTTTGGTGCTAGGAACACGTGTTTACAAAATATTGCATTGGATAACCTTACACTGACTCAAACTGGACTATTTGACATTTTTTCAAATAATAGGACAACAAGGAGAATGATTGGAGATGGAGAAAAATTAGAGATAATGTTTGTGTAGGGTCCGAACATAGAGGTGTAGGATCAAATGATACCTCTGCAGGTTCCACAGAGACTGAGATATCACATGTCGAAGTTATAACATTTTTTGGTCTCACAGATCTTAACTGACTACTACCTGCACAAAGTAGCCCACAAGAAATGACATCATCCGACACCAAAACCAAGCCTCCACTAGTGTTTACTAGGCCACCCAATTGTGTTGGAAAATTTGGTTTGATGCAAAGGGTTTCAATTTGAAAAATATTACGTTTGATGGCCTTGCACCGACTCAAACTTGACTATTTGGTGCTTTTGTAAACAATAGGACAATGAGAGGATCGAATGGAGATGGAGAAAACCAATAAATAATTTTATTAATGGTCCTTACATGGAGGTTTAGGATCAGATGACACCTCTCCAAGTGCCACAGAGAACGAGATATAACCCATCAAAGTTATAACATGTTTTGGTCTCATGGCTCTTAAGGGACGATGCCCGAATGGAGTAGCCTGGAAGCAACAACATTGTCCAGAACAAAAAAAAATCCTCCACTAGCATTTACAAGGCCACCTGGACATTTTTTCATAGTCATTTTGAGGCCAAGAAATTTCATTTGCAAAATATTGCATTTGACAACCTTGCACTAGCTAAAACTGGACTATTTTGCGCTTTTGCAAACAATAGGACAACGAGAGGACAAAATGCAGATGGAGAAAACCAATAAATGATTTTGTAGAGGATCCTGACATGGAGGTTTAGGATCATATTAGATCTCTTCAGGTTTCACAGAGACCGAGATATCACCCATCGAAGTTATAGTGTTTTTTGGTCTCAGGGCTCTTAAGGGACTACGTTTAGAATAAGTACCCTGGAAGCCATGACACCATTCAGAACTAAAAAGAAACCTCCACTAGTATTTACAAGGCCACTCGGACATGTTGGAGATGTTGGTTTGATGCAAAGATATTTTTTTGCAAAATGTTATCTTTTACATTCTTGCACTGACTCAAACTAGACTATTTTGCAGTTTTGCAAACAATAGGAAAACAAGATGACCGAATGCAAATGGAGAAAACCAAGACAACATTTTGTACAGGGTCCAAATGCAAAGGTTTAGGATTAGATGATACCTATCTAGGTTCCATGGAGACCAAGATATAACCATTCATGGAAATATGAGAAATGTGAAATTTATATCAGAGTGTGAAGAAATTGGCACTCAAGAGCGCAAGTATATGTGGGAAGAAACGGGTTTGGAAGAGATGTCTAATATACATTTCAAGGAATAAGGTAGATGTCATATCCATTTTTTTACGTTTCCCACCTCTCATTAACAAGGTAGTTTTACAAGTAGACTCAATGATTGTTTTAGACATGAGACTATGAAATATGGTTCTAATATTGATATTCCAAAAGATGAACTCACTCATGAGACAAACCAGAATACATGAGGTTTTCCAATCATTATTGCGCAGAAGATAAATAGAATATTTCACTTTGTAATCACTACTGTAGATAAAAAGGAACATGACAACTCCTTGGACGGACGGATTCCTATTTAAAAATAGTGAGAACTTTGTTAAAGAGCCTTAGCCACAAGGATGATTTAGAAACCCATAAACCCAACTGATTCGATGATGATATAAAGATGGGAGAATGAGAGAGAAATTTTAGATATGTTGTTGAACTCAGGTGATGTGGGAGGAATCTAAAATTTCACCTAGAAGGCGTACAAGTTGTACTCTTTCCTTAAAGGATTGTCACCCATGATAACTACAATTGAAGTGCACCTTGTTGCTCATTGAAAACTCTCTTTAGGCCTCATTCACCAGTATTCCATCATACAAGTAACCTCCTCCTCTGGTTTTTCTCTCATTAAGAAACACTATAGAAAACTAGTGTTGTTATTGCATCCTAATAAAAACAAGTTCCCAGGCACTAGGGGAGATTTTAGACTTATCGCACAAGCATGGGGATTTCTCTTCGATAATACTAGAAATTATACCAATGAAACCATGAAAAAATAACAACATGGGCACAACCCCACCTTCCTCAAACAGAATTCCATAGGCATTTCCACTACCTTTGGCATTGTGAACAATTTAAATTGGAAATTCCAATTATTTTGAAGGATTGGAATTCAAGATATATATGAACAATTCGACACAAAGAAATTTTACCCAATACAGATATCTCCTTTTTTTATATCTTTTGATTCATAGTTGGAGCTCCAAGAGTGTTATAAATTGAGAATAACAAATCCAGTGGCATTTCTGGGTCTGGAGGATTAGGACACCAAGAAAATTTGATCATTTTTGTGCTCTTTTGAATAATTATTTCAGTTGTAAGATGTCGAGAACAAAGGTTTCACTCAAAGAAAATATCTTTATATGCCGCAAACCTCAGTCATGCTCAATCCTTAGATATAGGGAGACACTGTTACTTGGCTTCCATTTATAATGATAGAGATATTTGTAAATTCATGTTATGACCTCTATATTAATATGCATTTTAAGTTGTTTGGAAATAACATCACACCCATCACTAGGCTTGATGACTACCCCCTATCTTTTTAAAGGATCTTTTGAAAGCATACATGGGTTTATCATTGAACTAATTATCAATGAATGGAAGGTCACTAAGGCATAGGAGAGCTGACTCCCATTCAGAACTAAAAAAGAATTATTTACTAGGAAATTGATAACCCCTGTGTGTTCTTAGCCATTCACTTGTTGCTATGTTTATTTTAAACACTTCAATAAGTTTTTTCAAATTTTCTATCCATTCCAGTTGCAAAAGAGATTTCTTTTTCTCCAGAGGAGAGGATACTGCAAGAAATTCAATTCTAATCCTATAGGTCTCTGTGTTAGTATTTTATTTATGTTTCTTCTATTTCCTTTGATATTATTTTTTGTGTTGCGATGGTGGCCATGAAATATGTATATAGGGAGCTCTTGAAGGAATTATTTAATTAGGATGAATCTAACCTACCACTGATAACTAAAGAGGTCAGTCCATAGGTTGGTTCTTGCATTCATAATAATGTTGTGTTGTAATAGTTTCTAGGACAAGATGATCTTCAAAATTTAATTAAATATCTTATTTTCTTGGCCTATTACGATGATCTTAAATAATTACCTTAAACATTATTGATATCCATTGATTATTTTCTCTTCATTAAAAAACAAGGATCATTTATACAGTTTGGACTCTAATGGTGAACATATATGTGGAAATGACCATATATGTCATGAGAAGTGTGAATTTTATGGAGTATGCATAATCCTTACCGATTTAGTGAGACAAACTAGGAACTTTCAATGAAGAAGAAGTTCTTGTGAATATGAACATGTATCAGAAAAATAATGGCTTTTGCAGAGATTGTTTTGTTTAAACCAAATCATGAAGGTCCACATTTGCACACCAAGATGGAAGAGGCTATACATTACTATGACACAAGGTGTCAAACATGTGGGTTTTTTCCAGCTTCCAATGGGTCATTCTAGCTTGCATAAAACTATACAAATTGGAAATATGATAAATGTGAAATTTGTTTCATAATTTTTGGATGAATATATAATTTTTTATTAATTTTCAAACTGCACATATCCAGAAAATGAAATATTTGTGTGTGCACCCCCATAACTTTGACAAAAAAAATTCTTTTTTTTTTTTTTTTTAGTATGTGTAGAATGGAGTTTAGAAAAAACCACATTTTAAAAAAAATTGGATGAAAAAATCATAAATTGTGCACCAAAATGTATGGATAAGTTTTTGTAAGAAAAGAAAGCACTAGTAAAAGAAATTATGGATGAAAGCCTTAAACTAATCAAATTTTAGAAATAATTATATCATCATTAAGGTAAAACCAAGATCGACATTGTAGTATAATTTATTTTTGAATATTATGTTATAATGCATGAGATATTGGAGTGCACATGTGAGATTTTGAAGTTTTTTTTTGGTTAAACATGGTTTCACTCATGCATTACATAGTCCCAACCTTTGGTTTGGATATCCATGGAAAATACAAGCCTATGGATTGGGTATTCCAAACCCCAATATGATGAAATTATATCACATTATAACACACTTAAAACTAAAATTCAAACACAATAAGACAAAAATAATATGTGATATTGGTCCCACTCATCATGGGTTGTCTACAAATTCCTACACATTTTGATTCTTGTTAACAATTTTGTATATTTTATGTTATATAGAGATTGTTTTGTGAATTATTTAAGCATTATTTGATATATTTTAGTGTGTTTCTATTGTTTATTATATTCATAACACTCATTAACATTTTTTTGTCATTATTTTGTGGTGGTAAATATATGTTTGAGAATTATGGGGAGAAACCTAGGAAGGAAAACATTCGATCAATTGGAAAAGAAAAGGGAATGGATGAAAAAAGGGTGTGAAAAAAATAAATTAAACACATCTTTAACAAAGATTGAAGATGTTTCCAAAAATCATATATCATCCAAAAAATCCAAGAATGAAGAAATAAAAAGTAAAACAAGTGAGACAATGCAATAAATATGTGAAAAAAGTAACCAACGCATGGAGATGAGGATATGTCATCTCTTCCAAATGAAACTAATGGTCCAATATATCCTCAAACACCAATTGAGTCAATAAATAATGAATATTTAATGAATGATGATGCAATTCCAAATTTAAACATAGATGTTACACTAGATGACCAACCTATTGAAAACACACACTCTTTATCGAATTATGAAGATGAACGAAAAAATAGAAAATGAACAATGTTTATATGATATTCAACAATCATTTCCATTCAAATCACAAATTAAAATTTTGTGGAAAACACCCAAAATTTTTACTTGAGATTGATGAAAATATTTTAAATCCAATGCCTAATAATATTTTTCAATGCACTTATGGAAGAAAATCTAATCAGATATATAAGACATATTTTAATGACTTATATGAAACATGTACATGTCAATTATTTGTTGAAATGAGTAAAAATATTAATTATAGACCTATAATGAAAACCCTTTGCCTACAAACATCTAAGACCAACAATTAAGAATATATTATAAAAAATGTAATCAATGCATACCAATCAGTAGGTTCAATGTTACCTACCAAAGATAGTAATGTTACTCGATGTGCTATTACACCAACTATAGTAAGTAAAGAAACAAAAAAAAATAGTTTATTTAGAAAAATAATTAGTGTACTAAAAATAAATAGGAAAACACTATACAAATCTATTGAGCATCGTGAAATAATTGAAGATACAAATAATAATGAATTATGGGCATTCTCTACTAGACTGCCACAAAAAGAAAAAGACGTAGTTGATGAGTTAATTTTTTTTTTAAAATAGAATTTTTGAAAAATAATACAAGGGTTTCACCTAATGAAAAATATGTTTTAAAAAGAATAACTGGTTCTAGAAAGCGTGAATCATATATCCTAAACATTTTTTTGATATGAAACAAACATAATTTTGTAATAAGTTGAAATAAAATAATCCTAAAATATAAATTATTCAAAGGTATTTTGAAATGTCAAAACCTTTTTATGTTAAAATAAATCACTCATGGACTAGTTCTTGTTGTAGGATCCATATTGAGTTTTCTATGCATTATGATATTTTATGGCATATATATGTTAATTTGCATACTGGTAATATTTTTGAGGAGTGCATGATAAATTTTCAACCTAAATCAGCAAGAGAGTTCAACTCAAATGTTTTTTGTATAAGAGAAAAGGACAATTGTTTTATAAGAAATCATGTTTAGAAGGAAATTTTGATAGTTGTGATGGTTTTCATAGTTTGTAAATATCTATACACATAGAGAATACACGTGTAATTAGAAATGAACTAGTTAGTATTTGAAAATAAAAGTCAGTGACATACACTTCAAAAGATGGTAATGAAGCCAAGAGGTGTGAATTATTGAGTAAAGAAATAAGTGTATCAAATTTTATCACTATATTTTGAGAGAATAAATTGTATGAGTATGCACGACATATACATAAAGATTAATGGTTAGATGAAAAATTATTGTTATGCAAGGACACATTTCCTCTTGGTACCATTGTTTTAGTTGTTGATTTTGGAGAGACCTATATTCTACACCCACAAAATGAAGAGCAATCGCAGTATTACAATTCTATTCAGGTTTCCATTTTTTACATAGAGTATTCACTTATGCTCTCGACAATAAATAAGAAGAGACAAACATTTTGAGGGAGTACTCACTGAGGCTAGACATACTATTTTTGAGAGCATGAGTGAATACTATATGTAAAAAAATCTTTAAAATATTTCTCTCAAAATCAACTATTAGCGGTGTTTTTTTTTTTGAATTTCACTGAGGTCGAACATGGAAAAGGAAAACATGATGGTGCAGGAGGATGTGTTAAAATATCCCTAGCAAGAGAATATTTGAAGTACAAATATGGTGCCATGTTGATCGATGTAAAATCCATCATTGAATGGTGTAATTCAACAACAGGTCTAGATAACAAGGGTAATTATATATTTCGTAATTTTTTAGTTCGTAGAAGAAGCTAATTTTATAAAATATGAAGATTGTTGTACACTAACGGGATTTAGCGAGTTGAACTCTTTTATAAGTCTAAATGTAAATTCATGGAATATTAATAGGGTTCAATCTAAGACCCCCCATCCCAAAAATGTATTATAGAACTAGTGGAGAATCTCAGAAACGGGGTTTCCAAAAATGGTGAAAAATCCCAGAAAATGAATTCTCAGCAAAAATGGGGAAAAGTAGAAAAAAATGTATAGATGCACATACAACCTCACAAATTCATATGGAGGTGGGCAACTGCATGTGCATGTGCAAGCAGACATTTTCATATACGATCGCTCAGCTACATATGCAGTCACCCAACTGCACATGTAGCTGTCCACCTGTATGTCCATTCGTATGTCTAGATATGCATCTGGGCATCTAGACTCTGGATGGAATATTATGTTGCATGAATGGGTCACGATTATAACCTATGATGTTGTTGAAAGAAAATATATCTTTACTCAATATGTATACTATATGCATATGTACTAGTGTATTGTGGCGAATATATGTATTTATATGAAATTTATTATAAAAACTAGGTGAGTCAACCCCCCAAAATAACTTTATACCAGAAATTTTACGTGAAACACTACTCCAAACGACTCCTAAAAATTTGCAAATCCAAATTTTAAAATCCTAAATATTCACTAATTAGCGAAGAATCGCAACTAAATTTTTCCCTGACTATTCATACAAGGAAAATGGCATGATTTTACTCTTCATGTACGTATTCATTTTAAGATTAATGTGAGTTAAAAGAGTGGGTTGATGAATGGTGTTTTAGATAATTATATCCACTTGATACCTATCAACCTCCATGAGCTCTACAACTCACAGTGAGAGAAGCACCAATTGAATTTCACCATATATTAGATCTAGAGCAACCAGGTAAACTATATATCTTCATTAATTTGTAAAAAAATATTATTTTTCTCATGTTATGGAACTTATTACCGAATCAATTATTTAAACTAATGAATTTTTTTACAATGTGATGTAGGTCATGTTTTTGTGGTTGTTGTAGAAGGAAATAATAAACATGGAACATCTTATTACTTGTGTCATTATGTTGAGGAAAAAAAATTTGATAGCCCCAATCATAGATGGAGAAGGCCTAGAAAAACCTATAAGGTCTATGGTTATTACTAGAACATGGATAATAATATACCCAATGAAGAAATCCAATGTGTGGTCATTCAAGGAATTCGAAACATATAGAAAGATTCTTCATTATTCTCACCTAGTTGTTGGATCTAATGTTAAATTGATTAAATATGGAGGTAGACCACACACTAAGGTTTTGCAGAAATTTTATGAGTATGACCATGAAGAAATACATGACACCCTAAAAATTATATTGAACCCAGATTATTCATTGGACTGAATTTGAACAAATGAAGATACACAAAACTACCCTTAATCCTTTTAAGTGGCTTACTTTGTCAAGTGAAAGATTTTTTCACTTAATATTAGATATGTACATATAGATGAATTTAATTTTAATATTTACTTTAATGATTTATTTTTTAAACTATGTATGTTTTAAAATTCCATTTAATTCTTTTCTAACATGTTTATGTAGGTTAATGGTGCAAAAACAATCTTCCACCTTCTCGTGGTTGACACTATTAGTAGAGAATTTTTTATTCTCGAAATTAAGAGAAGATAAGGAAAAAAAAAATTGGAGTTGAATAACAAGAAAAAATTATCATTTCAACATCTATAATATATAAAAATTGTCTTCTTCAAATTCTCATTTCACAACCTATATCAAGTATGAACAATATCTTCTTAACATTTTTCCTAGTACTTGTTTCAAATCGAAGGATTTTGTGAAATAAAATGAATCCTTTCCTAGTGTTGATAAGACCAATCTAATGTAGTGGCATGGGTGGTTTGGTACTAGGAACACATGTTTACAAAATATTGCGTTGGACAACCTTACACTGACTCAAACTAGACTATTTGGCACTTTTTTCAAATAATAGGAAAATGGAAGGACTTAATGGATATGGATAAAACTTAGAGATGATTTTGTATAGGGTCCGAACATGGACATGTAGGATCAAATGAGACCTCTACAGGTTCCACGGAGACCAAGATATCACCTATCAAAGTTATAACATTTTTTGGTCTCGTAGATCTTAACGGACTACGCCTAGACAAAGTAGCCCAAAAGCAATGAAATCATCTAGCAATTAAATGAATCATCCACTAGTGTTTACTAGGCCACCCAATTGTGTTGGAAAATTCGGTTTGATGCAAAGATTTTCGATTTGAAAAATATTATGTTTGATGGCCTTCCAGTGACTCAAACTGGACTATTTGGTGCTTTTGTAAAGAATAGGACAAATAGAGGACCAAATGGAGATGGAGAAAACTAATAAATAATTTTATAGATGGTCCTAATATGGAGGTTTAGGATCAGAAAATACCTCTCCAGGTGCCACAGAGAACGAGATATAACCTGTGAAATTTATAACATTTTTTGGCCTCGTGGCTCTTAAGGGATGATGCCCAAACGAAGTAGCCTAAAAGCAATAACACTATCTAGAACTAAAAAAAATCCACCAATAGCATTTACAAGGCCACCTGGACATTTTTACATAGTCATTTTGAGGCCAAGAAATTCCATTTGCAAAATATTGTATTTGACAACCTTGCATTGGCTAAAACTGGACTATTTGGCACTTTTGCAAACAATAGGATAGTGAGAGGACTTGATGAAGATGGATAAAACCCATAGATGACATTTTAGAGGGTCTCAACATGGAGGAATAGGATCAGATGAGATCTCTTCAGGTGCCATGGGGACCGAGATATCACCCATCAAATTTATAGTGTTTTTTGGTCTCAGGGCTCTTAAGGGACTACGCCTAGATGAAGTACCTTGGAAGTAACGACACCATTCAAAACTAAAAATAAACCTCCACTAGTATTTCAAAGGCCACTCAGACATTTTGAAGATGTCACTTTGATGCCAAGATCTTTTGTTTGCAAAATATTACGTTTTGCATCCTTGCACTGACTCAAACTAGAATATTTGGCACTTTTACAAACAATGTGACAATGAGAGGACCGAATGCTAATGGAGAAAACCAAGACATGATTTTGTAGAGGGTCCAAACATAGAGGTTCAGGATCAAACGAGACCTATCTAGGTTCCATGGAGACCAATAAATCACCATACATGGAAATCTGAGAAATGGGAAATTTGTATCAGAATGTGAAGAAATTGGCATTCAAGAGTGCAAGTATATGTGGGGAGAAATAGGTTTGGAAGAGATGTGTAATATACATTGCAACTTGCAAGGTAGATGTCATATCCATTTAGTTACTTTTCTCACCTCTCATAAACAACGTAGTTTTATAAGGAGACTCAATGATGGTTTTAGGCATGAGACTAGGAAATATGGTTGTAGTATTGATATTCCAAAATATGAACTCACTCATGAGATGAAATAGAAATATATGAGGTTTTCCAATCATTGTAGTGTAGAAGATAAAGAGAATATATCACTTTTTAATCACTACTGTAGAGTAGAGGAACATGAAAACTCCTTAGATGGAGGGATTCCTATTCAAAAATAATGAGAACTTTGTCAAATATCCATAGCCACAAGGACAATTTAGAAACCCATAAACCCAACCCATTTGATGGTGATATGAAGAAGGGAGAATAAGAGAGAGGAATATTTTGGAGTCAAGGATATTGTAGATATGTTGGTGATGGTAGGTGATGTGTGAGGAAGCTACAAGTTCACCTAGAAGGCATACAAGTTGTACTTTTCCCTTAAGGGATTGTCACCCATGATAACTGCCATTGAGGTGCACCTTTCTACTCATTGTAAACTCTCTTTAGGCCTGATTTACCATTACTCCATCATATAGGTAACCTCCTCCTCTATTTTTTCTCTCATTAAGAAACAATATAGAAAACTAGAGTTGTTATTGCATCTTGATAGAAACAAGTTCCGAGGACCTAAAGAAGATTTTAAAATTATCACATAAGCATGGGGAGTTCTCTTTGATAATATCAAAAAGGATACCTATGATTCCATGATAAAATACCAACAAGGGCACAACCCCACCTTCCTCATTCATCAAATAGAATTCCACAGGAATTTCCACTACCATTGGCATTGCGAACAATCTAAATTGGAAATGAAAGTTATTATGAAGGGGTGAAATTCAAGATATCCAAGAACAATTCGGCACAAAGAAATGTCACCAAATACAGATATCTCATTTTTTATATAGATTTTAATTTAGATTTGGAGCTCTTAGAGTGTTATAAATTGAGAATAACAAGTCTAGTGGTATTTCTGGGTCTGGGAGATTAGGATACCAAGAAAATTTGATCATTTTTTATGCTCGTTTGAATAATTATTTCAGTTCTAATGTTTTGAGAACGAAGGTTTCATTTCAAAGAAAATGTATTTAAATGCCATAAACCTCAGTCATCCTCAATCCTTAGAATAGGGAGACACCATTACTTGGCTTCCATTTATAATGATAGAGATAGTTGTAAATTCGTGTTATGACCTCTAAATTTGTATGCATTTCAAGTTGTTTGGAAATCACATCACACCCATCACTAGGATTGATGAATACCCATTTCTTTTTAAAGGCACTTTTAAAAACATCCATGGGTTTATCATAGAAGGAATTATCAGTGAATGGAAGGTCACTAAGCCATAGGCAAGCTGACTCCCATTCAGAACTAAAAATGAAATATTTACTAGGTGATTGAACCCCTATGTGTTATTAGTGATTCCCTTGTTTCTATGCTTATTTTGAACACTTTAGGAAGTTATTTAAAATTTTCAATCCATTCCAGTAGAAGAAGATATTTCTTTTTCTCCAGAAGAGAGGATACTGTAGGTAATTCAGTTCTGATCGTAGAGGTCTTTGCATTAGTATATTATTTATGTTTCTTAAATTTTGTATGAGATTAATTTTTGTGTGGCGATGGTGGCCATAAAATATGTATATAGGGAGCTCTTGAAGGACCTATTTAATTAGGATGACTCTAACCTACCATTTTTAACTAAAGAGGTCAATCTATAGGTTGGTTCTTCCATTCATAATAATGTTCTATCGTAATAGTTTATAGGACAAGATGATCTTCAAAATTTAATTAAATAGCTTATTTACTTTGCCTATTATGATGATCCTAAATAATTACCTTAAACGTTCTTGATATCCTTTGATTATTTTCTCTTCAATAAAAAAAAATAATTAATTATATAGTTTGGACTCTAATGCTTAACATATCTGTGGAAACGACCATATATGTCATGAGAAATGTGAACTTTACGGAGTATGCATAATGCTTACTGATTTAGTGAGACAAACTAGGAACTTTCAAGGAATAATATTTTATTGTGAATAAGAACATGTATTAGAAAAATAATGGCTTACGCAAAGATTTTTGTGTTTAAATCGAATCATGTAGGTCCACATTTGCACACTAAGAAGGCAAAGGCTATACACTACTGTGAGACAAGGTGTCAAACATGTGATTTTTTTTATAGCTTCTAATGGGTCATGCTGGCTTGCATAAAACTATACATGGAAATATGATAAATGTGAAATTTGTTTCAGATAGGAAAAGAGAGTGAGAGTGAGATTGAGATTATGTGTGAGAGAGAGAAAGAAAACATGAGAGGGAGAGACAGTGAGAGGTTGTCCAATTCATTATTTTTCAAAAGATATCTTGTGGAACAAAACCAACTACACCAACACATCTGGGTGGCTAAGTAAAGGCTTGTGGAGGCTTCGTTTAAGTGTCGAACGGTGTCATTGCTTCTGGGATACTTCATCTGGGTGTGATCCCTTAAGATCCCAGAAACCAAAAAAAATATAAATTAAATGGATTATTTCTCAATCTTCATGGTACCTAGAGATGTCTCGTCTAATCCTCTACCTCAACACTAGGACCATCTACAAAATCCTATCTCAGTTTTATCCATCTCCATTTTGTTATGTCGTTGTCCTATTGTTTACAAAAGTGCTAAATATTGTAGTTTGAGTCATTACAAGGCTATCAAATACAATATCTTACAAATGGAAACTCATGGCACCAAACCGACTGAACTAACACATCTGAATGGCTTGGTAAATTCTTGTGGAGGCTTCATTTCATTTCTGGACAGTGTCATTACTTCCGTGCTACTTCGTCCGAGCATAGTCCATGAAGAGCTTGGAGAGAAAATAAGGCTATAACTTTGACATGTGATTTCTAAGTATCCATGGTACCTAGATATGTCTCATCTAATCCTAAACCTCCATATCATGACCCTATAAAAAATCCTATCTTAGTTTTCTCCATCTCCATTTTCTTCTCGTTGTCCTATTGTTTGTAAAAGTGTAAAATATTATAGTTTGAGTTAGTGTAAGGCTGTCAAAAACAATATTTTACAAACAGAAGCTCTTGGCACCAAACTAAATGCACTAACACATCCAATTGGCCTAGTAAACACTTATGGAGGATTCTTTTTTGTGTCATATGATGTCATTCCTTCCATGCTACTTCGTTCGAGTGAAGTCACTTAAGATCCCTAAGACCAAAAAATGATATTACTTCAACGGGTGATATCTCAGTCAGTTTTCCACCTATAAATGTCTTGTATGATCCTACACCTATATGTTGAGACCCTCTAAAAAATACCATCTCAGTTTTATCCATATCCATTTGGTTGTCTCATTGCCCTATCATTTATAAAAATACCAAAAAGGCTATTTTGAGTTAGTGAAAGGTTGTCAAACACATTATTTTACAAATGTTAGCTCTTGGAATCCAAAACCCTATGCCAACACATTTGAGTGGCCTGGTAAACATTATTAGAGGCTTTATTTCAATGTTAAATAGTGTCGTTGCTTTCGGGCTACTTCATCTAGGTGTAGTCCCTTAAGATCCCAAATAGCAAAAAATGCTATAATTTCGATGGATGATTTCTCAGTCTTCGTGGCACATGGAAACTATGTGCAATAGAAAGTTATACAAGCTATGGAGTGAGGCTAAAGAACCTCAAAGCTTTGCTAACTCAACCATGCACCATCAGATTAGAGCTAAACAATATAAAATAACATGAAAACATTATAACTTTGACAAAAACATCAAGAACTAACATGTATACTACTCTCCACTCTATGAAAGCTTAATAAAATGTAAACCTAGTTAGATTCTAAGCAATCAAATTATGGGATTAGTTGTTTTCTTCAATGGAGGTGGATGGATGCAAGATGGGGGAGCTCTTAACAATGGAGTATGGCCAAGATCCAAAATTTCTATAGCTTAAAGCTATCACAAATGGTTTCTAATGCCTTTCCAAAGTGTTTGAGAGTAAAGTTGTGTGTCTGAATGGGTAGGCTTAGCCTTGTATTTATAGTTTTTGGTTTGGAAGAGTTTGGAATTTGGGTGCATGTGGGACTAAATCTCTTTTAGATTAGATTAGGATAAACATGTTTTAGGCTTAGTTAAGATTGGTTTAGGATAGTTAACTAGGGTTTAGGATAGTTAAAATTGATTAGCAAGTGATTAGAGACTCATTGAGAGTTAGGAGGGGTCTAGATAACCAATTTTGACTGATAGATAGCCTAAGAAGCCAATAGAAGTGGTCTAGAGAGAACTAGGGAGATTTTGAATGGTCGAAAGGAGGAATTTTTAGCTAATAAGAGAGATATTAACCAAATTAGATGATTTATAGGAGTAATACAACCAAGAAGGTGTCGTAAATGGGCATCCGAGAATGAAGTGAAGAATGGGAAATTAATGTAGTATCATTAATCTATTGAATTAGATGAAATGCTAAGTGTAAGCATATTTTAGTTGTCTATATTTTCCCCTCTTTGAGGTGGCATAAGTGACGTCACTTCAAAGAAAGTAGACAAGCATATCCAAGTACAAAATTTTGAAGGGATAGAAGAAAAATGAGTAGAATGAAGAATTCCCCCTCGATTATCAATGGGGTGATAGAAGAACTTGATTGATGGTAGAAAATATGACAGAAAGAGAAGAAAAGAAAGAATAGTGTGATGAAGAAGAAAAGAAAGGGGATATAGAAGAAAAGGAGTATGAGAAAGGGGGAATGAGCTAACATCCATCCAGTGCCTTTTAAACAACTTTATTTTTTATCATATTGCTAGAGATATTCATCATTGGTCCTTATTAAAAAGAATGAACAAAAGTGTAGTATGACATGAAAAGCCATATACGAACAAATGTCCATTGCTAAAAAAATAACACTAACTCCATGCAACATAAAAATGCAATGCAATATGAGAAAGTAACAAGCTAACCTAACAGAGAAACATAATTTAATATTTTTGTTATCAATTTTCAGTTCCAACCTATTCGAATTAATGACAAGGGTTAGCGATGGTACCCCAAGAAAAGATATATGCGAGTGGAATAACGAAGGACACCTCGGTCTGATGGAAAAGAAATGTGTACTATGAAACAGTACCAGACAACTCGTTGTTCCCCAGAGTACAGATGAAGTAAGCAGCCTAGCATTTGTAAGTGATTGTAGATCAGGGTGATCCATGAGTCGCACACATGAACAGGTGAGAACCAAAGAGCGACATTTTGTAAGCTGATTTATATTGTTTTTTATGTTTGTTGAAACATATTTGAATGTTTTTGTGATTTTCCAACATATTTGAATGTTTTTTTATGATTTTAAAAGTTTTCTGAAACTTTGTACATGAAGACAAAGAAGCATGGATGCCCCTAGCAATAGATGGGATGTACAAGGGCATAAGGCCATGTGTGTATGAGAAAGGTGAAGATGTAAAAATTCCTCAATGATTAGGTGGGAGTATTCAAAGGTAAACTCTTCACAGGTAGAAGCAGGACCCAAGGCCATTATGGATAGGTTCAACATGATGATGAATGTAAACCAATGAAGTGCTAAGAGGAACCAAGGATGCCCCCAGCGTAAGTTGGCCTAAAAGCACATGATAGAAAGGAAGGAGACGATTGTCTTTATGAAAGGGGAAAAAGGTGTCCGCAAACATGTCAAAAAAGGAAATCTTATACACATGGATGTTCTAAACGAAGTAGAATAAAAATGAATGATATGAATGTAGCTTAGAAGCCTTGCGATGAAACAAGTGATTAGCCAAAGGCACAAATTGTGAGACGAGATACAGACTAGAGTAACAGTCTGAACAAGGTAAAAAAAAAGACACTTGGTAACATACTAATCATGTTTACTCATAGAGATACAGTGTGTGAATGTGGAATTAAATTACCTCTTGAAGGAAAGATTTAATAGATAACAAGTGAAGACACCCTAGCCAATGTGTAGGAATGTTTGATTTTGAAAGGAAATTTGTGAATGGAGGGTGGAAGGATAGTTGTACATTGGTCCGCTGCTAACTAGGCATCCATAGCCCCAATGGAGATGCATTTGATTTTAATCGCAACATTGCTCTACTACCAGTCAGGAATCCATATCCCCGATAGAAATTATTGGAAATACCCCAAGAGAGAGTTATATATTAATTTTATTTTTCTTTGTAGCTTTTAGCTTTTGAATTTTGATTGATTTTGATTCTTTTTCTTTTTGAAAACTTATTTCAGCTCTCTTGTTTGACAAGGGCTTAAGAACCAGAAATGGCTTGATGGAAGGAGGTGGAAGTGATTTTGATGATGACATTGGCTAGTGTAAAAAAATATTTCCAAAATTTCTTCGTAACAAGTTTATTAGATGTTGAATGTGATAGGATCTCTAAGAGGTCAGTCGTTCTTTAATTTACCAAGGTGATAAAAGACTAGGTTCAAACGGATACCATAGAGATAATTTTCACAAAATGCATGCGAATGGGCTAACCAAAATATCACCGAAGGGATAAAAATGGTAGGAAGACTTGTAGAAGAAGAGCAAGAAAGGGAATAAAGAACATCCATGTGTACGTAATACCTGATTGCAATGTTTGATCTTTGTACCTTTGATTTTTCTTTGAAATGTTTTCTCATGTTTTTGTAGTTTTGAACTATTTTTATTTTTAGATTTTTGATAGTTTTTGGAAATGTGGGACCAACAAAGTCACTATGCATGGTAAGATCCAACAACGATGTTCCCAACTTCCTTAATAAGGGAGACTAAGCATGATTGCTTATCAAGAGTCATGTTATCTCCCATGTCGATGATCGTGGTGAGCTCATACTCAATAAATGACTGTGATTTATCCTGAAACATGGATTTCGTATGTAGGAAATTGAGTTTCCTATCTAGAGGTTTATGCACTTTGCACCATAATTGATGGCCATGTTGATGTGCGTTCTTGAATTGCATTTGATTTTTAACCTTAAGATCGTTTACCTTGTTGGGAGCTTTAGAGCTCTTGGAAGTTTTGACCAGAGCTTGATAATGAACCTGTTTGGGTTTTTATAAGCTAACGCATGACTTGTATAATCTCGAGAAGGAGAAGAAAGTGAACGTTTATGATTGATGAAAGGAATGATAGAAATGGTAGTGGGCTTGCCACAATCATTTATAGAAGAAATATGTGATAGATGAAAAGGATACGGTCCAAGAATTGAAGAGGATGGGCTACCAGGAGGTGAGCCACCGATAGAAAATGATGAAGGGCTGCTAGGATATGGCCCTAAGATGGAATAAGTTGGGCTATGAGGACATGATCCAAGAATAGAAGATGGGGGTGAGGGACTACTAGGGTGTCGCCCAAGTATTGATGAGTAGGGGCTACTCGGAGGTGTCCCATAGATAGAATAGGATGAATGGATACTAGGACGTGGCCCAAGAATAGAAGGTAATGGGCTACCAGGAGGTGAACCACAAGTAGAAAATGGAGGGCTACTAGGACATGACCCCAAGATAGAAGAAGACGATGGTCTACCAGGAGGTGAGCCAAGGTAATATTTTGATTGAGGAATGATGATAGATAAGGAATGATTGGGAAATGAGAAGATAGGCCATGGATCAATTCTAGACACCAACTTCTCATCATGTTCAGAGGAAGGTGAAGATGGAATTACAGAAGAAGAATCAAGTTCCATGACCTTAGGCTCTTCCTCTATGTTTTAATAAAATGAATCAAACTCTTCCTCCCTATATGCGAGCGTATTGAGTTCAAGAAAGAAACCTTGTTTGCAATTCTATAAAGGGATATCTTCATGTAGTCTGATTGGTCCTTTATCCTAAGATAAATCAATCAGTAGAGGTTGTTGTTCTTCAACCATGGGGGGTTGACTAGAAGAAACATATCTGCTAAGTGGGGAAGATTGATTGATAGAAGAAGATGACTCAAGAGAGGAAGTAGGCTTGGAGGCAGGCATTTCATGAATGGATGATTTGGATTTGGACCTAGTTCATTTTTTTATAAGATGATGTAATGTAGGTTGGAAAGTAGGATCACATAGGCATCCGTTAAGTTGTGACATAGGAGTCAAATTGGATGAGTGACTAGAGGTAACCTGAGTCATGGACTCTTTGATGGAGGAAGAGGTCGTTGAGATGAATGATGAAGGCCCTGTAAAGAAAGGGTGGACCATGACTCAAGAACCGATTTAGATGTTCGATCAACGGAACTTGGAGTCACACTAGTCTTCAAAGGAGGAAGACATTGTTGAGGTGAGTTGTAATAAAGGTCATGCAAAGGAAGGGAGGACCGTGATTCATGATTTGATCTATGGGTATCCAAACAATAGTTGGGATTTGAATCTTCTGAAGAAGATTGGGAATCTAAATGGTAGTTTGGATCTGAATTAGAAGAAGAGTGGGGGGAACCCAAATAATAATTTGGATCAAAAGCATCCTAACCATACCACAAACTATGAGCTGAAGGTGGGGAACAGGGTACCCGGGTGGGAATTCCAGCATGAAGAACCAAATGAGGTTTAGTTGTAAAGGGTATATTTTGATGTGAATTCCTAAACCTAGGTTCTATATTGTCGTAAATGTGAGAAACTACACGATAGTCAGTCATGGTTGGCATCATTTAAGCACAAATGTCTAGAACTAAAGGAAGATCTAAATCTTAGCCTAGACATTTGTACTTAAATGACATTTGTTCTTGGCATCCATCCACCTCCATTCCAAATATAGTTAGTAAGGGAAGATCTAAATCTTGGCCATGTAGCCAACTTGGAGAGATCTCTTCACTATGTTTGGGAGTAAACAAAACATAATTTGATTGCTTAGGATCTAAACTAGGTTCACATTTTATTAATCTTTCATAGAGTAAAAAGTTGTATACATGTTAGTTTTTGATGTTTTTGTCAAAGTTATAATGTTTTCCTGTTAGTTTCTCTTGTTTATCTCTAATTTGATGGTGCATGGTTGAATTAGCAAAGCTTTGAGGTTCTTTATCCTCACTCCATAGCTTTTACAACTTTCCATTGCACACATTTGGCTCTCCCGGTGGGACTCTTATGTCCATCCTCCATTAATGGAGGTCATTTAGGTTTTTCAAAGTTATTTTTTAAGCTTTTTAGTTTAAATCACTTGTTATTTCCTCATTTCTTTTTTAAGCCTTGGATTAATGAACTCTATTTATATGCATTTGTGGATTTAACATAGAAATAGGAAGCTTTGACTAACCAATAACCTGTTTGCTCTTAAAATTTTGAAAATTCGTGTTTTTTTGTATTTTTTCACAGGGCACACATAGGTCTTTTAAGGTGGCGTGTACATGTTGATATACACGTGTTTCCATCAAAAAGGTCGCGTACCCGTCAAGGTGTCCTCTATGTTTTTTTTTAAATATTCTTTACAGGGACGCGTCCACGTCCCCGTTGGTCTGTCCACGTCTCTGTCTCTCTAGACGTGTCTGTGTAATTAATATCACTGTGTAAAAATTTTATAGACTTCTTTTTGCTTGGGCTGTGTATCCGTCGGTAGGAGCGCGCCCACGTTGAAACCCTAGCGTACCTATTGGATTAGGGCGTGTAGGTGTTGGTGACTGTTTTGAGTTTAATAGATCCACGTAGGTGTTGGTATAGGTGTGTACCCATTGGTTGGGGTGCGTACATGTCAGTTTGGGCGCATAGGTGTTATTGTCAAAATAAAAAAAAATTACTGTCTTTTTTAGCTGTTTCTCTGACATTTTTGATGCAGATTTCTAAAGGTTGATAGGTTTAAAAATAGGGCTATCTCTTTAAAATTTCAGTTTGCATGATTAAGTGTTTTTCATTCCTTGGCTTAAAATTAGGATTTTTGAAAGGTGCATATTCTCTCTCCTTGCGCTTTCCAAAGTGATCGTGGAGATCAAAAGCACTTGCACAAAATCTATTTTACACGTTAAAAACACTTGCTTTTTAGAGGATAAAGTAACATTTTTATGTTCTTTTTAGGAGGATTTTCACTTTGCATATGTTCTTCCTTCGTGCCTTTGGGTGATCTTAGGAATCAAAAGCAAGTGTGAGTTCTCTTTTACCTCAATCGGAAAACGAGAAAACTACTAACCAACTTGTTGTCTATAGAACCTCACAATTGGTCAAAGAAAGGTGTTAAGAATGAAGAAATAACCTCTAATACACGTGTGATTGTAGATTTCCAAATGGTGTGCCACTTTTGAAACCACATTAAGATTAAAAAAGATAAAAAAACACACCATACTCAACACACTGTATCGCAGGTTTCAGAAAAGGTTAAGTCCCTCTCCGCTTAACTAGAACATAACCCCTTTGGCATAATGCCTTAAGCTATAAAAATGGGGGTGGTTCTAGGAACCCCAAAGTAGTCCACCACTGAGTAAACTCATGGATGAAACGGGAAGTGCCTCGCTTACCCACTTGACTAATACACCTTGTGAGTTAGAGTTGCAAGTTATCCATATCGCGACCTTAGTAAAAGTACATGATAGATGCATTCATTGCCCACTTTACTTGAAGGGGGAAAAAGCCGAGATACTCCCAAACTAGTCATTGCAACTTTTTGGGTAAATCATGCCTCGCTCTTAGACAACCTTGTAACACCTAGTTGAGAGAAATTGTTAGGGAAGCCATTTTGTTTGGAGGCCAACATTACAAAGTGATAACTTGTTTGGATTCAACATCGTGTTTTTCAAACACTGTAATGAACTCATCCCAAGTTTGATCTGAGTGTCTTTCATCATGAATCTAGATGAACGTATTACTTAGCTTAGCTTCCTTCTCATTTTTTAAATGAGGTGAAGCTCTTCCCAAGTGAAACTAACTCTATTTTCACATATTCTTGATCTACACCCATGTGTTCGTACTTTCCATGTTGGAAGTTGAACAGAGGCATACTTAACGTGTCATGTCAAAGATTGTGCTAGCCATTTTTTTGTACATTTACACTCATCCATGTTTGCGGCTGGGGTGTTAAACGACTAAAGTGAGCAGGTACATTTTCACATCTTTTGCACGCATTTTGTGACAATTATCTCTATGGTATCTATTTGAACTTGGTCTTTTATCACCTTGGTAAATTAAAAAACGACTGAACTCTTAGAGATGATATCACAGTCAACATCTAATAAAATTGTTGTGAAGAAATTTTGGAAATCTTTGTTGACACTAGCCAATGTTGTCATCACAATCACTTCCACCTCCTTCCATCAAGACATTTGTGCTTCTTAACCCCTTGTCAAACAAGAGAGCTGAAATAAGTTTTCAGAAAGAAAAATAATCAAAATCAATCAAAATGCAAAAGCTAAAATCTATAAATAAAAATAAAATTGATATATAACTCTCTCTTGGGGTATTTCCAATAATCTCTATCGGGGCTATGGATGCCTAAATAGTAGTAGAGAAATTTTGTGATTAGAATCAAATGCATCTCTGTCGGGGCTATGGATGCATGGCTGGCAGCGGAGCAATGCATGGATATCCTTCCACTCTCCATTCACAAATCACCTTTCAAAATCAAACATTCCTACACATTGGCTAGGGTGTCTTCACTTGTTATCTATTAAATCTTCCCTTCAAGAGGTAATTTAATTCCACGTTCACACACTAGATCTCTATGAGTAAACAAGATTAGTATGTTACCAAGTGTCTTTGTTTTTGACCTTGTTCAAACTCTGACTCTATTCTGTATCTCGTCTCACGATTTGTACCTTTAGCTAATCACTTGTTTCATCGCGAGGCTTCTAAGCTACATTCATATCATTCGTTGTTATTCTACTTTGTTCATAACATCCATGTGTATAATATTTCCTTTTTTGACATGTTTGTGGACACCTTTTTCCCCTTTCACAAAGACAATCATCTCCTTCCTTTCTATCATGTTATTTTAGGCCAACTTATTTTGGGGGGACCCTTGCTTCTTCCTAGCAATTCATTGGTTTACGTTCATCATCATGTTGAACTTATCCATAATGCCTTGAGTCCTTCTTCTACACATGAAGAGTTTACCTTTGAATGCTCCCACCTAATCCCTGGGGAAATTTTGCATCTTCACCTTCTTATGCATGCAAGTGGCCTTTTTCCCTTATACATCCCATCTATCGCTAAGGGCATCCACACTTCTTTGTCTTATTGTGTATAGTTTGAAAAAACTTTAAAAATCATAAAAAAACATTCAAATATGTTATAAAATCACAAAAACAATCAAATATGTTTGAAGAAACATCAAAAACAATATAAATCAGCTTATAAAATGCCGCTCTTTGGTTCTCATCTGTTCATGTGCGCGACTCACGGATCATCTTGATCTACCTCCATCAACAAAAGCTAGGCTGCTTACTTCATCTGTAATCTTGGGCACAACGAGTTGCTTGGTACTATTTCATAGTGCACATTGATTTTACATTAGACCGAGGTGTCCTCCATTATTCCCCTCACATGTATCTTTTCTTGGGGCACCGTCGTTAACCCTTGTCGTTAATTCGAATAGGTTAGAACTGAATCTTGATAACAAAAACATTGCATTATGTTTCTCTATTAGGTTAGCTTGTTTACTTTCTCGTATTGCATTGCATTTTGTATGTTGCATGGAGTTAGGCATCTTTTACTTTCTCGTATTGCATTGCATTTTGTATCTTGCATGGAGTTAGTGTTTTTTTAGCAATGGACATTTGTTCGTATATGGCTTTTCATGTCATACTACACTTTTTTCCATTCTTTTTAATAAGGACCGATGATGAAGATCTCTAGCAATATGATGAAAAATAAAGTTGTTTAAAAGGCACTGGATGGATGTTAGCTCATTCCCCCTTTCTCATATTCCTTTTCTTCTATATCCCATTTCTTTTCTTCTTCATCACACTATTCTTTCTTCTGTTCTCTTTTTGTCATATTTTCGATCGTCAATTGAGTTCTTTTATCACCCCATCGACAATTGAGGAGGCATCCTCCATTCTACTCTTTTTTTTCTTCTATCCCTTCAAAATTTTCTACTTGTTTATGTTTATCTACTTTATTTGAAGTGGCGTCGCTTACACCACCCCAAAGAGGGGAAAATGTAGACACCTAAAATATGCTTACACTTAGCATTTCATCCAATTCAACTGATTAACGATACTATGTTAATTTCCCATTCTTCACTCCATTCTCGGATGCCCATTTACGACACCTTCCTGGTCCTATTCCTCCTATAAATCATATAATTTGGTTAATATCTCTCTTATTAGCTAAACATTCCTCCTTTCAACCATTCAGAATATCCCTAGTTCTCTCTAGACCACTTCTATTGGATTCGTAGGCTATCTATCAGTCACAATTGGTTATCCAGGCCCCTCCTAACTCTCAATGAGTCTCTAATCACTTGCTAATCAATTTTAACTAACCTAAACCCTAGTTAAATAGCCTAAACCAATCTTGAATAAGCCTAAAACATGTTTATCCTAATCTAATCCTAAAGTGCTTTTTAGACTTTAGTCCCACATGCACCCGAATTCCAAACTCTTCCAAACCAAAAACTATAAATACAAGGCTAAGCCTACCCATTCAGACACACAACTTTTCTCTCAAACACTTTAGAAAGGCATTAGAAACCATTTGTGATAGCTTTAAGCTATAGAAAATTTGGATCTTGGCCATATTCCATTGTTAAGAGCTCCCCCATCTTGTATCCATCCACTTCCATTGAATAAAACAACCCATCACACATTTTGATAGCTTAGAATCTAAATAGGTTCACATTTTATTAAGCTTTCATAGAGTAGAGAGTAGTATACATGTTAGTTCTTGATTTTTTTGTCAAAGTTATAATTTTTTCATGTTAGTTTCTCTTGTTTAGCTCTAATCTGATGGTGCATGGTTGAGTTAGAAAAGCTTTTAGGTTCTTTAGCCTCACTCCAAAGCTTTTGCAACTTTCCATTACACATAGAGATGTCTCGTCTAATCATACACCTCCACATTAGGACCTTCTATAAAATATTTTCTTTTATTTCTCCATCTCAATTTGGTTCTCTCATTGTCATATTGCTTGCAAAAAAACAAAATAATGTAGTTTGAGTCATTGTAAGGTTGTCAAACATAATATTTTACAAATAGAAGCTCTTGGCACTAAAAGTACCGAGCCAACATGTCTAGGTGGCTGGGTAAAAACTTATGGAGGATTATTTTTGGTGCCAAAAAATGTTGTTACTTTTGGGCTACTTCATCCGAGCATATTCCCTTGATAGCGTATAGACCAAAAACTGATATAACTTTGACATGTGATTTCTTGGTCTCCATGGCTCCTGGAGATGTCTCGTTTGATCTTACACCTCCACATCAGGACCCTCTAAAATGTTTTGTATCTTTTTTCTATATCTCAATTCAGTTCTCTCATTTTCATATTATTTGTAAAAGTGTAAAATATTATAGTTTGATTCAGTGTAAGGTTGTCAAATGTAATATTTTACAAATGGATTCTCTTGGCACTTAAAAAACTATGCCAACATGTCTGGGTGGCCTGAAAAATTCTTATGGAGGCTTTGTTTTGGTGCCAAATTATGTCATTTCTTTCAGGATACTTAGTTTGAGCGTAGTCCCTTAAGATCCTAGAGACCAAAAAATGTAATAAATTCTACGAGTAATTTCTAGGTCTCCATGGCACCTAGAGACGTCTCTTCTTATCCTACACCTCCATGTTGGGACATTTAAAAAAATATTGTTTCAGTTTTCCTCAGTACTAAAGGAAAATTCGAAAATATAAATTTCATAGCTTAAATTTCAAAGAGTATTTTGTCCTACAAACTATTAAGGAACAACATTGACTCCATCCTACATTGTTAAGGATGATTACAAGGTTATTTTGGATAATATGAATGCAAGAAACAACCAGTGGACTTACCTTTTTAGCTATCACTCTCTCTCTTTCTTTTTGTCATTCTATCATGCTCTCTCTTTCTCTCACACACACACTATATTTGTCTCTCACTCTCACATTCTCTCTCGATGTCACTCTCACTCTCAATCTCTCTTTCTCTTACACTATCCCTCTCTCTCTCTCTCTTTATTTTTCTCTCATTCTCACATTCTCTCATACCCAAGGCCTATGGGTACTATTTTTGAGAAAAAAATTTGGGTGGAAAAATTTGTGCATTTCTTACTAACACTTTAGGAGTCAAAGACCCTCTACTTAAATGGTGCAGCTTCCATGTTTACATCCAAGTGAAATGGTGGAACCTCCTTGTGGCCTTGCATGTGGGGATAAAAAAGGGAACTCAATTGACATTGTGGCAAAGCTAGAAACTTATTGATAGGGAGAAATTTTTTAACAGAGTGAGAAAGGGAGTGAGAATATGAAGTAGGGAAACTAATGCTATAAATAGAAACTTGGATTCTTACATACATCAGTTAGAAAATCTTACACATGAATTTTAAAAGAAGAAACCAACATGATTTTAGGGCCATTGGCTAGAGAAAACCATACGTACAAAGACGTACACATTCGTATGCCTTAGAAAACACAAAGATCTTTCTTTATTAGATTATAAAATCATATTTGTACATAGTGAGGAATTGAGGAAATTAAAGAGGGAGAGATAATAGAAAATGGCTAACTCTTTTTTCACTCACAGGTAAGTAATAACTCTCTCATGAATTTACAAAAATACAACCAGCTTGAAAGAAATTTCAAACGTTCAGAATTTTTAGAAGAAGCTCAAATGAGGATCTTATTACAATTTATAGAATATGAACAACTCTTCATCACCCTAGTCACACGTCATATCCCTTATTTTCTTACTTTAGACTATTCACATTCCTACAAAATATTACATTCGTTTTATAAAAACAAGGTGAATTAATTTTACATCATGTTTCTGAACTCACTTTTTAAATAACTAAAAGGCATATTAAAAAATGGAAACCCCAATGAAGAATTAGAATATTTGAAGAGAGAGAAATTTGGGGGTAAGGAAGAGAAGAGAGAATAGAAGAGAAGATGTTGCTCCTAATGAATTACATTGATTCTGATCATCGAAATGCTCCAAGGTGATGAAACTTTGAATCTCTCAATCATTTGCACCCTGAGAAGTTCTTTTGGATGATTCGTAGAAACCTTGGGTTTAAGTGTTTAAGAACATTGTTGAATGACTTTGTTGATGAAAATGAAGAAAACTCACAAAGATCCCTTCTGAAGAGATAGGAGTTAAGAAATGATACTGCCAAGTTGAAAGATTGTTTTTGCTAATATTCATAAATTCCACCCTCCACATGATACTCCTGCAATTTGAGCCACAAAGGGAGTATCGAGACAAACTGTTGAGTTCCCTAAGATGGATCTTGAACGCCTTGTGAGAAATTCTTATGATTATCCAGAATGATGATGTTAACCTGAATGATCATCCCTCTATGTCCCATTGTGCCAAAACTACCCTTTGAGTGTTTCTTACCATTAATAGTAGGTGCCTATATGGGAGACTACTATTTTGGTAAGGGTTGATTTTCACCTTTTCTTGACCATCCTGATATGAGGAACATCTTCATTCAATCCTGCGCACATCGATTTAGCCTCAACCACTTCTTGTGGTGACTTACTATTTTTAGTAAGCACTAATATGAAGATTAATATTTTTAGCTTTGGATGACCATTATGACTTCCTAAAAATATTCAGTCCACACTGACTTTGCCATAGAAACTTTGTATGATTAATTTCCAAACATAGCAATCATGTACAATTTTGGTGCTCAGTTTGTGATGGAAGACATATTTTTGGACTCATCTCATCATCGCGATGTTTTACCCAAAATTTCACTTGATTTTACCCACCAAAATGTTCGAAAATAAAACAAAAAAATTTCACCTAGCAATGACTTTGGGCATAGAGCTTCCATTCAGCCATTAATGGATCTTCAAAATTTGTAGGTCTAGTTTTCACCTCTGATCGCAGTAAAATTGAATCCATTTGGATAGGTTTTTCATTTAAATTCTATATGCAAAATTTTAGCTCAATTCCATTGTCGGATTGATGGGAAATCCAATAAATGCGAGATAGGGCATGAAATGGGTTTTTTTATGAATCAAATTATTTAGGGCATCATTAAATCTCCCATTTTTTACATTGTGATGACCTTCGAAAAAAAGGAAGTATGGAAAAAATATCATCTCAATCTGACTTGTATTTTTGAAGATATGAAGATTTTTTGATTGGGAGACTTCGTAGTTATTTGGCGAAAAATATTCATTTTCTCTTCATTATTCATTATTTCTATCTATTTTTCTTCTGATATATTTGCATTTCAAACATGAGGAATAATTTTAGGATCTGGTTGAGTGTAGAAAAGGTGGTTTGGACATCTAAGAAAATTTTTCCAGAGTTCCGGCAAGGTATGGAGATGTGGGGTAATGAACTGTCATGGAAAAATGGCTAATTTTGGATTTTGTTCATCCATGAAGAAAGCATAAGGGGCAATAAAAATTTATGTGTCCCTATGATCCTTTTATAAAGGGAATAAAGGGACATGAAATTCCCCATTGTGTCTCATTGCGGCATTTGGAGAGGTTTGACTGGTTGAGCATTTGAGTGAGAGAGCTTGAGGGAAGCACCTGGGGGCTGAGTTTTAGGCATATGGAGAACCAAGGGGCTAGGTGGAGATGGCAATTTTTTTCCATATGTCCATCTTCTAAAGGGAAAAATGGGACATCAATTTCCACATCACTCAAGGTTACGACACTTGGTGATCATTTGTGAAGTGAGAGGAAAGGTTTCGACTAGCTCCAAGGGGCTAAACTAATAATCCATGAGGTCGCATTGGTGTTCTGGGGGATAAACCTAGTTGGGCACATTTTTTTGTCCCTTATGTCCCTTTTCCAAATTTATGAAAGGGACATGAAATCCCACTAGGCTCTTGGTCCTGACATGTGTTCTCTTCAAAAATTTACTAAGTATCGAACTCTTACCTTGAGCCAACTTGTGACGATGATAACTCAAGCTTCTGGAGGAGTTCGGAGGAAATTTTGTATATGAATTTTATTAGAAAACACACAATGAGTTTAATGATTTTTTTTTTATATTAAATTATTACTTCCTCCCATTCAAGTTACCCCTTCTTTCTCAAGACCTCCAATTATGTGCCAAAAGAATGAGTTTGTGAAGGTCGTATCTTGAGTACCCCGTGGAGTTTTTTGATGAATTTTTATACGATTATTACATGAAATAGCCTTATGAATCCAATGGAGGGAATTTAATCTATTGATCCATCCATTTAATCCACAAAATATTAGATTTTTTTTCTAGCTTTACGATCAAGCATGAGAAAAATTGGATGTGGAATTATTGTGCCTAGATGTTGTGAAAATTATGAATCCACAAAAATTTAGTGCTATTAAATACCTTTCCATTGATATATTGTTTATCTAATTACTCCTATAATTTCTTACTAAATGTCAAGTGCCTTTTTAATGTTGTGCATTGCCTAGGCCTGACAACCTGCTTCTAGTGAATCGGATCCAAAACCTTTAGATCTTTCCAATATCTCCCAAAACATTTTCTCGGATGATATTGGAACTTGAATGCACCTCTATGTTGAAGTTTTCTCCTCTTTTCTGCTCCTTGGGGTGCAATATTATGGGGAAGGCTAGTGGTAGACCTTCCTAAAATAGCTCAAAAATTGTCATCCTCCAAAGCCTCCTAAAATCACCTAGGTCGAGTGTATGGACATCAAATTGAGGACCATTACATAGAATAAGTAAGGCTTGGTGTTAAGAACAAGTAGGCTTTGGGTGTCTTGGAAAGGTAAAACTTGAAATTTTTGACACAGGGTTCCTTTGTCATGCTTGAAAATTGGAAATTTTCCTTTTTCACATTTACATGACAACAAATGGATCTAGCTTGGGGACATGTTATAGAATGAGCACATTGAAGACATGACATGAGGAATCCTATAATATCAACACATAAAACATTGACCAGTGTCTTATCCATTGGGTTATGTGGAGTTTTTTACAACCTAAGAGAGATAGATAACATAGAAAAACACACACACACACACACACAACATATCAATGAAACTCACAACACACAATAGAAAAAAATAAAAAAATGGGAAGGGAAAAAAAGGCTTAAAAATCACCTATGGTATAATGCGGGGGACAACCTGCTTTCACTAAAGGACTTTCTCTTTTAGGAGTTACCCCCAAATAGGTAACACCAGATGTTGATGTCTTTCGAAGCCATTGAATGGTTCAAGGAAGTATCCTCCTTTCCTCAAATGCCTATGAAATCCAAGTGCTTTCATGATTGTCTATGTACTTTCTATGAGTGATCCTACATGATATTTTTATTTCTCAGGCCTTCACCCATAAATTCCCTTTCCTTTCCAATATTTGAGACCATTTCTAGAGTGTTCACTAGCTTCCATGTTTATCCATAACACCAATCTTTCTTTGAACACTTCGTCATCATTCTAGGGTTGATCCTTGTTCAAGTTATTTGAATCTTCTGATATCTTTTCATTCACATATTCATTTTCTGAGCCAGCTGAACTTTCTAAAGTGATGTGATTAATTTCATTTTGAAAATATTCCCAATGTTCTTGCTGCAGATATCTCTCCTCAATGTGAGCTGGTTCAATATTTTCTCTACCACCTTGAACCATCACGAAGGTGTTGTTATAAAAATTGAAGATGTCCAAAGGAGTTCTAAGGACTTTTCTTCTTTTACATTCAAAAACTTCCTCTTACATTATGGGAGAAGAAGACATGATTTTTCTTTCATGCTCGTCATTGAGAAAGTCATCCATCCTATCTAATTATTCCATATTAACATCGAACATAGGTGTATAGAAACGAGGAGCCCTCATTAATTTGCACTTGTCTTGTATCTTCATGGCTCGACTCAAGAGTTAGAGGCTAAGCTAAGGATCTTCAATTTCTTCTACAAATTCAAAAATATCCTGCACACATTACTCTTCTAGATCCATCATAGATTCATTCTCATTTTAATAAGGGTTTCTATATTGTGACGTAGAGGAGTGGTAAAAAATATGATCCATACCTTTCCATGATTCATTCGAAACAAATCCATTTTCTTCGTATATGATTCCTGTTCCCGAAGGATATCTTTCATGTACGTATGGAAAACTGTGACTTATGAACCATTTTGACAAGGAGAATAGGTCCATGCATTTTGTGAATTGTACTCCTTTGAGATTAAAATCCTTATATTCCTCATGATAATAGTCCTTCTCCTTGGTTTCTTGAATGAAATTGGCCTCCTCCATATGTTCATTCAATATCCTCAATTTGGGATCTTATCTCCACTTCAGCTCTTTCTTTTCTTTCTATAGCTTCTTCATTGGTCTCTATGTCAGTGAAACTTAAATATTCTCGTTAATGTATGGAAAATTAATGTTCAATGGGTTGATGACTCTTAAAATTTTACTAGGAATCTTCTCCTGTCATAGGGGAGACCTTGTATTTGTTATCATATCATATATTCTTTAAATTTCTTCAAAGAAGGGATCAATATTTCCTCCTTATCTTTTTTTCCAAGTGTACCTTCGATCTACCATCTTGGAAATCTATTCTCTTCTCTGTAGAGCCTGAACTTGTCTTTGTCTCTCTATTTCAGCAACACATTCTTCTTTAAGGTCCAATACTCTTGTGGCAATGAAGTATTGAGTGAAGCTTAATCTATTGTGCCAAATGGCTTCCCTCAAGTCAAAAGTGATGTCTTATTAAATATGAAATAGTAGCTTGGGCCTTTCAATAGGTGCATTACCTAGAATAACCATTATTTGTAAACATAAGATTTGGGTGAATTTTCAAATTCTATTTTTTTTTTGGTTTTTAGATTTGTATACATAAGGCTTGGGTGACTAAATCTGCAAGTAAGAACTCATATTCTTACATACATCAGTCACAAAATCTTACACACCCATTTTAAAAGAAGAAAACAACATGGTTGTTGGCCCAATGGCAAGAGGAAACCATACCTACAAATACATGTAAATTCATATGCATTCAAAAATTCAAAGTTATTCCTTTATTGGCTTGTAAAATCACATTTGTAAATAGTGAGGAATTGAGAAAATTAAAGAGTGGGGAAATAGCATAAAATGGCTAAATCTTTTTTCACTTGCAAGTAAGCAATAACTCTCTCATGAATTTAAAAGGATAAAACCAGCTAGAAAGAAATGTCAGAAGTTCAGAAGTTTTAGAAGAAGCTCAAATGAGGATATTAGTACAATTTATAGAAGAGGAACAACTATACATCTTCCCAGTCACACTTCGTATGCCTTTTTTCTAACTTTAGACTATTCACATTCCTACAAAATATTAAGTCCATTTTATAAAAACAAGGTGACTTAATTTTACATTATGTTTCTAAAGTCCCTTTTCGAATACCTTAAATGTATATTAAGAATTTCAAACCCCAATGAATAATTAAAACATTTAAAGAGAGATAAATTTGGGGGGGAAGGAAGAGAAGAGAAAGAAGAAGAGAAGATGTTGCTCTTAATGAATTCTGTTGATTCTGATCATTAAAATTCTCTAAGGATATGAAACTATAAATATCTAAATCCACTACGCCCTGATTATCTCTTTTGAATGGTTCATAGACACCTCGGATTAAGTGTTTAAGAACACATTTGAATGACTTTGTTGATGACCACAAACACAACTCACCAAGATCCCTTCCAAATAGATAGGAGTTTGAAACCGATACTGCCAAATTGAATGAAATGTTTCACCGATGACCGCAACTTCCACCTTGCACATGATACAACTACAACTTGAGCCATGAAGTGAGTGTTGAGAGACACTATCAAGTTTCCTGAGATGGATCTCGAATGCCTTGTGAGAAATTTTTATGAAGATCTCGAATGATGATGTTGACCTAAATGATCATCCCTTTATGTCCCATTGTGGAAAAAAATCCCTTTGAGTGTCACTTACCATTAATGGCAGGTGCCTAGATGGGACAATTACTAATTTTTTTAAGGGTTTATTTTCATCTCTTCTTGACCATCATGATGTAAGGAACTTCTTCGTTTAATCCAATGCACACTTCCTTCACCTCAGCCAATTCTTGGGGTGACTAAATATTTTTAGTAAGCACCCATATAGGGGAGTTATTATTTTTAGTAAGTATTTTTTTGCATTGTTTCCTACTTCAGACAACCATTCTGACTTCCTGAGAATCTTCAGTGGACACTG
Source organism: Taxus chinensis (assembly GCA_019776745.2). Taxonomy (NCBI): domain Eukaryota; kingdom Viridiplantae; phylum Streptophyta; class Pinopsida; order Cupressales; family Taxaceae; genus Taxus; species Taxus chinensis. Next base: position 515,604,896 of record CM034156.1, on the reverse strand, counting down.
CCTTCGCCATAAACACTTCTGATGATGACTTTGACACCACATCAAACATGTATAGGAAATATTACTATTTTTGGAAAGTGGATTTTTGGTGCTCAGTTTGTGATGGAACACATATTTTTGGACTCGTCTTGACATCACGATCTTGTACAACACATTTCAATTGATTTTACCCACCAGTATGTTTGTAAATAAAACATGAAATTTTCACCTGGCACTGACTTCGGGAACGAAGCTTCAATGAAGCCATTAATGGAGCTTAGAAATTTTTAGGACTAGCTTTCAACTTTGATCACCATCAAATTGACTCCATTGTAATAGGTTTTTCATTTATATTCTATATGCAAAATTTTAGCTCAATTCCATTGTTGGATTGATGGGAAATCCAAGTAATGTGAGCTAGGGAAAGAAATGGGGTCTTTTATGACAAAAAAATATTTAGGGAATCATCCGATCTCTTATTTTTTTAATTTTTACCACCTTAAAAAATGAGGAGGTCTGCAAAAAAATTTCATCTCGATATGACTTGTATTAAAAGAGATATGAAGATTTTTCGATTGGTAGACTTCGTAGTTATTTAGCAAAAAATCTTCATTTTCTCTTCGTTCTTCATTGTTTCTATCCATTTTTCTTTTGAGAAATCAGTATTTGAAATGTGAGGAATAATTTTAGGATATGGTTTAGTGTAAAAATGGAGGTTCAGATGTCTGAGAAAAGTTTTCCAAAGTTCCGGTAGGGTATGGAGATGTGGGGGGATGAATTGGCATGGAAAAATGTCTAAGTCTTACTTTTGTTCATCTAAAAAGAAAGCATAAGGGGATGGGTGAATTTTTTTTCCCTATTTCCCTTTGCTAACGGGGTGAAAGGGATGTAAAATTTCCCATCGCACCTCATTTTGACACTTGGTGATATTTGACTGGTTGAGCATTTGAGTGAGAGAGCTTGAGGGAAGCACCTGGGGGCTAAGTTTTGGGCATATGGAGAACCATGGGGCTAAGTGGGGTTGGGAAAATTTTTGTGTTACCTATGTCCCTTTTCTAAAGGGATGAAAGGGACATCATTTTACACATCATTTCAGGTTATGACACTAGGTGATCATCCGTGCAGCGAGAGGAAAGACTTTGATTAGCTCCGGGGGCTAAATTTGCAATAAATGAGCTCACATTGGTGTTATAAGGGATAAAATGGGATGGGAACATTATTTATACCTTATGTACCTTTTCTAAAGGGATGTAAGGTACATGCAATGCCACCTATATCCTTGTGTTGACAAGTGTCCTCTTTGAAAATTGACTAAGTATCGAACTCTTACCTTGAGCCAATTTGTGATGACGATAACTCAAGCTTCCGGATGAGTTCAGAGGAAAAAAATTATATGAATTTGACTAGAAAAAACAAATTATTTTAATGGTGATTTTTTATGAGATTTAGTTATTACTTTATCCCCTTCAAATGGCCCCTTCTTTCTATAGACCGCCAGTTGTGCGCCAAAAGGATTAGCTTGTGAAGGTCATATCTGGAGTTCGCAGTGGAGATTTTCGATGAAATGTTATATGATTATTACTCTAAATGGACTTATGAATTCAATGGTTGAGGTTTAAGCTCTTTATGCATCCATTTGAGCCCTAAAATATTGGAATTTTATTTTGGAATTGTAATTGAGCATGAGAAAAACTATATGTAGACATATTGTGCCTCAGTGTTATGAAAAATATGACTCTATCACCATGTAGTGATCTTAATTACCTTTCCATTTATATATTTTTTAGATCCTAGCTCTCTACAAAATTCCCAAGATTTCTTCCTGAAGCTTAGGTGCTTTTTTAACATTATGCGCTACCTAGGCCTGAGAACTTGCTTCTGGTGAATCAGTTCCAAAACCTTCAGATCTTTCCAAGATCTCACCCAAAAAAAATAAGATTCTCTTTGCACTTGAATTCAATTCCATGTTTAATGTTTCTCCTTTGTTCCACTCCAGGGGGTGCATTAGTCCTAAGAAGGTCAATGGTATCCTTTCCCAAAACAACTCAAAAATTTACCTTCTCCAAAATCTCCTAAAATCACCTAGGGGGACTAAATTCACTTTCCTAAATAACCTAGTGGGATTGGATGGACATCTAATTGAGGACAATTACACAGACCGAGTAAGGCTTGGTGTTAAGAATGGGTAGACCTCAGTTGTCTTAGAAAGGTAAAAATTGAAAATTTTAACAGAGGGGTCCATTGACATGCTTGAAAATTGGAAATTTTCTTGTTGCACATTTGCATGACAATAGGTCAATACCAACATAGTAAATATTACCAATAGGCTCCAAAGATTCAAGAGAGATTAAAAGTACTTCATTTGGTTGACTTACTATTTGGGGGATTTCTTTTTTCTCTTCATATTTCATTTATCCTTTAGTCAATTTAGAAGGCATGGGAACAAGTGAATCGCCTGGTGGTTGGGAAGCCTATCTTCTCTTCATTTGACATTAGGTGCCAAGCCTACAAATTGATTTCGTTGAATCATAAATATAATGACAATATCCTTTCCTTAACAAGAGGTTGTTCTACCCTCTGGTTTGAGAAATGAATTAAAACATTTCATGAATTGTACAAATTTGAGAAGTGATGGAATGGATAGACCTTAAATATTTCAATAACCTACCTCAATATTAGTTCTGAATGTATAAAATTATCATAAATTCTTTCACATCTCCCTCTACTAGACTAATTATGGAGGATGAGAATGACTTTTGGGATACTATGAGGAGGCTCAAAGATCCCCCTCTCAAAGAGGCTACTTCTAAGCAACTATATGAAAATATTCCCTTCTCCCCAAACCTTTCCCTGGGCCTTAACAATAAGTGAAATGTTTTTGAGACCATTAGTATATGGACTCATAGAATTAATATTTTGTGGAATTCTTGTATTCATTCAAAGAAATATTTCTGTATATGGCTTCTAGTTAATAATAAGCTTATTGTTGCCTTCTAATATTGTATAGGTTGCTGAGACTATAAGCTTGTTGTTTTCTTTAAATTTTTATATATATTTATATTTATTTAAAGTGGATGGAATTGACATTGACATTATGTTATTATAATTGATGGCATTGAATGATTATAGTAAAATAGAAAATTTGTAAATTCCTTACAAATATATTTTAATTTCCATGTGAAAACATACAAAAAGTAACACTAATAATACATATTAACATAACATACATATGATATCATATTAATTTAGACTTAGATACATGTATAAAACATGTTTCCTCAACTACACAAGTTTTAAAACATTTTTTTTCTCATATCTTATGTTGATTTAAAAATCCTCGATAACTTAAAAAATTTACTAAAAATCAATGTCTTAAGAAAGTCATGTAGGAATATAAAATGATATACATCAAAAAAATATAAATTTGCGTCAATATGCCACGAAGGTAGACAACAAAATCTATATACATGTAAGCTATGCGTCAGCATAAAATATTCTATTTCTCTTTTCCCATCAAGAATAGGACTAAGGAACATTATTGGAATGTCCCATATTACCTGTGGACCTCCTACGCTCAAAGGTTTACAGTAGATCCATCTGTTAATACAAATAAACAACATACCAATGAGTATACAATTAGTAACATATAAAATGACACTACTTAAAAATAAATACTTACTTCAATCTAATGATTACTATCAATCATACTCTACCTCTCAAGATCATCAAAAACATCAGTACGAGGTGCATGGACTAGTGTAGTCAATTCCTCTTGTTGGAAATCATGATAACGAAAAATTATAATTCTCATTAATGTTATTTAGTTATACTAAATGATGTTATTTGATACAATCTATTCACTATGAAAATTGATTTGCCAGTGCATAGCTATGTATGAGGAGCAACAAGATTTATGACCATCACAAATCCAATATCTAAAGAGCATTGAATCTCATCAGGAGAGTGAAATGATGTCATCAGCTAAATTAATAATAAAATTCACATTGGTAAATTCACAGATTAACTATAGTACATTCTCTTCATGTATATATGATGATTAAAAATAATTTTAAAACACACATTAGTGAATTTTCCAACATGTGAGCTCATACAAAAATTCACTTATTCAAAATCAAAATGTAATTTTAGGATCTAACATCTCTATACAGGGAAAACAAAATAACACCATAAATTTAGTAACTTATTACTAATTTATACTTGTAGGGATGAAGTGCTGGCAAACAACTTTGAAGCTGTGGAATGTGATACCAGATACATAGTTTGACCCTGTAATTTTATAAAAAACACACATGATTAATTTTCATTCATAATTGATTAACTTTCTAAATTATAATATTTTGTAATAAATATATATCTTTATATATATATATATAATTACAACTCATTTAATGTAAAATTATTTATTGGTAAATACCAAATGCTGCATCCATTATATCATATGTGATTATAATATTCTCTAACACTGAATCACGATGAGCCTCCTCTATTCGGACACTCTGCTTAGCCTGTGGAGCTGCCTCGTGAGGTTGTGAAACTACTTCGCGAGGCTAAGAAGTTGCCACATCAACCACATAGGTCCCTCTATAACCACAAGTATGAAACTCTATGGTATATAATTCCTTCTACCTAGAAGGACCAGGCTTCTAAGTTTTGGGGAGATGAGTGTCATGCTAAACCACCGAATGTGTCAATGATATGATAAAACCAAGGGTCTGAACCTCCATAGTTTCCTTCATAGCAGTAGGGACTAAACAATGATGAACATGTGGGTGGGAAATGGATCTAACTAGTCTGTTCTGTAACCATTTTCCCCCCTCTCTATTATGAATAGAGCCTTGGCCTCTGCCTTGAAATTTTTTAATTTCATTATGGATCAACTCGTAGTAGATTTTCCTCTAGAAATATTGTGGCACCTCAATATTATTGCAAGGTGGTTTGTCAAAAATCATCAACCACCTATCCCTAATATAGTTTTTTATCCCATCATGATTACAACAGTGGATGGGGAATCCTTTGTAATCTAATCCTAATGGTGCATTTGTTTTAGGATCAGTAAATAATGCACAGAATTTATCTTTTGCTATTTTTTTCTACTTCACTGCATCATACAACAACTTTTCAGTATAAAAATTATGTCACTTAGTTTCAAAAATCTCCCATGTGTTAATTTATTTAACCACACTATCAATATTATATACTGATGATCCTAAAGATGCAACTAGGTTTTAACGATGTGCATTTGTGGCATTACGGTTTCATAATGTTTATATCAAACCCTCAATTTGAGATTTATTTTTTTCAATGTCCCCCAACATTTATCGTTAGGTATTAGGAGGATGTTGTACCATAGAAGGGGGTGTTTGAGGGATGTTTTCATCTTCATATTGGTGTATATGTGAATGTAGGATTTGGATGAAAGCTACAAATACATCTGAAAATGAAAATAAATTACAAATAAAAAACTATTCTAAAAAATTAGATTAATAAGGAAAATAAACCTAAAAGAAACTATAACTGGCCTTCTGAGCTCGCTTCCATCGCCGATTCAAGGTACCATGGAGATTCAATGCAAGAAAATGTGCTCATGTTTTTCTACATTAGTGTTTTTCTCCCTTATGTTTTTCTATTTTTGCAAAGTGATAGGTCTCGAGTTTTTGAATATGTTTTTTATAGGCCATATCATGTTCGAGTTATAGTGCGAGAATGGCTTGGATTTACATAGCCATAACATGATCACATTATAAAGTGATGTTAAATTTTCCCTGTTACATTATAACATGACTGATCCATAACATGAGTGCGTTATTGCAAAAATGGCCAAAAAATGGATTTGTGTCTACTTTTTGGCCCCCCAATCCCATGCACTTACCCGAACCTCACTAAAACATGAAAGTTTCTAGAGATTTTTCAATTTGTGGAAAATTTATCCATTGAAGGTATTGATAAAATCATGATTTATAGAAGATTTGGATTTGTACTAGGTGTTTAGGGTGGTTTCAGGGCATGATCGAATTCCTAGTGGGCATAGTGTGCCCTATCATCGAGGACTGATTTTTGGGCCTAAAAGGGAAGTTTCAAGTAGTTGCATAGATTGACCTAGTTGAAGGCATTCCAATTTTGATTGGATGGAAATGTAAGATGTTTTGGAACTCAAATGATGTATTGTTTGTTTCTTTATGGCGTGTTTTGATAGGTGAACCATCTCAGTTTGTGAAGACCAAGTTTGACTATTTGAGGACATTATTTCTTTAGATAGAAGAAGGATGTACAAGTCTCATTTTTATATTTTATAATGCTTTCTATCCATTGGAAAGTGAATAGGGATGAATTTTATCCTATTTAAGTCATTTACAAGTCTAAAAAGTGACAAAAAGGGTGCAAACCAGTCGATTTTCTAAAACTGCTTTCAAGGCAGTTCAACTTTTTGAAGAGGAAAAGAGGCATGATTTGCAATGATGGGTGTTTCATGAGGTATAGAAAACGTGGTTTTTATATAAATGTAAATGGATTTCCAATAAATGGCTATATGACATAGTTTAGTTGTTCTTGGGTGATCTTGAGCATGTTTTGTGAAGAATGGTTCCTAGAAGCAACTATTTTGAGTAGGATATGAGCTTACATGATAGAGCTATGAAGAAAATGATTATTTCAAGGTAACGTATAATAATGGTTGATGATTTTAAAAACTATTTCAATTGAGTGAAGCCTTTGGAGGCTTGACTAATCATGGTAATGAGTTTGGAGGTCTTTGATGAGCTAGATGATGGGATTTTGAGTCATGTTTGGTCTTATTTTGTGTCTTGGAGCATGACCAACCTACATGGGACCATATTCTAAGTTTTTATTAATATTTTTTTATATTTTTATGTCTTAGTGATAGATCTACTTTGTATTAACCTACTTGTGTTATGTTTTGGAATTAAAAGGCATATACAAGTGCATGTTTGGTTCAAACTTGAATGAGTTGAAAGAGAGGAAAAAGTGTGAGTTGATTGAGAAAGTTCATGTAATTAAAGTGCATAAAATAAGATCTAAGATTGTGTGTAAATTTTTTTATGAGTGTTAGATATCTTATGTGTGAGGTTTATTGTTAAAATCAGATAATGAAAATCCAAGTTTGAACAAGTTAGAAGAAAGGGGGTTAGAAGAGGGCTTGAAGGTGTGTGTGAGCTGAAATTGTGATCTCCATCAGTTCTGACATGAAAAATACAACATATATATTCATCTATAGGTTGTTAATTTGGTGCTTCATCATCTTATGGGGATGTAGCCTCCTTATGCAGTTGGTGTTTCACTTAACTATGGGTTAGTTCTTCTTGTAGGGTTGGTTCTCTACTAAACTAGGGGCTGGTGCTCCTTGTGAAGGTGATGTTTCACTAAATACATTTGATTTAAGTAATATAATCAGAATTTTTAGTGGGATTTCTTCCCCTTGATTTTTTCCCACTTATATCTTTTATTCTTTTGTCTCTTTCATGGTTATGCTCATTTAAATGAATGTTTAGCACACATTAAAGTACGGTTTATGGTTTTTGAAAGTAAATTTGAATTGGTTAAATTTTTTGAAGGACCGATTCATCCCTCCCTTACTCTCTGTCCATTTTTCTTCTAAAAATTGGTATCAGAGTAGGTATTTTTGAAGAATTTTAATCACTTGAAAGGAGATCTTTTGAATCATTAATATGGAAAGTAGACAAGTTCAAGTTGGAGTACTTCCTATAATCAGAATGAGAACTTATTTGAAACCCTTAAAGGTTAGACATATGGGATTCCTTATTTTATGTATGTTTAATGTATCTAAGTGCATTGAAGGTTAATAAATAATGAAAATAATACAAGGAAGAACATGCTAAATTGTTTTAGGCCTTGTAGGATCAAGGACAAAGGATTAAGAGTGTTAAATTACTCAAGATGCTTTTCAAAGTCAAGATGAAAAGCTGATATGTTATATTGACAATGGTTTTTGTGCTCATATGATAAGTGAAAAAGGTAAATTTATCTCTTTGAAGAAGGATGCTTTAGGATCTGTTAGGTTTGGTGATAACTCTATTATAAAAAATTATAGGAAGAGGTTCTTTGAGTTTGGATAATGGGAAAACCCTCACTAAAAATTTTCTATATGTTGAGGGACTAAAACACAACCTACTCAATTTATGTCAAATTTTCAAACAAGGGTATATCCTAACCTTTGATAATGAAGAATGCAAAGTTACAAAAAGATAAAATGGTAAGCTTGTAGTTAGACCCAATAGGAGTTAAAATAACATGTAATGTTTGAATAAGTTTAAAAAAGAAAGATTTCTTATGAGCAAGTTGAATGATATTTGGTTATGGCATAGGAGATTAGTCAATGTAAAATTTCATAATCTTTTCAAGATCAGATGTAAAAACTGTGTGAGGAAGACACCAAGAATCAACAAATCCAAAGATAAATTGTGGAAAGCTTGTCTTCATTGAAAGTAGACTAGAAGAAGGTTTGAAACCAAGGAACATGATTCTACTGCTATACCTCTTCAACAAATCCACACTGATATTTATGGACCTACGAGAACAGAGAGTACATCAAGTGATTATTACTTCATTCTTCTAATTGATTATTATATAACATATACTTGGGTTGCTTGTTTGAGAAACACATCAAATGTATTTCAATTCTTCAATTCAATCAAGGATCTTATTGAAAATGAAAAAAATGGAAAAATCAAAGACATTAGATCAGAAAATGGAGTTGATTTTTGGTCTGATTTGTTTGATGAATATTGTAGAACTCATGGTATTAGGAATAATTTTTTAGCTTCTATAACACCTGAACAAAATGGTGTATTTGAAAGGAAGAACGAGACTATTCAAAACATGGAAAAGACTATACTATATGAATCTAACCTACCAGATGGTTATTGGAAGGAATTTTTTTGTACTATTATTTATATTCTCAATAGATGTCAACTAAAAGTAAATAGTAACAAGACTCCATATGCATTATGGAAAGAAAGAATAGAAAATGTGGAACATTTGAGAGTCTTTGGATGTAATTTTATTTAACAAAAGGAAAGATGAGAATTTAGATAATTTTGACTCTCGGTATTATGAAGGTATATTTTTGGGATATCAATCAAGAATCTTGGCTTACATCTACTACAAAAAGTGTTTTATGATAATAGTTGAGAGTGTAAGTGTGTAATTTGATGAATCTGATCCCATGAAGTCCATTATCAAGAAAAAGAGACATCTCAAGTGAGTGATCCTAAAGAAAAAGAAATTGTGCAAGTAAATGAAGAAGAAGAAAGAAAAGACACCAAAACACCATAAAGACAGATTATAAGAGATCATCCTAAAAATCAAATCCTAGGAAAGAAAAATGTTGGATATACTACATGAAGGAAATTGGTAAATCTTGAAAACCAATAAAATTATGCATTTTTATAAAATTTTGAGCCTAATAATGTTGAAGAAGAAAGTAAGGATAAATTTTGTACCAATGTTATGAATGAAGAAGTAGATCATATTGAAACGAATGGGACTTGGGAACTGGTACCTAGACCAAAGGATAAGAATTTCATTGGGTCTAAATAGGTGTTTAGAAATAAACTAAATGAGAATGGAGAAGCTATAATAAACAAGGCTAGATTTGTTTGTAAGGGGTATGCAAAAGTTGAGGGAGTTGATTTTGATGAAACCTTTACTCATGTAGCTAGAATTGAAAACATTATATTATTTCTAGCCTATGCAGGATTTAAGGGATTTAAGGTGTACCAAATGGATGTGAAATCTTCATTTTTTAATAGTAATCTACAAGAGGAGGTATGCATGGAGTAACATAGTTGGTTTTTTTTTACAGATAAGAAGGATTATGTATACAAAATGAAAAAGGTTGTTTATGGACTAGAGAAAGCTCTTAGGGCTTGATATGGAAGACTTAACAAGTAATTAATTGAACAAGGTTTCAAAAAGGGATTTTTTGATAGTAACTTGTATATAAAATAGGAAAAAGGTCATTTGTTAGTTGATGTAGTATATATGGATGATATTATATTTTGGGGAAGCAATGAAATCATGACTCATGAATTTACATATGTTATGAAAAGGGATTTTGAAATGTCTATTCTTGGATAGTTGTCCTTCTCTCTAGGACTACAAGTAAATCATTCTAAGGAAATTATATTCATATCTCAAGCTAAATATATCAAGGAGATGTTGAAGAGGTTCTGAATGAAATACTACAAGCCTATATGAGCTCCCATGATCACAAGATGCAAACTAAGAAAGGTGGATGACTCACCTAAGGTAAATCAGACTAAGTATAGATGCATGATTTGTAATATTTTGTATGTTATTGCTTCCAAGTCTAATATATTGTAGGATGTAAGTCTTGTTGGAATATTCTAGGAGGATCCAAAGGAAACTCCCTTGTAAAAACTAAAGAGAATCTTAGGATATCTCAAAGGAATTGTTAAGTATGGGATATGGTATCCAAAGAGTGATAAATTTGAGTTGAAGTATTTCACAGATGTTGATTGGGTAGGCAACCTAAATGACAAAAGAAGAACTAGCGGAAGATAATTTTATGTTGGTAAGTGTCTTGTTTCTTGGATGGGTAAAAATCAATATTTAGTAGCTCTTTCCACATGTGAAGATGAATATGTTGTACTTGATCTATGTTATCTACAATTTTTATGGAAAAGAAAAACATTAGTAAATTACAAATTGGAGTGTGATGGTCCTACCCTCATTTACTGTGATAGTACAAATTCCATTAGTGTCTCCAAGAATCCCGTGTTTCATTCCAAGACAAAACAAATTCCAATAAAATACCATTTTCTAAGAAAATAGGTAAGCGAACAAAGGATTAAGTTAGAGTATGTATCCACCAAGGAGGAGATAGATGATATTATGAAAAATCCTCTATCAAAACCAACATTTGAATACTTGAGGGAAATTTTGGGAGTTATTCCTACCCCTAGTAGTCATTAATAGGTCAAGGACTTTGTGAGGGAGAAAAGAAAATGAATCATCATCTCCAAGAATCCATGAATCGGTGCAACAATAGGAAATGAGGTATGTAAGTGAATTTTAAAATTTTTCTTAAGATGGTAGAGTACATTATGTGTATATTTTTTTCTTCGTTCGAGGTTTTACTGCATCAAAGTATTTTTTACATCATAGACGTTGTTTGGAGATATGAAGTCTTACCATGATTGTCAAGATCAAATATTGAGCTCTCGGTTTTCATACTCTATGACAAGTCTATGCATGGTTTTTTTAACATGTGACAGAGTTTATTAGGATCTTAGTGATTAAATTTATGATTCTTGTATCTCAGTTGAGATTTCTTCAGAGAGTGTTTTCATCTTGAAAAGGTATGAATAATTCCTGTCATGGTTAGGTTTGTGGAAGTAGCACTGTAAGTTCTTCATGATGTACAAACAAGATTACAATTCTATATATGGTCTCTTGATCAGCAATGGTATCTTGAAAAAATGAGTATTAATGGTTTAAAATTTTATACAAGTTTATGTAATGTTGTATAGATCATGATATGGGTTAAAGGAGATAGTGTATGGTCCTCACCTTCAGTCGCAAAGCACTAAAATGGAATGCTATAGGTCTGAAATTCAATTTCACATTGTCCTAAATGGTTTTTGAATCCTCAAAGACATGAAACAAGTTATCTAAAATGTTTTTACATCACACAAGGTGCATAAAGGAAGTAATAGAATTATCAAGTGAGATAGATATTTATATAATTATATATATAATGTTTCAAGGAAGTAAAGGTCATAAAATAGTAAGTGACGGGTCTACATAGTTCAGTTGAAGCATAGGGATCCACTCTTGATCCTCAAGTAGGAGTTTTAGAGGACACAAATATTATGTGTAAGAAAGAATGAGATGGATAAGTGCAAAATACATTGAAAGAGCCCATATAATGACAAGGTATGTTCTCTTATTGAAGTTGTTACACTATGTCAAACACAAGTACATGTCTATGTTGAAAGAATCAAGATATTCTAGAGTGATTGCATATGGTGAGGGGGAGTCAATGGGATCTTGTCTCTGAAATGTGAAAGAGAAGTATATAACAATATTGTATCTCATGAAATATGAGGTGAATCTATTATACATCAGAGAACTCTAGAAGGATGAAGTACTATAGGTGGTTATTTTACACCGGAATATGAGGCTATTTTTTTTAAAAAGGTAAATACTATCATTTAGAAAATGTTTTTAGGAGTAACGAAGGTGTGTAGGGCTAAGTTGACTAATTAGTTTTGCTATGTGTAAATGATGTGCCTTATCAGGCTATTGTAGTAGGTTTTAGCTTTGTAATAGTGATCTATAGGACTATAAAGAGAAATTGAGGTAGGGGGGAATGTATCAACTTTGTGCTAAGTATGGAAGGTGTATAGGAAGCTTTTATGGAAGGGTGAATGTTGATAGTAGGTATAAGGTTTTATGGAGCAATTCTTATGTTCTAGAAGGGTGAACTTGCATGAAAATAAGGTAAATAATAAAAAATTGTTGATTCAAGATAGAGACATTGAATTTAATTCATATCTATGACATTTAAGAAAGGTAAGTACTTAATTTTTTTATTTTCCAGTTAGAGAACGATGGTATAAACTCAGGGGGAGCTATAAGGATGTAAGTCATGAGGTATACAAGATTCTAGAACAAAGATAAGTTGGGAAAAAATGGTGTAAAATTTTTCTTTAGGGATTTATGTCCGAATTGTTCCTTATAATATTTTTAATGCAAATTACATGTGTATATAACTGTGTTTTTCAGTGAGACAAGGAAAAAATGTGAGAATGACTTTGTGTAACAAGCGTAATAGTGTGATCTAGCTATCCTAGATGATGGTTCAAGGTGAGTAGAGTTTCTTAGTGACTTGAGAATTATGGAGATCATGGATGGAGATTGTAAAGACACTCACATGAGTCTCAGAGTGTAGGTACAGCTTGAAGACTCAGTTACATGTGCTCATCTAGACTTAGTATAGGTGTCTAAATGCCAAATGAAGCTTGAGTATGTGTTCTAGAGCCATACGAGGTCATGAAAGCATGCAAGGGTGTGAGACATGTTTTTTTAAGGGTTTTAGGGCCTTTTGGAGAGGTTTTATGATGAGATATAAGGTTATTATAGTATGACATAACTTAAACCATACAAAACCCTAAGGCCTAGTCATGTAAATAAGATGGAATCTAAATATGTAGACATATTTGAGATAACAGGATTATTGGAGATGGTAGATAGGGGTTTCATAGAGGTGTGAGAAACATTTCTAGATAAAATGAAGAAAAATTTGCAAGTTATAATGTTTTACGTAAAACATGGTGCTTGAGAAGGCAAACCTAGCTCGAATTGTGAACTTATGATGCTTGTTGTGAATCATGTGGTTTGCATGGGACTCATAGGTTTTGGGGGATGTTTTTATATGATGCTAAGAGTGGTATTCAAAAATAATGTGGTGTTTTGATTGTTTTTTGTTTATCAACAATAGATAAGAAGTTATCGTTGTTTTAAACACTAGTTAAATCCTAGATCAAAGCGACTTGGAGAAAATTGATTATATTAAGCCAATTTTAATTCATTTTATTGTTATAATTATTGAAGGTTGTAGAATACTGCTCCATATTTCCATAAAGGTATGGTACAACATGTGATAGTTTGTGGAACCCACTAAAACATGTAATTTTCTGGATATTTTAAGTTTGTGGAAATGTTTTCCATTAAATGTATTGACTAAATGACCATTTATGAAATCTTTGGAGTTGTAATATATTTCCACAATGGTTACAGGTCATGGTTGAAGTCCTAGAAGGTAAAGTGTGCCCTATATTTGAGGTCTATTTTTCTGGCCTAAAAGGGAAGTTTGTTTTAGAAGCACAATGGACTAAAAGAGAGGGTGAATCAGTCCTTATAAGAACTTCAAGTTATATTTCAGATCTGAAATTCAAAATATCATAAGCATATAATCACAATAAACAATTATTCAACTCTTAATATGTACAAACCATAAATCATCAACAAAGCATGTAACCATGAAAGAAAAGCAACACCATAAGAACACAATATATAAGTGGGAAACGCTCAAGGGGAACAAAACCCACTGAAACAAAATCTTATATTTATATGTTTCTTAATTTAGTGAGGCACCAACCCTACAAAGAGCACCAACCCCTAATTTGGTAAAGGACCAACTCTAAAAGGAGGCTAAAATGCTCCAAATATGATCAATCACCCATTCAATCACCTTATTATGTGTATATATATTATTTGTTTTTCCACAACTAATGGAGACATCTTATTCAGCTTGCACTTCTTCAATCAAACACTAAGTGATCACACTTCATAAAACAAGCTCATCAAACCCTCTAAAGATAATCAAAATATTGCTTTCATGTCTCATGATTTTTCTTAACATGCAACACACTTTTTTTAGATCCAAATAATTATCTAACACCTGCAATCACACTTCACCTAGGTCTATCCGCATGCACAAACACAACTAGTTCCAAACAACACCCAAAAACATGCTTTTATATGCTTATCCACCTTTCAAAATTAGGCACAAATTTTTCCCTCCTTTTGGTTTGACCCATGCATTAAGGAAACATTTAAAATTTTAAATACAACATTTAGAAGTAACCTTATTAGGTCATCCTAGCTAAAACAATCATTTCATGTGCCAAAAATGGCTCAAAACCCCATGGGCACATTCTTAAATTTTCCCTAACATTAGTATCATAATTGTTCATGACCTAATACCCCTTATATATAATTAAAATATCACTAAAATTTCACAAATTATTGCAATTAATATCAACAAATAAAATTATTTCATTTACTGGGCCTAGTTCCGTTTACATTTCTTAAAATAGTTGTTTCATGTACCCTTCATCACCCTGGAAATGTCATAAGGCTAAAAAATAAATAAAACAAGAGAAAACTATTACATGTGACAAATTTATGTAAATTATATATCCTTTATAACAATTCTAAGAAATTTATAAGTAATGAAACATCCATTACTTCTAACCACATCAACATTGACCTGCACCAGATTAACGTGCAAAAAATGTTGTTTCCAAAGGTTAGCTCATAAAAAAATTTATACATACATTCAATACATTTAAATGGATTAATTATATTATAAATTCATCCCTATTCTCATTTTGGGGGATATAAATCATCACACAATCCATATCATGCTTTCGATAGTAATAAACTTTCACTGGAAAACATCCTGGCTTAAACTATAAAAAATATTTCATCTCAAATAATGAAAATTAAACCATGTAAAATAGCATAATAATGAGTAAATCCATATAAAAATGTAAATATATCCTAATATAATTTCTAACACAACTTGAATCATCTCAAAACTCCACCTGTAGCTCAAGTTATGCTCATTTTATTAGACCCTGCTATTTGAGATTCAAAAACTGCCCTTTGACCAGTCAACTTGTTTAGACCTTAAAACACTATGAAGCTGCATGAAAATGTCCGGAAAAATCCATGCACATAAATAAAAATTATGAATCATCATGCACCATCAATTTTTTCATGTTACTCATTCTAACCATCTTGTCCTAAAACCTTCTTCACACGAAACTTCTAGTTATAGGTGCGGCCCACCCATCACCATGACCTCAATCATACATTTCTTGAAATCCTGAGGATTCTTATACAACATAAAATCATATATTTTATGAACCAATTAAAAATATGTCACAATATTTCACTTTCTACAAACTTCTCGTAGCTAGGGTTTAACTAGGGTTTTAGACCTCTTTACCTTCTTAACATTAATTCATAAAAACCTGAAGATCAAAAAACCTATTTTTTTTTTAAACCTTATAAAATAATATTAGAAGCATCCATCAAATTCGAAATTTCCCATGTAAATTACACTATTCACTATGATCATCTGAAATTACACTTTGAGTTGGATTTTTCTTTGTTTTTCACATTATCTCACAAAATCAATCATATCTGGAAAAATATACATCATGGGGACCTGATATTTTTAAAATATCTTCATGACCCATCCATATAAAATATATAATCATCATAATGATAATACCATGGTTCAATCTCTTCAATCACTAAGAATTACCTATGCTTGTATGCTAGATCCTCACTGTAACAACTAAGGCCAACTTAAATATGCAATAGATAAAGATATAACCTCTAAAAATGACCGAAACATACCTCATTTTCCATTATACACATGATTTCATACTTCCATGAGCTCATCTATCTCCAAAATACTCTGTGACACTTCCAAGCTGTAATGCCTACTCCCAATGAGCACCTATAACATAGATAACAACTTGTACCTATACCATGCCACTATTGTGAGTTCTCAAGCACCCTTAAAAAATTATAGACATCATGTCAACATTCTTCCCAAGAAATCAAGATGCTCATACTGCCGAGCAACACCTCATAGACACTTGGATAAGATTGCTAGAGAAAACACACATCAATGAATCCCACTATAGCAACTTATATACATATGTACCATTATGTTAGCATAAAAAACAACATCATTACATCATCCTAAAAAATTCACTTTTTCATTAATGTGGTTTTGCATCAATGACAACACCTATTAAGACCACATACGAACAATCCCCCCTTTTTTATTGATGGAAAACACCCTAAATATCTCCTCCTTTTTACATTAATGACAAAGGCATACCTATAGCTCACCTTATTCACCTTCTTCAGCTTGATATCTTCATTATTTGGTTAGAAACATCAAGCAAAGGTTTTGAGTGAGCTCAAATTCTTGATTTTTGCTCAAAACTTATTCTTAGCTTCATTTCAAGCATACAAACAACATACTCCCTATGGAACAAACACTTCAAACATCTGAACATCATTAATCAACAATGAACGAATCATAAAATCACCTTGGTGGGGGAAAATACATCATTTCCATCCTTCTAGGCATGCAAAACAAGCATAGATTCACCTTGTACCCTATTTTGAAATTATTTACAACTATGCAGCAGTCTAAAACTAATTCAATCACATCTAATATCATGCCAAAAATTCCAAACTAACCATGCAACATTAATAATTCACCTTTCTTTTCAATGAACCATCATCTATAGGACTAAAACAAGCTATGTTAGGCATAATCTTGCTTTTCATAATAACCTAGTCACTATCAGCGAAGAACAGTCCTTTTAGTGTATTTTCAAACAATTTTGATCCTTTATAACACCTCATACAATCTCTAAAAAAGTATTTTCTAGATTCCCATAGATTTAAGAACACTATACCTATCTTCCAAGAAAAATTTTAGGTAGCTTACCTTGATTCATTTCCTGGAAACTCTCTTGACCTCTTTTGTTAGGTCTTAAACAACCTTTTCAATTCATTTCATTCATATTAGGCAAAGATAAAGCATTCATAAGCCAAAAACAACTTAGACTGGGAGAAACCATTTACGTCACACCAAGGATGGCCTACAATCACTTTGAAACAAATTTATTTTCCACAAACACATCTCCCCTATCATTAGAAGAAAAATTACAACTTCTTACTAGATATTCCCCTATCTAAGAGTGTTGTAGTCATAGACTCAGTCTTCTCATGTAGGATAAGAACCAACCATTTGGACTAAAATTTATTATTTCAACTCAAAAAAATACTCCAACATACATAATCATCATGAAAAATATCAACAAATACTGAGAGACCATAATTAGACTCCAACAACACTATCACTATGCAAATCTTGAGAACCTACAGGCCAATTGGTAGTTATTTGAGCAAGAAACAAGGGTCATTAGCATAGTCAAGCAATCAAGACCTATTTTTTCCTCCACCATATGTAAAAAAAAATTATGAATGCACATACCTTTCTAAAAGTTAATAATTTCTTGAACATAGGACACACCACTAAAAATAGTGACTCTACCTCCTCTGATCATTCATTGACCTGTAAGTCTTCATTTTCTCTTAAGAAGAAACATTAGAATTTCTCACACACATGTCAACAAAGGTCAAATTAAAATTATCTCCAGCCAATTTTAGATACATAAATGACACTCCATAGATATTAACATCATGTAGAATGATCATCATATATACTTTAGAAATCTTCACTTTTGCCTCTGAATTGTAGAATGTACTTTTGGGAATAAAGCATGATGAAATAAAACAAAGTATTAATCACAAAAATACCTAACCATAAGGGAAATTTCTTATAATATTTTTTAATTCCTTATAATTATAAATAATCTTTAATACCTTGACTAGCCTTGAGGAATCCAAGAGATAGGGTTTTAGTTATCAAACCCTTTTCACTGTGCATTGCAAACAAACTCTTCAACTTTGTCATGCATAACTAAGAAAATACACTTAACTGATGCTCAAAAAATTCAAATCCTCTATTCCCATATGTCTATATCATAATTAATTTTTTTTTAAGAAAACTTTTATCATTAGAGCCTTGAAAATTTAGTTTACATGCATACCACTCATAGGGGAATGTGTAAGTCTAGTTAGAGACAGTGAGGTATCATTTTTTCTTGAATAATTCTCATGACACTTCCAAGATGGAAAAAAAACCTTGAAATGGCATATTCAAACATGATTAACCCTTCTTCAATTGGTAGGTATCAAGAACTCACAATGACAAATTTCACCTTTGAGGAAATGAGTATACAGGCATTTGAATGACACCTTTGAGGTATGTGTAGATATGAATGACACCTTTGATGAAATGAGTGTACATGGACTCCTAATGGCCAATTTCAAGCTCACATACATACTCAAATCAAAACACACATGATATACCCCTTGAAGACATGATGAACACCTCATGGAAGCTTATTGACACATTATAGGGCTCTAACGATGACAACAAGACACCATAAGAAACATGCTTACATATTGAAGCAATATTGAGATATAATGAAATATTCAACAAACACCAAGATCTCAGAGACATTAATACACATCAAGTGACATGGAAAAGATGATTTTTAATATACTAAAACACCTTAAACTAATCACAAATCAAGATGACCACCATACAGATCAAAGAAACAAAAATATATGCATCTTATTATACCACCATAGAGAACATGACAACTTACATATAAGAAGAATTTAAAATGAACCAATATGCATACTAAAATACTCAAAGAACATAACTTACCTTATGTAGGAGATATATGATAACTAGGAAATCTCCCCCTCACTTAGAGGCTTCGTATGATTTCATATACCTTCAAGAAGCATAATGAAGGTATACTTATTCCAAGGAGACCTAAAAAAAGGTCTTGAGAAGGTCCCAAGCCTTGTTGGGAACCTTTAAAACTCCTTCATCCTCCCCTATCTGATATAATATCTAAGATTCAATTCTTATTTCACCAAAATTTGCATTGGAGGACACACCGTGCTCTCTCCTAGTTTCCCAAGTCCTTCTAGAATCATTTTCATGCACTCTAGCTTTTTGAACACCATGGCCTTGCACTCTAAGACCTGAATAGATTCTCATTTCACCTGAGTAATCTTGAAAATAGTTATTTCCCACATGTCCAACCTTGTTACATTTGTAGCACACCATTATGTTTCTTTTTTTTAACTCATGTGAGTGCCTAGATGATTCATTCATACATTCACTAGTAATGTGACCTACTTGATTGAATTTGAAGCATACAACTTTCTTATCGCAATATTCTATGATGTTTCTCCATGGTTGAGTATCTCTAGAATCTCTCCTACACTTGTTATCCCTATGAATAAAATAATTTCATGGATAACAAAAACCATTAAAAGAGCTTTCATACCTTGAGGCATTAAGTTGCCCAATTTTCTAGTTTTTATTCATTTCCTTGGATTGAGACTCTTTATTTTCTTTGTTGGTTCTTGATTCCCTAACTTATTTACATGGAATCAGATCTTCCTTCACCTATTTATTACTCTTGAATTAAGATTTGAAGCCTAAATTAGTCCTATCACTAACAACATCTTGATTTATTAAGACATCATCAAGATCTTTGTTACTTTCTTTGAACTTTTGATAATTCTTATCCCTGCTTGTAGCATATGTAAGTTCCTTCTTAGGAACTTTTAATTCCACTTCCTTAGATTTATCACTTAGATTCATGTTACTCATATATAATTCCAATCTTCTTACTGATTTTTCTAGTTTCTCAGAGATTTCCCAATGTTTCCCTTCAAGTTATTGTATTTATGTGTCATATTCCTTGACTTGAGATGTCAACTTTTTGTTGTTCTTATCAACATGTTCAAGCTCAGATTGGACACACTATAATTCAATCCTTAGAATATCATCTTCACCTTCTTCTACCTTGCATGAATCTAGTGAAATATCACACCAAGGAATAGATCCAACACTAGAGGATCTCATGGATTAGTTTTTCATGAAGAGAACTTCGTCACCAACATCATTGTGACTAGATTCTACCTCTAAATCAGATCTCTCTTCTTCATTATCAGATTCATCCTTTTTAGTTTAGAGACTCTTCTTACTCTTATTCATAGATTCATTCTTATTGAATCCTTTCTTCTTCTTATCAAATTTCTAATTCTTATTATAATTATCACTATTATGATCATCACTTCTTTTCTTATCATGTGTATGAGGACACTTCAAAGAAAAATGAACAACTATACCATAATAAAAAAATTTACAAGGGATTTTACTATTGTACTTACCAGTCCCATGTTTCATTCTCCTAGCAACCATAGAAAATAGCTCCTCATCATCAAGATCCAAAGTGGAATTTTCATATTTTCCCTTCTTTTGTTTAGCCACCTTTTCCATCTTAAAGTATCTCTCATTCTTAGTAGGCTTTGAATCCATTACCCTCATTTCATACATTTTTAGGGTACCATGTAGCTCATCCATATTCAACTTAATAACATCCTTTACTTCCTCTGTAGCTCATACTTTTGAATCAAACTTTGGAGTCAAAGATCTTAAAACCTTTTGTTTAATAACTTCCTCTTTTAGATCTTCTCCTAAACCTTTCATACTGTTCACAATCTTATCAACTGTAATAAGATAGGCTGCAATACACTCATCATCATTCATCTTAAGAGATTCAACTGATTTCTAAAAATTTGAAGCTTAGGAATCCTTTATTTTGAGTCTATTTCATAGAGAACTTGGAGTTTTTCCCATGCTTCTTTTACAGACTTGCAATGCATAATTTTTGCCATTTCAGATTCTCCAAGACCACTTATGGTTACATTGAAGGCTTTAGATTTATTGGTATAATCCTTCCTTTGATCATTACAGAGTGGAGAAGTGGTAGGAATATTATAACCACTCTCAACAATTTTCTAGACATAAAACCCTTGAGCCATGATATAAGACTTCATTCTCATTCTCAAGAAACTATAGTTCACACACTCAAAAATTGGTTTCTTTCCAATCATAGTGATGCTTTCCATTTTTTGCTTCAAGGATCTCCTTTCAAGTTGCAAACTTCTTCAAAAATAAACTCTCTCTTATACCAATTGTTATAAGCACAATGGATTGAGAGGGGGGGTGATTTAGTCCTTATAAAAACTTCAAGTTAAATATTTTAGATCTAAAACTAAATATACCATAAGCATACAATCACAATAACCACTTATTCAAATCTTAATATAGGCACACCATAAACCATCAATAAATCATGTAACCTTGAAAGAAAATAAACACCATAAGAACACAAGATATAAGTGGGAAACCCTAAAGGGGAAGCAAACCCACTAAGTCACAATCTTATATTGATATGATTCTAAATTTAGTGAGGCACTAACCCCACAAGGAGAACCGACCCCTATTTTAGTAGAGCACAAACGCTACAAGGAGAACCAACTCCTAATTTAGTGAAGCAGCAACTCCACAATGAGGATATAACCCCCACAAGATGATAAAACACTGACTCAACCACTTTATGATGTTTATATCTATGATTTTTGTCTACCAGAACTAATGGATACCTATTATTCAGCTCACACTTCTTTAATTAGACCCTATGAGATGAAACTTCATAAAACAAGCTCATAAAACCATACAACACAATTGTTTCATCTCCAAATCATGTTCAAACACTTGTAATCACACTTCACCTAGGTTTCTCCACATGTACACACACAATTAGTTCCAAAAAGCACCCAAATACATACTTCTACATGATTCTCCACCTTTCAAACTTAGGACAAACATTTTCCCTCCCTTTGGTTCGACCCATACATCAAGGAAACATTTAAAATTTTAAATACAACAGTCATAAATGACCTAATTAGGTTGTCCCAGCTAAAATAATCATTTCATGTGCCAAAAATGGCTCAAAACCCCATGGGCACAATCTTAAATTTTCCCTAACATTAGTACCATAATTTTTCATGACCCAAGACCCCTTACATATGATTAAAATATCATAATAAATTTATAAATGGTTGCAATTAACATCAAACAATCATATTATTTAATTTATTAGGCCTAGCTCCCCTTACAATTCTCAAAACACTTATTTCTTGCACCCTTCATTACCCTATAAAGTTCATAAGGACACCAATTTACTTCTACAAGAGAAAAAATATTACATGTGAAAAATCCATTAAAATGTAATATCTTGTAGAACACTTATAATAAAGTTAGAATTCATGAAACATCCTTCATTTCAACCACAAAAACATTTACCTTCACCACATCAACCTGTCAAAATACTTGTTTCCAAAGGTTAGCTCATAAAATCATTTATAAATACATCAAATACCTTTAAATGGATTCATTGGAGGAAAAATCACCCAATCTATCTCATGGTTCAAATAGCAACAAAGTTTCATTAGAACACATCCTGTCTTTAACTACCAAAAATATTTCTGCTCAAAGAATGACCTAGAAACTGTTATCCAATTTTGCACACATGATGAAATTAGAAAACAGGGTCCTATTACGAATAAATTATGACACTGATATTAGGGGCCTGTTTCAGTCATCGCAGAGATAACACAATTAAATAATTAATAAATTACATTAGTGAGCTCACCTAACATTGAACTTTCACC
Source organism: Taxus chinensis (assembly GCA_019776745.2). NCBI lineage: Eukaryota > Viridiplantae > Streptophyta > Pinopsida > Cupressales > Taxaceae > Taxus > Taxus chinensis. The sequence goes on along the minus strand of CM034156.1, from coordinate 515,581,838 downwards.
TACAGTCGTATCGGGCATGAGCATAAATGACATCATTACTGTGTTGAGTTAGGAGTTATCGAATCACTCATAAAGGATTCAAGTTACATTAGAGGAAACAACTCAGGGACCCAAGTTGAAACCAAATGTAACAAGCGGCTTAGATTGAGCTCAGTGCCGAGGTAGATGTATTAGGTGTACATTACTGAAAGTTTAAGATCATGCTAATGTCATCGATGGTTCGTTGATGAAGTATTGTTAATGTAGGCTCAGCAAGGGTTACCTCTACTCAACAGCAGTTACTTGAGCCTACATAAATATAGCATAAGGAATATTTTAAGCTCATGGATCTGATTCATGAGTTGAGCTAATTAGGTGAGATGTAGCTCAGTGCTTTAGATTCATACAACCAACTTAGAGGATATTCATGATCGGGATGAGACAGGTCATTGGGTTGTTTTGATGATTGTGGTCATGGTGGAAACAACATGATGGCAGGGCAAGTCATTACTCCATACATGGAAAATAAGGAGATTTTTTCCCAATGGAAAAAATGAGATGGAAAGCCATTGTAAGACTCCCACACATGGGAAACATTTCAGTATATTTCCAAGGTCGGAAATGTGATTATGGCAGGACAAGTTGGTATCTCTGCACATAGGATAAATTCATCCCAATTTCCATGGTGGAAACTTTGTAATGGCAAGACATCACGAGGTTTTCATGCAGAGAAGAAGTCTAAGTTTTTTTCTGATTAACTAGGCGAGTCACTAGGGGAGTCATAACGATGGATGATTGTGGTCGTGATGGAGAGCCATTCACCAAGATATGTGGAAGGTTGATGGAAAAATTTAATGGAGAGTTAGTGATTAGACGTAGCATGGAATACGGTTGAGCTTCTTGAATCACGAACCCAAAAGAGAAGAATAAGTTTTATAGTAGGTGGTCATGGGGACACAAAGCTAAGTTAGCACAAGCAAATGGATTAGCTGGTTTAGCTAAGCGTGTGAATGATAAATTTATCATCTCAATGAGTCACTCAAAAATTTGAGCAGGTTGCTTGGGAGAAAGGAAATAGATCAGCATTGAAACACTTGATCTCACTGGGAGATCAATCTTATAGCTCAAACAGAAGTTCAATTAAAATATTAATCCTGGTTATACCCAAAGGAAATGATGGTCAAGTTGACTATTATCTTGAGTGAGATCACTTATGGCATAGTGGGTATTAAAGACGTTGGAGACATGATAAGATGACATGGGAAAACTGGATATGGCCGAACTCGGCCTGATAGATAGAATGAAATTTTTCATAGCTACGAGTTCAAAGGATCACTTATATGGAATCTAGTCTACAAGATCCATGTCTACAGAATCCTAGAGCTCAAATGGATTGTGTCAAATATTGAGAGAAAAATGTTGCAAGTGATGCATGGAAGGAGATCAGACATGATCAAACAATGAGCTGAAAATAGGTGCTGAGGTTTGGAGCTCGACATGATATAAAGGGATTAAACATGTATTCAAAGATAAGTCCCTTGAAAGACCATATGAATTTCTTAGGGTGCTTGTAGGAATCAGCATCATCAATATTAGTGAGGTTAAGAGGTGTGAAAATGCAAACCCGACCGAGAAATTATTCATATTTCCCATAGATATAAAGTAGAGATTAGCTCCAGAGAGCCACTGAATCAAAGAAGAGCTCAATGCTTGAGCTAGTGCTTGAGTTCATAAATAATGAGCATAGACCCATTGTTGTCAAAGGAGGAAGGAAATAAGATGTGCAAGGTAAATATGAGCTCAGTACATAGGCATGTGAGAGGACGAGCTGAGCCAACCGGGTTCATGCGTCAACATGAAAAACATAGTTCGTGGAAGTGAGGAAAGTCACAAAAATGATGAGCTCAATTGATATAGTCGAGTCAATGCGTGTAGGATTCAATGGAGCTCACGAACTGAGAAAGGAAGTAGAGAGGGTTGTTTATTTTCATCATTCGTGTGTAGATCTCGGAAGATCCATGCGAATGAGCTCAACTCACCGAGTTGATCCATGCAACAAGAGATATCTCATCAAAGATGATTCTTCCAATGCACGTTGAGCTCATGGAAGGGAGTACCATCAATATTGTAGAATGATGGCCAATTCACTCAGTTGTATATAATATCTTGAGAGGGAGCTTGGCATCATGTAGTGAGCTACACAGAGAAACCAACCAACTTGGAAAAAGGAATAGGTGAGCATGATGGATAACGTGGCGAGCTAGGTTGTGAGAGATAATCTTCTCGGTGGTGAGAATGAAATACAAATCTTGTGGAGGAGAATTTTCAATCAATCAAATGGAAGTTAATATCACAGAAGCCATATTCATATCGATCTCGTCATTTAAAAATTAATCTATTAGTTCATCATGGCAGTAAATCAGCTTGAACAAGGGATAAGCTTGAATAGGCAAGCGGTCATGGAGAGAACTCTACGGGATGATTGGAGTCAACCTCAAACTTGGCACATATAAGCGTAGGTTAGAGATCAATCAATTAAACTGAGCCAAGCTACCAAACTTGGTAACATAAAAGAAAGCAAAATTAGGAGCTCAACATTGTATGAATATTTCTAAAAAACAAATATGTTCAACATGGCAGAATAATATGGTGAAGAACGCTTGTGGGCCAAGTCAATTGAAGAGCTCATGGGGACACAGTTGGTGGTGATATTAATGTGTGTCCAACTCAGTAGATTTCATGTGGAGATCCCCAAGTTAGAGAGAATTAAACATGGCTTACATGGATCCCTAGTTGGATGACTTGTGAAGAAGAATCAAATTTGTGAATGTTGACCAAGCTCGCTAGGCAGAAGCTAAGTAAAGTTCATGGATGAAGATGAGATAAAATGGAATATTTTGATCAATTTCGGGTGTCAATGCAAAGCCAAGGATCTCAATTTGACCAGGAAGCATGAGTTTGGGTTTTTCGGAGTAGTGGTATATGTAGCTAAGGATCTAAGATCAATAGCATGGATAGAAAATTTGATGAAAGAGGTCGATGGAGCTCAGCATAGAAGTTTTCCTGATACAAAACTTGGTTGGTACAAAGGCTCAACACGGCTATGCACAAAGATTTTGATTCATGTAGCGAGTGGGTCATAATGGCTCAAATTAGAGGCTGAGATCCACTAAAAAAAGTAAGCAAAGAGCTTCAAGGTGGAGCACAAGGTTTTTGAGCTCATAATCGATGAGTCTAGTGAGTTTGACATGAGATAACATATCAAGGTATGTAGCACATAGGATCTCGTAATGATTCATGACTCGATCAGGCCAAACAAATGGTGCTTGCAGTAAAGGCGTTATAACTTGGAAACCATAAAGGGTTGTTAGATCTCTCAACATGGTGATGTGGAACTCAAATTACTTGGAGGCTCGAAGAGTTAACATATATTGGGCATGTCATTGAAGAAAAATCAAGATCTCGACTCATTATGGAAAAGATCAACTTGCTCGACGGGATATGCAGTCATTGCTAAGGTAAAAGGATAAGGAGCTCGCGGATCAATGTGATGATGAAAACAAGCTCAGTTGTGGTGAATGGTAGTGGAGCTTGAGCCCAACTCTGTGGGTTGGCTTGGTGAGCCAACCATTGAGTTGAGTTATTTTTTGACCATTTCTTAGTTGACCCCCCTCCTTAAGTCAATCTAATCAATAGGGGGTCCCACCTAATTTCAATTAAACTAATATTTTTATTTAAATATTTTATTAATAATAATAATTAGTATTATTAAAATATTTTATTTAAATATTTTTTTAATTAATTGAGAAGACTAGGTCAATAGACAATTAATGACACATGATGGAACCTTCTCAAGTGGTTCAACCAACTGTAATAAATGAACCATCATGTACCTTCACTTTAGGAAGGGAATTTATGACTCTTTTTTTCCTCTCTCTAAACTTATTCTATAAATGTAGGTTGAAAGTTCATTACAAGGGGTTCTAACAGGTCAAATAGGTTGGAAATTTAGACATCTTAGGCACGTGTAATTTTTCAAGAGTTCTCTCTCTTCTACAAGTTGTCCTTGTATGTTGAGATAACTTTCAAGCCTCCTCTTCAAGACTGTAATGACAACCATTGCATCTTCATAATGTATGATGCATTGTGCATGTTATTGAAGAAATAAAAGTGTGTGTTTAGTGACCAATCTCGGTCCTTTCATCCTTCTATACTTCCTTGTGCCTTTTCTCATGCTTACAGGTACACTATCCAAGTTAACGTTTCTATTGTAGGTTCTTAGATTTATATGCTTATCAAGTGGGGGAACATTGCATGTAGTTTAGTTGTGGTGCTTGTTCACCCTTCTCAATTTCATCCTTCTTCACTATAAGATTGATAACTTGTTTTTTTGATCGAGTTTAACAAAGGGAACATGTACTTCTTAGCCTATGGTATTTTGTACCCTCTCTAAGTTATAGTAGGTGAAGTTGACTTTTGGTGTAGACACCCTCTTCAAATTAACCCTTCCTGAGTCTAGAAACACCCTTTATTTGGTGCATCACCATCCCTAGTATAGTTTCATTTCTACAAATATCTTTCCCTAAAACTCATGAAAATGTTAGCATAGGTCTAGATAGCCATTTTATTACACTAGGAATAGTACAACACTAAGTTTATGAAGAGGAAGCCGACCTTCTCCAGAGGTTCATGTTGAGCACAAGTCCCATAGCTTGAGATGTGATCCCATGTGTCTAAATCATACTGAACGTCTTGTTAAAATTCTGGCAATTTGGAGGGTAACGTGATTTGGAGACAATAGAGACCATGTCAAATAATCTCATCATGAGGAAATCAAGATATCACTATAAATATATCTAAATATAATTTCCAACACAACTTTAATCATCTCAAAAATCCACTACTAGACCCTGCTATTTGAGATCCCAAAATTACCCTTTGATCAGTAGACCTATTTGGACCTCAAAACACTATGAACTTGCATTTTGGACGTTACTCATTTTGACTATCTTGTCCTAAAACCTTCTTCACTAGAAAATTTTATTTTTAGGTGGGGCCCACACATCACCATGACATCAACCATACATTTTTGGAAATCTTGAAAACTCTTATACAACATCCAATCAAAACTAGGTAACAATATTTCACTTTCTGCAAACTGCTCCTAGCTAGGGTTTTAGTCCTCCTTACCTTCTTAACATTCATTCATAAAAACTTGACAATCAACTAACCTGATTATTTTTATGAAACCTTATAAAATAATTTTAGAATCATCCCCAAAAACCTCAAGGTACCATGAAAATCACACTATTCACAATGAACATCTCAAGTAACACTATGAGTTGGATTTTGCCTTATTTTTCACCATGTCTCAAAAAATCAATCATATCTAGAAAAATATACATCATGGGAACCTGAAATGTTTCTGAGAGCATCATGACTCATCCCTTTAACATATATAATCATCATAAAGCCAATACCATAGCTCAATCTCTGCAATTACTAAGACTTAACTATGTTTGTATGTTAGATCCTCACTATAACAACTAGGGCCAATTGAAATAATGTAATAAATGAACATATAACCTCTAAAAATTACAAAAACATACCTCATTTTCCATGATACACCTTATTTCATGCTTCTGTGAGATTATCTAGTTCCAAAACACTCTGTCACACTTCCAAGCTACTATGCCTGCTCCCGGTGAGCACCTATAACATAGATAATCACTTGTACATGTACCATTCCATAGATGTGAGTACTCAAAAACCATCAAAACATGTTGGAAATCATGTCAAAATTCCTCCTAAGAAATCAAGAAGCTCATACTACCAAGTAACACCTCCTAGGAAAATGTATAGGCTTGGTAAAGCAAGCACACATAACTGAATCCCATGGTAGCAACTGATATACATTTTTACTAGTATGTTAGCACCAAAAAACTATCATGACATCAGCATATAACATTAAATTCTTCATTAATATGGTTTTGCATCAATGAAAACACCTATTAGGACTGCATGCGAATAGTTTTGAGAAGTTGTGGAGATTGACTTGATTGAAAGCATTCTGATTGGAGTTGGAAGGAAATGTAAGCATTTATGGAAATTAAATTAGGAGAAATTTCCAATTATTTATTTTATCTCTTTATGATGTGTTTTGATAGGTGAATCAACCTAGTTTGTGAAGACCAATTTTGATTATTTCATGACAGGATTGCTTTGACTAAATGATGGATGTAGAAGTCTCATGTTTTGGATTTTCTAATGCTTTCTATCAATTAAATAGATAATTGGGATTAATTTATATCTTATTAAAGGAATTTATAATTCATTAAAGTGATAGAAAGGGTGAAAACTAGTTGAGTTTCAAAATCTTATTTCTTGGCAGTTTAATTTGGTGAAGAGGAAAAGAGGTGTGGTTTGCATTGATGGATCTTTCATGAGGTCCAATAATAATGGTTTTTATCTACAATTTTGTGGTTTTCTAATGATTAGTTACATGGCATAGTTGAGGTGTTATTAGGTGATCTTGACCATGTTTGGTGAAGACATGTTCTTGGAAGCAACTATTTTGAGTAGGATATGAGCCTACTTGATAGATTTATGAAGAAAATGATTGGTGAAAGGTAATGCATGAGAATGTATGATAATTTTATGAAATATTTTTTGTGTGTGATTCCTTTTCAGGATTGACCAACCATGGTGATGAGTTTGGAGGTATTTGATGAGCTGAGTGATTGGGTTTTGAGTCCTTTTCAGACTTTTTTGGTTTCTTAGAGCATGGCCGACATACATGGGTCCATATTATGAGTTTTTAATTATTTTTTTGTTATATTTTTATGTTTTAATGTTCAAGATCCTTAGTATGTACCAACTTGTGTTACGGTTTTGAATTGAAAGGCATTTAAAAATGCATGTTTAGTTCAAATTTTAAGTATTTGAAAGACAGGGAAAAGTGCATCTGGTTCACATGCATCAAATCAAAGATGAGAGTGTGTGAATTTTTTTTAGGAGTTTTAGAGAACTTGTGTGCAAGGGTTAGAGCTCAGATCAGATCATGAAAATACAATTTTGAGCAAGTTAGGAGAAAGAGGAATTGAAGAGGGTTTGAATGTGTGTGAGATGAAATTATGATGTCCATCATTTGTGGCAGAAACAATAAACCAGATATTATTATCTATAGAAGGTTAAGTTGGTGCTTGATCATTTTAGGGATTTTTTTCCTTCTTGGGGAGTTGGTGCTTCACTAAACTAGGGGTTGGCTCTCTTTGTAGGGTTGGTGCTCTACTAAACTAGCGGTTGGTGCTCCTCATAAATTTGGTGCTTCAATAAATTATTTTTAGCTAAGTAATATAATAAGAATTTTCCATGGGTTTTCTTCCCCTTAAGGGTTTCCTAATTATATCGTGTTCTTTTGTCTCTTTCATGGTTTTACCCATTTTAATGAATGTTAAGCATGCATTAATGCATGTTTGCATTGTTTATGGTGTAAGAAAGTAAATCTGAATTGGTAAATTTTTTTGAAGAAATGATTCATCCCCACACCCTCTCATTCCATTTTGAGTCTAGAAGTATTGTCTACTAATTTACATAATTTTAATCATATATTTTCCTTTCTTTTTTCATTGTACTCGTGTTTAATAAATTGTACTTATAGACACTAAATCATGCACTTTGGGTATCTATCTAGTCCTAAGAACATGCTAATATTCATATGATTCATAGTAAAGAAAACTACAAATTGACGCATGTTGTTGGCCATATTTTCCTACTTTCAGTTACCTCTGTTGATCTTACACTCCTTCTATCCCATTATGTATTTTTATACTTCAAATTTTCTCATTCTGGACAATAGTGCCCAGCCAGGATGCCAACATCAAGAGCCCATGTCTCATTTTGGAGACCCAACCTCTTTGAATTGTACTCACATCTTTTTGGTACTTTTTAGGGCATATTATTCTTTTGGTAGTCATCCTTTTTGGGGGTTAGTTACAAAATTCAAGAAATGGAATCATATAAATATAAATTTTTGTGACTGTAATAAAGGACCAAGAACTGAGCATTAGCTCTCACAACCTAAGATCTAATCCAAAGACATAATTAATAGCATTAAAGCATCCATCTAGCATCCACACAAGGTAAAGGGACTATATTATTCTACATACACTTCATAGGAGGGGAATTTCATTCTTTCATGCACACATCTATTTACATATTTTATATCTAGCTACTTTCTCATTATCAGTTGCGACACACACAAGAGCCACCTAAGTAAAAATTCCTTTACACAAACACATATAGAACTAAATTGGTTCTGAGATGTACTGTAAGACTCAGTCGTAAGTTCACTTGTTTGACACCTGAGGACAGTCCAATCTGTTATTTGTGTTATTTTATTTTTAGGATTTAATGCACTTTTGGGGTTTAACAAGTCATTTTTTCATTGTAGGTTACATGATACATAAGCATACTTGATGCAACATACTATAGAGAAGCAACAAAGGAAAAATAATATCTTGCGAACCTTTGAAGAAGGTGTTGGTGCAAATTAGCAGCACCCCTAGATGTTGATCAAACTTCTAGTTTGACACTTTGGACATCCAGTGTGATTGCACAACATTGAATCTGTTCCCCCAAGTGTGGGACTTGTAAAAATAGGAAAATAATCTCCAGGTTAGAGGCTGGTTCCTCAAATCCTCTAATCAGGTGTGCTACTTTCAAGTTACAAAGGGTTTGAATTCAAGATCTTACTCCAAATTCCAAAGGGGACAAAGATAGAGAATGCAAAAAACTAAAACTAATGCTAATAAGGTGATGCACCAAAGGAGTGGTGAGCATTTTTTACTTCTGTAGATTTACACAAATCATAGAAATGCAACAAAACTTCATGCACATACTGATAAACTGTAATGAAAGGTCAAAAACGAATCAAACAACACAAACAGAGGATTAAAACTCATTCACTGAGCCTACATTGTCATTTTCAACTATCAAAAACACATGCATTACAACATCTGAGAGGTAGAAAATAGGTTACAATCTTGGAAGAGGTCTTATTTTTCCACAAAATCACTTTTTCAAGGTGAAGAAGGGAGCCTGCAATACATGAAAAATGTTCAACCTTTGAAAAATGAGCCAAATCTGACTTTTACAATGCCAGAAACGACCCTAGGAGAGAGAAACATGGGAAAACATGGGAGAGCTTCAACCACCAACCAAAAATGGAATAAAATGGCATGGGCATAGAGCTTCAACCACCAACCAAAAATGGAATAAAATGGCATGGGCATCCTTACAGGTCCATTCCCTAATATTTTCCACCATGCTGGGAGAGAATGCGAGCCATTCTTCATTAAAAATGGTGGTTGAAACATCATTTTTGTTCATTACCATGTGCCTGAGGTGTTTTTCAATTTTCTCTCTCCAAACTCCATTAAAATAAAAAATTGACCCTAGAATCTTGTAGATAATTTCACCATATTTCTATTCATATAAAGAATGTGAAAAACTAAGCTTTGGATTGAAAGTTATGGCCATTTGAAAGTTTAGGGCAAAACAGGGCCAAAATGAATTGGCGGGCGAAAAATTTGAAATTTTCCACTTTTTGCATTTGGGAAAATTTCCCAAAAAAATCCCCGTGCACTCCACCATTCTGGTTATCACATGTGGCATGATTCCATTGGCCACATGGGCTCTTGATGCCTCATTTTCCATCGATTTTGACTATTGGACAAAATTTCAAAAAATCTCCACCGAGCCGATGATCTAAGGACACATGGCATGATATGATTCGCTATGGGCCACTGCCTCTTAACTTTTCTTTCACTTTTGGCCATATTTTTTGACTCGAACACGTGGTGAGAATTCATTGGTTACAAGATTTTCCTTTCCTTTTTCCCTGCGGGCCTGTCCTATATTTTTTACCACCACCGGAGCACGTGGCACGATTCCATTCGCCCACGCATTTTGGGGGCGAAGACTTTTCCTTTCGAAATTTCCTCACATTTTTCTTTGGGAAAATTTTCAAATTTTCCCCCACATTCCAAAGCTCCGGTGCCACTATGGTAGGCTCCCATTGGGCATGGGCTCTAGGAGTAAATATCTCCTTTTACGCTTTTACCTTTGGGAAAAATTCCCAATCTCCCCCTGCACTCCGCTCGTTTCGAGTCTCGAGGACACGTGGCGAGCTCTAACTGGTCGGCAGGGCGGCAGGCCAAAAAATTAACATTGCACCTTTACCAATCACTTTTCCAAATTTTTAATCTTTCCTCCACCGTCTCGCCAATACCTTGGCCTAAGGACACGTGGCATGATGTGATTGGACGCATGGGCCTTTCCTGGAGATTTTTCCATGGAGCCAACACTTATTCAAATTTTCTATTTTCTCCCCTCCTTGGACATGTGGCAGTATCTCATTCATCGGCAGTCCTTCAGGGAGAAATATTCCTTTTGAAAACTTTCTGAATCACTTAGTAAAAATTCCAAGTTTACCTCCACCCTCCACCACTCCCGAGGACACGTGGCAAGATATTACTGGTTGCGGGCATTTCAAGGGAAAATTCCCCACAAAAACTTTGTTGAGCCATAACTTCAAAAATACATGGAGTTAGGAGGAAAACTTTACCTTTCTAGAAATCTGAGAAAGAGCTCTATCTAATGGTGCCATTTCCAAAAGGTCTTAAGTGCCTAAAAAGAAATAAATTATGACTGAGGCACAAGAGAGGGAAGAATGAAGGGATTGTTAGCCACAAAATGAGCAAGGGGCTCATTTTGGATAACAATTTTGGAAACTCAGAGGGGTCATCTGCCTGCTGGATGAAGTTACCAGTTGCCTGAAACAATCCATGCATGGAGTCATCAAATTCTCTGTTTGGTATTCTCAACTGACTAGAACACTACAAGGAGGAAGATGGAAGGTAGGATGCTATCTGATTGGAACAAGGCCTGCAACAACACATTTCTTGGAACAGCAAGCCTGTGCCAAAGCACTTAGGGAAAGAAAAGCTAATCTACAATGAAAAAATGTGCATAATCACTTGGAGGAATGAAAATCTAAGATAATATGTACAAGTTGGAGAATTCCCTTCAGTACCAATGCTTCAGATAGATTCCATTGACTGGAATCTGTAATTCTTTGCCATCTAATGAAGACAATTGGAAAGCATTGTTGTCCTTACACTTTGTGAACATGTATGGGCCACTCCAAATGGCATCAAATTTTGAATGCCTTCCCAATTTTTCTCTATCTGCATCCCATTTTAACACTAGATCTCCAACTTCGAAAGATCTATTCTTGGCCTTCCTATCAAAGGTTTTCTTTATCAAAGTTTGATCCTTCTCTATTGCTTGGGATGCCCGATTTCTGATTTCTTGGAGCTCCATCAATTCTGCATATCTAACCTCCATGGGCCCAAACTCCAACAACTCCAACTATTTCATGAATTCCAATGTTGGCAACTCAAGTGACATGGGAAAAATTGCCTCTCTTCCATAAACAAGCTTGAATGGAGAATTACCTGTAGATCTCTTGGGAGTTATCCTATCATCCCATAAGGCTGATTTCAATTTGGTATGCCAAGACCTCTGATTTTGATCAAGAGTCCTCCTAATGATCCTTAACAAGTTCTTGTTTGTAGATTTAGCTTGGCCATTACCCTGAGGGTAATAATTTGATGAAGTGCTTACGTAGATCCCATTCTTGATAGCCCATTCAGTTACCTTGGACCCAATGAATGTCAATGCATTATCTAATATTATTGTAGTAGGTATGCCAAATCTGGTTGTTATTCCCTCGTAGAAGTCTAGGATGCTAGATTCATTTTCTTCCTTGAGTGCTACTACTTCAGTCCACTTGGTGAAGTAATTTGTTTCCATTAGAATCCATTTGTGTCCTTAGATTGAATTTGGATTAATGACTCCAATGAATTCTAAACCCCATTGCATGAATGGCTGGTCAACTGAAATTGGATGCAATGGAAGGGAAGATAGTCTCTCCTTACACGTGAAGAATGCATAATTCTTGCACCTTTTGATCCATGCATAATAATCACTGAAAATCTTGGGCCAATAATAACCAGCCCTCATGATCTTTAGAGCTGTCACTGTCGGTGCAAAATGACCACCAGCTGACCCACCATGAAACTCTTCCAACACCCTATGAATCTGATTTGTACCAATGCATCTCAGTAGCACTCCATTCACATCCCTCTTGAACAAAACACCATCAATAAGGGCATATGGGACAGCCTGCAATCTGAAGTGTCTTCTTTTCGTCTTTTTCATCTCTAGAGGGCATAGACCTATGCTTAGGAAGTACATTATGTCTTGGGTCTAGCAAGAAGTGAGGATATCATTATTTTCCTCTTGAGTGCTTCCTTTCTCATGGCTATCTTGCAACGCCAAAAAAACCTCCTCTCTCATTGCATGCTTCCTTGTGTTTGTTCAGGACCAGTTGCTCACACAATCCTTTTTCCTCTAACCAACTTGGTGACTTTGATCTCTATTTCATACTCCATGAAATTGAGTTATCCAGCCTACTCTCTTTTCATTCAATTCTTTGTTAAGGAGGAAGTCTTTAACTCCCACATGAGAAACCAGCAATTGAACCTTGTTGTTTGGAACTAGATGCTTGAATTTCTCCAATCTCTTGATTACTGCAAGAATATGCTTCTCAATAAAGGAATACATCACCTAATAGTCCTCCAGGATTTTGCTGAAGAAAGTAATTAGCTGCTCATTATTGTCTTTGTTCTGCTGTACCAAAATTACAGAAATAGTATCATCACCCCCAAATGTATAGAGGATGAAATCCTTTGAGAAATCCGGGTTAATGAGAGTTGGGGCTTGAGAGATGGCTTCTTTGATTGCTTCAAAACTTTCCTTTCCTTCTGCTATCCATTTGAAAGCTATGCTTTTCTTTAACATCTTGGTGATAGGCTTGACTAGGGTTGCAAAATTTGGGACAAACCTCCGAACAAAATTTATTCTCCCCAAGAAACTTTGAAGGGCCTTCTTGTGGCTTGGCAATGGTAGTGCTCTTATGGCTTCAACTATTTCTGGATCAATTGCTAATCCTTCTTTGGAGACAATGTGGCCAAGGAGCTTTCCTTCACGGGCTAGAAAAATATACTTTTTAGGATTCAAGGATACTCCAAACCTTCTGCATATTTAGAACACTTGTCTCAGATGAAAGAGATGGTCTGCTGCATTTTTTGAAAAAATAGTGATATCATCAAGATATATTAGCACCATGTTGTTAATCAAATCCTTGAACGCCATGTCCATTGCTCTTTGGAAGGTAGCTCCAGAGTTGGACAGCCCAAAAGGCATTTTCCTGTATGCATAAGTTCCCCATTTGGTTGTAAAGGCTGTCTTGAACTGATCCTCTTCTTTTACCATAATCTGATTGTACCCTGAATAGCCATCAAGTAATGAAAACCTCTCAGAGCCAGCAACAACTTGTAAAATATGCTCCATGGAAGGAAGTGGATAATGATCCTTGATAGATGCTCTATTCAAATCTCTGAAGTCAACACACAATCTAATTTCCCCACTCTTCTTTCTAACTGGAACCAAGTTGGCCACCCAACTAGAATGCTTGATAGGGAATATGATTCTTGACTCTATCAACTTATTCAATTCTTTTCTCATGAGAGGCTCCATGTGTGGATTGAATGGCCTTTGTTTTTTCCTGATGGGTTTAGTACTTGGATCCAATTCAATGGTGTGTTGAGCTAACTCGGGATTAAAACCTTTCAAATCTTCATAGCTCCAAGAAAACACATCAGGGAATTATTGACAAAGTTGTATGAACTCATACCTTTCTTCCTCCATTGTCACTTTTCCAACTTGGAGTGATTTGCCTTATTCCACCAAGATGGACACCAAATCTTCTCCCTTGACTTGGATGTTTGATTTCTCATTCCTAAACTGATCATTAGGATTGAAAATGGACTCCAAAGTAATAAGTCCCTTTGGTAGTTTGTTGGTTCTCAGCTGTACCACTTGGTCACCATATTGCTGCTCCAAATTTTCCTGATTTTTAGCTGAGAATTAAGCCTCTTCTTACAAGAAATGGATGATTTGTTGATCATTTTCAAACACTTGCCAACTCACATTTTTATCTAGAACTGAAGGCCTTACAATCACATGGATGTTTGGCTATACCTTGTCTTTTTGGATTCTTTCAACAACGTCAAAGGCTTCCTCAACTGCTGCAAGCTTGTCAGCAGCTTGGTTCTCTTTTCTAGGAATGGATTTGATGCCAAATCCCTCAAAATTTTCAATGAGGTCCCATACCCTATTTTTGTAACACTTGAACAGATCATTCTTGATAGCATACTTCCCCTTAACTTGGTTGACAATCAACTCACTGTCACCAAAGACTTGCAAGTTCATTATTCCTATCTTAATTGACCAATGCAATCCTTGTATCAAAGCTTCGTATTCAACAGTGTTATTAGAGCATGCAAACTGAAATCTAAAAGCTGAATAATACTTAACTCCTTGAGGTGAAACAAGCATGGATCCCCCTCTTGGACCTTTTCTACTCCTTGATCCATCAAAAAACAACTACCATACCTCATTATCATCCCTGTGGTTTGGCTTGGTGATGCTAGGAATAGGCTGATTTTCTTCATGCATGCAATAGACTCCTAGCTCAGATTCTTCTATTTCTTGATAAGGATCAAAAGCATGCACCTTGTTTGCCCATTCATCAAGAGTTAGATCTGGGATACTTCCAACCTTGGTGTCAGATTCATCAGTGCTTGGATAATCTTCTTGATCAAACGCTAAACAATTGGTATTGATTTGGCTTGGAATGTGAGGATCAATGTGAAAGTTTTCAATAGGTTCAGATCTGATTGTGGCATTGGTTCCATATCTTTTTCTAAACAACATGTGTGACCAATCAGCAGATAAGTAACCTCCAATCTTGGCTATGAAATCCCTTGACAGACATAGGGAAAAGAGTGGTGGAAGATCTATTACTGAGACATATTGTAAAACAAAAACGTTGGGGCATGCATGCAA
Organism: Taxus chinensis; assembly: GCA_019776745.2. Taxonomy (NCBI): domain Eukaryota; kingdom Viridiplantae; phylum Streptophyta; class Pinopsida; order Cupressales; family Taxaceae; genus Taxus; species Taxus chinensis. The sequence continues at coordinate 515,566,823 of CM034156.1, read as the reverse complement.
AGTAAGACTCAAGTATTTTATCACTCCAACTATTGTTACTGTTGTCCCATCCAATTACACTACCCCTTTGGATATGACTTCATATTGAAGCCCTAACTAATCAGCTATTTTCTTGGGCATTACTGAACTACTTGCCCCAGAATCAGTCATGCAATTGTGTACTAATTGGCTTCCAATGATCAATGAAACATAGAATGGAGGGGGCTTCAACATTTTACCTTGTTGTCCTCCATGATTCCCCTCAGGTTGGGAAGCATTTGCGAGCACCTTCTCTTATATTTGGACCTTGTTGGTTTGAAGTTGACCAGTCCTTCAAGGTAGCTTGTAGCAAATCTCTTTGGCCTGGGATAGATAGTGATTCCCACATTGATATGTTTACATTTGTCTTCTTCATCTCATCAATGATGTTGAATGGAGATGAAGCATATCTCTGTTGTCCCTTGGCCTGCACATTCATTCCTTACACATGGGTAGTAGCAACTGGCATTTGAGTTGGCCTAGGAGCTGTCTTAAGCAGTCCTTTCGTGTTTGGAACTACATTTTACTTTCCAATAATTTGTGGAGTGATAGAAGATTTTGGATTATTTGGAGCCAATGGTTTTTCTTCACCCAAATTTCTCCTTTTTGACCTTGTGTTGGCTGCAACACTTTGGGAAGCTATTTGATTCATGCCAAAAAAATCTTCTGCCTATCATTTTACAAGTGTGGCATCATTTGGAGCTGATTGTTGCTGGAATGTTTCTTGTTGTTGGTTATTTCCTTGACTCCCTTAACCGTCCACACCAATAGTTATCACCATTAATGCTTTATTTAAGGCACCGTTGAAGCACATAGAGTGGTTATGAGGTTAATTACATGGGAAACACCAATCATACTCTTGAGCTATGTTGTTTTGTACTGGCACTAATCCCTTAGAGGTAGATGTCGCATTGGGATTATAGGGCTGAAACGGTCTGTTGGTAGGAGGTCTTGCTTGATTTAAATTTGCAGCTGGATTGGGTGGTCTTTGAGGCTAATATGGCTGCCTGTCAGGCTGAGCTTGAGGCTGGAAAGAAGGTCTAAAACCTTGCGCTTGTTTCCTCTTGATTGTAACCAGCTCATTACCTAAATTTTGCAATTGCTTTATGACTTCTTGAAGTTCATTTGAGGCACTAGAAGATGAATTGGAAGCTTCACTTGAATTTTGATTTCTAGGAGTGGGAATAGGGGCTAAATTAGGCACTTGACTAGTACTTGGGCTCTTTAAACTTGGATACAATGGCATTAGGGGCCTAAGAGCTAGCTTTCCAGCTTGAATCAAACAATTTTCAGCTCTGATGGCAATGCTATAAGCAACAGAGATAGTTGTGCCCCCCATGGATTAAATTAACATAGAAATACCAGAATTTAGAGCTTTAAGGTAATATAGAAAAGCACCTTTTACTGCTAGCCTTACTGCCACTAGAATTCTCTCCCAATTCATTTAAAACCTGAAGTTGAAGTCAGTCAGCTGCTCATTGGGAGCTCTCTTGATGGTTGTCAGCTATTCCAAAAGGGACAAGTTAAATCCCTTTTCTCCAAACTGCTCATGGAGGACTATACATAGCTAGTTATAATTTTGGATAGAACCTGAGGCAAGACTCCTTAACCATTGCAAATATCTTTCCCTTTGAATGAAGATGCCAGTAGTTTGACAGTAACTTGCATCTCATTAATCTCATGGATTGCACAAATATTAGCAATATCCTTGACATGATCACCAGAAGTGGTCTGATTCTCTCCAGTAAAGTATGGAATGTTCTTCAATGCTACAACTAGGATTGGATTTTGTGCATTGAGAGAAAGTGGGCTACTACCAGTGAAGTTGACATAGGGGTTATGTTGTGTCATTTTGATTGGCCTTAGAACCCTTGTTGATTGAATGAAAGGCCTACCAGGTGGAGGAGTTGATAGAGTTCTGTTTGGTGGAGATGGGGACCTCTGAATTATCCTCCCTCTTTGCCTTCTTCTTGGAGATAACTGTAGATAATAAAAAAACACCTCTTCTTCTCCAACTCTTGAGCTTGTAGTGATTCTTCTCATGAGTTTTCAGGTCTGCACTGCTAAAACCAACTGATTCTTCTTCCTTGGAGTCACTAGATGTGCAATTTAGGGCTGTTTTAAGCAAGAGACTTGAAAAAAATGCACATCAATTTTTTGCAATGAATATGAAGACCTCTAAGGTACCACCGAGCATGCCAAAACTATTGGTGTAAATCAGCAGCACCCCTGGATGTTGATTACATTTCTAGTTTGACATTTTGGGCATCTAGTGTGATTGCACAACATTAAATCTTCTCCCCAAGTGTGGGATTTGTAAAAATGGGAAAGAATCTCCAAATTAGAGGATGGCTCCTCAACTCCTTTGATCAGGTGTATTACTTGCAAGTTACAAAGGTTTTGAATTCAAGATCCTACTCTAAATTCCAAGGGGACAGACATAGAGAATGCAAAAAACTAAAACTAATGCTATTAAGGTGATGCACCAAAGGAATGGTGAACATTATTTACTTCTGCAAATAGACACAGGTCATAGAAATGCAACAAACATCATGCAAAAACTGATAAAATGTAATGAAAGGTCATAAATGAAGCGAACAACACAAATAGAGGATTGGAACTCATTCACAGAGCTTGCATTGTCATTTCTAACATCAAAAACACATGCATTAAAACATCTGAGAGGAAAAAACAAGTTGTAGTCTTGGAAGAGGTCTGATATTCCACAAAATCCCTTTTTCTAGGTGAAAAAGGGAGCCTGCAATACATGAAAAATGTTTCACTTTTCAAAAATGAACCAAATCTGGCCTTTACCATGCCAGAAACGACCTCAGGAGAGAGAAACATGGGAAAACATGGAAGAGCTTCAACCACTGACCAAAAACGTAATAAAATGGCATGGGCATCCTTATAGGTCCATTCCTTGACATTGTTACCATGCTGGGAGAGAATGCGAGCCATTCTTCATTAAAAATGGTGGTTGAAACATCATTTCTGCTCATTACCACATGCCAGAGGTGTTTCTTAATTTTATCTATGTAAAATCCATCAAAATAAAAAAATTACATCATAATCTTGTAGAGAATTTCACCAGCTTTCTGTTGATATAAAGAATGCAAAAAACCAAGCTCTAGATTGAACGTTATGGCCATTTGACATTTTAGGGCAAAACAAGGCCAAAACAGATTGACGGGTGAAATTTTTGAAATTTTCCACTTTTTACATTTGGGAAAATTTCCCAAAAAAACCCCGTGCTCCACCATTATGGGTGCCACATGGCATGATTCCATTGGCTGTGGGCTCTTGATGCCTCATTTTCCATCATTTTGACCATTAGACAAAATTTCCAAAATTCTTCGTCGGGCCGATGATCTAAGGACACGTGGCGTGATATGATTCACTGCGGGCCTATGCCACTTAACTTTTCCATCGATTTTGGCCATATTTTTTACTCAGACATGTGGCGAAACCTCATTGGTTGTGGGCTTTTCCTTTCCTTTTTCCCTACGGGCCTATCCTATATTTTTTGCCGCCACCGGACACGTGGCAAGATTCCATTGGCTCGTGTTTGGGGGCGGACTTTTCCTTTTGAAATTTCCCACTTTTGCTTTGGGAAACTTTCCAACTTTTCACCTACGTTCTAAAGCTCCGGTGCCACGTGGCAGGCTCCCATTTGGCATGGGCCCTAGGGGCAAACATCTCCTTTTGCGCTTTTACCTTTGGGAAAAATTCCCAATCTCCCCCCGCACTCCACCGTTCCGGGTCTCGAGGACACGTGGTGAGCTCTGACTAGTCGGTGGGGCGGCGGGCCAAAAAATTAACATTGCACCTTTTCCAATCACTTTTCCGATCACTTTTCCAAATTTTCAATCTTTCCTTTTTTGTCCACCACTCCCTTGGCCTAAGGACACGTGGCATGATGTGATTAGGTGTGGGCCTTTCCTGGATATTTTTCCATGGCGCCAACACTTAGTCAAATTTTCTATTTTCTCCCTCGTTGGACACGTGGCAGTATCTCATTTGTCAGTGGGCCTTCAGGGTGAAATATTCCTTTTAAAAACTTGTTGAATCACTTAGTAAAAATTGCAAGTTTACCTCTGCCCTCCACCACTCCAGAGGACACGTGGCAAGATATTACTGACTGTGGGCATTTCAGGGGAAAATTTCCCACAAAAACTTCGCCGAGCCATAACTTCAAAAATACATGGAGTTAGGAAGAAAACTTTACCTTTCTGGAAAGATGAGAAAGAGCTCTATCCAATGATGCCATTTCCAGAAGGTCTTGAGTGCCTAAATAGAAAAAATATGACTGAGGCACAAGAGAGGGAAGAATGAAGGGAGTTAGCCACAAAATTAGCAAGGGGCTCATTTTGGATAACAGGAGGTTTCCTGAGATTTTGAGCAGTCACAGGTGCCCAGGGCATGTCTTCAATGTCCACAAGAATACTTGTCCCAATCCAAGTATCCTAGTCCAAGAAGGTATTGTGGTTAAAAAAACATTTGAGCTTCTATGTCAAACTTCTCCCTCTTTCTTCATTAGTTGACTACTTCAGAACATTCCAGGACTGATTTCAAATCAAATAAGTCTTTTTATCCCTTCTTTGCAAATAGGGTTTTATAATTTCTGAATCATCTTGTTTGGGAAAATTTTTAATTCATTGCATATATTTAGCGCCATTACGTATTTATATTAGGAACTTATTTATTTCAATATTTTTCTTAATTAGTACTCATGTTTATTAAATTGACTCTTTACTCTTTGTACTCTTATTTATTTACTAGCATTAATCATAGAAATAATTGATACTATATTTCTATAACACTTATTTATGCAGACATTCCTCAAACACATTAAGAAACTAATGTATTTCACGATGATGTTGTTGATGAAAAAATGTGTTCCCTTGATGACATTAAACTATAAATACACTGAAATTCTACTAACTATATTGAATTAGGAGAATACACATCAAATATTCATCCATAACCAACCTTAGACAAATATTTTATTCTAATATTTGTTTCAAGAAAAAGGAGACATGTGATAAGGATATTCTTGATGAGAAAAGACTAACAAAATACCTAGAGGCATAAGTGGAAGAAAGTAATAAATAATGTGCGAGAACAAAGAGGAGTAACTAGAAAATAGGAAGGAATTTTAAGTTCTACTGGGTAGCCAAATATCATTTTATTTAAGCTATGGATTCTAAAAATGCTATTGATATTACAACTTAATGTCAATGTAAAATATGTAGTTGGAAACAAGGGAAAGATCATACGATGCAACTCAAATTTGATACTATTGAAAAAAACTACAGTAAAATATATATTTCACAAAAGTAAAAGGATAGGAACATAGTAAGGACTCATAAATGGAAAAATGGAAAAGAATTATTGGATGTAAAGTACACCGAAGAGTATGAAAAAGAAAAAAAATGTTTCAAAAATCTAAATGAAAAATGTGGCTCAATTGCAGTGAAATTAGGAAAAGTAATGCAAACTGAAATGCTTTCTAAAGTCTTCAATTTTCTATGTTATTCCATATATTGAAAAGGGGAAGACCTATTTCATATTTCTCAGATAATTAAGTTTTGTATCAGGTTATATGATTCCGTAACATTCCAAAATCACATTTCTCAGATAGCACTGGTTGGGAAATTGAAAAATTTATTGATATGGTGGAAAAGAAGGATTTGAAATGATCTATTAAAAAAATAAAGTTTATTTCTCTTTAAATTTATGAGGTCACAACAGTGGGCAATACTTCACGGGTTTATATTCATATCTATACTTTTGTAAGTGAAGTATGAAAACGCCATCTCCTAGTTGTTTATAAAATGGTGGAAAATTAAAATTTTGAAAACCTTTACAAATTGTTGGTGTCAAGTTTGAAAGGATATACTAACTATGGATTATTATTCCATTTCCACGAATGTTATTTTGTGTTCACAAATGATAGTGCAACAGTAATAGCATGTGGGAAATAAATGGTCTCTGCATCAGACTACAAACAACAATTGCACAATATATGATTACAATTCATTGCATGCCTCATATATATGAATCTGGCATATAAAATTGTGAGCACATTCGAAAGTGTTGTTAGAGTGGAGGAGCTCATCCGTGAATTGTATGTGCACATTATTCAAGTAAGTCCAAAAATATTTTTAGAATTTCATAAATTTGCAATTGGATTGATAGATGGGAAAAATATTCTTAAAGATGTAGATACCATATGGATTTCCATGTATGAGCCTGAATTGTAGAATATTTGAAAAATATCATTCATTAATCATGTACTATGTATAAATACCACAGGGAAGTAGATAAAGCTAAATATATGTTGTACCATTTGACAGATATTAAAACTATACTTACACTATGTGGTATTTTTTTAATGTTGAATAAGATCAAAATTTTGTACTGAAGCATGCCCAAGAGCATTCTATCTACATTACTTACTTCATATGACTGAGAAAACATGTATTCATGAGTCTAGATAATTGATATTTGTCAGATGAAATTTTTTGAGGACCTTATTTTAAAAGATGGAATAAATTAGCCAAACATAAGAATCTAATTTCTACTTAAAACTTTATATAAATGATCATCTATGTATAATAGTTAATGGGAAAGAGATGCCACTTAACATGCTTTTTCAGAGAATAGTAGATTTTGACTGGATCAGAGTTCAGAAGAAGTGCATGAGTGACACATAATTTATATGAAGTAGTATTATGTGACATAAAAAATAAATTGAAAAATATTCTTAATCTTTATCTACAGAGATCTCATGAACTAAGTTAAAAAAGATAAATTACTTGAAGCAATGAGGAGTTGTGTATTCACTATTTTGGAATACAGCTAGTGGTGTTACTAAAAAATCCATTAGTAATTTATTTTTAAAATACATGCATAGTCTAATAGAACATTTATGTAAGCATGAAGAGATAAAATATGTTTTAGTTGAAGGTATTTTTCAAAATAAGTTATTGATTTTTTATTAAAAAAAATAATTTCTTACTATGATAGAATGATTTCATTTTCTAGATGAGCCAACAGAAAATGGTTCTGTTAAAAGAATTTGGAACAATCTTTATTCAAATAGTATTTTGTGAGGCGATTTCAGCGAGTATTTTTGACTATATGAATAGTTCCAAACTATGATCTTGGGATTTGTTGAAGATGAAAGATTACTCAGTGCCTTATCCTTCATAAAATCAAATGTTTGTGACAGATTGGATAGAAATTTAGAAAGTTGTCTGAGATTTTATGTTTCGATTTATTCTGTGGAAACTTTTTCGTATGAAAGAGCACTTGGATTATGGAATTCACTCGTAGAAAGAAGAATAGTAGGTAATATTTTGAGGTGATGCGGCGGATCCAAACATATCCACTGAACAAGTTTCCAATTCAGAATAATTCGATAACACTTAAGAAGAATGGGTTGCTCCAATGTTGTTTCAATTGCTAGAGTCCTAATTTTTTGTCTACATTCTAGACATTATTAACAAAATTATTTGACTATTTATATATTTCATATCGAATAAGTATCAACTAGTCTTACTAGACTATATATGTTGTTTTACTTGTAACAAATTTATTTTTATATTTTGTTTTATTATTTTAAGAAGGATAGTGATTTATTTAGATCCATCTTCGAGTGATTAATATTTTATCTATGCATGAAACATAATTCTTTTATGCAATCAAACAAACACACACCAAACATCTAAAACCATGCAAAACATCTCCAAATAGTAACATAAAAAACATTCACAAGAAGTTGAAATCAGAATATAATAGTGCATATTAAATTGTTTGAAACTTTCAAAAAATGTGTCACAACTACAAATAGAGTTTCCAATTCACAATTAAAATTCTATGCATACTAACAAGTGTTGTATTACTTTTTGAAGACATACATGTTTACATAAAGCATTTTTGGCCAGTATAGCTAAAAAGATTTGCATTCTCATTATTTTCTTTTCAAAGTTTCTAGGAAATTTCTGTCATATATGAACACGTTATGAGGGAATCCTTTTTTCTTCCTATGATTCCGAGTCATATTTATCCTTACATCTGTAAGACAAAATAAAAAGAAACATTTGGTTGGCTGCTATCTTTTAATTCCTACACCAGTTTCTTAATTGTGACAACACACATGTCATATGGTGAAACTAACTTTTTTCAAAAAACGTTTACATGGGTAGCATGATATTCTTCTTGAAATGGAACCAAATCTTGCTCAGTTTGGATAATGCTTTGTGCTCAAAATCACAACTTCTGCAAATCTTACAGTGTGGTATTAATATTTGCAAGAATATTTTGCTCCTCCCTCACAACTTCTCCTGACAAAATTTAGTAATGGATCAAAATATTTATTTTATTTTATTAAGACTTATGGATACATACCATGTTCTTCGATTATCTTTCTCAATGCATTATTTTGTTTACTTAATAATAGAATTCTTTCTTTCAATTGTATAAATGAGCTCAAAATTTTGCGAGAAATCTTAAAATGAGCATTAAATTCAACAAGTTATTTCTTTAAATTTTCATCTTTTTCCTGCAAAATATAAATTTATTAGATAAGTTATAAATAATTTATTAGAATACTCATAATCTCCAAAATTTTACATGTAAAAAAATCCTTCCCTCAAATTTTTCTTTTTCTACATTTGCAATTAAAAACTTATTTTTTGCTAACCCATTTTTTGTAATACGCTTGGGATTCAACATTAATATTTTCCAACATGTTTAACATTATATCTAAAATTCCATCATCATATCCATTTTTATAGAAAATTGTACCAGACCGAGCTTTATTAAGTGAAATGTCAAGCCTTGTTGGTTGAATCTCTACAGAAGCTGCAGCAAAAGGGGTTGTAGTTACAACTGTAACTCTTTGATCTTCTAAGTTAGAATCTTCTTCTTCTTCTGAATCTTCTTCTTATTCTAAATCTGGCGTGCTCCAATGCTTAGGAATCATTCCTTTCTTTCAAGGAGTTTGGGTTTTCTTTTGAGGGCAGGCAACGTGGAGATGACCCGGTGTCTTGCAATTTTGACATTTGAAAGCAGTATTTGCATAGTCTAGGATCTAGGAGTAACTTGTATCACCCATTTTGAGGGTCATCCTATCTAGAAATCCTTTGCTGAGATCAACTTCAATGCAAATCCTAAGTTGGCCACTATATTTTAATTCCTACGTCAGTGTCGGACTTGTGACAACACACCTGGCACATGGTGAAACTAACTCTTTTTCAATTTTGTGTTACGTGAGACAACTTGATATTCTTCTTGTAATGGAAGGCAAAGCTTGCCCAATTTGTATAATGATTTTTGCTAAAACTATCGCATGTTTCTGCAAATCCTACAATGTGCAGTATTGATATTTGCAAGAATATTCTGCTCCTCCCTCACAACATCTTTTGATGATATTTAGTAATGGATCAAGTATATGTCTTTTATCTTAGTAAGATTTCTGGATACATTACCATGTTCTTCTGATTATCTTTCTCAATGCATTATTTTGTTTATTTAAAAATAGAAGTCTTTCTTTCAATTGTATAAATGCAGCTCAAGCTTCTGCAAGCATTCTTCAAATGCGCATCAAATACAAAAATTTCTTTATTTTAAATTTTCATATTTTTCTTGTAAAATAGAAGTGTATTAGATAAGTTATAAATAATTTATTAGTAATACTCATAATTTCCACAATTTTTCACGTGTGAAAAAAATAACTTACCACATCTTTTTTTTTTCCTGCATTTGTAATTAAAAACATTATTTTTGGCTCTAGCCCATTTGTTGTAGTAGGTCTAGGCTTCAACATTAAGATTTTCCAACTTGTTTAACATTATATCTAAAATTCCATCATCATATCCATTATTATACAAAATTGTACTAAACTGAGCTTTATTTAGCAAAATGTCAAGCCTTATTGGTTGGCTCTCTACGACAGTGAATAATGAGTGGACCTTTGAACACAATTATGGTAACAAACATTTATTTCTTTAATCAAAAAATTTGGCCCTGTACATCCAAAATGTGCACATTAATTCCACATCTTCCATAACCACTTCTTGAATTGTAGCTCCCGCATACTTTCTGAATATTAGATTTCTGAAGGAAAAAAATGTCTTTTGATCATTCGTGAGTGGAATTTGACTTGCTTAAGGAGGGAAATATCTAATTTCAAGGATAATTTGATGTGATTTTGGTTGACCAAGTGGAGGATTACTTTGTATTATATCGTGGGTGTCAAAATAATTTCCCGCCTCTATCTTTTAATTCCTATACTAGTTTCTAAATTGTGACAACACACTTGTCACATGGTGAAACTAACTTTTTTCAAAAAAAAATCATGGGTAGTATGAGATTCTTCTTGAAATGGAAGAAAATATTTCTTAGTTTGGATAATGCTTTGTGCTAAAAATCGTGACTTATGTAAATCTTGTGGTGTGGTATTAATATTGGCAAGAATATTTTTCTCCTCCCTCTCAACTTCTCCTGACAAAAATAGTGATGGATAAGCATATTTCTTTTCTTTTATTAAGACTTATGGATCCATATCATTTTATTTGATTATATTTCTCAATGTATTAATGTGTTTACTTAATAATATAATTTTTTTTTCAATTGTAGAAATACGTTCAAGATTTTGCGAGCAATCTTAAAACGAGCACCAAATACAACAAGTTATTTCTTTAAATTTTTATATTTTTCCTACAAAATACAAATTTATTAGATAAGTTATAAATAATTTATTATAATACTCATAATCTCCAAATTTTTCAAATGTAAAAAAATTCTAACCTCAACTTTTTCTTTTTCTACATTTGCAATTAAAACATTATTTTTGTCTAAGCCATTTGTTGTAATATGTGTGAGCTTCAACATTGATATTTTTCATATTTTTTGACATTATATATAATATTCCATCATCATATCCATTGTTATAGAAAATTGTAACAGATTGAGCTTTATTAAGCGAAATGTCAAGCATTTCTCATTGTATCTCTTTGATAGTGAATAATGAGTGGCTTTGAGCATGATTATGGTAATGAAGATTTATTTCTTTGATCAAAAATTCGGCTCTATACTCCAAAATGCACATTAATTCCACATATGCCATAATAATTTTCTTAAACAGTGGCTCCCACACTATTGGATATTCTTTTTTTGAAGGTTTTTTTTTTTTTCTTTTGATCATTCATGAGTGGAATTTAATTTGGTTAAGGGGAATATTTAATTTTAAGGATAATTTGATGTGCTTTTGGTTGACCAAGTGGAGGATTACTTTGTATTATATCGTGGGTGTCAAAATAATTTCCCTCCTCGACGTCAACACTACAAAACTCTAACAATTCATCATTGAGCTATATTTGGTTTGAAATTTGGGTACCAGTTTCACTTTGGATAACACCCGAGTGAAAATTACAGAAATTCAGAGGTTACGTGGTGAACTATTCTTTCGGAGTCAACAAGAAATTTTCTATTTGTTTGTACAACCCATGGTAACAAGACTGAAGGACAACTCTTTGTAATTTGTTGTGTTCATCTGTTATCTGCAAGAAGCAATGTATTAGAAAATTAAAGTTTATACCATTTTAAATACTTTATATACTATTTGCAAGTGAAAAAATGAACTTAAACATTATTAATTACCTAAAATGGTTGGAGAAGATACCATACAAATTTGTAATTGATCCTAAGTTTGATCTACAATGTCAAACTCAGAATTTGCTACAAATGAAAAATTTAAAAATATTAAAGCACTTTAACAGTTATTGAAATGTATAACAATTCCAGCTAGTAGCTTAGTTATAATTAATAATATAAATACCTGTAGAAAATTATGAAGGGAAAGGTGGTGGCGGAGCTATAAAAGCAGGGTTGATTAAACCCTTATCTCTTTTCAATCGAGTAAAATGAATAGGGATCGATTCTGCTGAATCCATATTATAATAAAAAAAATCCTTTGGAGGCAATTTACCCCAAGAAATAGCCTCCTTGTGAGCTATAATTGGTCTGTACAAAATATAAATTACTGTTGTTATTTTATTAAAATACAATTAATCATTATATTGTTAAAATTAATTGCTACATGTTCTTATTTAAGTGAAAGAACTATTGATAGCAAAAAAAATTGTTACAGTCAAATTTTTTTGTTATGTGTTAGGAAATAAGGGATGAAATACGTGGAATAATCCCTCACAGAATCACAACAATAGAAAAATAATATGCAGAACTTATTACAGATCTAAAATGAAAGTGCAGAATAAAATGAACATAACACAAAGATATAATAATTAACGTGGTTCACCCAATTTGGGATACGTCCACCAAGAATAACTTCCTCATATTTTATTACAAGACAACTCTAGAGAATTCACACCCGAATTCACACACATCTACAATGTTACATAAATCCTACCATATGCACAAAACCACATAAATAGGTAATTGCTTAAGCAATTTTACAATACTATGGGTACCAAAACCATGGGCCAAAATTGACCCATAAACCTATGGATCAAAAATACCACCCATATGAGAAGAGCATGTTTCTCAAAATATTGGGCACATTTTTTAAGCCCAAAATTTTTTCTCAATGCCTACCCCCCCACCCCGCACCCCCCCGCCCCGAACCCCCGCAAGATAATTGTGCAAAGTGTATAGTAATTTTAGTGTATAGTCTTCAACACTTCTACACATGAAAAGAGGCTCCATAACCTAACATTATACAATTGGTGTAAATATTCTTGATATAAAGCAAGAAGATAATTTTTACAAGAAAATATAGTTTTTGATTTATCAGATGTATTGATATTAGAACGGGCATTGTTGAAATCAACATTAATTTTATTGGAAAAATACATGCACTAATTAAATTTTATCCTTGCCAGTTTCCGTAATAAATAATGAACTTCCCAATGTGGAATTTTGGTGGTTCTACCCTACAAAACAACCCTAGATTGAAAAAGTGATATGATTTCAAGAACAAAATTATGTGTGAAACCTTGTACAATAAGGACTCTTTTCGATCGATTAACTGCAAATGCAACAACACAAAAGAAAATTTATATGCATGAAAACTAAATTGATTTTAAGAAAGAAAATAAGTGAAAAATAAAATTGAACTTACCATCAACCTTCACATTGTAATGAAATTCCACATTTGTTTTTTCATGAGTTAAGATATCCCTGATAGTCCCGACCATCTGATGTGGATATGGTAAAACAGTTAATCAATGGATGTCTATACACTCCATGCCAAATAAAAATGTACGATAAAATAAAATGACATTAAAAATTCCATCTACAAAGTTAAAAGCAATGATTTAGTAATCAATGACATGAGCATCTCTTTCATATCAAGGCATGTTGATAAGCCTTGTGAATTATGTTTTCTACATCCATTCTTTAGGTGATTTTTTGAGTTTCATTATTGAATTGATTTGAGTGCACATGAAATTTTTGTACTACAATCTGGAGGCAGTTATAGGAGTGGATATGAAACTAGACATTTTTGAACACTTAATTGAAAAGCTAAACGAGAGGGAGGGGTTGAAGGGAAGGTCAACTAGAGGTTTGGGAATGTTGTTGTTATAGGTGTTGGGATGGTTTTGTAGAAAATTGGAGTCGTGAGAGCACTATAGATTCATATATTTTTTGTCACAAATTAAATAAATGAACCTTGTACTGATATATATAGGCCGAGGGTTCTCAGTCAGGACACGTGGCCATAAAATATAGGTGGAGAGATTTGAGGTAACACATGTCTAAAGATAACCATTCAAGAGATTACCATTATGATTAACCAAAGGGACATTTTAGGATATGAAACACAACCAATCCTGTAAATAATACCAATATAATGATGTCCTCCTGAATAATTATGTGTTATAAGAGTATCTAATCATAGTAATGATGATTTTCTAGGAATGAAATATAAGGCTATGGAAGATACATTCGTCTGTTCTAGTGAGAGATGGCTAGACAGAAGATTGTCATCCAATAAAGTTTTGTCTAATGTTAAGTTAATAGGTGCCCTCCCAAAAACCATTTAATATTTCCTTGTTGGTTGTTCGCCTAACTCACATCCAACAACCTTGTGAAACCCTTAAAATATACAACATATCAAATCTCTTTTGCCATGAAATGCCTTTTTAGATATTCTTTATTTCTACGAAAGTCAATTTTGAATATTCGCAAAAATTTTATAAGTTTATTTTGGTGGGGGTTGTAAAATGAACCTTGATTATAATTGGAAGAATCATTAGAAAAACAATATGTTAAAATATTCCATTCATCTCGAATACACTTAATAGCACTACATGCGACTAGTTAATTGCAATGGTATTATTGTAGTTATTGATTATTTAATTGCTATGATGCCAATGTATTTTTAGATATTGATTATTTTAGAGAGAGCATTTTTGTTATTATCATGTGATAGTCTTTGGAGAATTTTTTTAGATCATGCTATTTGATCCATCATAAGGATAAAAAATATTCTTAGCTTCTCAATAAGCTTAGCATTAATGCATTATTACCTTTTATGAAGTGCATCTATATGACAAATAGTGTTTCTTCAAAATATGTAAATAAGGAGAATAGATTTATCATTAAATTTTTTGATAGTTTCTAGAATATTCTTATTTTCATTCTAATCATAATAGTATTAGGGCGAGACTGATCGAAAAACTCTCACAAATTTTAAACTGAAATTCGCTTTCCCTTTGTAATTATTTATAGGATATTGTATTAGTTTGTTTATATTTTAATTTTTTATAAAATAAATGAAATATTTATAATCAATATAATAATGTTGAGTGGTGTGAGGGATTCAACATATAAAAATAAACAATGTCAGTTAATATGTGATCAATTCAACATATAATAAAGAATATAGCTTATATGATTAATATAATATATAGTAATGATGTTAGTTTATGAGATGGGTCTCACTCACACACACACAATAGAAATATATTAAGTTTTAATTGATTAAATTTATCAATACTATTGATAATATAATAAAAAAATTATATTAGAAATGGAATTTTGATTATAAGACTTTAAATAATATTATGCTCTTTTTCCAATGTTAAACTTTTGAATTTCTTAAACATATAAATTGTTGGAGATATTCTATGTTGTAGTGTGAACTTTAGGATATCATTGTTAATATGGATATAATATTATCATGGATAAAATTAATGTAAATGTAGATGTAATATTACATATATTAAATAGTATTTACTATATGGTAATTAGTAAGTTAGTGTGTTAGATAATAAAACAATGAGATATTGTTTTATCATCAATATTATTAATGTTGTTGAAACGATCCTGGGTAGATTGGTTTCATATGAAAACAAATCTTGTTGAGAAAATTTGCACATGAAGACAAAGAGATTGTTAGGAGGGATGTTACTATGCAGCTCCTATATAATGGAGTGCATAGGTATGGGCACATTGTTAGAGTTAAATTTAATGTGATGTAGAAAAATGGATTGTAATAGATTGTGTGAATTACAATACTGCAATATATTATGTGTTTAATATATGCTTGTGTAATATCAATTGTGTGTGATATATTAGTGTAGTAGATAAGAGAAGAAAACGAAGCTATTATTTGCTCCCAAAATAGGATTCCGTAACATAAATATGGAATAATGTCGTTGGATAAAAATTATAATTATTTCATTCTAAGGATGTTATAAATCATAATAATAAATTGATAAGAAAAAAAAAAGTCACAAAAATTCAATATAAAATTGGAAGTGTTGAAAAAAAATCAAATTCAAATGAGATAAATAACACTACGAATAAAAACATTATTTGAAATGATAATGAATAAACTTGTATTAGAAGAGAAATAAAATAGATCCATACCAAAATTAAGTGTACATAGAAAATGGATAATTATAAATTGAGAAAAATAAAATAAATGACACAAAAGGATGCTTCAAATAATATACATATGTGTTTGCCTTCTATTAAAATGTATTTAAAGTAGAGATTGTGATATTTTATGCATCTTTCTAAAGTGACAATCCTATTCCACTACACACTGATATTTAAATTGTTATACATTATTTCAAACATTTCTCAATGACGTTGAACGGTATTGAGGTGAGATTAGAGACAATGTTTGATGCAGTTCCCAATACTTTTAGGACTATATGGCTATCAAAAATTCTTGAAGACAAGGCTAGATATAATTAATAGATTGAAAAAATTATATATGTATTTATGAAATTAATATACGATGAATATGGGATGAGATTAAGTAATTGTCATGGTATGTATTTTATTATGTTTATTAATTATTGATATAGTATTAGTTGATTATTATATAATTTTATTAATGGGTAAGTGCACTGATTATAGGGCCCAAAAGTGGACAAAATGTAGGAGAAACGAAAAATTGGAGTTATGATTGGGAAACTATTTGTTTGGTAATTACCAAACCATAACGCGTAAGTGTTTCCTCATATTATAAATAAATAAATAATTAAACACATTATCCATTTTCATTATCCCCACACTCAAATTTCTCTATAAAACTTACGCTCGCGTTTTCTCTTTAACTATTTTTCTATCAAAAACATCTATAGATCACATAGAAGGCCGGATTGGGGTGGATTCGACAATGTCAACACAGAGAAGAGGTATGGAAAATTGTTTTCTCTAAATTAAAATCAAATTTGGTAATTGTTTCATATTTGTATTATAGATTTTAATTAAAGGCATGTTTTTTATTCTTACAGTTTCTCCACAACCACGAAAAAAAGGCTATAAATCATCACAACACTGCTATAATTTTTGAACACCCTCCAGGTATTCACAAGGATTTAACATCCCATATAGTGGAGAATAACATTCAAATTGAGGAATTGATTCAAATAATGAGGGATGCCCATTCCACAAACCCTGATCATGCCTCTCTTTCAAACACATTGGATGCATTATTGGCTTAGGTTAAGGTGAAAATAAGTTAAATTAATCAGTGAAAATATTTTAGGGATACTTGTAGGGAATAATGTGCTAATAACTTGTCATGTGTAGATGTAAAACTAATAATTACAAAAGACCTCATTTATGCATTATTCATGGCCCTATAACCAATTTTCTAGTTCCATTTTCATGAAAACGATTTCCAATCCAGTAGTGCAATAATAATATGATAAAAACAACTAGCACCAATGGTGCATGGTATTTGATATACCACCTTACAATAACAATAAGGTTCCGTTATAATTTTTGAGGAAACTCTATTATATGTTTATCCTCAATGATATCCCAAACTATTTTGACTACCGCGAGTTTTAGGGTTGAGGAAAAATCTCTGCATAGGATTAACCATGTGCACAACATGCTTGTATTCAACATCCTAGAGTCCCCACACAAAATCCCCCTCATTTTAGGACTATCCCTATAGAAATGAAGGAGATAATAGAGATCAATATAGTGCATGTGCTTTAGGATCTCTCTGATACCCTTTTCTAATATACGATGGGGGTTTCTGATACCAATGTTGGTGGACGTAGATAGAGGGTTCCTGTTATCCAAAATTCACCTCCCTCAAGGTAATTTTGATAACATGCGTTAAATTCTCAAGTCCCAGGCAAATAGATGAGTCAGGGGAAAAAGTCATGTTTTTTTGGGTCCCCTCAAAATTTTCTAATTCCCATGTCCAAGAAGGAGAGAGCAAGTTCCGAGAAAATGTAAGAAAAATTGCAAAAACAGGCTCGGGCCAGGAAAAATCACGAAAAATGGCTAAGTCCTAGTCCTCGCAACAATTGGGACAAGTGGGACAAAAAGGCGCGGACCGGTGCGAAATGAGCACAGGTGGCCCCGGAAGCAATGGGACATATGGGCTGCGAGTACGCGAACCGCCGGTTCGGCCGAAATGGGGAAATTTCAGCATTGTGCCAAATGGGACAAAAGGGACGTGGGACGCGAAAAGCCGAAATGGCCGAAGGCAGAGGAGAAAAGTCAACATTTGACCCGTGAAACTTCAAATGGCCATAACTTTTGACTCCGAGCTCCGATTTTCATAAAATTGGACTTTCTAGAACGAGCACGACGTCCTCTATGCCACGAAGTTATTTTTAATGAGGGTAGATATATTTAAATAAAGGAAACATATTCGGCTCCAGTCAGTTAATGCTCATTCCCGTCAAATGACAGAAAACGCCTGCCAGGCCCAAAAGAGCTTCCCGCACTCAGAAGGCCATAACTTTTGCATTTCTCAACGAAATCGCACAAAATTGGTACTGTTGGAATCGTGGTTTCGAGCCCGATGCATAGTAATCAAGAAATTCCAGATTTGATCAGAAATTGATCAATATTTTTAAGAAAACGTGGCCGGATTCAGAACAGTGTTTTATTTGGTAGCTGGGAGTGCAATTAAGAGGCATGGTCATCATTCCTTCTCTACTGCAGCACATGGGACAGTATGGGGAGCATTTTGCAAGTAATGGAAAACCATTTCACTCAATTTAATGCCTCTTACAGTTGGTTGAAGGACAGATTTCGGGATTTCCATTTTCCCCTTCTCTTTTCCTTCTCATTTTTTCTATAAATTGGAGTGTTGGGCTCATTGTAGAGAAGGGAGTTTTTGGGTAGCAAAGCTCTGCCAAAATTGCTTTGTGAAGCCAGTGTGTTTCAGGCCCTTGTAGTGGACTCCTTACATGGTGATCCAGGCCCTTATCTTGTAATAGATTGAACTGTGCATATCATGAAGCAATAAAATATCAGTTTGTGGATGTATCTTCCCCTGCTGTGGTTTTCTTGCATTCTTCTTGCCCCTTTGATCTTTCTATAAGAATATTGTGTCTATTCTTTATGTTCTTGCAGGGATTCATTATCATTGTGTATGCTTGGAATATTATTGTAAATGCATTTTGCTAGATTATGGTGAACTGTCATCACCTCTTCTAGTATGCACTTTGCATCTGTATTTCACACATTTGGAGACTACTCTCACACCCTCCTTTTCTGGTGTATCACCGCTTTAGTGTAGGATTTCATTTTATGTATTCTCTCTCCCTGGTCCCTTGGAAATTTAGATTAGAACAGTTAGCTTATCCTGCATTAGACTAGATTGTGGCAGGTAGTTTAGGAGCAAGAACCAGCTTTCTCTGGAGGTCTATCTCAAGTAGCAAGTCCCACAACTTGGAGATAGTACCCATGTTATCCAATCACACTGTGAGTTCAAGTATATCTCTAGGAGTGCTGTGATTCGGTGATAACAGTTCCTTTAGGTAGTACTAGCAATATGTCACATCTTTGCACATATTGCAATAGCATATTCATGGGAACCGAAGAGGATGATAGTTTCATGTAGATTGGTGTTGCTGGAGTTACAGTCGATTGTACACATGATGATGTGACTATGTATAACACTTTTTTGAGTGATTCATTTGGATTTCATACATTGATGACACCTTCACAGGTATTTTTATTTGTTATTACATATTACAAAAAGATTCGAGTACATGATTCACATATATATGTTATATTTTAAAAATAATTGTATTAGAATTTGGTCATATTTATTTATTTTCACATAAATATGTACATGTATCCATTAATATTGATAGGGACGAGAGGAACGTAATCATCCCAGCCACAACTTATGAGCACCATGCCAATGTATACATTCAATGAGGTAAATTAGAATGTTAAATTTGTTAAATTTTCACGTATGTAAATATATATAATTGTCACTCAAATATATGTCTATATATGTATGTTCTTGTATATATATTATATATTCTAAACTAACTTGATGTGATATAATTTTTATAAATTTGATGACCACACAAGACACACCACCATCTCTACGAGGAGTAGAGAAAGGTGTTTCCGCTGCGATTTCATCTGCGCAGAAAATTATTGAGGTATAAAAATCATGTATTTTCATTAAGTAGAGTGTAATTCATATTATGTACAATTATTTTAATTATCACCCTCATTATAACATCATGTAGATAGTCAATGCGAATGCATGGTGTATATGCAGGAGTTACCTACAACTCGTAGCACCCTGGTAGTAGCCATGTATATATGATTCATAGGCACAACATGGTAAGAAAATAGTTTATTGGTAAAACTTAGTTAAAATATTGTCATTACACATGTACTTAGTTAGTGTAAAGTTTTACATTTGGATTAAGAAAATTATTGTTAATATAGTTCTACAAGATATTTTAGATGTTTGATTTTGCAATTTTATGTGTATGTAGGATTCAACACCTTCCATTTTTTCTTCAAGGGCACAAAATCCTTGAGCTCAACATTTTGACACCTCGTTTCATGATCCAGTCACTCCAATTGACTTTGCTAACCATGAGATGTAGATTCATCATATCTAAGATATTGTGATAAGTGTGTATATATGTAAATAGTTTCATTAGCATGGTCTTATACATGTTGAAAACTTATACATTAAGTTTTGAAAAAAAATGCATTTATAGGCTAAAGTGTAGTTGAGTTTTGAGCGCAAGGGGATTTGTAGTCATACCATGGAGGATCGAAAGTCATCTCACATGTCTCCATCTACGTCTAAGGGAGAACCTTCTTTGAGAAGGGAAAAGAGAGGGATACATTTTGATGAATATGATATATATGTCTTCTGACATTTATTTAGTATACCTATGTGCATGGAATTGTATGCATGTTTGACATTGTATGTACACCTATATGGAATTGACTTGATATTATATAACCTATTCACATATTTTTCTTTATTGTGCACATTAATACTATTTAGAACTCGATATGTTTTTACGAGACCTTACATTTATGAGAATATAATTATATCTAGACTAATATGATGTGCACTTGACAATATATGACATTATGGGTATTTTTTCATTTATTGGTGTTGTATACCAGTGTTTTCGATGTATAATATGCATGAAACTCTGGAAATCAAGTCATAAATTGGTTAAATCAATATTTCTATAACATATATAAAGACTTATATAATAAAGTAATTATTCGTTCAATTGCTTAATGTGTACATGTGCATGTATTCATGTTCATTTGAATTCTAAAATATTAACTCTCATAATATGTGATTTAATAAAAATGGTATTATTATTAAATCGTATTGCAAAATAAATTATATGTAATATAATAAAATACAATATTGACACATGAAAACTAGGATTTAAATATGAAACCCTAATCAATATATCAATAAAGGAGACTTATCTGATTTATGTTCGGTGTGCAATTGATATAGACATGGATAACTAATAAATGAATTAGGAAGAGTGTTATTACAGAACATTGTAAATTTTGATAGGAAAACATGAGGCCAGGCATAAACACCTGGGCACTCGAGACTACTTTTGTGTTTTGGTGACTATGCAAGGGCTCAAGATATGATCTTTAGTGTGTCACAAGGGTGTCACAATTACTTCTTGTTAATCACCTATTTTTCAGGCTATGATTTCTAAGGGTAATTGTAACGTGTAAAATAGAATTTTACCTGCACAATCCCACAAACCACATCAAATCCAGAAGGAAATTAGAAATATGGGGAGTCAGACTAACCCCGATAGTCACCCAGAGAGTTAACTTACAACCGAGCCATGAACAACATTTCAGACTCCATGTAGTTCTTGTGAGTGTGTGTTATAATTTTTCCATAGGATTCCCTAGTGCAAGTTACACTTGATAGCAAGAGATATAGAATGTAGAAATGTATAACATGTGTGGATGATATATAATGGACTTCCCCTTCCTATGTAGTGTATGTAGAGTTGATACTACCCTTATCCCTTGAATGGATGCTAGATGGATGCATTTAGTTCTCTTTAGTTACTTTGGATGTAAGCATAGGTGATGATAGTATTGCTTAGTGTTTGGTCCCTCAATTTGAAAACATAAATTTGTATTTATATGATTCCCTTATTTGAATTTGTTAATTGACAGCTCGAGGGATGACCCATAAGTAGAAAATATGCCCACTTGTTGAGAAGATAAGGGTATGATACTAAGGATAAGGCACACAGAAGCTTAATGTGTAGGAGTAAAGCACAATCAAAGATGTGATAGGATAGGGAAGGACACGTGTGTAAAAGACAAGGGTAGATTCGATACTTAGCCATTTTCACATGTACAGTCTGTGTTTGGTGATAGCATGTAAAGCACACAAACCGGATAAAGACTTGTGTTGCATGCATGGGATATTATTGTAAGAGTGACTATTAAGCACTTTGCATGGGTTTGAGTTGTTAATAGAACTATTACTGCCATTTAACCAAAAGAGATATATTATTAGCACACTTGCATGTGTGTCTATTATTGTAAAGGCACATGGCTATTTTCAGCATGCGACCTTTTTTGGAAATTATGTAAGTGGTGAAGGGAAATTCCCCACCCTTATAAATATGTAGTGATCTACGTAGTATAAGAGGACTAGATATAAGTTATTGTGAAGCTATGTTGTAAGATCTGATGTGTGCATGAGCTTATGGTATTACTTATTGTAAGAAGCTTTTGTGTATTTATTGTATTTAATATAATGGAGTGTATTGGTTGAATCAAGGTGTTAATCATGAGTATATCTAGTTCTTGCATGGTTGAATTCATTATGGATATTATTTAAATCCATTACCCTTAGATCTAGATATAGAATATGCTAAGTAGAATGTTATGCTTTTTATGGATCTAAATGCATTAAGTCTTCATCATGCTAACATCCTACACAAGCAACCCTAAAGAGGAGCTTGGTAATTTTACACACTTTGGGTGAGTGCGTAGTCTACGCTGAGTGATGTGCCAGCACGCCTGGGTTATTTCTAGTAAATTCTAGGTTGCATCACCACTGGTCAAAATTTCACCCGCGTCTCAGATCTGGGTGAATTGATTTGTTTGAGACATCAATAGAACCGTCTCCAAGTTGTGGGACCTTGTGTGCTTGAGATGGATCTTTGGAGAAGGCTAGTTTCTCTACCTACCTCTAATGGCACTACTACTTCTGATTTTGAAAGGAAAACTTAGACTAAACATGTCAAGGGACCAGGGATTCAAGGATGTGTAGAAGGGGGAAATCCTAAGCTAAGGAAGGTGATAGCTCTAGGGAAAGGGTCAATATCTCTCCATGAGTGGAGAAAAAAACATAGAGGGTGTGGGTGAAGAGGGCGGACAATGTGTGTCGCAGATCAACATGCAGGCTCAGTCTTCTAGAGTACACAACACATGAACATGAGGACTACAAGAAGGAATACATAAAACATGCCATAAAATACAAGCAAAGAGGTGATATGTAATGAAAAATGAGAAAGGGAATACAAGAGTTAAAAAAAAAATGATATTATTGCTTAAGGGATGCACTATCAGTTATACTCATGAAAGGAGGTGAGAATACATTGCATAGAATAGGCAAAGGTGTGAGACATGTGGGAAGTCAGACACCATTTAGGAATGGTGTTGTTACAATAGATAGGGTTCCTTTTTATGAAGTAGAACTCTACTATTTATAGAAGAAGGAGAGAAGAGAAGGAGAAAAAGAGGAAAACTCAGATTCAAATATTCAACCACAAATAGTCATTGATAAATGCATGCAAATCCACTTACAAGGTTGTCAGATGCACTTTCTCAAATCTATTTTTTCTGTAGAAGAAGGAAGAAGGAAAGATTTGATGAAATCTGGTGGTTGAGGTTGATTAGATGTGTGCATTGATGATCACAAAGACGTTTCCCTATTTCCTGCCTAAAAAATCCCGCCTAAATATGATTTTGAATAGTTCAACATGTAGCCAATGTTAACATATTTCAAATGAGACTGGGCACATGGGAATCTAAGTAATGTAGAAAAATTTATGGTTTTCAGAAGTCTATAAGTCACTCTGATATATAATGACACGTGGCGCTTGCTAACTGACTGAAGGAGTTGGCCAACTATTCATTTGTTTTTTCTTTTCTGACACGTGTCATACATCGATTAGTTGTCCATATTTCACACCCTATTGACATGATTTGATAGGTGGCATGTAACACACTCAATTCTGTCAGATTATGTGGCATAGTAACTAGCACAAAAGAAGTCTCAAGGCAAGGAAGAAAATGGTAGACACGCGAAATGGAAATAGAGGGAAGGCATGCGCCGAGGTGCGCATGCAGGAGGAATAAGAGGATAATTTCAGGGGAAAATAATGGGGAAGGAGTGTGAGCATTCAAATAAGGAAGGGCACGTGAAGGAGCTAAATGTATGCAAGCACATAAGAGCAATTCCAAGGACTTAGCCATTTTGGAAGGCAAGTCTATAAAGGTTGGCATAAGGATTGTGCAAAAGGATAGGAAAGAAAGTGAACGCATAGGAGGAAGGTGCAAAGGGGAAATGAAAGGAGATAACATAATGTAGAGAGAAGGGGAAAAAAATAAAGAAGGAAGTAAGGTGCATGGGGTATGTGGAAGTATTGCAGCCAAGAAAATTGTGCCAAGGGAGCAAGCTTGAGTGTGCACAACCTGACATGTGAGACATCAGAGTTAGAATGAGAATATAAGTTATTCAAATAACTAGGAGATTTATTTTGATGAAAGTTTTGGTGACTTCCAGGGGCCATCTTCCTGCTAGATGAAGCGACCAGTATCCTTAGAAGTCCATTGGGTATGGATTCAAGCGATAAACTTAAAGATTTGATCTTCAATTTGAAGAACATCCCTGAAGTCACTTACAACACTATCTGAACTCTGAACTAAACCATTTCTCTCATATGAAGATATTCTAAATTAGATTGATGAGATTAAAATTTATGCATTGACCATTGGAACTGCTTCTTCTTATATTGGATTTTCACCCAGGAAGCAACATAAAGGGGCGCGTGGGTGCAACAAGAAATGAAATGTGCCAAGGCGAGTGCACCAAAACAGAAGCACAACACTATCTACAAAAGGTGAAAATCATACATGTCCCAAAGGGAACATGCATAATGTGCATGACAACTTATGTTACTGAAACAAAACCTAAAGTAACCTAATGTAACTAGAGGCAAAGATCTATCAAGTAAAACCTACAACTAACGAGGAGAAGTAACTTTCCCTCACAAATTATTAACATGTAACTAATTTAGCACTGAACATGGTCAGAAACTAGAGTGTATAACTAGCATGTAGATGGTGTTTCACCCTCCTCAAAGTATTAACAAATATAATATACAACTCCTATATTTTTTATGTGCTTGGATATGGAAGACGCTACTACTGACCTTTGGCATGCTGAAGCTGTACCTAATTCTCTAAAGCTAGCATGACCAACAAAAACTCTATCTTTGGCTCTAGAGTAGCGAGATATATAATTGGGCATGGTATGACCTTTGTGATTTTCCATTACTTTGAATCTCAATCCCACATATGGGATTCTCCTACGGACTCTCCTTCTGAAGGTGATTTATTACAAGTTGGGTCACATAGAGCTGGGGCACGCAAGCTTCTACCTCTACAAGCAACTCATTCTTTTTCAGAACTGTGCCCTCTAGAAGTAATTGATTTTCTTCTTGAATAGTTGCCTTGATGATTTCCTCTTCCCAATCAGAGTCGCATGAGTCATGTCATTCTTCAACTATTCTACTATCATCAAACATGATGACATTAGTTGGGAAAGGAACGTTAGCAGGGGGATGTTCATTTATGGTACAGTTAGATAGAGGGGACTCAAAAGGAAATGGGAGGATGGGTGTGGAAGGTGTGTAAGTCATGGAAGGCACATGAGAAAGAGGACTGGAAGTGTGCATTGTAGGGATGAAAGGCTTATACGCTAAAAAAATAGAGGTGTGCGCGAAAGGAGGAATGGAAGCAAACTTAAGATGGGGTTAAAGGGAGAAGGGAGGAACAATGGAATCCTCAGTGGGAATAGCATGCAAAAATTTGGGAACATGAGCAGTAGGATAAGATGATGTAAGTTGGCATGGAGAAGTGGGAGTGTTGTATGATGGTAGTGCAGGGTTGCCCCATTAACAGGGTTACCGCGCGCTAGATTTTTTAGCATCTATTTATTCCACCCACTCTATAATATGTGGAAACATCTCATTAATAAAGTGTAGCTTCTGTTGGGTGTTAAACCATCTTGGTACGAGGCCAACCCACAGACAAGGGACCTTGTAGCCAACTTTAGATGCCTTTATGGAGCACATGACTCTGAGATACATCATGTCCATCTCCATATTTTGACTCTGTATCTCAAAATAAGATTCAGCCATGGGGTTTCTACCATCATTTGCATAATCGTGTTCTCCATAAACATTATGGTTAGAAAAATAATCATACTTATCAATGGGAGGTGGGTTATATTCATATTAAGGATGAAAGGGATCAAGAAACTGATTTGGAGGAGGACTTTAGAACTGTGGAGATGGAGGGAAATAAATCTGTTGCAACAAATGGGAATTCCATGAAGGGAAAGAAGTCATGATTACAAAAATTCAAAAGAGGAAGGTGGAATGATGGAAGCAAGAAACGGTATAATGGTCTACAAATGAGAAAATAGGTGTGTTTGGATCAGTGGATTCGCCAGATGTGTTGAAAAATGCCTCCAGAGGCTAGATCTCAGCAAAACACATCAAACTTGCTGAGATGAAGATGTAAATCTATTCACTCTTGTCCCATAGGGCATACCAAAAACTGTTAGCAGTCAAACTTGCACCCGCGTCTCAGATATGGGAGAAATGAGTTGTTTGAGACAATAATCTAACCGTCTCCAAGTTATGAGACCTTGCACACTTGAGACATATCTCTAGAGAAGGTCAGTTCCTCTACCTACCTCTAATGCTACTGCTAATCCAAATGCTGAAAGAAAATCCTAGACTAAACATGCCAAGGGACCAGGGATAGAAGGATTTACAGAAAGGGGAAATCCTAAGCTAAGGAAGGCGATAATGCCAGGGAACGATTTGATCTCTCTCCATGAGTGTTGAAGGAAATGAAGGGAACGCAGATGAAGAGGGAAGATTACATGCACCACATATCAAAATGGAGGGTTGGCATTGCAACACGCACAACATGTGAACATGGGGAGTGCAAGTGGGAATATGCACAACATGCCCAAAAACACAAAAAAGGGGTGAAATGCAATTAAAAATGAGAAAGGGAAGACAAGAGTTCCACAAAACATGATTTTATTTTTTAAGGTTTGTATAGTCATTTACACTCACAGCAGGAGGTGAGAATACATTGCAAAGACTAGGCCAAATTCTAAGACCTGTGGTAAGTTAAGACACCATTTTTGCATGGTGCCATTACAATAGAGAGGGATCCTTTTTTCAAAGTATAACTCTACTATTTATAAAAAAAGGAGATAAGAGAAGGAGAAAGAGAGGGAAACTCGGATTCAAAAATTTAACCACCAACAACCAGTGATAAATTCCTACAAATCCTCCTGCAAGTCTATCAGATGCGCTTTCTCATGTTTTTTTGGCATTTAGAAGAAGGAAAAAGGAAAAATCTTATGAAATCTTGTGGTTGAGGTCGATTAGATGTATGCATTGATGATCAAAAATACGTTTGTGTATTTTCCACCTACCAAATCCCATCTTAATATTATTTTAAAAAGTCCAACATATAACTGATGTTAGCAACTTTCAAATGAAACTGGGCACATAGGAATATGAGCACTGTAGCAAAAATTTTGGCTATAAGAAGTCTACAAGTTGTTATAACATAAAATTACATGTGGCATGCACTGATTGACTAAAGGAGTCGACTAACTATTCATTTGTGTTGTCTTTTTTGCCAAGTGTCCTGCACTGGTTAATTTTCTAGATTCAGCACCCTATTGGAATGCTTTGATAGGTGGTGTGTAGAAAAATCAATTCTGACAGATGTGTTATCCTGTAAAATTGAAAAGGGAAATTTTGTAGATAACCATACCAAAATTTTGTTTTGGTCCCCTTAGGAGGTCTATTAACATTCAAAACGGCTAAAAATTCCCTTCCGAAAAATCAAGTTTTAAAGAACTTAACCATTTTTCAGCCTTTTTGAACTAGGCACAAGAATTGTTGTGTCAACATCAAGAAATGTGCGACCCCTTTAAAAATTCATTTGGCGCCCTAAAATACATGTCAACATGAAAAGAGTTGCACCCCTTAGGTGCTAAAAATGACATGTTAACATCCTCAAAACTGCACCAAAGAAATGCGCTAAAGGCGTGAAAATTAACATGTTGACATATCCAAATGAGCGCTTTAGGCACTAAGGCCTTAGTGTCGACACCAACCAAGTTGCGCCAAGGCACATTTACAATTATGGTGACATCCTCCTATCCATGCCAAGGTGTGATTTATCCCATGTCGACACCTCACCAACCGCACCAAAGGTGGTTGGTGGCATCATAAATGCAAGTTTTTCCTATATATATGCGGTTCAAACCTGTCATTTTCACGACTTAAGAATTGTAAAAGGTTATTCCTCTATGACTGTCAGCCTTTCCCGTTAGCCCCATGTACCGTTTCTCATGCTTTTGGATCCCATGTCGTTCCTTCATCATTATTTATCATGGGTAAGTGGTTTTTATCACTCTTTTAATTGTTTGTGGTTTTGTTTCTTGGTTGTTATGGTTTAAGGATTTTTATAAAAGATTAAACCTAAAAATATAAAAATGAATAAGCTTAACAATCCACAAACTATCTAGAACACCTTATCTCTCCTTCTAGATCTGTAAATCTGTGAAGGCTCTTCCTCTGAAAGAAATAAAAACCCATTTTCCCTACTTGTTGCCTTGTTAGGAACCCCACCAAACCCCTCTTTGTTATTTTACAAAATCAAAAAGAGAGAGGAACCTGAGAAGTTGTAAAGAAAATGTAAAAAATCAGTCTTTTCCCTTTGGCACGATGTCCTTTAATGCTACATCACACACGGTCGCACCTCAGCGATCTATCCCCACATGTAACATATTTTTAACCTGCACTAGGTATAAGGACTTAACAAATCTCCTCAAGGCGCAGGCGCATCCCAACCAACATCAACATTTGATGTTGTGTTCCCCAAATCTGTGCCCTTTATAAAACCTTTGGCACATTAAGATTATGTGCAACACATTCCAAAACCATGCCTTGGGTGCAATGCAAAGCCATGTAACATCATCTTTTACAGTGCCCAGTTAGCAATTTTCAAAAGGCATTGGCGCATGATCCTTAACAACAACACTACATGTTGTGTATTGCAAACCCACACCCCACACCTTTCTCCTTGGCGCTAAGATCTTTCATGCAACACTCCTAAAAAATGTGCCCCTCTATAATCCTTTGGCGCGGCTTTTCCCCTTTCAAAACAAGCGCACCTTTTTACATGTTCACATCCTCAAAAGTGCACCCAGCCTGTTTAAGCCTCTACAGCATGCTATAAACCTACGCCCTGTGCCTTAAGGCTTATAATAGCTAATTTTCCATTCTGTAAGTTTTTATTATGGATAACATGAGGACTAACATAGCTCTTCTTTGTTGGACCTCTTTGATTCTCCATGCATAACAACAACAGCCATCCTTGAGCTCACACATGTCTTTGTTAAGCAAGAAGCCAACTAAGCCTAAAGGAAAAGCTAAGTTGACAGAGAAAGAAATGAAATACCAATATCAAAGAGGCAGGATGCTTGACTCAATTATAGAGTGCAGTCTCGACATCAGAGACTCCGAGATGGGACACATAGATATAAATGACTTCTGGGAGAGAACCACAAAGGTTACTGGTGGCCCATAGATGGACAAACTGGTAGGCAGCAGGCTACACTTTGTAGCAAGACTCCCAATAAGTGTAATAGACAATGAGTTCATCATGTTGGTGGCCCGTTGTTACAACAAAGACACAAGATGTGTCAAAGATAAGGAGGGAAAGGTGATCATCAACCTCACTGCCCGCCACTTCGAAATCATGTTGGGCATTCCTCACCATATCCATTATGTGGCAGTAAGCATTGAAGAATGCTTAAAGACATGGACCAACAACGAAGACAAGTGTATGCATATGATAAATGAAGTCTACTTGGAAAAAAATAAGGTTGTGAGCAGATGGCCCCAGACCATCCATCGCAGTGACTTCAACGAGGAGCTAAGTGATACCATCACCTTTCTCAGCAGAGTATTTGGGCTTCCTGATGCCCATTACTTTCAGAAATGGATGCTTAGATATCTATAAAATATGAGTAATAATGCTCCCAATCAATACTTTAGTTGGGGGTAAATCATAAGTGATACTATCTCGTAGTAGCTTCAATAGGTTTCGATAACTGGGAGGTTCTACATGAACTCCTATCTGGTATATGCAGCCGCATCATAGAGAGAGTTCCCAGGACTAATTCAGAGTGGAACATGATCTCAGGTCAAAATATATGAGTACTACTGGGAGCTAAAGCTCGAGGCCAGTATCACACAGTTCAACAAGATCAATGATGCATTCTTCTATGAGGTGATCTACCTAATGAGGCCGAACATGAGACACAATCATACCAGCACGAGCGTGATCGCTACCACAAAGAAATGGGGGGCTTTGTTTACAAAATTTCCCACCTTCATGTATCTCAGGGTTGCCAACTTTCTGGGAGAACCAACAAAATTACCAAGGTACACAAGGCCCAAGCTGATCCTCCTGGAGTTGTCAAGGCAGTTGATTGCATATCATGAGAAGTGTATGAAAAGGAAGAAGGGTGGAAATCCTTTCCCCCTCACGGTTGGCAGATACACATGCACCTCATTGGGTAAATCCTGGGAAATGTATGTGGAGCTAGAATTTCTCAACTTGAAGCATGATTTCCCGTCAAGGCCAACCTTCGACTGCCAGATTTGCCTCCCCAAATCAAAGATTGATCCCATCCATGTCCCAGAGATTGAGGACATATGGATAGATGTCAACCACGAAGTTTAAATTAGGAAAAAGGATCACTGCTGGCTGGCACTGGCAGAGATCATCCACTATGGAGCTGTCATCATCCCAAAATATTTCCAAGAAACTGATCAGGAAATTGATCAGATTTACCTTGACACATATTGGCATGATTGGCCATTTACAAGTCTTGATAGGACCAAGGCACCCAAGACCATAGAAGAAAGGGTCCAGCCCACATTGCAACACACCGAGCATTGGTGCGAATGAAATGGTCTCATCTACCTTGGAGTGGATTTCACTATTTCCCCCTTAGGAAGTGCGCCTCCAAAGCCAGATCACTTGCCAAAGGGCAAAATAAAAGATAAAGTTGGAGAGCCCAGAAAATAGGAGAAATCTCCTAGTAGCCCTCTTTCTGCATCGGAGAAAATAGTGGACTTAGTGTCCCTAGTAGAGTCACCAAAAATTGTTGGTTAGACAGGTTTTAGGGAAATAGGCCAACAACATGCAGGGCATAGCCCTTCTTTAAGACAGCAAAGTGAAACTGGTTTATTGTCATTCTATCAAGTAGGAATCTGTGCAAATCTACACTATTCTAACTTCAGGGGTTTGGGATCTCATCCCAGTAGAGCTAGTTCCAACTGCGAACAAAAATGTAAGAAGGAAGGAATGAAGGAAGGATAGATCTGAAGGATTAAAATAAATGAATTCCAAGACATAAAGGTCAGAGGGTTTATGATTTGGGTTAGTAGTAAATAGAGCCAAACTTAATAACATAAACAAACAAAGAAATACTGATGAACATCTGACAATACTAGGAAGGAATTCAACAGAATAGAAACATAGATCTAACGTAAGAAAGATCGAATGAAAATAACACATATATGAAGCACAAAGTCGTAATATATGTATTAATATCTATTATGTTACAAGAAAGCACAAAGTATTTCTCTCATCACTTATTTTTTATACAAAATAGTCCACACATAATACAACAAGTATTCCAGTATTTATAGAAGAAGAAGGAGAAAGAAGACAAAAAAGCAACCAACCACTTATTTACAAAATATATTACAAGATATTTACAAAGTATAAAAATTCAACCTTTGACTTTGGGGCAAGTTTAGGATGACAACATCCCATGGTGCAACATGGATGATGTCATCATGTGTGCCATGCCTTGTAAATATTTTATAAAAAGGGAATTCATCCAGGAGGAAGAATCGACAAATTCAAAGAAGAAGCCTTGGAAGCACTATACAACATGGAGAAAGTAGTTTCGAAGATGTCTTCTAGACTGATCAGTGCATCCTATGAATTAAGAGAAGCTAATGATAAATTCCAGTGCTTCAAGGCTATTGTCTCTCAAGGTCTGGTGCAAGAGGTCACTTTCGATCGAGAGTCCATCATTAACCTCTTAGCCTGCCGTGTCTTTATTAGCTTTTTGATCTATGCAAACAAAGAGTTCGTTGATTTGCCTGACAAGCTGAAAAATGAGAAAGAAACTTGTGAAGTAATTCATGACCATTTCAAAGGTCCTGATCAGTATCAACTCCAAAAAATAATCAGCAAGTTTTCAGAGTATCGGGCGCAATGTCATATCGACTCCCCTGAGCCACCACAAGATACTAAGTTCGAGCTGAGAGACGATGATGAATAGCTTCTTCCTCCTAGATGAATTCCCTTTTTGTAAAATATTTAAAAGGCATGGCACACATGATGACATCATCCATGTTGCACCATGGGATGTTGTCATCCTAAACTTGCCCCAAAGTCAAAGGTTTACTTTTTGTACTTTGTAAATATCTTGTAAGATATTTTGTAAATAAGTGGTTGGTTGCTTTTTTTTATTCTTTCTCCTTCTTCTTCTATAAATATTGGAATACTTGTTGTATTTTGTGTGGATTATTTTGTATAAAAAAGAAGTAAGGAGAGAAATACTTTGTGCTTTCTTGTAACATAACATATATTACGACTTTGTGCTTCATATGTGTTATTTGCATTTGATATTTCTTACGTTAGATCTATGTTTCTAATCTATTGAATTCATTCCTAGTATTTTCAGATGTTCATCAGTATTTCTTTGTTTGTTTATGCACGTAAGTTAGGATATGTTTAATACCAACCCAAAGCATAAACCCTCTGACCTTTCTGTCTTGGAATTCATTTCTTTTCTTTCTTTAGATCTACCTTCCTCTGTTCCTTCCCTCTTATATTTCTGATCACATTTGGAACTACCCCTACTGGGATGAGATCCCAAATCCCTGAAGTTAGAATATTGTAGATCTGCACAGATTCCTGCTTGATAGAATAGCAATAAACTAGTTTCACTTTGCTATTTCAAAGAGGGGCAATGCCCTGAACACTGCTGGCTTGTTTCCCCATGATTTGCCTAACCGACAGATTTTCAAACCAACAGTTTTGGCAACTCTACTGGGGAAAAAACTAAGGAAATAATTTAAAAATTGTGAAAATCACTACCAGTTTGCAAATTTTAAGTTTTTGTTAAAAATTAAATGTTTTGCAGAAATGATAAAAATAAAAAATTTCCTTATACAAATCCATAGATCTGGGCCAGTTAGGAGCTTTTAGTTCGCTGATTTTTTACAAAAATTTGTATATTTCTGTAGATCTAAAAAATCTGATATTTTCTGATATTTTCAAGACCTTGCAAAATTCAATTCGAAGATCCAAAAACCAACTTTCTAAATTGATCCACCTTTTTATGCTCATTTATCTTTGTTAGAAAACCGCAATTGGTTGTTTTTAAGAAGATAAAATTTACATATTAGAAAAGTACATGCTACTAATTTTTGCAAGAAAAATTAGAAAACCAGCAAGTACAAACAAAAATATTGTTGTAGATCTACTCTTAATTGTTGCGGATCTAAATGGATACACTGACGGGTGAACAATTTACTCATGGTAGAAGAGCTTGTGGAGAAGTTGATCCAATATTTGATCTACTTCAAAGGCACAATTTCAGTATCACTCCAGCATGATTAGCATCACTAAATTCAGTAGATCGATCAGCAAGAAGTGCCTCACCTCCATGAAGAAGTTGGATCTCATAGGGTGCTTTAACATCTATTTGCAGTGCTCTTTTGTTAAGCAGAACCATGATCCCTTGTTGCGTTCTTTTCCCCATGTTTCAAATGGAAATACCATGGGGAAATGCTATGGGCCCTCTTGCACTTCCACATCTAGTTCATGCCCTCCCTCATGGAAATCGCAAGAATTTCCCAAAGTTTGATGGGAGTAGAAATCAAAGCACAGACGCGCACATTACTACATTTATTATGTCATATAGTATTCTATACGTGACTCACGAAGATGTATCTATACATCTATTTCTTAAGACCTTGTAAGGGCTTGCATCAGAGTGGTTCCTGCATTTACCAGCCAGATCCATCACCAGTTGGGCCACATTACAAGCTACGTTTGAAGATAGGTATAAGCCTTCAGAAGATGTGTTTGCGTTACTGTCAAAGATCACTCACTTGAAGAAGGAGGCCAATGAAACTATGCATGATTTTATCACCTGTTTCAATTCATTGATCAACCGTGTGCTGCCTGCCATGTTGCCAACACCAGAGAATCAAAAGTGTTTCTTTGTGAATGCCATGAGTTCAAGAGTAAGTTTCTTACTTTTACAAGAACAAATCTCCACCTTGGTTCTTGCTCAAGCTGTGTCCATTCAAATAGAGGAAAACCTACTTATATCTAGCGAGTTAAGATGAGAGCCATCCAAATCAAAGGATTTGACTCCTTCTCAGGCCACTTCGTCAGATCCAGTGTTCCAAAAGATGGCAAATGATTTTCTCACATTGAAGAAATAATTAGCTCAAGCATCGTCTACCACTTCATACTGAGATATCCCACGGAGGAACTTCACTCCTAACAATGCCCCCTAAAGGCTGTGTTTTCCTGCTACTACTCTAAGGTTAGCACTTGATGCCCCTCCAGTTAATGCCTTGGTTGAGATTGAAGAAGATGAGAAAATTTATGAAGAACCTTCATTGTAAGGTGAAGATGATCAAAATGTCAGTGAAACGACTGACGACTCTATAATCGGGTATATGGAATTTGAGGATGAGGAATCTGATGAAGAGGAAGGTACCTAAGGGTATGCAAGTGGACATTCATACACTGTTTTCACCCACTCACAAGGAAAAGAAGTAGAATTTGCTGCTAAAATACAAAAGGAAAAGGTTGTATTAAATACGCCTCCAACCATCGCTAAAAGAGGTAATCCCATTCCTGCTCAACCTCCTATTAAATCTTTCATAAAGAAATCTTTTCCTCCTATCTCTCCTCTGAATCAACCTCCCTCCATTTCCATAAAGACCAGTACCACTCCTCTATCTTCACAAAATGAAGGACTCATTCCTTCATCATCGCAACCCTTGGTTGCATTCAATATAGTCGATCAAGCCAAAAGGACCAAGATCCAAATGTCTGAAGATGAGTACCTTCAGTCTAACCCTGAGAAAATTGTTAGATTAACCAAGTACATTCAAAGTCAAGCTACCATCTCTCACCCCATCTCTCCAATAGGAATTCTTTCCACGCCTCTTGCATCTTTTATAAATGTTGCCTCGACATCCACTTCAGGTAAAATTAAAACTTTTTACCTATCTCTCCTGATTAATGGTCACAAGTTAAGAAACTGCATAATTGATTCTGGAGTGTCTGACAATGTCATGCCAGCAAAGGTAGCCCATGCTTTGGGCCTCACACTCACTAAACCTTTCAGCTGATGTTACTCCATGGAAATCAAGCAGGTACCATTAATAGGTCAGATCAAGGATGCATAGCTCGCATTCGCAGCATTCTCAGAGAAAAGAGTAAAAATGACTATCCTCGTAGCTGATATTCCAGTAGCATACAAAATATTACTAGGGAGGAGTTTTTGTAGAGAAGTTGGTGGAGAAATCCATATGGACTGGTCCAAAGCTAGAATCCCTATCAAAGGAGTAATGCAGACATTGAAGCCTGAATCACAAAAGAAATATCTGGTCACCAACTCTGACGACCCCAAGCCCCAGATTCTCTTTGAATCATCAAGGATGGGGAATTACTTCTTATACACTGACTCCGATAAAATGGAGGTTCTCATTCAAGAGGAGGACCTTAAAAAGATATGGACACTACAGTTTGATGGTAGTTGTGCAACAAGTGGGTGCGGTGCTGGGGCCATTTTGATATCTCCTATAGAGGAGATTTTCCCTCTTTCTTTCAAATTGCAGTTTTTCAATACAAACAACACTACCGAGTATGAATCTTTGCTACTTGGCATGCAAGCTACAAAGGAAAGGGGAATCAAGAATTTGAAAGTACAGGGTGATGCTAAGCTAATTTTCAATCAAGTGAAAGGGGTATACCAAGTAAAGAATGACAGGCTCAGACACTACTGCAATTCCATGTGGGACAACATCGAGGAGTTTGACGCTTTCTCGATCAAAGCAGTTCCGCGAGCTTAGAATGACATGGATGATTCTTTGGCTATCTCAGACTCTCTCATGCTCCCTCACTTAGGGTTAAAGAAGGACACGTATACCATTGAGGTAGTTTTCCGCCAAAGTGTGCCAGATAATTCACAACACTAGCAGGTATTCAACGACGACAATCAGACTATCACTTTTCTGGAGAAAGTTGATAATTTAAACGAGCTTCATTTTGATGGATCAACTTCTGAATGTTGTGAGTCTCTCATGGGCCAAGCACATGAATCGGTAGAAGGTCAGGGCATATGTCAGCTCAAGGGAAATAAGATTCCGAAAGGTTTAGTTTCCCTGGAATGATTATTTGATAAGCATGACCGTTTTGTCAAGAAAAGGTGACAGGATAACCCTGGCTATTCTCCAGAAACCAAATATGTCAATTTGGGCACTACGGAACATCCTCGGTCTATGAACATCGGGAAGTGTTGTACACCCGAGGAAAAGTGGAAATTTGTCAAATTGCTAAAAAGATATATGGATGTATTGGCATGGTCTTATGCCGATCTGAAGTCATTTAAGCCTAAGGACATTCAACATGACATCCCGCTAAAAGATGATGTTAAGCCTTTCCATCAAAAGCAAAGGCACTATAATCCCAAAATCTCAGGTACCATCTAGGCTAAAATTCAAAAAATGTTGGATGCAAGAATCATTTTTCCAATTCATCATAGTACCTGGGTTGCAAATATTGTACCTGTACGGAAGAAGAACGGAGAAATACGCATATGCGTAGACTTTCACAACCTGAACTAGGTGTCCTTAAAGGACAACTATCCACTTCCCATAATGGATCAAGTTCTGCAGATAGTAACCGGTTCAGAAATGTTGTCCATGCTTGATGGTTTTTCAGGTTACAATCAGATTGAGGTCACGCCTGAAGACCAATTCAAAATAGCATTCACCACTCCTTGGGGCACCTTCGCCTATAGCAAGATGCCATTCTTTTTAACCAATGTTGGTGCCACCTTTCAATGAGTGATGGACTTCACATTCAAAGGTATGATGGGAAAGGTCATCGTAGTTTACCTAGATGACTTAACCGTGTTCTCTAAAAAACGAAGTGATCACTGTGATCATTTGGAGCAAGTCTTGATTAGATGTTGAGAACACAAAATTTGTCTAAACCCTAAGAAGTCAGTTTTTGGGGTCACCAAAGGAAAATTTCTAGAACATGTCATCAACAAAGAAGGGATAAAGATAGACATCGAAAGAGTCAAGGCTATTCAAAGCCTTACCTTTCCCACGAGCAAGACCGGCGTTCACTCTTTCTTTGGAAAGGTAAATTTTCTTAGACGCTTTGTTCCTGATTTTTCTGAGAAAACTCGTCATATATCCAATATGATGAAGGGGTCACAAACATTCTGATGGAGTGAAGAAGGCAAGATGTCATTTGAGGATATAAAATCCTTCGTTGCTCATGCACCTATCCTAGTATGTCTTGACTTCTCTAAGGATTTCATCATGTAAAGTTATGTGTCCACGCATACTGTATCGGCTATCTTAATGCAGAAGAACTCTAAGGATGTTGAATCCCCAATTGCTTTCATGAGCTCTCCCCTCAAGCCTCATGAACTAAAGATGTCACAACTAGAAAATCATGCCTTCACCGTAGTAAAAGTAGTCAAAAGTTTATGTTACTACATATTGAATTCTCATACAGTAGTACTGGTTCCAGACACGGCAGTTAAGTCTATCCTGACTCAATAGGAGTTAGGAAGCTTACAAGGGAATTGGATTGCAAAGGTCCAAGAATATGATCTTCACATTAGACCAACCAAGTTGGTAAGGGGTAAGGGCCTATGTTAGCTAATGGCTAAGAGTAAAGGCCCAGAAGCACCTGAGAAGCAAGTTGATCATGTTGTTGAAGGACAAGGTGAAGTGGAGAAAGTGGATTCTCTGTCTATGGTCCTATTTTTTGCAACCAATGATGAATGGTAAGACATCACTTTCTTTCTCACTTATGGAAAGTGTACAACTCACCTAACCACAAAGGAAAATTGAGAAGTAAAGCTTAGAGCTGCATGGTATGTCTTTTGGGATGATGGGTTGTACAAGCGCAGAATTGATGGCATCTTCCTATGATGTGTTGAAAAGCCGGAGCAGGTAAAATTACTAGAAAGTTTTCATGACTCATCCTATGGTGGTCATTTCTCCTCTTCCATCATAGCACATAAGATCATTCGAGCTAGGTACTACTGGCCAACACTATTTCAGGATGCAGCCACCTAGGTAGCGAAATGTGAACTTTGCCAACAGTTTGTTGGCAAACCAAAGTTGGTTGTATTTCCCCTCAGGCCCATCATTATTGATGA
This sequence comes from Taxus chinensis, assembly GCA_019776745.2. Lineage (NCBI taxonomy): Eukaryota > Viridiplantae > Streptophyta > Pinopsida > Cupressales > Taxaceae > Taxus > Taxus chinensis. The sequence goes on along the minus strand of CM034156.1, from coordinate 515,528,146 downwards.
ACCATTCAGGAAATGGGGAATTGATTTCATTGGAGCACTCAATCCTCAATTGAGTGTCGGACATAGTTATGTCTTGACAGCAACAGATTACTTCACTAAATGGGTGGAGGCCATACCTGTCAAACATGCCACTTCTGAAGTTGTTTGCAACTTCATCAAGGAAAATATCATCATGAGATTTGGCATTCCACACAAAGTCATTGCTGAAAATGCTTCCAACTTCTCTTCATGGGAAGTCATTGGTTTTTGCTATGGATACGGAATAACTTTGGCTCATGCCTCTGATTACTATCCTTAGGGAAATGGTCAGGCAAAATCTAGCAACAAGAACCTGGTAACCATCATACGGAAGCTAGTTGATGAGAACTAATGATCTTGGCACAAGTTCGTTATATGATGCCTTTTGGGCAGATTATATCACTCCAAAGAGATCTCTTGGCATGTCACCTTTCCAAGTGTTATATGGGACCGATGCCGAAATCCCTATCTCCGCAGAACTTCCTGCTCTACGCTTGGCACGAGATATCAAAGATGAAACTTTTCAGAGTTCTCTGGAAAAGAGAATTATGTATCTAACATAACTTGAAGAAAAGTGAGTGAAAGTGGTCGACAAGATCATCGAGCATCAAAATCAAGTTAAGAGGTTGTTCGACAAGAAAGCCAAGTAGAGAGATTTCCAGGTAGGGGATCTTGTCCTTCTATGGGACAAACGAAGAGAACCAAAAGGTATGCACGGAAATTTTGACTCTCTTTGGAGAGGGCCATACAAAATCAAACAGCTCAACGGAGAGAATAGTTTCTATCTCTCGTATCTAGACAGGAACTGAGCTCCCACTTCCCTACAACGGGCAGCACCTCAAGATCTTTAGGAAGTAGAGCTTGCTCTCTTCTTCGTACAAATTTATTTTTTTATGTGTTCCTTTTTGTCATGTGTTTGCTTTCTATTTGTTGTGTGTTCCCTTTCTTCCCTTTTTGTTCGCCCTTGTTTTTGACTCTGTAACCCAATGGATAGGCACTTGAAGACTGGGATTCTCTACCCCTAAGTTTCATTTAGGGATAGTCTCGAGACAGAGCCAATTGTTATCCTATAAAATTGACAAGGGAAATTTTATAGATAACCGTAACAAAATTTTGTTTTGGTCCCCTTGAGGAGGTCTACTAATGTTCAAAATGGCTAAAAATTCCCTTCCGAAAAATCAAGTTTTAAAGAACTTAGCCATTTTTCAGCTTTTTTGAACTGGGTGTAAGAATTGTTGTGTCAACATCAAGAAATGTGCACCCCCTTTAAAAATTCCTTTGGCACCCTAAAATACATGTCAACATGAAAAGAGTTGCGCCCCTTAGGTGCTAAAAGTGCCATGTCAACATCCTCAAACTTGCGCCAAAAAAATGCACTAAAGGCGTGAAAATTAACATGTTGACATATACAAATGTGTGCACTTCTTTTCCCTTTGGCAGCTAAGGCTTTAGTGTCGACACCAACCAAGTTGTGCCAAGGCGCATTTACAATTATGGTTGAAAACCTTCCTATCCATGCCAAGGCGTGATTTATCCCATGTCGACACCTCACCAACCGCACCAAAGGTGGTTGGTGGCGTAATAAATGCAGGTTTTTCCTATATATATGCGTTTCACACCTGTCATTTTCACGACTTAAAAATTGTGAAAAGTTATTCCTCTGCGACTGTTAGCCTTTCTTGTCAGCCCCATGTGTCATTTCTCATGCTTGTGAATCCCATGTCATTCCTTCATCATTATTTATCCTAGGTAAGTGGTTTTTATCACTCTTTTATTTATTTGTGGTTTTGTTTCTTGGTTGTTATGGTTTTAGGAGTGTTATAAAAGGTTAAACCTAAAAATCTAAAAATGAATAAGCTTAACAATCCATGAACTATCTAGAACACCTTATCTCTCCTTCCATATCTATAAATCTGGGAAGGCTCTGCCTCTGAAAGAAATAAAAAACCATCATTTGTATCTGAGAAGGCTCTGCCTTGCTACAAATCCCACAAACCCTCTCTTTGTTACTTTGCAAAATAAAAAAAGAGAGAAAAGGGTCATGCAAAGGTTGTAAATCAAAAATGCAAAAATCATTCTTTTTCCTTTGGCACACTGTCCCTTCGTGCTACATCACACACAGTTGCACCTTGGTGCACTGTCCCTACCTGCAACATATTTAAAACCTCCGCCTAGGTATAAACACTTAACAAATCTCCTCAAGGCACTGGTGCATCCCAACCAACATCAACATTTGATGTTGTGTTCCCTAAATCTGTGCCCTGTATAAACCCTTTAGCACATTAAGCTTTTGTGCAACACATTCCAAAATTACATGCCTTGGGCGCACTGAAAAGCCATGCAACATCATCTTTTACAGTGCCCAGTTAAAGCAATTTTCCAAAGGCACTGGCGCATGAACCTTAACACCAACACTGCATGTTGTGTGTTACAAACCTGCGCCCCGTGCCTTTCTCCTTGGCACTAAGATCTTTCGTGCAACACTCCTAAAAAATGTGCCCCTTTATAATCCTTTAGCATGGAATTACCCCTTTCAACACAGGCACACCTTTTTGCATGTTGACATCCTGAAAAGTGTGCCCAGCCTGTTTAAGCCTCTGCAGCATGCTATAAACCTACGCCTTGCACCTTAAGGCTTATAATAGCTCATTTTCCATTCTGTAAGTTGTTATTATGGAAAACATGAAGTCTGACATGACTCTTCTGTGTTGGACCTCTTTGATTCTCCATGCAGAACAACAACAGCCATCCTTGAGCTCACACATGTCTTCATCGAGCAAGAAGCCAACTAAAGGTCTAAAGGAAAAGCTAAATTGATAGAGTAGGAAATGAAATACAAATATCAGAGAGTCAGGATGCCTGACTCACTTTACAGAGTGCAGTCTCGACATCAGAGACTCTGAGCTGGGACACATAGATATGGATGACTTCTGGGAGAGAACCAAAAAGGTTACTGGTGGCCCATGGATGGACAAACTGGTAGGCAACAGGCTACACTTTGCAGCAGGACTCCCAGTAAGTGCAATAAACAATGAGTTCATCATGTTGGTGGCCCGTTGTTACAATAAAGACACAAGATGTGTCGAAGATAAGGAGGGAAAGGTGATCATCAACCTCACTACCTACCACTTTGAAATCATGTTGGGCATTCCTCACCATAGCCAGTATGTGGCAGTAAGCATTGAAGAATGCTTAAAGACATGGACCGACAATGAAGACAAGTGTATGCAGATGATGAATGAAGTCTACCTGAAAAATAAGAAGGTGGTGAGTAGATGGCCCCAGACCATCCATTGCAGTGACTTCAACGAGGAGCTGAGTGATACCATCACATTTCTCAGCAAAGTATTTAGGCTTCCTGATGCCCATTAATTTCACAAATGGATGCTTAGATATCTAGAAAATATGAGTAAGAATGCTCCCAATCAATGCTTCGGCTAAGGGGGAGATCATAAGTGATACTATCTCAGAGCAGCTCCAATAGGTTTCAACAACTGGGAGGTTCTACATGAAATCCTATGTGGTATATGCAGCCGCATTATACAGAGAGTTCCCAAGACTAATTCAGAGTGCAACATGGCCCCAGGTCAAAATATATGAGTACTACCTGGAGCTAAGGCTCGAGGCCAGTATCACCCAGTTCAACAAGATCAACGACGCCTTCTTCTATGAGGTGATCTACCTATTGAGGTCCGAACATGAGACATAGGTCAGACTAGCATGAGCGTGATTGCACTGCCACAAAGAAATGGGGGGCTTTATTTACACAATTCCCCACCTTCACATATCTCAGGGCTGCCAACTTTCTGGGAGAACCAACAAGGTTACCAAGGTATGCAGGGCCCAAGCTGATCCTCCTAGAGCTATCAAGGCATCTGATTACATATCACGAGAAGTGTATGAAAAGGAAGAAGGGTGGAACTCCATTCCCCCTCATGGTTGGTAGATACACCTGTACCTCATTGGGTAAAGCCCGGGAAATGTATGCGGAGCTAGAATTGCTTAACTTGAAGCATGATTTCCCCAACAAGGCCAACCTTCAACTTCCAGAGTTACCTCCCCAAGGAAAAGATCAATCCCATCCATGTCCTAGAGATCGAGGACATATGGATAGATGTGAATCATGAAGTTGAAATCAGGTGAAAGGATCACTCCCGACTGGCTCTGGCAGAGATCGTCCACTATGGAGTTGTCATCATCCCAAAATATTTCCAAGAAACTGATCAGGAAATTGATCAAGTTTACCTTGACACAAATGGGGATGATTGGTAGTTTACAAGTATCGATAGAACCAAGGCACTCAAGACCATAGAAGAAAGGGTCCAGCCAACGTTGCAATGCACCAAACATTGGTGCAAATGAAATGGTCTCATCTACCTTCGAGTGGATTTCACTACTTCCCCCTTAGGAAGTGCGCCTCCAAGGCCAGATCACTTGCCAAAGGGAAAAGGAAAGGATAAAGTTGGAGAGCCAAGCAAATAGGAGAAAACTATCCTGATAGCCATCCTTTTACTTCAGAGCTTATAGTGGACTTAGTGTCCTAAGGAAAAGAAGAAGTGGCAAGTGTTCCAACGGACACATCCACTCAGGATGTTGTCATAGCTACAACTGTGGAGGTGCCCACCATTCCCTCTTCTACTCCTCCTCCTCCTCCTATCACTCAAGTAACCACTCCTATGGTTGTGTCTTCCTCTGTCTTCCTCCCTTCCATCTCCCACCTCTTCCATTTTTTCCTCCCTTTCTTATCTTTCAACTGGTATACCCTCTATCCAACTACAAATCCCTTCTTTCTCAACCTCCTCCTCTCTTGTAGTGACTCCGAGCCTTGTAAGCAATAGTGCATTGGACTCTCTATCCATGCCACCACCAAGTGTTTCCACTTTCTTCCCCGAGTCCGCTACAGTTTCTCCCCCTTTCACCCCTATTTCCTCTTCTTCTTCCGATCCCGATCCCATAAGTCTCTGGTTGGATCTCCGACCACCGGAGTCAACACAAGAGGAAGGTCCCCATTGCAGCCATGGACTTCTCCGTCATTCCATCAAAGGGACCCAAGAATCAAAATGCAATAACTTGCTTCTCAAAAATTTCCTTAGAAGAAACGGTCATGGAGATAGCCTACCCAGATCCCATAAAGTAAAAAGAAGATCTATCTCCTACAGACTTCACAGTGACTTAAGTCACAATGTGAACCTCATTAGAAAGTCTACAAGGAGAATCCTTGTTAGCTGTAGATGCCCTCTGCAAGAAGCTAAAAGAGGCCAAAGAGGAGAAGAGAGTGCTCAAAGAATAGAACAAACATCTCCTCTAAGCTTTGTAAAAGATGGGTAGAGCTCCTTTAGCAACTATTTCAAAACCTATCCAGGATCCTAGCCAGGAGAAAATAAATGAGTACATAAAGATTGCTGAACAGGGAACAGCTGTGTCATCCTGGATTGAGCAGATCCACCAGGATGGCTAGGTGATAATTGGTAGGTTCACATTGCTGCACCAAGATATAACTCAAGAAAATACAGAGCTACAAGCAGTAGCAGGCTCCCTTTCTGAGGAATTAGATAACGCTAAGTTGCAGCAAGGAACATTCTAGACAATGGTCAACTGTTCGGCTGATGACCTGTTAAATTTCGGCGTTATCGATCACCCGCGGGCACATTATAAAGCTCTCACTGCTTTAGATTACTTGGGTTGATCAAATGGAATTCATCCTGGAAAGAATCGACAAATTCAAGGAAGAAGCCTTGGAAGCACTACACAACATGGAGAAAGTAGTTTCGAAGATGTCTCCTAGACTGCTCAGTGCATCCTATGAATTAAGAGAAGCAGATGATACATTCGAGTGCTTCAAGGCTATTATCTCTCAAGGTCTGGTGTAAGAGGTCACTTTCGATCAAGAGTCCATCAACAAACTCTTAGCCTGTCGTGACTTTATCGGCTCTTTGATCGATGCAAACGAAGAGTTCGTTGATTTGCCCAACAAGTTCAAAAATGAGAAAGAAACTTGTGAAGTAATTCACGACCATTTCAAAGGTCCTTATCAGTATCGACTTCAAAAAATAATCAGCAAGTTTGTAGAGTATCGGGCATGGTGTCATATCGACTCCTCTGAGCCACCATCAGATGCTAAGTTCAAGCTAAGAGATGATGATGAGTAGCTTCTTCCTCCTGGATAAATTCCCTTTTTGTAAAATATTTAAAAGGCATGTTGGCACACATGATGACATCATCCATGTTGCACCATGGGATGTTGCCATCCACAAACTTGCCCCAAAGTCAAAGATTGACTTTTTGTACTTTGTAAATATCTTATAAGATATTTTGTAAATAAGTGGTTGGTTTCTTTTTTACCTTCTTTCTCCTTCTTCTTCTATAAATACTGGAATACTTGTTGTATTATGTGTGGACTATTTTGTATAAAAAATAAGTGATGAGAGAAATACTTTGTGCTTTCTTGTAACAGAATAGATATTAATACATATATTACAACTTTGTGCTTCATATATGTGTTATTTGCATTCAGATCTTTCTTACATTAGATCTGTGTTTCTATTCTGTTGGATTCATTCCTAGTATTGTCAGATGTTCATCAGTATTGCTTTTTTTGTTTATGCAAAGTTTGGCTCTATTTACTACCAGCCCAAAGCATAAAACCCTCCGACCTTTCTATCTTGGAATTCATTTCTTTTCTTCCTTTAGATCTACCTTCCTCTGTTCCTTCCCTCTTATATTTATGATCACATTTGGAACTACCCCTACTAGGATGAGATCCCAAACCCCTGAAGTTAGAATATTGTAGATTTGCACAAATTCCTACTTGATAGAATAGCAATAAATCAGTTTCACTTTTCTGTCTCAAAGAGGGGCTATGCCCTGCACACTGTTGGCCTATTTCCCCACAATCTTCCTAACCAACAGATTTTCAAACCAACAAGATGATGTGGTATAATGACTATCGCACAAGAAGGTGAAAGGAATGCAATCAATAGGTAGACGTGTAAAAGGGAAAAAGAGGGAAGGTACCCCAAAAGGTGCGCATGCAGAAGGAATAGGAGAATAATTGCAAGGGAAAATTATGGGGAAGGGGAGCGAGCATTTAAATAAGGAAGGTTGTGTAAAGCATATAAATGTATGCAAGCGTGTAAGAGGAATGCTAGGGACTTAGCCATTTTGGAAGGTAAGTCCACAGAGGTGCGTGCAATGAGTGCACAATAGGATAGGAAAGAAGTGGGCACGTAGGAGGAAGTTATAAAGGGTAAATAGAAGGAGTTAGCAAAATGCAAAGAGAAGGGGAACATAAGAAATAAGGAATCAAGGTGTGTGGGGTGCGCGGAAGAACTACAACCAAACAAATTATGAAAGGGAACAATATTGAGTGCACGTAACCTAAAATGTGAGACTTTAGAGTTAGAATTAGAATATGAGTTATGTAGATAATTAGGAGAGTTATTTGGATAACAAGACCCAAAAGTACTAAATAATATAGTAAGGGGTCAAGAGCTTCTAGAGGGGAAAAAAGTACTTCGACATTACTATCCTTGTTGGGTGCTAGTATATGAAGCCATAGAACATATACAAGGAAAGTTCTAACTAGGCTATAGGGTATTTAATACCAAAGATAAAGTAAGAACCAAATAAATTAGGCCAAATATAGTTTTCAACCACTTTTTTTCTTTCTTAGAAATCATGTAAATGCTAACATGATTTTAGGACCTAGATATGTACCCAAGTGCTTTATTTTGTGTCTACATTTTCCCCCTCTTTATGTTGAGTAAATAATTGATAACATAAAATAGATATAATATTCCTACCTTATGATCTTGTAGAGTATGCGTCAAATAGCTCGTACATAGTAGAAAAGTGAAGCATGTAATAATACAAAGTGAAGCGTGGAGAATAGTAAAAGAAAGTGACCATAGGGGTGAAGCGTATGCATTATGTTGTATTTGTTGTTTTGATTTTTCTGTTATAGCTTACTTCTTGTTGTATATTAAGGATGAACCTGTAAAAGAAGGGCGAAAAAGTAGTCAAAGTCGTGTGTATCAAAAATGTGAGTAGATCGTGTAAATGTATGTTAAAGTTTGTAAAAAGTAGTAGTAAAGGAATGTGTGCACCTAATGTATAAGTCTGTAAAGCATAGAAACATTTCCTAGAAAGGATGTGAAGAATGAGTTTTTTGGGTGATATCACACAAATAGCTAGTTTTTAGGGATATTTCATGCAAATTGTGAGTTTTTTGGGTGATCTCATGTGAAGAACAAGTTTTTTGGGTGATATCACACAAATAGCTAGTTTTTCAGGAGATTTCATGCAAATTGTGAGTTTTTTGGGTGATCTCATGCCAAAGAGCAAGTGTTGGAGAGAGAATTATAGTGTTATTCTCCATCCATGACTCTTCCTGATAAGCACAAATGTAAATGGTGCATCCTTTATTTGTTATTATTTCCCTGATTATTCCAAATTAGTTTCGAGATGTACCAATTAAAGGAGATATAATGCATTCTATAACTTAAGGATTGTGCCTGTAATTGTAGAACTTCTCTAAAGGATTCTATAGAATTTGTTGATATGAAAATTTGACTTTATGTGCCCTTAGGATATTAGTACCCATGGGAGGAAACATGCACTGAAGCCCTGATGTCTGATGTCTAATGCTAGTGTTTATATTGTGGTAAGCACCGAAGTCAGATTTTAGACCATTTTGTAACTTTGTTCCTATTATGTTCATTTACAGTGTAGATATATGTTGTAGCTCTTAGCTATTATAGGGGTGATTTATTCACTTAATATATTCCCCCGCTCGTTTTGGGTGAAAATGACTATTGTAGGAGTGTGTGGCCCAAAAAAGAGGACCTGATGTTGTTTTGAAATGGATACGTGTACAAGATAGGGGATGTGCATTGTAGAAACCAAGGAAAGTGTAAATAAAATGGCTAGTAACATTTTTTAGTAGAAAAATTAGAAAACAAATAATAGATGAAAATTTAATCAAGCAAGTTTGCAAACAAAGTAGACTGTGAAAAGTGGGTTTCAAACATGGTACATCACTCAAAATGTAACAAGATAGTCTACGCTGAAGAGACCAAAAGCATAAAATGTGTATACAAAACATAGGGCATAACCTATAAACAATAGAAAATAATAACAATCAAAGTTTATCAGATAACTATTATGGCATATATTCCTACAAGTAAAATGCTACACATGAAACAACCATTAGCATAATATAAATATAAATAGTCTTTCAAGAAATGTATGTGTCAATGGAAATTAATGTGTTGGAAAGAAGTATTAAAAGATGAAACAATATCACTTTTAATGTGTGAAAGTAGGAAATGTAGATTCCCCCTAAAGCCTCGGTTGGAATGGAAAAGGATACAGTGTCAAACATCATTTCAATGTGTGAAAATATCTAAGATATCGACATTCACTCCAAAATACCAAGTGAATGTGCATGTGTGTGTATATAAATATAATGACATACTGAGTATCTGAATAACATAATAAGCAAAGTGCATCATGTAAGTAGTATAAGAAAGCAAGAGTAAGTGCAACAAAGATATGTAAATGCAGGGAGTGTGACAAAATGAAATGCAATGTGTAAATGTGATAGGAGTAGTGTGCACCATAGGGGATGTGTATGAGATGATGTTCTTTTATAAAAGACCTCTCAACAGTCAAGAATGAACCAGAGGACAAGATTTCTTCATCGGGAAATAGTTTGAAAGTATGCTCTAAAAAGATAGATCATGAAGCATAGAGCATGAAAAGTGAATGTTATGAGGTTAATTTCAAATTTAAATCCTTCAACAGTCAAGTGTGAACCATTGAAATAGAGTTCATCATAATGTAATGATGATATAATGTGTGTATTAACACATGTAAGAGTGGTGAAAAATATTAGATGTGAATTAGAGAGTGTAGTAGTAGAGATACTAGATATCTAATGAAAATAGGAGGGGGAAGAGAGAGTGTGATGCCCCCCAAGTACGTGATGAAGAGTAAGCTATTTTATGAGAGGGAAGAAGGGTACTAAGCCCAATATCTGAGGCGATAAAGGATTGTGATTATTTTCTAAGATTGGTGGTGTATGAGAGTGATGATGTGCACATGAAGGAAACCTATGTGGTGAAGGAGGTGGTGAACACCTATGTGTATGGGATTCCTGGGTAGGGGAATTAGGTCTATGAAATGGGATAATGGACGGATAAGTATGAAAATTTCATGAAGTAGGTTTTGTGCAAGTATAAGATCTAGGCTAAGAATTTCACTTAAATTTGATATGTCTAGTAGGCCTACATGTTGAAGCTAGTGGAAGGATGTCATCGAGAGTAGGTAGAGGAAATGGTGTGTATGGTAGAATGCCTTGAATAGTAATAACTTGTTGATCATTAATTAACTTAAGATACAAATGACTCATGGAAGGAATAGCTTGAGTGACGTGGAGCCAAGGAAGACCTAAGAGCATGTCATAGCCTTTGATTGAAGATGCCATATTGAATGGCACAAGCATGGTAAGAGGCCCAACGGTAAGAAGAAGCTTGATGTATCCAAAATAATTTTGAACCAGATATATTAAATTAGATATTTGACATTTGATATCCATTAGAAGTGCAATAGATCAGACACTAATAGGATCTTTGGGATAGATCATGGTGTTTTTGATGGTATATGAACTGATAGAAGTGTTAATATGTTAGGAATCATAAGTGAACATGGCATGATAGTCGTAATCTGAAAATGAAATGGTTGGTGGCGATGCATCAGAAGAAGTGACAAGGAACTAAAGAGGTCGCGATGGAGGATGCACAACTTGATATGTGTGATTAGCAGAAGAATCAAGATCTTGTGTGTCATGTTTGGGAAAAGGGTCTTTAAAAATTCTGATTTTTTTAATATCATTGACCAGCATAGAATCAGATGGCTCAAGGAGCTTGAGTGCATTGCTATCAATAAGATCTTGAATGATATTCTTAAGTTTGAAAAAATTATCAGTAGAGTGCCCAATACATTGGTGATAGTCACATCTATCATTTTCATCATAATTTCAGCCATGAGGGTGAGAAGGATCAAGATTGAGTAGTGGAGGAAGATTGATAAGATTTCTCTCAATAAGTTTTGGCAATAAGAATAAATGTGCATAAGGAAACTTGGTAAATTTATGATTCGGAGGTTGTAATTGAAGCTTGTCAGGAGTAGAAACAATGTTAATAGTATCTTTGGATTCAGTGGGCTTAGGAGATGCCTTAAAAGTAGATTTTCATTGAAATCAATTAGAGGAGGAAGATGACATATTTTCATAATATTTTAACTTTCCCATAGATAGAAGTTTGACTCCACACATTTTGATTGTATATAATAATTGATCGAATGAAGGATAGGCCTCCAATATAACACTCTCCTCAAGTGGTGGTAAGAGAATTGGAACATAAATATCTTGCAATTCAGAATCAACAAGCACATTGTTCATCTCAGCTAGGTTGTTCTTCTAATGTAACACATAATTCACTAGATTCCCATTAGATATTTTCTTTATTTGAGCAAGTTGAGTATAAGAGACCTTTTTCCCAATAATGATAAAAAAGTGAATAATAAAAGCATCATCTAAATATGTAAAAGAGGTTACCGAATGAACTGGTAGATAATAAATCTGATGTATTGCATAATTGTGAAGACTCCTAGGAAATATTTTATCTAGCAATGTCTGATCATCCATATAATCAAGACATGAAACATAAAAAGATTGGAGATGCTCTTGAGGGTCACCATGGTCATTGAAAGTGGGTAGCATAGGGGTGAAATAGTTGGAGGGAGTGAATAAGGAGAAATGGCTTGTACAAAATGGGTAAGAAGGAGAAATGAGGAATCAAGAGATGAGGAGGAATGTGAAGTGGATTGCTACAACTAACGGATATGAACTTACATATCTTGATATAAAGAAGCTAGGTCTTGAGGTCCATAAGAGGAGACTTGTCATGTGTGATAAATAAGAGGTGGTGTTAAATGGTTGGTAGGAATTAGAATGGAAATAAGAATAATAGAGGTAGGTGGAGCAGTAGATGAGGGAGGATGTGTTGCAATAGGAATTGAAAAATTATTTGAAATGGGAGGGTTAATCTCAGCTAGGTTGGTGGATTCATCATGAGAAGTAAATAAAAGAATATCTAAGTCTTCCGAATGTTTATAAATATGAGCGTTGAGATCATGAAGGACTTCATTAGTAAAGGGTGCATAGGTTTTAACCATAGTACAAGAATGAAAAAATTTCGAGAAACAAGGTTGGGTTCACCAAATGCTTTAATAAAAATGGAAGTATTATTAAACCCCATTACAGAGAAATTGATATGTAATAAATTTAAATATAATAATGATAGAAGAAAACTAAGTGTAGACACCAAATTTGGGTCACGCTCCCCCTTAACCCTACATGTATATTAATTTACTTACCTAAAATTAAATTAATTCCCATTCTCACAATATTCATTATTTAATTACCTTAATGGAACTAATTTCCACCTAACCTAGACACCTCACCCACCACATCACCTATACACTTCATCATAGACCTATTCGTAGCATGTTTCCTTTCAACTAAGACTTAGTCCTACTTACCTTAAATAACTAAGACTTAGTTCAACCCTAAAATCACATACCTATTCTTCCTATAACCACATGCCCACTTATCTAAGTGCAATATCCCATTTTGATACGGACAATGGACAAAACTAGCCAAAAAGATTGTAAAGATCTTTCATTTTAGAAATCCTAGGATTTCCCACCTTAACTGACCTCGGTCAACACTAAACTGACGGAGGTCACCCTAAAGCATCATAGGTTACCATATATTCACTTTGGTAACCTTGTGCCAGAGGTTGGGAGAATTATTCGAGTTTCAGAGAAGAGAGATTTGCATGTAAGCACGTACGAGAGCACTCTTGCACATCTAGACATTCAGAACCATCACCAAACACTTATCTAAAGAGAAATCATCTACGGTAATATTCTGGGAACCACATCCGTGGCACTGATCACCACTTCTATGGATCAACCATCACCTCCATCCAACCACGAGGTCTACAAGTATAAGTACCTTTGGATCTACATCTTTCCATACTTAGATTAGTTTCTTTATCTCTGTTTGGGAGTCCTAGTCTCCTTTACATCTCATCACCTCTCACCTTCTTGCTAATCCCTCCACCTAACCACCTACAACCTCCCTGCCCTCCATACCTGACTCCAAACATCTCCTAGTATTCCCATCATTGTCATCAACCTCACCACTGTCTGCCTACTCTATGTGTAATCACATAGAATCATCAAAACCCAACCTTATTGAGTCTATATCAGTCCGACCCTACCGATGTCGGTTAACCTAAACCATCATTGGTTTCCTCCAAACCAGCATCGGTCCGATGTTGGTCTCTATATTTGGTAAATCTTCCGGTAACAACAACCTTATAAAATTCATCCAAGTAACCCACACCACTAAAAACATTACCCCGGCCTATCCCAACTACCTTATTCACCTGTCTAACTTAAAGATCTGATCATAACCTAGATTGATTAGATTAGATTTACTTATTGTACTTGAATGAGACTCCTAAATCATATCAACTATAGTGGGTTATTATTGGTTTACGTTATTTCTTGCATTAAGTTGTGTTAAAAATTGAATTGACAAGCATCTAGGAAGTATCACACTTCCTAGATCTCACATACACTAGGTATTCCACTGACATATATTGTTTAATATTTCTCTTATGGTCTTGTTTTGTTTTCATAGGTAGTTCCTCCTAGCAGAAATTAAGTTCTCGCAATCAACACTAGATCAAGAAATCAGAATGTGAGCATTCTACCTTCCACCTTCATTCACAGGTATTCCTCCTCACCCTTACCCTATTTGTTTTTCTCATATGTATGGAACTTGTCAGTGAAACATTTTGGAATGACTAGTGGGACCATCTCTTAGGTTCATTACATTTTCTTCATATAGGGAAATGTTTTGTGTTTATTTCCTTTTGAAAATAAACATTTAATCTTCTCCCTAGTAATATACTTTTCTTCTAATTTTTTAAATGACATTTGTCATTTGGTGCTTAAAACGAACCAAATATTTCTTCTTGCATTTTCATAGTAGTAAAAGAGCACGTTCTTGACTTATTCATCATTTTCTTCATCGAATATAATTGTTGATTTGGGTTATAAAATTTGTTGCATTTCATCCTTGTATGCTGCATTATTAGCTCACATTTTAAAAATGAGGGCAACCTATACACTAGAAGTCATGCCAAGCTGATGGTTGACATAATTGAACCATAGAAAGAACTTTCTTATCTCTCTCTCTCTTTACCAAACTACACAAAATTTTAATTTATGCATATTCTTAAACAACATCCCACTTAGAAGAAGCTATCAACAATCACACAATTAGAGGATTGACAATGGGCACCCAGCTAGTTATCTATGTCCATTCATCACCTTATAGAAAGGACTACCCCCACCATAACATAACCTGAAACCATGCTTTTAGAATTTCCTTCTTCATAGGCACCTTCCCAACCAATTTTTTTTTTCTAAATTCACAAGTCAATCTTAAATAGAATAAGCTTAAAAAACATAAAATTCACTTTTAGGATTGTTTGTTACTGTTAGCTTTGTTCTTGAATTACATTTTGAGGTGTGAGGTTACGATTCTTCATTTTTCTTATTCCTTTCACACTCCATCATCATAGTTGGAGTATTCTGATTGTTTTTTAGTGTGTCAGGACCTCATCTTATCATTTTCAGATTTTTGGATTGATTCACAAAAATCCATTTTTTTTCATTTCTAATTTCACAATCATAAGCGTCGGTCTAGTGACCATCATCAGTTTATATCTGACCATCATCAATTTACCCAACCAGTGTCGGCTTCTGTCTCTTTGTGTTATTTTACCTTAAATAGCCTTCATCACCTATTCTTTTCTATTTTTGGTCCTCATGAAACCATCATATACCCAACATTCTGACATCTTTGTTAGATACAGTTTCCCAGTTCATATTCACTAATCCTATTTCATTTGATGAAACTAGTATTTCCCATAGTGACTGGTATCGATTATAACCGTCATCAATTCCCTTTTAACCGCCATTGGTCATATTGACATTCATTGGTTATAGTGTTTGATTTTTAATCAAAACAATGACCAAATCCACCCCCCGGACATCATCCTTCACTGTGTTTTCTATTTTCCATACCAGTTACTAAATACAATTATACTAAGTCATCACTAATTCACATGGTGTTGACTCATAGCCAAACTATCACCCTTGTATTTCATGCCAACTTTCAACCACTCCCACCTAGTCCATCACTGTCATTCATCCTAACACCTATGGATCCAAATCAGCCTATCAATATTTATATGGGTGATGAGGAGTTTATAAGACTCCTTAATCAGAATCCCACAGCCTTACAATACTATCTTCCCCACTCATCTACCTAAGACTCCTCAGGTCATCTAGTGTACAACATGCCTTTATCTATCCTTCCTACCCTCCTCCCCACTTCCGCATCAGCTACCACTAACCTAGCATTTCCCTCATCCGCATTTACCCCTTGTTGTCTCACAGTTAAGTCCCACCTCTAACATAACTGCTTCCCCAACAACATATATTACACATGTGGTGTCGACTGTTCCTTCACCAATCGCTTTGAACATGGCCCCATCTTCCCCCTTTTCCTCATATATACCAGTTGCATCACAACCACCTCTAGTGTCAAAAACCCACACCCCATTCCAAAACATGGTTCTTTTCATCCCTCAGTATCTACCACCCATTACCATGAGAGTCATTGTGACCACCCCACCTATTTATATGCATCACTAGAAACCCCCAATCTCATCTATTGCTTATTTGGGGTACACTCCACCTGTACCTATTCCCCCTTCGAAGTTTTCATATTCTTCACGCTCATGTATTAGGATTTCATTCACATCATACACCCATCATCAACCTCCCTTTACTATAGGAGGCACCCATTCATCACAAACCACCAATGACCTCATTAGGATGATGATGTAAAAGATGTAAACATTAGAAGCATCATTTTTTAGCTCTCGTAACTCCTTAACCTATGAAAAAATTTGTAATGAGCCTATTCATCCATCCATTCCTATTTTCCCATACCATGTGCATTGGAAAATTCCCAACTTCAACCATTTCAATAGTAAAAAGGACCTGCAACAAAACTTGTGGTCATTCAAAAAAGTGTGCTACCTAATTACCCTTGATGAGTTTTTCTCTTACGAACATTTCCCATGTCCCTAACAGGACCCGCTTTAGATTGGTACAAAATTCTACCTAAACATTCCATCTAGTCCTTTAACCAAGTGGCTCAATAATTTGTGGAGCACTTCTCGATCAATGTTGTAAAAAAATTCACCATGACCAACCTATATTCAACATGACAATATGATGAAAAATCTATCACAGATTTCATTGCTCGCTGGTGAAGTCTTATCAACCAATTAACGTTGTAGTTTCCTCAAACTAAACTTATTGAGTTGTTCACTAGAGGTTGTGCTAGACACATCTCACTAAATATATAGTTACAAACCTTCCATACCTTCCATATCTTTGATGAAAGATAGAAATTCATGTCATTGAAGAAAAGAAAATCCAATTATGAAACAATAACGCCCCATTACAAAAAATGATTCTTCTTCATCTTCAAAACCCCAAAATAATTATTCAAAATCCAAAGGATTTTCCAACATGGTAGTTCTTAAAGTGGGTCCATCTCATCCCTTTAATCAAGCCTAAACTTCTTCCAATCATTCCATTTTCCAAACCTTTCAGTTTCAGTTGGAGCAACGGAGGTACACTTCAATCTGAGAGCCTTATTCTTCAATATTGGAAAAGCTTCTTAAAGTTGGAGCCATTAAATTTCCTCCCATAAAACCTCATACTCATTTCGAACCCACTCGTCCTATGTCTACATGGTAGAAGGAACAAGAATACTGTAATTATCATCATCTCAAAGGCCATAGTGATGGTAACTGCATAAATTTTAAGACCATTGTCCAGGAGATGATAGATAATGGATACCTCGTCATGGAAACCCCGAACGCGCCGATAAATCAAAATTTACACATCTTTAAGAAGACATCCCCTAACCATAAACCATCTTCTAATAAAAATAGTGAACCTTCATCCAAAAAAGATCAATGTCTGTGAAGTCCACGCGGTTTTTTATATTGTACTGGTCATTCCTCAAATTTCACCTATTTCTTCTATTGACGAAATTCTTGCACGATCTCCTCTATCCACATAGGATCATATCTCTTATAATCCTTCACCCACAGAGGAGTCCCCTTCATCTCCCCCTACTATCATAGATTAACCCACATTCTCTGTTGATGTTATTCCACCATCTACCTTGTAACCTACCGAACAATCAACAATATTAACTCTCCCATCCATAGGAGAATCATCATCACCTTCTTCTCCACTAAGGGAGAAGTCTACCTCACCCCACCTACCATCTCTCCTATCCATGGGAGACTCTTTAGACATGCTACTACCTATTGAGGGAAATTATCCCTCAACATCCCAAGACCCCATTTATCACTACTAATCGATATCAATAAAGCTATCCAATTCCCTGTCTCACAGACATATTTTACAGGGATTTCCACCAAACCAACTGCACCTCCTCTTACGGAAGTGTTAGGAATTAGAGAAAGAATATGCAGAAAGAATTCCTCTAACCACTATAGTAAGAAACTATATAGCAGAAGTATACTTGCAGAAGTAAAACAACATAAATAAATAAAACAAAAAATAATACAAGACAATATTTAACGTGGTTCACCTAATGTGGGCTACGTCCATCAAGAACTTTCTTAGATTTTATTATCAACAAGAGTAAAACAACTCTCACAGTCTTCTCTCAGTTATGGACTCACAACAGAATTTTAAAGATGTTAAACCACATCTAAGCCACAATTGACACCCAATTGCTTAACCTTGATCACTCTTGATCACCTCTTGATCATTAAGACTCAAGACCTCTTGAACACTCAAGATATCTTCAAGATACCCTACGACCTCTATTTATAGGATTATAATCCTTGTAAGAAGCCCTAAAGCCAACGCTAGAAGTTTGAAAGTTGTGATCTTTCAATTTCCCATGGTTGGAAAAATAGTCCCGACATTAACAACAAATTAACAACATGTTAATAGCATATTAACAGCAACGGCACATCGACGACACAGTGACCGCATAGCAACATCACAAAAAATGACTACAGAATGCTCCTGAAGTCTCCAAACTTAACCATTCGAGCTCCAGCATGTCAACATTGATTCAAGAAGACCGAAAACAAGCTCCACACCCCAACAATCTCCCACGTGGATATTGTTTCCACTGAGTAAAGTTCTTAACCCTTAATTATCAACCATGAAGGCCAATCAAAGTTGAAAACAACTTCAACTTCTCCCTTGTGACCACCTTGGTCATCATATCCACGAGATTCTGACTGGTATGAATCTTTTCTAGCTTCAACTTATCTTCTTCCAAAGCTGCCCTAATGAAATGATTTCTCAGCTGAATGTGCTTCATCCTAGGGTGGAAAGCATATTTCTTCACCAAATGAATAGCACTCTTACTATCACTATGTAGTCTCCCAACTTCCTACTTATGACCCAACTCATCAAGCAACTGTTGTAGTAAAATCATCTCTTTGCTTTCCTCTGTGGCAGTAATATACTCAGCCTCTATGGTTGACAAAGCCACAACCTTTTGTAACCATGAAATCCAACTCACCATTGTATCACCAACCGTAAATACATAACCTATCATTCTCCTCCTACTATCCAAATCTCTTGCCATGTCTGAATCTACATAGCCACTGAAACACATTGCTGCTCCCATGGTCCCTCTCAAATACCAAAGGATCCACTTTACTCCCTACTAGTGCTCTCTACCTAGATCATTCATAAACCTGCTCACTGCTCCCACTGTATGGGAAATGTTAGGCCTAATGCATACCATAGCACACATCAAGCTACCAACTGCTGATGAATATGGTACCCTAGACATTTGGATTCTATCCTCCTTAGTCTTGGGACTCTTCTCCTTTGATAATTTAAAGTGACCTACCAAAGGAGTACCAACCAGTTTAGCATCCTGTATACTAAACCTTTCCAAGACCTTCTTTATGAAATCTTCTTGAGATAATACCAGATTCCTCTCCTTCCTATTCTGAGTTATTCTCATACTAAGGATTTGTTTTGCTGCCCCTAAATCCTTCATAGAAAAGGAGTCAACTAGTTGCTTCTTGAGTACCTTTATTTCCTGCGCGTTCTTCCCTGCAACAAACATATCATCTACATACAGGCACAAAATAGTATAAATACCATCAAGAAACTTCTTGATGTATACGCAATGGTCTAAGTGACACTTGGAGTAACCTTTTCTCCTGCATAAAACTATCAAACTTCATGTACCACTGTCGTGGAGCTTGTTTTAGGCCATACAATCTCTTCTTCAATTTGCACACTAACCTCTCCTTCCCCTTGACCTGATAACCCTGTGGCTGCTACATGTACAATTCCTCCTCCAACTCACCATGAAGGAATGCAGTCTTCACATCCAACTGTTCTAAGTGCAGGTCTTTCTACTGCAACTAAACCAAGAACAATCCTAATAGAAGTCATTTTAACAACCGGAGAAAAAATTTCATCAAAGTCTATACCTTTCTTCTATGTAAATCCTTTGACCACCAACCGGGCCTTGTATCATTTCCTGCCTCCATCTTCCTCTTTGATTCTATACACCCACTTGTTCTGTAATTCTCTTTTCCCCTCGGGTAGCGCCACCAAATCCCAAGTCTGGTTTTCTATAAGAGATCTATGCTCTTCATCTATGGCCTTCTCCCACTTCTTCCTGGAATCCACCTGTACTGCTTCCTCAAAGCACTCTGTCTCTCCTCTGTCAGTGAGAAATAAATAATTCAAAGATGGAGTAAATCATTTAGGTTCCCTTTTTACCCTAGAAGACCTTCTCACCTCAGGAGTTTGGGGTCCCTGATGAGTAGGTACCTGAACTGGCTGTGCCAAAACATGTTGTACCTAAACCGGTCCCTTGGACACCTTGTTGTCCATAATGTCATCTAACACTGTGTATTCTTTCCTTGATTCCTCTTTTTGTTTCTACAATTGATATTTATACATGACTTTTTCATTAAAGACAATATCTCTAGACAAAAATATTTTATTGTCTTTAAGAGTCCAAACACGAAAACTAAAGTCATCTTCACCATATCCAAAAAAGGTGCATTTCTCAGAATTAGCCTCTAACTTGGTCCTATCATCTTTATCAATGTGAAAAAATACCTCACATCCAAATACTCTAAGAAATGAGTAATCAATTTTCTTACCAGACTAAGCCTCCTCAGGTATACCTCCATCCAAGGCCATAGAGGGTCCTCTATTAATCAAATAAACAGTTGTGCTTACTAATTCCCCCCAAAACATGAGTGGCATCCCTGCATGTAACCTCATGCACCTATAACGCTCCATGATAGTCTTGTTCATTCTCTTTGACACTCCATTTTCCTGTGGAGTATTAGGAACCGTTCTTTGCCTGTATATCCCATTTACCGAATTGTAATCAAGAAATTCATTGCTGCAATATTCCCCTCCATTATCTGACTTGAGACATTTCAACTTGAGACCTGTTTCATTCTTAACCAAGGCTTTCCATCTTTTGAAAGTTTCAAACACATCAGATTTCTTTCTAATGCAATATACCCAAACTTTTCTAGTTGCATCATCAATGAAAGTGACATAATAACATGAACCACCAATAGAGTTTACCTTAGTTGGCCCCCATACATCTGTATGCACTAAATCCAACTTACCCTCCTTCCTGGTAGGTCCAACCTTGAGGAATCTCACCTGCTTCTATTTCCCATAAACGCAGTCCTCACGGAAGTCCAAATCTAACTCCTTTAATCTGGGAAACCTATCATTTATAATCTGCATGCCCTTATGACTCATATGACCAAGTCTCTGGTGCCACAAAGTTGCATCTCCATCTATAACAACTAAATTACAATAATCAACACCACTGGTTAAATATAAAGTACCTATTTTCGTACCTCTTGCAACCGCAAGAGCTCCCTCGGTAAACTTCCAATAATCTACTGTAAAACTAATCGTACAGCCATCACTACATAGTTGTCTAGTTGATATCAAGTTCCACCTCAACTTAGGCACATTCCTGACATCCTTAAGTAGCCATGTGTTCCCATTCTACATTTTCACTTGAACACAACCTTTCCCTACTATGATGCATGGTTCATCATCATGAAGATATACATGTCCAAAATCACCTTGAACAAAATCAGTAAAGTAATGTCTATGTGGGGTGGCATGGAAAGAAGCCCCTGAATATAACACCTAAGATTAAGCAACATTATCTAAAGAAAGAATTAAGGCATCTTAACAAACATCACCTGCTACCAAATTTATCTCTTTATTTTCCTCCTTGTTCTTCTTATCCCAAAGAGCCCAACAATATTTCTTAGCATGACCAACCTTCCCACAGTGCCAACATTCTAACTTACTCTTGGATTTTGACCTTCCGTGATCATTCGACTTTCCACGGTTACCTTACCTTCTGTTCTTTTGTCTCCCTCTTCTCTCCACCATCAAAGTGTTTCCAGAAGTAGAAGAATCTCTGGTGCTCTTCATTTGCATTTTATCAATTAGGATCACACCTATCACATCCTCAAACTTCAGCTTTGAGTTATTAGAGACTGAATTACTTACAACCATAACCAAGTTGTCCTAGCTATCTGGTAAGGAGCACAAAATCAACAAATCCCTGACCTCATCATCAAAGTCAATTTTTACCAAGTTTAACATACTCACAACCATATTAAATTCATTCAAATGATCAGCAATAGAACCATTCTTAGACATCTTCATATTAAATAACTTTTTCATCAAAAAATTATTATTAGAGGTAGAGGGTTTTTCATATAACTTCCCCAATGCACTCATGAGACCTTCTGTGGTCTTCTCCTATGATATTTTGAAAGCAACCAAATATGCAAGGCATAAATGAATTGCCCTGAGCACCTTTCTATCGAGCAACTCCCAATTCTCATCCGACATGGTTGTAGGTTTCTTTGCTTTTCCAGCCAAAGGAACATAAAGGTCCTTGTGATATAAGTAATCCTCCATTTGAATCTTCCACAAACCAAAGTTCTGCCAATTAAACTTCTCAACCCTCGATCTACCCTCATCTAACATAGCTCCCACTCAAGCTAAATGTTCCCTGTGATTTACAACTTCAGCAAAAAACCACCAAAGCTCTGATACCAATTGTTAGGAATTAGAGAACAAATATGCGGAAACAATTCCTCAAACCACAGTAGTAGGAAACTATATAGCAGAATTATACTTGTAGAAATAAAACATCATAAATAAATAATGCACAAAAGAAGACAAGATAAGCTTTAATGTGTTTCACCCAATGTGGGCTACGTCCACCAAGAACTTTCTCAGATTTTATTATCAACAACAGTAAAACAACTCTCACAGTTTTCTCTCAGTTATGAACTCACAACAGAATTCCAAAGATGCTAAACCACATCTAAACCACAATTAACACCCAATTTCTTAACCTTGATCACTCTTGATCACCTCTTGATCATTAAGACTCAAGACCTCTTGAACACTCAAGATATCTTCAAGATACCCTAACACCTCTATTTATAGGATAACAATACTTTTAAGAAGCCCTAAAGCTGAACCTAGAAGTTTGAAAGTTGCTATCTTTCAACTTCCCATGGCTGGAAAAATAGTCCCGACGTTAACATCAAATTAACCGCATGTTAACAACGTATTAACAGAAACGACACAGCGACGACACAATGACCGCACAACAACGTCATAGCAAATGAATGAAAAATGCTCCTGAAGTCTATAAACTTAACCGTTCAAGCTCCAACACTTCAATACTAATTCAAGAAGACCAAAAAATGGCTCCACACCCCAACAAGAAGTCCCATTTTCATGGATGGTTCATCCCTTGGATTACTTTGATAATTCCATGCTCTAAAGACTTCTTTGTCTCCCCTTTTCGACTTAAATGCAAATGTTGCTTGATGATACTTCCTTGATCTACCCAAAGGTATTTCCAGCAACCAGATCAACCCTGATCGTGCTTATCAAAACAACTTCTTCTTCATCACCTCTACCTATATCTAAACCTTTACCCATGACCAAAACCATTCCAATGCATAGGAACCTACCTACACCTTTATCTTCATCCATATCAAGACTGATCACTATCTCATGTGTCATGCTGACATCAATGGTTACCCATCCACCTATCAAATTGGACTTAGCCCCATCTTCCCAAACCCACAAAAAATTATTCCTCCACTTAAAAGGAAGACCCAACCTTTTAGGCCACATAAACCAGTTTCACCGACCACACCTTTTTCACCTTCACCCCTTCTGTCCATCCTAGGGCCTCACCCATCAACCCTGGATAAACACTCTCCTACCTAAGGCCAGTCAAAAGATAAGTAGCCTACTGATTCATCACAATTCCTCATTACACCTCATTCACCCGCATGGAAAACACCCACACCCTCACCCTCACATTTCTTACTACCTATACCTGCATCAATTGCTATAAATCAAACTTTGCATATACGAATTCAACCCATAATGTCCACCTAGCCTCTACGAACCACTTCCACCGTGACTCTATTATCCCTATGGGAAACCTGACCTCTTCTACTGCCTTCTTTCCCTTCTGCATCAAATACTCCCATATCACCTTTACCCAAGGTGGTGCAACCCAAAGACAAGAACCCACTACCCTATAATAAGATAGTTAAACCAACAAAACCTCCCATTTTTAGCTCTTCTACCACACCTATACCGAAGCAAATGCCATCAAAACCTAAGACAATATCTACTTACTAAACCAATGGTCCAACACATTCCTCCTCCTATAATGCTTCTTCCATCATGATCATCCACACCTTTGCCAAAACCCACACTCACTTCCCTTTGTGATCCATTGGAAGGGTCCTAGTGCCAAAATTTTAACCAACCTCTTAGAGACTTCCGTCATCACATTACCACTTCGACCTTACAACCCTCTCAAACCCAAACCAAAAGGGTGTGATGAAACCAAGATTTATGCTTATCATCGCATGCCAAGACATGATGTAGAAAAATGTAAGGCTCTAAAACTCGCTTCTCCAAATTTGTCCTCTTGAACAACATTTCAACAATGATAACCTTTTTGATGAGGACCATGTTCCACCTTCACCTGTCACCACACATCATCATCTCTTTCTTCTTCCACAACCTACATCTCCACCCCCACAACCTTTTTATCCACCTCAAAAATTTGAGATCAACACGGTTTGTATTAGAGATTTGGTAAAACCACCAGTCAAATGCAAGTGTGCCCTACTCACTTCGGAAGGCTGTCCCCCCCATTAGGTTTTTTCCCATCATGTCATTACAGTACTCATCCCACACCTTCCCCATTTATCACCTCCCCTCATATTACTATGGTCCAAGTTGCAACCTGTGTCCAGAAGGAAAAAGGAAAAGAAAAAGTAACTAACCCATCGACACACCCTATGCCCAATATACCATCTACAGCCATGCCCAAAATCACCATTTGAGGAACCACATAAGGTATCTTTGACAAGGTCACCCATCTTACAATGATAAAACAATTACATGAATCCTCTTTAAAGATGTCTTTGTACAATCTCGTCCAAAATTTTGAATCTCATAGACATGCCCTTATGGAGGTTTTTCAATCCATTGAAGTTTTAACCAATGACCTCACACCAGTAGCCTCCATTATCACCCCTCACCATGTGGCCTCGCTTACCAAATAATCTCCTTCTTCTAACCCCATGCCCACTTATCAATCTCGCCACCCTCAGTTTCTCTGATGAGCAGATTATACCTCGCAAGTCAGATGAACCTGATCCCGCCCTTTTCATTTCCATCTATATCGATAACATATGCGTACGACACATCATGATCAATGGTGGTGCTAGTGTTAACATCATCTTCTCCCATGCATATAATCAAATGTGCATCCCTTTAAATTATATGCATAATAACCCAATTATGTTACACTCCTTCAATGATGCCATCACCTCCACCCTTGGCACCATTATTATCCACATTCAAGTGGGCCCTCACACTGTCTCAGAATTAGTGTACATCTTAGAGGGAGAGTTACAGTATAACCTATTGCTTGGAAGACCTTAGATTCATGACATGGGTTATGTCCCTTCAACTTTACACAGTTGTGTAATATTCGAACATGAAGGGCATAACTATACCATCCCAGCTGACTCGTCACCATTCAAAACTTACAACATGTTGTACCGACCTAACAATGTCCTTGTACCAGTCAAGGCATCTACCACTATCCCCACTTCTCCTTCACCCACAATCCCATCCACCAATGCTTCTGCCACCTCTCCCATACCTAACTCTTATATTCCTACTTCTTCCGCAGCCTCTACAGTTGACCCATCTACTTCCTAACCAACTGATACCCCTCCTTCCCAATCGTCTAGAGATTCGTCTATCCCCATTACCCACATATCTACCACTGATCCCTTAGAAGGTTTTTTTCAATGCCTCACTCTGGGGGAATACCACCTCTATAATATTAGGACATTCCTCACTCCGCAAGAGTATGGAAACCTATGCCAGTACCCTCGTTATGACTATCACATAGGAGATGCTTTCCCTTATGTTCCTCTCCACCTTCACACCAACTTAACATATTGGGGACTTGATATTTCCATTTATTCACCCAAAGATCCCTCCCAAACATGACCATTTTCATCTAACCTCCAATCCCTCACAAACCGCTGCTTCACCCACACTTTCCTTCACTGTTACGCATGGAAAGGATTTGGATTTAGTTTTTATGAACAAGGCAATTATATCGTCATTTCATCTACCACCCGTAAACACAAAGATCACAGTGGCATTGGATTTTACAAACCATATTTCAATAAGTCTCGCATCGACCTCATTTAGGAAGATAAATATTCTCCACACCATTCACTAATGTTGCCACCTTCAGCCACGAAGTCCAGAGATCCTAAATCTATTCCTCGTAAATATTTTTTCGTGAACAAGATTTCCCTTAGACCTCTGACTTATCAATGCAATGGCTAGGGTCCTTCTTTTCCCTTCCTATATCCTAGCATAATCTATGAAAATACACCTTCTATTAACACCGTTCAATGTTAGGATGATGAGTCCATTCTCACCTACGTTGGTGTGGAAGATTCTTACATTCCCTGGTCATTACCTTTTGAGACGTAAACCATATTAAACGAATCAACCATTGAAATCAACATTAACATGCAAGATGACCCACACCTTATAAAGATAGGAAAATATTTAGATGCTACTGAACATGACACTTTTACTTATTTCCTCCGAGACCATAGAAATGCTTTTACTTGGTCCTATACTGAAATTTTCAGTATTGAACCAAACATTGTGGTCCACAATATCATAACCATTCCTGACGCCAAACCTATAAACCAGAATCTACAGAAAATGCATCCTCACATTGCTTTTCTTGTCAAATAAGAACTCCAACACCTTCTCTCAGTTTCCTTTATCCTACACATTGACTATCCCCAATGGATTTATAATATCGCTCCTATCACAAAAGTGACTAGGGGACTCTGCATTTACATGGATTTCTGTAACCTCAACTTAGATTTCCCCAAAGATGATTTTCCTCTATTATGTATTGACCAACTAGTTGATCTCACCATCAGACATGAGATGCTTCACTCATGGAAGGTTTATCGGGTTATAATAAAATATTACTTTCTCTAGAAGATCAAAAAAAAATTCCTTCATCACTTCTTGGGCGACCTTCTTCTATCGAGTCATGCCTTTTGGCCTTAAAAACGTTAGTGTACATATCAGTGAGCCATGACTTATATCTTCTATGAAATCATGCATCACATATTGGAAGATTAAATGGATTACCTTCTTGCTAAATCCAAACATTGGGCCAAAAACCTAATAGTCCTTAAGGTTATCTTTGACCGCTTCATCAAGTATCATGTTTGCCTTCAACCTAGGAAGTGTGTCTTTGTGGTGATTTCAGGAAATCTCCTTAGTTTCATCATTTCTTTGCATGGCATATAAGTCTATCCTACTAAAGTAAATGCTATTATCGAAATTCCTCCACCTACTAATCTCCGTCACCTTCGAATTTCTCAAGGTAAGTTACAATCTATTCGTCAGTTTATTTCAGAACTTTCCGACTGCTATCAACCATTTCATCATCTCCTCAAAAAGGAAGTCTCCTTCAAATATGATGATGAATGCCATAAAGCCTTTGACGTCTTAAAACAATACCTTCTTCAACCACCGGAGCTCATTCCACCTAATTATGACCAACCCTTTTACCTATACATTTCTGCTACTGAACATTCCTTAGGTATCATGCTTTCTCATCGTGACAAGCAACACAAAGAACAAGAAATTTATTACATAATCCGTACACTTTTGGACTATGAAACTAGATATACCCATGTTGCAAAACTTTTCTTAGCCTTAGTTTATGTCACCACTAAACTTCGTCATTACCTACTAAACCAAAAAACATTTAACGTAACAAACACTAATCCCCTACATAAGATTTACACCAAACCCTACTAGTATCAATGTGCTACACGTTGGCTCATGCTTCTTGCAGACCTTGACCTCAAATTCATCCATTAAAATTCTGTTAAAGGCCAAGTCATCACTGACCAACTAGTAAACACACCTCTTTCTGAAGATCAGCCTTCTAACTTTGATTTTCCAGACGAATCCATTGTTACCTTCTCTTTGGAAGATACTACTTACCAGATGACCTTATTATTTTATGGTTCCAAATGTTAGTGTGGGAGCGGTTCAAGTGTTATCCTCATTTATCTTGATGGTGAACCTATGCCTTTATCTTTCAAACTAGAATTTTATTGCACTAACAATATCACCAAATATGAAGCACTCATATTAGTCCTTCAAACCGCCATCTCTCTAGATATAAAATCAATTAAAATATTTGGTGATTCTCAACTGGTTGTAAACCAAGTCAATGGTATATACCATTGTTGTAATGAAATAATCTAAAAGTACAAATGTCATGTCAACATACTTTTGACTACCTTTGACCATTACAAACTTCAAACCATCCCACGTTCTACTAATAAATTTGTGGATACCCTGGCCTTCCTAGATTCACAGATACCAACTTCACCTACCGACTCTAAAATATTTGTCACAATACAAAGGTTGAAATCACCCTCTTATCTATCTCAAGAGGTCAACTCTGTTATAACCAATGCACCTGACCCTCATGACCTTTGGTATAAGAAGTTTGTAGACTATCTTTCCCTTTCCATTCTACCTCCTGATCTCACTCGTAATGGACAACGTGCATTACTTAAGTGTTTCTCTCGTTATTTCATCATGGGTGGTCTCCTTTATAAATACGACTTCGATGGTATTCTCTTACGATGCCTTGCAAGTTCTAAAATTCTTGACACCATCAAAGAAGTTCATGATGACATTTGTGGAGGTCACTTTAGTGACTTAGTTGTCACTAAACACATTCTTCACCTTGGCTATTATAGGCCAACTGTAAACCGTGACTATTGCAACTATGTTAAAGGTTTTCTGAAATGCCTACAACATCCTAATCTTCATCACACACCTAGTCATGCCTTACAGGTTGCACGAGACATTTAGAATTTCTCTCAATGGGGTATGGATATTGTTGGAGAGATCAATCCTCATTCTTCACAATGCCATCAATGGATTAAAACTACTACTGAATACTACACTAAATGGTTAGAAGCCATTCCCCTCATTTCTGTAAAAGCCGAGAATTTTTTTGAATTTATCAACCATCACATAATTTTTCACTTTAGTGTCCCTCACCACCTCATCACTGATAGCAAAAATAAATTCATAAAAAAAACCATATAAAAAATTTGTGATGCTTTTAGCATTCAACTCAGTTTCTTGTCACCTTATTACCCACAAACAAATGGCCTAGTAGAATGAATTAATAAAACCTTGAAAAAAAGTCTTATGAAAGTAGTTGATGATACTAGTAATGATTGGAATACACACATTATTTTCACCTTGTGGGCTTACCGCACTAGTATTCACACTTCGACTACAACCACACCTTTCTCTCTGGTCTACGGTACCAAGTTTGTCTAGCATCTCGAAGTCTAGATTCCATCTCTCCGCATCTCAGTACAAGACATGCTGAATGATGATGAATTTCGCTAGGACTGTTTCGCACAACTTGAGTTATTAGATGAACGTCGTCTCAATGCTCTTGATCATCTCGAAATCTACCAAAAACATATCAAACATGCCTACAAAAAATGTGTCCATGAACAAACCTTCTACGTCGGAAACCTTGTTCTAAGGGAAAATCAACATGTAACCAAAGAAGAGAGGAGTAAACGGGAAAAAAATTATCCTAATTAGCTCGGAACCTATATCGTTACTCATACCTATGGATCAAGTGTTTATCATTTTTCTTCACTCAAAGGTAAACCCAAACCTGAGCCCCTCAATGCCTTACATCTTAGACCATTTTATTGTTGAAATCAAATCCTGTATCACCTTTTTCTATTGACTATTCATCCTTTGAACACCATTCACTTTCCATGTTACATGTTTTGAGGATCAATGACTAAACAATAATCATGTGATTACCCATCACGTTTCAGCCTTATCTTCAATATGAGTACCACGGCTCTACTCATGGCATGATTTTCATGGATAATTTTCATCTTTTCCAAAGATGGAATCCCATGGTCACTCAGCACTTGAAACCATCTCTTTCATAGTTAACCTGTGTGTGTTACAGTTTTGTCTCATAACATGATCCTAATTTTCCTCTATAGTCTAGTCCATGAATTAAATGTCTAAAAGTAAAATGGGATGTAACTCCTTGATTCAAAATTCCACAAAAAATATGAATCCCTCAAAAGGGACATCTCTTCACTTTATATCACCGCTATAAATAGACTGATCCCTCAAAGGACAGCTATATCAAGTCATTACAACAATAAAATAAAATATTCACAAGCTTCCCTCATTGATCAACTTCACGAAGACCTCAAGGAGATAACATACTCATCCCATATAGACTTCCCGCATTAATTAGTCTATCATAAACAACAACCAAAAGAAGAAAATGATAAATTTTTCATCATGGACTTGCCTATTTTTTGTCATGGGTTTCTTTCCAGGTAAACATGTTTTCATACACTAAGTTACATTAAACCACACACTTTCACCTCATTTCCTTTTCACCCTAATTTTCTATCTGCTCAAGGGAATGGCCATAACTTTGAAATTTCGTGATCATGTGACTTTCTTCACCCTTAGAATAGACCATTATGCAGCACCTTTAGTATCTCGTGTTTATAAGACAATCTTTGGTATGATTAGAATCATTAGGGTTCTTAGCAATTAAGCAACTCTTTTTCCACCTCTTACTATTCACCTTATTCATTACTTATTTAATACCCTATAGAGGACCAGACCATCGACACCTAAATTTTAAAATATTTCATCTTTCACCTAAACTCAACCATGCCCATTACTTAGAATCAATCATAGCTGAAATCTACCAACCCATTCCTCTACCTAATAATATTCTTCCCTAGCTTATGGGAGAACTAAAGCGTTCTGAGGCCCCTTTTCATTGAGGCTATGTAGGAAACACTTTGATGGTATGGGGCCCTCAGAGGATAGTGTTGATGTGTAATCACAACACCCATGAATTTTTACAACTCGATGGGTTAAGACTCTCAGTGTGATTGCATAACATGGATATTTTCCGAAAGTGTAGGACTTTGCGATTGGGAAAGCTCTACAAATGAAGGCTAATTCCTATTCCTCTATTCAGATGCACACATTACAATTGTAGAGGATCTACTCTAAAATATACTCTAACTTGCCAAGGAGACATGGTTAAGAAGATGTAAGAAAAGAAACCTAAACTAACAGAGGTGATGCACCAAAGGAATATTGAACACCTATTTTTCCATTAAACACAAACCATTAAAAAAGTAACACAATCACCATTCACAAATAACCAGTATTGTAATGAGAGATCAGATGAAGAAAATGAACACAAGAGAAGGTTGAGATCATCCAAAGAATTATTCCTATTGCTCCATAAATTTGATACAGTCCATTACAATGGCCAAGAGAAATAAACTTGCATTACAACTTGAATGAGAGATTTGAACTCTAAAAATCCAGTTACAGACAAGATAAGAAGGGAGGGTGAAAATCAAATTATCCAACCTTTAGAAAAAATTCCCCTCCTTATAATATATAGAAAGAATATGAGAGAAAGTGGAGAGAAGAATTTTAATTCTTGCTTCAACCACCCAAAAATGCTTTCAATTCACCTGTAACAATGATGGGTGCCAATACAAAACCCACACGTCCATTAATTTATCATTTTTGGACAAGAAAAGAATCCCATAATTCATTATTATTGTAGGTGAGAAGTCTGACACCCTAAAAAATTGTGGAATATATTTCTTAATTTTGAATAGCTTAGTCTCACTAATTTTAAGATATCTAGTCGTAGTTGAGGAGTAGACGCCGAGAGCTTTCCAAAACGTGCTTTCTTGTGTAAATCCAAGCTCCCAGAGGAAATTTATGGACCTATGATGGTCGAGGTGTCATTCTGCAAAAATGGCGGGCAGTTGGCTCTATCATTTTTTGAAGTCTAAAATGCATGCAACCTCTGAAATCCCGAAATTCAAACTTTCAAACATTTCTATTTCGCAGATTGAAACACTATTCATCTACCAAATTTTCTTGATATTTTCAAAATTTCAAAACCCAAACCTCCAAAACCCTCAAACCTGAAAGTCCAAAACCCTAAAACCCAAAAGTACGAAACCTCGAAACCCAAAAGTCCGAAACCCCGATACCAAAAAGTTTGAAATTTTATACTTTTAGGATTTTTACGTTTTTCAGAACTTTTTCACTGTTCATTGCCCAAAATGCCTTAAGAGTTCCAAAACCCTGAAACCCAAAGTTGTCGTTGTGTTGACCCTAAAACCTACATTGACTTCCGAAATCTGAACCCTTTCAAGATTTCAGACATTTTTGGTCACTTTTCTGATTTTTTCGTCGGAGACTCCATAACCCCAAAACCCAAAAGTCTAAAATTTCAGACGTTCAGAGTTTCAGGTTTTGGAACTTTACCGCTCCCTTTTCCAGTCACACTCACTGAGACTTATGAAACCCTGAAACCTAAAAGTTTGAAATTTCATACTTTCAGGTTTTCATGTTTCATAACCTTTTGGCAATTTTTTTCCATTTTGCTCGGTGAAGACTCCGAAAGACCAAAACCTAAAAGTTTGAAATTTCAAAATTTCAAAATTTCAGACATTTTAATTTTCAGGATTTTTTTACTTCTCACTGAGACTTTTCTCTAAAAAACCAAATGTTAAAACTTCTAAACTTTCGGGCCTAAAACTCCATCCTTCTGCTTGAGCTATGATTTCCTTCGACATTCCCTTGGCTATCCTTGGTTTTTCAACCTTGCATTGCCATTGTCGAGCCTTCCTACAACTTGATTTTTTGGAATTGAATGTGAGCTCGCATGACTGAACCAACCTCTCCATTTTCCCCCATTTAAGGTCATGTTTGTTCAAGTTTTCTTGAGGGGAAAAATTTGATAACAAATAGGTCGACCACTCTTACCCTAAACCATTTTCCCCACATATTTTCTATTAACATTCTACCATAATTAATTTCCATTTTTTTTATATAACACTTGGAAAATTACAACACACACATATCTACCATGTTATCACATCATAAAAACATCTAATCAATCATTTCACATTTATGTAATATCAAAGAGTTTGGAAATTTACACCATAACATACATATAACTCATCATTTATTTCCTATGTTACCAAGAACTTGGAAATTAAATCAAAATTAAAAACAAGACTCCATCTTTCCTAAATTGACCTAACTCAACCATGCCTAACCAACCTAACTTAACCATGCCTATACCTAACTCCACCATGCCTAATTGACCTAACTCAACCATACCTAAACCCACCTGACTCCACTATGGCTAACTGACCTAACTCCACCATGCCTACAACCTCGACTAAACCATGCCTAATTGACCTCAACTCAATCATGCTTAATCCACGTAGTTTCCATCACATACCCAATAACAATAAAAATTAAAAACATAAATACAACATCCATGCCATCATGAATATCATCATCTATATATAAATCATCTGGTCTGTGTATCAATCAAATATATAATGATACAACATAAGTATCTCAAAAACTCTCATGTACATCCTCACTATCTTCGGCACGTAGTCCGGTATATATAAAAAATATACAAAAATATGATACACTAATCATATCTGGTGACTAATCGTCACCCCACCTGATATCCATCCCAATATCATCTATTTCCTTTTCCTCCCCTCTAGTAGGGTGCCCTCCTAACATCCCTCCACCTCGCCTGGGTCTCATATCCGCTTGGTCTGAAGCTTGGTCTGGCCTCTGTAAGCTTGTGGCCTCACCCTGAGCCTTTCCATGGGAAAGATGGTCCCCTGTACTCTCTATGGTGTGATTACGGGACCTATTCCTCTAACTTGATGCCTGCTGAGCCTTATACTCTAGATAAGAGGGAACATCTATCTTGGTGGTTGTTAGATGATCATGATAGTACCATGCCTCATTCAAGACATCCCTGAACCTACCCATCAACACCGTCTACAGTGGTGCCATAGCTCTCACAACAACCTGTGATCTCTGTCCTACTACTACTAGCCTCAACCCCTATACCTGTGAACCCTTGCCTCCTCCCTATACCATGGGATCCTGTCCCGCTGTTTCTTGTAAAATGGGACCCTATCCCTGGGCTTGTGAGGGTGCTTGTGTTGTGACCTAGGCTTGTAAGGCCACAATCTGACCCTGTGTAGTGGCCAATTGGACCTGTAAACTTGCTACCTATGCCTATAAGGAAGCTACCTGCCCTCCATCACCATCCCCGCCCTGTGTAGGCACCTATCCCTATGATATCTGGGCATGTAGGGCCACCAGCTATGCCTGTAATGTGGCCACCTGCACCTCTAACTTTATTAACTACCCTTTTAATACTATGATTTGGGCATGTAAAGTGGCCACCTTCCCATGCAATGTATCTCTCTCTACTGTAAGGGTAGCTAAGTATGGCTTCCCTAGCCTAGGTGGTTTTTCTTATAACTATACTTCCCACCACTATCTCTATGCATCAGTGAAACCCACATCATCAATCCATCAGTCCTCTGCCTGCTCCTCCTTCCCTATCGGAACCATCGGATATGGTAGAGTCATAGGCCTCTCCATGTCATCTCTCTTGTACTCTGTGAATGGTGGAGGCACATCCTAGGGCAGCCCAAACTGTCATCTAACCCTATCAATGGGTATCATCTTGTGCTCATCGACACGATGTCCCTCTATCCATCTGAGAAACTATAGCTTATCCAACTCTACGGCCATGTGTCTATATGAAGAGAATCCAACATATGGCCTATAAATGATGTCAACTCATGATAACCCCTTTAGTATCATGCTTGTAATATGCTACATCATGTGCATCCCTAGTAGCCCTATACTCTCCCCTAGAAGGTGCCCATCGCCTATAGCCAACTCAGACCACTCCCGCATCAAATGCATCAGGCCGGGGTATACCAACTAAACCTTTGTAGCCTCCCATAGGCCCATAAATCTTTGTATAACTACACCAAAAATGTTGGTGCCAAAGAAAAATGATTCATATCCTCCATCATGTCATAGAGAACCCCCATCAATGCTCATGGGAATCTCTCACCCTCCACATCTAGCAATGAAAAGCAACACACAACCAACCATGATAAGTAAAACCAACCCCCATCTCCTGACGATGGGCTATGTACATGTACCCATAGGTCAGGCTTGTGCTATGGTACCCTCATCTCCATCATCCCCTCTCCAAAACATAAGCCAACATCATCTCTTATAATGCCTATTAGGAAATTGAACAAACCTGATCTCCTACTATAGGTAAACCGCATGATCCTTTATATGTCCTCCAGGGTGACTGTGATCTCACCCATTGGTAAAATGAAATGTATTGGTCACTAACTCCCATCTATCAATGAGTGTGACCATTAAGCTCGACTCTCAAACTATATGCATGTAGTGTTAAATCCCAATCAGGCTGACGTCCATCATGTGCCTCCACTCCTCTATCATCATTATCAACCGTACCGCTAGTAATAGATGTGGAAATTTTTTCCTCCATCTGTAGTTGGTCCCTAGCCTACATCCAAAAAAACAAAGCATTATCACAACCTAAACAACCTTCACTGTACCTATTAACCCCTCAAACCATACCCAATCACATCAGTCCCACTCACCTCAATTTACCTAATCCACTTACAAACCTATTTTTTTTATCTTCATTACCCACCAAGTTCATCTCACCTACTTAACCTATCCCACATCACCCAAACAACATTTTTCCCTTTTCCCTCTACATAACTCTTCACCTACCAATTTCTCACCTATTTCACTCTCCTACATAGCCTTTCTTTCACTTACCTACTCTTAAACGTGACCGACAAAGGTCACCATGACCGTCATCAGTCCCCCATGACCAGTATCAGTCACTTAAATCATGAAATATGACGAGGGTCGTCAATCCTCACCATTACAAATGTCAATACAGATTGGTGTCCAAAGGTTGTATGCATTAAGAGAAGAAGATCTTGGAAAACAAATCCTTTAAACAAAATACAAACTTGCATAAAATAAATCACACATGCAAAAATTTAAAGGAACACTTGCAGAAATAAAGTTTGCATGAAAGAAACACACTTGCATGAACTAAAAGCCACACTTGCATAAATACAAGTTTGCATGAAAAAAAAACACTTGCATGAATTAAAATACAAACTTGCATAAATGAAATTTTCATGAAAGAAAAACACTTGCATGAATTAAAAGGCACACTTGCATAAATGAAATTGCTAAATTAAAAATAAACACAATTGAATAAAACACATGCAGGTTTACAACAGACTGAATTTACAATACAAAGATAAAAACAATACAACATAATGAATTAAAAACAAATGAATAAACATAAACATAAATACACATATACATATTCCTTAGAATGAGTGACCAACTCATTCCTTGGAAGAGGATTTAAATCATACTTCTGAGATCTTAAAACTAGAGAATATTTGAGAGGAAAGAATAGATATTTATTTCTTTAGAGAAAAGCATCACATATCTAAGTGTGGAAGTTTGCATTTATAAATCATGCATCTAACCAAATCCTTATTTTAGGAAAAAAAATATGATATTATCTTTATTCCAATCCTAATAACTAATATCTCCATCTCCACAAAATATGGATAGAGATATTATTAAAGTCAAACCTTATCTCACTTATTTTGGGAAGATTTGCTCTCATATGATACACGTTTCCTCGGAATGTAGCTCACTAAAAGTTAGATATATCTTCATTGGTAAAAATTTTAACAAATATGAATGAGATTTTTGTTAAAAATAAATCTATAAACAAAAACCTCTCTCAGATATTTCATTTGACTTTTCTATTTCTTTTTAAGGAACTTTTAGTTCTCGTCAGATACACTTTTTCAAACTACAACTCACTAACAGTTATATCTATCTTCATTGGTAAAACCTGTAGAAAATATGAATGAGGTTTTTTGATAAACACATCTCTATGAAAAAAAACCTCTCTCAAATTTCCGCCATTGGAATCTCTGAGTTTTCACGAATCCCCTCCAACACTGTCATTCTATAGATGCAAGTTCCAGAACTAAAGCTATCATTCTTTTTCTGCAAGTTCTGGAACTAAATCTTAATTTTCTATGAATTGAAAGTTCTAAAACTAACTTTCATTCAATTTATACAAGTTTTGTGTGAACTAAATCTGTGAGTTCCAGAACTTAACCTGCAAGTTCCAGAACTAACTCTGCGAATTCCACAGCTAACTTAAAGACAGCTATAACTTTTGCATGCAACCTTGGGTTGAGATGATTCTTTTTTTTGAACTTGCATAATTATTTGAGAAGAATCTGAATATGAAATCAGATCTTATTTTAAATGTACTATTCATGATCAATTCCACTTTTTTCCCAATACTAGCATTATCTTTCCTTTATGGCCTACATACACAAGACTTTGCATACTTTCCCAAATAATCAATAGGATTAGTCAACAAAAATAGATAAAAAAATATTTCGAAAGAATGAACAAGATATATATCATATATTCCATCTTAAGAAAACTCTAACTTCCTATATTACATTTAAATCTACTTTCAAAGGTAACTTGGAAGGACAAAATAATGGTAATTTATGGCCAATTTATGACCTCATTATTGCCCCACACTTAATCGTATGCGTTTCCTCATGCATTACATTATTATCCTCCTCTTCTTAAGATTCTTCTCCATATTGAGGACATGTCTTGTGGATCTCCTTATATTGCTTTTGATTTCTTTCTTTTACAACAGGTTCTTGTTCTTGCTTTTGATCTCTTTCTTTACTACATGTTGTGTGGATATCCTTTTGCTACTTGATTTCTTTCTTTTACAACAGGTTCTTGTGTGGATCTCCTTCTGTTGCTTTTGATATTCTTTCTGTTACAACAGGTTCTTGTGTGGATCTCCTTCTGTTGCTTTTGATTTCTTTCTTCTACAACACAGTTCTTGTGTGGATCTCCTTCTGTTGCTTTTGATTTCTTTTCTTTACAACAGGTTCTTGTGTGGATCTCTTTCTGTTACTTTTGATATTCTTTCTTTCATAAGAGGTTCTTGTGTGGATCTCCTTCTGCTGCTTTTGATTTCTTTCTTTTACAACAGGTTCTTGTGTGGATCTCCTTCTGTTTCTTACTTGATATTCTTTTATTTTACAACATGTTCTTGTGTGCATCTCGTTATGTTGCTTTTGAAAGAGAAACACACTTTCATATATGAACAGGTTCTTGTAAGAAAATCCTTCTGTAAAAAAATATGATATGGAATTTCTTGTTACAACAGGTTCTTGCTATGAATATCCTTCTCTCCCAAACCTGAACTC
The DNA here is from genome assembly GCA_019776745.2 of Taxus chinensis. NCBI lineage: Eukaryota > Viridiplantae > Streptophyta > Pinopsida > Cupressales > Taxaceae > Taxus > Taxus chinensis. The sequence continues at coordinate 515,489,879 of CM034156.1, read as the reverse complement.
ATGCATGTTCTCATGCATGTTGTTTATTTATGGCTACCCATAAATTCAGACTAAAAAAATTTCTATTTCTATTTATGTGAACATATTTAGTGCTCGTCTAAGTAGGGGAGATATGAATTCCTCGGATCTTGCAACTTCACTTAGAAATATATAAAAGTGGATCTAGCTATCAGTGGTAAAACCTGTAAGAAAGCTCTGAAAATGAGGTTTTTGAATAAAATAACTTGATGCATGCGACCTCTAGATGTCTTTTTCATTCTCTATTGTGAACTTGTTCATAATTTTTCGAAGAGGAAAGCTGAATAGGTAAAATTAGGTCTGATTTCCTTTGAAGAAGAGTCACCTCCTTTTTCATTTGATCAATTCAACAAGCTAGTTTACGAATACTAGCTTTATCTTTGCCTTTGACTAGCCAGCATTGTTGGTTTTCCACATAAAAACTTTTTGATAACTCCAGTTATTTTTTTGCCTTTGATTGGCCAGCAAGCTGGTTATCCAATCAGAGCATGTTTTGACTGGGACTCTGGTCTATTTTTTGTTAAACATTATAGCATGAGAAGGATTAGAGAAAAATTTGATCCATCATCAGACTATTATGTTATTTTGGGTACAACTAGCGTAAAATTGGAAGCTATATCTAGTATATTGATATATTCCTTATTTGCATACTTGATGACACTCCACAGAAGATTCCAAATGATAGTGTAGAAAATTTATTAGGTCTTCAAAGCCCATGTTGATCTATTGTAGTTGATATCAGTATCACCATAGTAATCTTAATAATGCCTAGACTCAGTGATCTTAGCAGATGGTGTATGTCGTTAAAATAAAAACTGAAGGTATCTCGTGGATCCCTCAAAAATCTACATGGTGAACTATGGTTGTATAATTGTATGGTGTTGCAAAATCTGCATGCTGATATCAAGTACAACTCTAGAAATGTCTATAGATCTAGTCCTATAGGTGTTAGTATGTAAAAATTTATTTCCTTGATAAGTCACCATAATTGCTTCTTAACATTGTACAAGCATATGGACAGAAGTAAAGGAATTGTATGACATGTAAACAAGTGTTTCTAATGTGACATGGTTATAGGGATTTAACGTGGGTTATTATGGGAGGCTACGCTAATTGTGCACAAGCGGATTTACGAGCTGGGTCCTAACCATGGCTCTAATGTTTGAGGCCCTAGAGTATGGATAGAGTTAATTAGAAATGCTACCAATTCAGTGATTACAAACTGGATAAGTCAATTTTTGACTAATGTTATGTATAATAAGATCACTGAAAATTAATTATGTTGATATAAGGGGAAATGGTGTTGGTTATTTATGTAATGACATATGATATTTCATCAGCTAGATCTAATTCTAGATTCAATCTCGTATTCTACCACTTTAAGATCTGACTTATTTGTGGATACAGTGTGTATCTGTCTTTAGTCAGAAGGGACATTAATTTTTCTTATACACATAGTGAACCTTGGGTGGGAAGATATTTACAATTTGCCCAAGTATTCCAAACTGCAGAAATGAAATTGTAGCCTACTTGTAGGAAATCCAAAAGTTTAGGCTACTTACCATCTTGTTCCTGTACAAAATTGCTAAAAGGTATTTAGGAGTCACTTAACTATGTAAATTATAAATGGGCTCTTGGAATCTCCTAATTTAATAGGTGGTGTTTGATAAGATATTTACAAGGTTTGTTTTAGGGTTGTCCCTCCTCTTTACCATCCAAAAGTAGTCACCATCCATAAGGTTGGTGTCCAGACAGGTCATTGCATGTGAAATTTGATCTTAGGAAAATTCCTTTAAACACAATACAAACTTGCACCAAATCAAAGTACTTGACAAGACAATTACAGTTTTTAGGCACACTTATTGAAATGGTGAGATTGCATTGAAAGGTGAATTACATTTTACTTAAAATGAACACTTAAATAAATAAATTTAGTTATGACTTGTGGGAGTACATTAGGGGGATGACATGATATTCAAATGGGTGTATCTTGAATAAATGAGAATTTGCATGGGTTCCTCATTTGCAGTGAATCAAAAGGTAGACTTTGAACATGCCTACAATTATTGATCTAGAAAACAAACAGACTTGAATCGAATTTTGGGCAGGTTTAGGATGTGTCTCTTTATGTGGTTTCAAAATACAACAGGTTAAAAACAATACTGATAGACATGTAGATTAAAAACAAATGAGGTTGATGATAAATATGTATACACCAAAACTTCTATCTTGCTTGGATTTATAGTGGTCTAACTGTATTGTGTTAAGATGATGTATATTTGCTTCTGAGGATCTTAGGAAAATAAAGCTTATGGTTTGTGAGGAAAGTAGATCTTAACTAGTTTCTTCCTGTTATAGTACCTTAGGCGAGATCTAAATCGGATGGTTGAATTTATAATGTAATGCATCTAATTCAAATACTTAAATAGGAAATTGTAGAATATGATATTGATCTTTAAGTTCCAATCCTTAATATCTCCATCTCCAATAGAATGATATGGAGAGCACATGATATATGTATTGGATGTTACATCTTCTCTCCCTTATTTTGAGGGTAAGGCTCCCAACATCTTCTTAACTTTCATTTTGGAAATGAACTACATACATTATGATTCCTCTACATTGGTTGGAAGGAGGAATTTCTTAAAGTAGTGACCTTTTTAGCAACAAAACTTTCTGTATATTTTCCATTTGACTTTGATATTTTCGAAGGTGGAACTTTTGATGCTTGTCATAGATACACTTTTTCCTCAGACTTCAGTTCACTAAAACTTAGCATTTATCTTGATTGGTAAAACATGTAGTTGTAATGTGAATGAGGTTTTTAAATAAACACATTGTCTATAAACAAAAAACACTCTCATATTTTCCATTTGAATTTTTTGTTTCTGTTTATGAAACTTTTAGTGTTCGTATGATACACAGTTTCCGCGGACTGCATTGCTCACTAAATCAGTTATATCTCTCTTCATTAATAAAACCTGTAACAAATGATGAATAACGAAGATTTTTGCATTAAACAATTATGCTAAGAATAAAAACCTCTAGTAAGATTTTCTATTTGACTTTTCTATTTTTGTTTATGGAACTTTTAGTGCTCGTCTGATACACTTTTCCTAAGACTGCAACTCACTAAAAGTTAGATCTCTCTTCATTGGTAAAATCTGTAGAAAATCTGAATGAGGTTTTTGTTACAACACATTGCTATAAACAAAAACCTCTCTCTGATTTCCCATTGGAATCTCTGCATTTTTACAATCCCTAAAAAACTATCATTCTCTTGACACAAGTTCCATGAACTGCATCATTACTTAATTCCTATTCCACTATTGGAACTAAATCTGTAACCTTTTAAATTGTGCGATGCTCGTTGTCACAAATTAAAAGTTCCAGAACTAACTGTCATTCAATTGATACAAGTTCTGGGAACTAAATCTGTGAGTTCTGGGCACTAAACCTACAACGTTCTGGAACTAACTCTGTGAGTTCCGAAATCGAACATCTGTTCCGTACCTAACTTAAAATAGCTATAAATTTTACATGTAACCTCGAATTGAGATGGGTACATTTCTAAGTCCTAAAACATTGCATAATAGCATTCATGCGATTCCTGAATATGAAATCAAATCTTATTTTAAATGACTGATTCATGATCAATGGCCTCTTTTCTTTGTTTAGCATTATTTTCCTATTATGGCCTTGCACACCCTACAATACCGTTGCATATTTCACCAAATAATCTAGAGAGATTATGGCTCCATTGACAGTCAAATAGATATCAACTATTTCTAATAGAAGATGCACAAGCCATTCTATCTCCTCTATTTTATCTTAAGTAAACAAGAATTTCCACCTACTCGTTCCTTTTAAATCCACTTTACATTACTTGGAAGGAGGATTTCCCTCAAAAAATAATTTGAGTGGCCAATTACCATGACCTCATCAATTACGAACATTAAAAGCCAAGTGAATCTTGTACCGTACATAGGTTATGTGTGTGGTTCATCCAAGCTGCTAAGCCCCTTTGTTATCAGAAACACATTTGCACCTAAACTATCTGAAATTTGCACCTGAAAGCCACACAAAACCTATCCTAGTCTTATGAATTACCCCTATTCAAGCCATGTTTGACAAACACCCCGCATAAACTCTAATTATTACCCACAATTTAAAATTAACATTCTATTCCATCCAAACATTTTAAACAAACTGAATTTCATCTACAATCTGCTATCAATGTAACATAAAGGATCCTAGGGCATGATCTCTTACACACACTCACCGATAAATCTATGTGGTGGTACATCTAGATGTAACACACTGTGGCACTCGATCGTAATTAACTCTCGGGGTTCTGCCATTAGGGTCATAAACACCTAACCACTAAATGCATCAATTCTTTCAAGGTTCACATGCGTAATTGAAATCACCCGCCACTTGAATTAGGTGAACTCTAACATAATTGTCCTGTTATGAATTACCCTTAGCGATCATTGTACAACTATGATTGTTTTCACAAAATAGCTACAAGCAACAACGACAGATCTTAATGACATTAAAAATCAGAATTTTGAGCATTTACGCAACATCGACATGACCAGATGTTGGTCCATATTCAGTGCCTAGGCGCAACTGACGTTGCTGTCACCCATCATTCCTTGAAATCAGATTCTACATTATAGAATTTTGAAATGAGTTAATGACACTATTCCTAGAATTTTGCAACTATTAATTTTCCCAACATATTTTCCATTACGGAGCATTAATTGAACCTAAGTCCTCTTCCCTTCTTCTTTACTTATGATTTTCCCAAATATTAATCAATAGCTTGATTGTGTCGTTACTATTCATTTTAACATTTATACATCATTTGGCGTTAGTATGACTCATGTAATATATACCCTGATCATAATTCGCCTTTTAAGCAACTTTGGTGAACCCTACTCATGATCGTACATTGGATCCTTATGATTTCCTTACTCTCAAAAGTTGATCAGCTTGGAAAATCCTCTAACTTACCTTTACCATGGCTTGCATTATTGCCCCACTTGCAGACCTAATGTTACTGCATGAACATCACCTCAACACTTATGTATCTCCTCTTCCCGTCACCTACCCGCTCAAGTAAGTTCCGTATTTTTTAGGACTATCTGATATCTATGCGCTTGGATAATCCTCCATCACAATCTACCCTTTTTAGATTCAATTCATCGACTTTAGATGATTGTTAGAGTTTACAAAGACAAAATCTTGTAAGCTGGGTAACCATGATTACATGTCTACTAAGCTGAAATGAACATGTCATTTGATTTCTCATTACAACAGGTTCTATACGAATTTGTTACAGTTGCTTTCTGATTTCAGTGAACCCCAAGTCTTACAACTAGGTTTTTGGGTGGATTTTTATTTCAATGCTATTGAAACATGATATTCCTCCTTATTTCAGAATAGGTTATTTATGTGTATCATCCTTTCAACTACTACTTTTACTATTTTCCTTATCAACTTGTACAATACTAAGGTAACTGTACGTACCCAAAATTATAAGGAACTATACTGCAGAACGGTGTAATAAATGCCCCAATGATGATATAGGTCTCCTCACAAGGTGTTCGGGGTCCGGAAAGAGCTCTTCGGATATGCGTTAACATCCCGCATACCCCACTCAGCCCCCGTGTCCTTTGTTTTCCCCTTTTCCCCTCTTTTCTTGCCCCTTTTGATCTTTAGTGACGAAACCACCGCCCTGAACAGGGCGGCGGTCCTGGGCGCGTTTTCCAGAATGCCCTTTTGACGTGACCCGCATGAAATATCACGATTTACCTGCTTTTCTTTGCCGACTTGGGTAGGGCATTAATGTTTTTGGTCCCTTGGAACACGCGTTTTTCCTTTGTTTATTGTTTAGGACGTTCAATTTGGTTTTGACTCTTGCGTGTTTGAATATCAACGTTTCAATGCATGGGGTGTGTATATGCAAATGGTCTGAATTTTGGCTGAGTTTGTGTGAAGAATTTGAGCTGGAGTTTTGATCACCATTTTTTTTCCTTGTTAGAGTCTTCTGGTTTTTAGTATTTTGGTTAGCTTGCTTACGATTGATAGCATAGTTTACTTAGGATACTCAGTTTAGCATTGCTGATCTGTTGGGTGATTGCCACAAACCTATCTTGTGCATGGCAGTGCTGCTGCTCCATCCAATCCGGTCTAGAAGCCCTGATGCCACTTTCATGCTCTCTTTTTCATGTAAGTTAGTCTGTTATTCGTGACTTGGAGTTCATAGTTTTAATTCATTTGTATACCTAGTTAGCTTTATTCAGTTGTTAGTAAGCCACATATCCAACTTGTGCAAGTAATGTTGCTGTTCTATCTAATCCATTAGAAGTAAAATAGCTTAGGAAGCCATTAAAGTTACAGGTTTTGCTCCTCGTATAGGATAGTTTCAAAGGTTCTGGATCGCATTCACGTTTCATGACTTCGCAATAGAATCCTGCTAGGAATCTGCATAAGCCAAGCTTTGTACTCTTACGCTATCCCTCTCCTATTCGCGTTCTATTCAGTCTGTATTGTAAAGGTTGTCCCTTGTTCTAAAACCTACTCCTATCGGTACAAGCATTACATGCTTTTCTGGATCTAAGTGAGCACGAAAGAACGAGAAGATCATACTGAGGGGACGAGATCACATACACACCATCGGATTTGCCACTGTTTTGCGGAAGTCTAGGTTTTAAATTTCAAAGTTCTAGTCAGATTTATATCAAATAGAGTAGTTAATCACTTTATTTCATTTCATTATATCCTCAATATTGCCAGGCAAGCTGTGGGGGTTGATAGTTTCTGAGAAACTATGATTCACCCCTCACTTCTGAGGTAGGATCGAGAATCTTGCAAACATATTAGACAAGCTATCTTCATTTATTTAGAATAGATATACAAATTGCATATGCAAATAGCCACACTCGGCTATCTTGTTTGTTTTAAATTATTAGTTTAGTTATCAATTTCTAAATACGCTTAAAATAGTTTGTTTTTCTTAGAATTGTTAGAATATTTCATAAAAAGAAATATAAAAAGAAGGTCATATATGCTTAAATATATTTCACATATACTTAGAATTCATTTTATTACAGTTTGATTTATATTATTGCATTTTGTATGACAATTACGGGACCTCAAGAGCCCAGAGAATACGTATTTCGAGCCAATCGTGCCTCAGCCCAAGCTAGCCACAGCAATAACTGATATTGACCAGAACCTTAGGATCCAAGTCTTCCAAACGACCGCAGACTTACGAGCAGATCAGCTCACAGTTAAGAGGATTAAACATAGAAGACGACCAAGCACATGCATTTTGGTCAAGTCAGCCAAACTACAGACTACCCCTAGAAAAACATCCAGATGACTGTAGAAGGGCTTGAAAGAGAACAAACATTCAAGTGTGACCCTTTAGTTCCACAACCAGACGCTAGGAGACATCCTCGTATACGTAGATACCAGCTTAAGAATCCAGGTTACAAGAACGCCTGTAAGGTATTCTAAGAAGATCGCACAACTGTTGATTCTAAACGTAGAAAGCTGAGAAAGGCGTATGATTATTGGATACTAGGGATCAGGACTTGACTCCGCGCATGACCATAGCTGGTCCGCAACAACCACTAGAGTCCTATGGTTGTGATCCACCGGTCCCGCAGCCCAAACGAATCCACAAGAGAGTTAGATATAGATACTGGCCTACGCACACTAGTATTTCAGTCTACTCCACTTCCACCTATTATCGTCGAACAACTGTCCTTACTAGATATAGCGGCTAACAAAGCTAGGGAATTCTGGACTAGGCCAGAAAATCGTCCATAGAATCAACTATTTCCACCATCCGCCATATGACCTTATCAGGAGATATACATGAAACAATCCCAGGTCATTTCCCACGTATTCCACAACCCATAGATTGAATCACGCCAAAGCTTGATATTGATTGGAGACTTCGAGCAGTCATCGTCGTTGATCGATCTATCATGCCAGTCCAGGTTAGAAGGGCCTTCTTTGCCTTAGATTCGCAAATTCCACTAGTGTGTGTCGAAGACATCAGATTTCCTAACTAGTCTGTCTATATACCACGCATATTCCATCCCCACTGGCTGTCTCGGCACGACCTCGGGAGGTCGGGTACGTGGAAGAGTTACCTGTAGATTCCCACGCTCGCTTGTCGCTTTTTCTGACATATAAAATTGGTGAACCTGACGTGAATCAAACAATTATTTCACCTTTTCTTTGAGAAGTTTCATCTTCATCTCTTTCACCTTTGCTCTTTCCCATTATTCTGCGGGTATTCATATACCCCCCCGAATATGTCGGGATTCGACGCATATGGCAGACCCCTCTTGGGTCTTGAGGCATACTACGCCCAACAGAATAGGGAATCATCACCCTCGCTCTTAGTATGGGGTGACAACTATTCAACTAATCAGTTGTCAACTCAAACTCCAAGAACCAGATATAGTTTGTCTCTTTAAACCGAGGAGTTAGATCAACCCCCTCGAACCCAGCAAACAGAATCTTTAGGTTCCAACAATATGACGTTTACAGGAGAATCTGGTTCATCTCCTCAAATGTTACTCAGACCACATATTAGTAGACAATCAGATCCATACCTGGTCTTAGAGGATGGACAATCAATACCTTATCCTAGGAGTGAACAACGCTCCCGGGGTATGTACCCACCCATAGGAGGTTTACAAGCACAACCCGAGACCCATTTTCAAGAAAATACCTCTATGCCACTGCATATAGGAAATATTCTTGGAGAAACTTGGCAAGATAGCAATCAGTTCATGACAGGCTATCACATGCCTATACAACACCAGGGTACACAACAAACGCCGCTCAGGCAAAGTACCGTGACTTCACCAAATGAAGTCATTTCAACGTTAGTAGACAGAGTGAGAGGGTTAGAACTTTCTCAAGCAAATCAAAATTCTCCGTTCATGCAAACGGGGAGTTCCAAACCTCCATACCACTCATGGCCAAGTAGATCTCCTCACAGGAGTAGGCACGTTAGGCATGCCGCCTCAATATCCTCAACAAGTACCAACTAGACCCATCTATCGCTAGCACTGTTCCTCTCGGTCTAGTATCAGAGCAATCCATTCCTGGATAATGTCCCCGTCCTATTTAAACATGTATTCAAAATCACCCCAAGGAGATATGTTCTCCTCTCCTCGGCCTTTTTTCTCAAAACGCAGGGACCTCCCTATGCCCTTGCTAACGCATACGCTGCGCCATATCAACAACCTATCCCACCACCGCTCCCTCAGCAACCACCATCAATGGTTGAAACATATGTGATAGGGACTTACTCAGAATATTTAAAACAGCCCTTAGATTTTGCCATACGAAGAGTTATGCTTCCAAGACCTCTCCCTGATTTGCCCAAGTTCAAGGGCGAGGGAGATCCAAAACGCGCATATCAAAGCTTGCGCTACAGCCATACGAGAATTACTCCCTTGGGATGGGGGTTGTTGCTAAAATATTTCCTAAAACCTTGGAAGGCATCGCTCTCCGATTGGTATTATAGAATACCTGAAGGCTTCCATACATTCATTTAAACAACTCGTGTCATAGTTCATCAAAGCCTTCAACATGAACAAACTATTGAGAACAAGAATCAGGGAATTCTTGCATATCAAACAAGAACACAATGAATCTGTCGCCCATTTCATCCAAAGGTGGCGCACAGTTCTTTATTCTTCAGCAAGTTCTCCAAACATGGATCAAATGGAACTATGCGATTTATTCCTTCATTCCCTCAGTACAGAGAAGTGAAAGAAGAAGTCCAGAAGTTTCCATTAAGGACTTATGATGAAGTACTTGAGAGCACTCTGCGAATTGATCAAGCAGCAATAGATAGTGGTCGTAAGACATTACGGAGCAAACGGGAGGTTAATCACCTCCGGCTCAAAATACTACGAATTACCCCGCTACCCACAAATGTCAACCAAGGACCTAAAATCCTTAACAAGAATCATGGGTGGTAACAACGGATGGGGTAACCGACCAGCCCAAGAAGGGTAAATGTTGTCAACACTCCATCACAAACAAACAACCAGCGAAACAACAACTTTACCCCGAGCAGTCAGTACAGTGGATTTTAACCATCCACAACAACAACGGCAACAACAACAACAACGGCAAAATCCCATGCAAGGGCCAAGTCAAAACTCATTTGGTTACCAAAACCAAAGTCAAAACCAAAAACAACAAATGCAAAATTTTGGTCCTAATATGCGACAGTTTGATCAGAAATTTAGGCCACAATATACACCTAATCAACAAAACGGGAATTATAATCCCAATTCTTATTTGTGGTTTCCATAAAATTTATGGTCATGACACTAGAACTTGCCGTGACTACAATAAATTTATGCAACGTTTGCCGGAAGAACAAAGACAGTTCTTCACAGACTTGTTTTTGGTAGATCCCGTCTCATCATCACCAAATACTCTCGCAGGGGCAGTTTCCCCCCAGAATGCTCCCCTTAAGATCTTTAACGATCCGCTCCCGAATCATGATAGCAATAGGCTGAATCCAACCGGAACAAACAAAGGTGCAATAACGGGAAACAATGATCATGAAGCTTCGACTTCATTAAATCCGTCAGTTGCGCCACAGTTGGGAAGCTCAGCCAAGACCTAAGATAGTCAGTTTGGTAGAATTAGACGCTGAACTACCTATCGAAGCTATAACAAGAACACGAGAGTATTTCTCTCAACCGAGCCCAAGTCATCTGCTAGAGATAGATAGGAGTCAACAAATAATTGAAAAACCTGTCTGTGCTTATGATTTAATTAGTCATCTAACAAAGACCTTTTCACACATTTCATTCTTGGACTTGCTAAAGAACTCTCCCCCTCACAAAGCTGCTCTTTTTGAAGCATTAGGTCTAGGCCATCTAATTAACATCACTCCACCTCCTGAAACACAAGTAAATCACGTAGATTTTGATATCCATCCTCCGGGGTAACCGAACAAGGATGTCGAATTCATCTTCGAAATAAGTAAAATGCCCACAGATGTTGAGATCGCACGCCGAGGTGACCCAGCCTTACACTTGCAAGTGTGGGTTTATAATAACTATGTAAAATGGGCAATGGTTGACGACGGGGCTGCAGTTAACATAGTCCCTTTCTCTATCCTCCAAAAACTTGGATATGGAGAAACGAACTGTTCTACTACACGAAATACCTTGAGAGGCTATGATAGCCTTAAAGCCACTTCAATAGGAACTATAATATTGCTAGTCACGTTAGGACCCAAAGCCATCTTAACTGAATTCTATATTATAGATCGGGAAAATAACTATAATATGATCCTCATCCAACCTTGGATACATCGAATGAAGGCAATCCCTTCCACGCTATTTCAAGAAGTAAGATTCTTGCATCTGGGAAAGGTATTCGTAGCCAAAGGCGATCCAAAACCTTTTGACTTGCACCTAGCTGATTTAAAGAAAAGACCAGGGTGTACACTCAAAATTTGAACTTCCAACAAACCAACTTAATAAACCTACTGACCCAAAGCCAGAGGAGAAGTTGATACCTACAACGGATCTCGAAGCTACCAGCATAGCCAAAACAACTCCAATCCCTAACGGTAAAGCTAAAGAAAGAGTATCGTTAGGGACTACTGCAAAGATCGTTGAGTTAATAGAACAAGATTCACCAATGTTCTTACCATTCGATTCAGTAGGTATGGGATTTTCCTTAGGTGTTGGTTCCCTTGCCAGCAGAAGATCTCTGTATGGTAGAAGTAGAGTGTGTAAACACAGCAGATACCCCTACATCTATACTCCCGGCTAAGTATTGGACTCTCCCATTTCGATGGAGCTAAATTCTGTTATGGAGCGGGGGCAGGGATAATTCTTACCTCGCTCGAGGAGAAGGTCCTCCCATTTGCCTTTAAGTTAAACTTTGAATGCAAAAACAACAACGCTGAGTACAAATCCCTCCTCCTTGGCCTCACCTTAGCCAAAAGAATTGGTATTGATGACATTAGAGTCTTAGGAGACTCGCAATTAGTGGCAAACCAAGTTTTTGAAGTATATGAAACTAAAGCCGAACACTTGCAGCTTTACAAAGAAGCCGTATTAAATTTAAGCAAGGCATTTAAACTTCATATCCATTGAAGAAATCCCGCGAGAGAAAAATCTTCTCGCCGATTCAATAGCAACTTCAGCATCACATTTTACTCCAAGTAATGAGTTAGAAGATACCCAGTTCATAGTGTCCATTCGTGATGGGCCATTGATAAAAATAATGACAAATCCCCTTTCAAGCGGAAGTGAATCTACCACCCAAGGCCATGTCAATAATAATATGGCCACTTTGGAATACTTAAATGCCTATGCGGCATTACATCTCTCCTATCATAGACCTCTCCATGTCATCTCTCTTGTACTCTGCGAATGGTGGAGGCACATCCTAGGGCAGCCCAAACTGTCATCTAACCCTATCAACGGGTATCATCTTGTGCTCATCGACACGATGTCCCTTTATCCATCTGAGAAACTGTAGCTTATCCAACTCTACGGCCATGTGTCTATATGAAGAGAATCCAACATATGGCCTATAAATGATGTCAACTCATGATAACCCCTTTAGTATCACGCTTGTAATATGCTACATCATGTGTATCCCTAGTAGCCCCATGCTCTCCCCTAGTAGGCACCCATCACCTATAGCCAACTCAGACCAATCCCGCATCGAATGCATCAGGCTGGGGCATACCAGCTAAACCTTTGTAGCCTCCCATAGGCCCATAAATCTTTGTATAACTACACCAAAAATGTTGGTTCCAAAGAAAAATGAGTCATATCCTCCATCATGTCATAGAGAACCCCCATCAATGCTCGTGGGAGTCTCTCACCCTCCACATCTAGCAATGCAAAGCAACACACTGCCTCCATGATCAGTAAAACCAACCCCATCTCCTGAGGATGGGTTGTGTAAATGTACCCATAGCTTAGGCTCGTGCTATGGTACCTCATCTCCATCATCCCCTCTCCAAACATAGCCAACATCAGCTCTTCTAATGCCTATTCGGAAATCGAATAAACCTGATCTCCTACTATAGGTAGCCGCATGATCCTTTATATGTCCTCCAGGGTGACTGTGATCTCACCCATTGGTAAATGAAATGTATTGGTCACTAACTCCCATCTATCGATGAGTGTGACCATTAAGCTCGACTCTCAAACTATATGCATGTAGTATCAGATCCCAATCAAGCTAACTTCCATCATGTGCCTCCACTCCTCTACCATCATTCTCAACCGTATAACTATTAATAGAGGTGGAAATTTGTCCTGCATCTGTAGTTGGTCCCTAGCCTACATAAAAAAAACAAAGCATTATCACAACCTAACAACCTTCACTTACCTATTAACCCCCCGAACCATACCCAATCACATCAGTCCCACTCACCTCATTTACCTAATCCACCTACAAACCTATTTTTTTTATCTTCATTACCCACCAAGTTCATCTCACCTACTTACCTATCCCACATCACCCAAACAACATTTTTCCCTTTTCCCTCTACATAACTCTTCACCTACCAATTTCTCACCTATTTCACTCTCCTACATAGCCTTTCTTTCACTTATCTACTCTTAAACATGACCGACACAGGTCACCATGACTGTCATCATTCCCCCATGACCGGTATCAGTCACTTAAATCATGAAATATGATGAGGGTCGTCAATCCTCGCCATTAAAAATGTCAATACAGATTGGTGTCCAAAGGTTGTATGCATTAAGAGAAGAAGATATTGGAAAACAAATCCTTTAAACACAGTACAAACTTGCATAAAATAAATCACACATGTAAAAATTTAAAGGCACCCTTGCAGAAATAAAGTTTGCATGAAAGAAACACACTTGCATGAATTAAAAGCCACACTTGCATAAATGAAATTTCCATGAAAGAAAAAAACTTGCATGAATTAAAAGGCATACTTGCATAAATGAAATTTTCATGAAAGAAACACACTTGCATGAATTAAAATGTGCACTTGCATAAATGAAATTGCTAAATTAAAAATAAACACAATTGAATGAAACACCTGTAGTTTTACAACAGACTGAATTTTCAATACAAAGATAAAAACAATACAACATAATTAATTAAAAACAAATGAATAAATATAAACATAAATACATAGATCCATCTTCCTTAGAATGAGTGGCCAGCTCATTCCTTGGAAGAGGATTTAAATCATACTTCTGAGATCTTAAAACTATAGAATATTTGAGAGGAAAGAATAGATATTTATTTCTTTAGAGAAAAGCATTACTTATCTAAGTGTGGAAGGTTGCATTTATAATTCATGCATCTAACCAACTCCTTATTATAGGAAATACAATCTGATATTATCTTTATTCCAATCCTAATAACTAATATCTCCATCTCCATAAAATATGGACAGAGATATTATTGAAGTCAAATCTTATCTCACTTATTTTGGGAAGATTTGCTCTCATATGATACACGTTTCCTCGGAATGTAGCTCACTAAAAGTTAGATATCTCTTCATTGGTAAAACTTTTAACAAATATGAATGAGATTTTTATAAAAAATAAATATATGAAAAAAAACCTCTCTCAGATATTACATTTGACTTTTCTATTTCTTTTTAAGGAACTTTTAGTTCTCGTCTGATACATTTTTCCTCAGACTATAGCTCACTAAAAGTTAGATCTATCTTCATTGGTAAAACCTGTAGAAAATATGAATGAGGTTTTTGATAAACACATCTCTATGAAAAAAAACCTCTCTCAAATTTCCCATTGGAATCTCTGAGTTTTCACAATCCCTCAAACAGTGTCATTCTATAGATGCAACTTCCGGAACTAAAGCTATCATTCCTTTTCTGCAAGTTCTGGAACTAAATCTAAATTTTCTATGAATTGAAAGTTCTGAAACTAACTTTCATTCAATTTATACAAGTTTTGGAACTAAATCTGTGAGTTCCAGAACTAAACCTGCAAGTTCCAAAACTAACTATGTGAGTTCCAAAACTAACTCTGCGAGTTCCGCAGCTAACTTAAAACAGCTATAACTTTTGCATGCAACCTCGGGTTGAGATGATTCTTTTTTTTGAACTTGCATAATTATTTGAGAAGAATCTGAATATGAAATCAGATCTTATTTTAAATGTACTATTCATGATCAATTCCACTTTTCCAATACTAGCATTATCTTTCCTTTATGGCCTGCATACACAAGACTTTGCATATTTTCCCAAATAATCAATAGGATTAGTCAACAAAAATAGATAAAAAAATATTTCTAAAGAATGAAAAAGATATATATCCTATTTTCTATCTTAAGAAAACTCCAACTTCCTATATTACATTTAAATCTACTTTCAAAGGTAACTTGGAAGGAAAAAATAATGGTAATTTATAGCCAATTTATGACCTCATTATTGCCCCACACTTAATCATATGCATGTCCTCATGCATTACATTATTATCTCCTCTTTTTAGATTCTTCTCCATATTGAGCACATGTTCTTATGGATCTCCTTCTGTTGCTTTTGATTTCTTTCTTTTACAACAGGTTCTTGTGTGGATCTTCTTCTGTTGCTTTTGATATTCTTTCTGTTACAACATGTTCATGTGTGGATATCCTTTTGTTACTTTTGATTTCTTTCTTCTACAATAGGTTCTTGTGTGGATCTCCTTTTTTTGTGTTTCATATTATTTTCTTTACAACAGGTTCTTGTGTGGATATCCTTCTGTTGCTTTTGATATTATTTGTTTTACAACACGTTCTTGTGTGGATCTCCTTCTGCTGCTTTTGATTTCTTTCTTCTATAACAGGTTCTTGTGTGGATATCCTTCTATTTCTTTTCATATTATTTTATTTACAATAGGTTCTTGTGTGGATGTCCTTCTGTTGCTTTTGATATTCTTTCTTCTATAACAGGTTCTTGTGTGGATATCCTTCTGTTTATTTTCATATTGTTTTATTTACAATAGGTTCTTGTGTGGATCTCCTTCTGTTGCTTTTGATATTCTTTCTTTTACAACAGGTTCTTGTGTGGATCTCCTTCTGTTGCTTTTGATATTATTTCTTTTACAACAGGTTCTTGTGTGGATATCCTTCTCTCCCAAACCTAAACTCATGCATGTTGTTTATTTATGGCTGCCCATAAATTAGACTAAAAAAAATTTATTGCAAAGAGGTGCACATATTTTTCATATAAGTAGGGGAGACATGAATTTTATCTTGCCTTCCTTGGAAATCTTTAAAAGTGGATCTAGCTATAATAAAAAAACTTATAAGAAAGCTTAAAAATAAAATAGTAGAATAAAATAACTTGATCATACCTCTAGTTTTCTTTGTCATCCTATTGTTAACATGTTCAAATAGTGCCAAGAAGAAAGCCACCATGTAATAGTTGATTTCCTTTGAAGAAGAGTCACCTCCTTTTTCCTTTGATTAGCCAGCAAGCTAGTTTTCCAAAAAAAAAAAAATTTGCCTTTGACTAGCCAGCAAGCTGGTTTTCCAATAAAAACTTTTTGATTTTTGATTTTTGATTTTTTTTGCCTTTGATTGGCCAGCAAGCTAGTTTTCCAATCAAAGCTTTTTGATTTTTCTTTTTTTTGTTGAAATGATAGCATGAGAAGGATTAGAGAAAAATTTGATCCATCATTAGACTATATTCATCAAAGTACAACTTGTGTAAAATAGGAAGCAATGTCTGGGATCTCATAAAAACCTTTTTTGCATACTTGGTAACTCCAAGAAGATTCCAAAAATTGTGTAGAAAATTTTTAGGTCTTCAAAGCCCATCTTGAATTGTGCAATATCAGAATCACCATAGTAATCTTCAAAGCCCAGACTAGTGATCTTAGGAGATGGAGAGTTGTTAAAATAAAAATTGAAGGTATCCGTGGATCCCTCCAAAATCTACATGCTCCTTGGTTGATATTGTTGGTGCTCCAAAATCTACATGTTAATATCAAGAAAAACTCTAGAAATTTCTATAGATCTAGTCCTTAGATGTTAGTATGTAAAAAATTCTTTCCTTGATATTCACCATAATTGCTTCTTACCGTTATACAAGCATATACAAAAATAAAGGAATTGAAAGACATGAAAACAAATATTTCTAATGGATATGGTTTAGGGATTTAATTTTATTATGGGATGAAAAACTAATTTGGATGGGTGGATTTATGAGTGGGTTTTTATTTTGGCTCTAATGAAATCCCTGAATATGGATGGAGTTAATTAGAAATGCTACCAATTCATTATTACAAACTAGATAAGCCAATTTTTGACTAAGGTTATGTGTAATAAGATCACTGAGTTGTTAGTTGATACAAGGGGAAATGGTGGTGGTTATCAAGAATGACATATGATATTTCATCAGCTGGATCTACTTCTAGATTCAATATCATATTGTACCACTTTTAGATCTGAATTATTTGTTCATACCATTATACCTTCTTTATCAAAAATCACATTAATTTTTCTTATACACATAGTTAGTTTGTGGGTAGATATTTACAATTTAATATTCCTAATTGCAGAAATGAAATTGTAGCCTACTTGTAGGAAATCCAAAAGTCTAAATAAACTACTTACCATCTTGTTCCTGGTACATACAAGTGATTTAGGGTCAATCTAACTTGTAAATATAATATTCTCTTATCAAAACTCTGAATCTCCTAATTGCACCGTGTCCCCGATAAGATATTTACAATTTGTTTTAACTTGTTGTCAATCCTCTCTCATCCAAAAGTAGGCTTACATCTTGTTTGGTGTCCAGACATGTCATTTATGCACTAAGAGAATTTGATCTTAGGGCAAAAATCATTTAAACACAATACAAACTCTCCACAAAATCAAAGTCACTTGACAAGACAATTACAGTTTTTTGGCACTTACTTGTGGAGAGAAAGTTTGCATTGAAAGGTTTATTACATTTTTTTTTTTAAATGAGTATAAATAATAATATTTAGTTATTATTTTGAAAGTACATTAGGAAGATTTACATGATATTAGGCTAATGGGTGTATCTTGAATAAATGAAATTGCCATGAAAGTTTTTCATTTACAGTTTGAATCAAAAGGTAGAATGTTGAACATGCCTACAACTATTGATCTAGAAAACAAACAGATTTGAATCGAGATTTGGTGCAGGTAGTACATGTGTCTCTTTATGTGGTTTCAAAATACAACATGGTGCTTGAAACAATACTGAGAGACATGTAGATTAAAAACAAATGAGTTGATGATTGGCTTCGCCTACACCAGAACTTCTATTTTTTGCTTGGATTGAGTGGCCAAGTCATGTCTATTGGAATGTGTGTAATATATGATGTTATTTGCCATGAGATCTAAGGAAAATACAAGCTTATGGTAGGGTTAGTGATGAGTGTAGGTTTAACTAGTTGTCTTCCTGTTATAGGACCTTAGGCGAGAAATAAGTCTCTTGAAAAATCTAAGTGTAAATGGTTGCATTTATAATTCATGCATTACAACCAACTAGAAACTGTAGGAAATGACAATATGACTATTAAGTTTTTATAGTGCAATCCTAACAACTAGATATGATCCATCTCCAAACAATATGGATAGAGATATATTCGGATTGAAGTCACATCTCTATATGATTTATTTTAGTGAAGATTTGCTCCCAAGGTCGTCTTCTTAATACATTTTGTTGACAATGAATCATACATTACATTATTCCTGTACATTGTAGAAAGGATTGAATTTATTAAAAATAGGACCTTTTTAGCAACTAAATTGCCTGTAGATGGTTAGAAGTTGACTTTACTGATATAATCGAAGGTGGATGGGTGTGACTACTTGACAAGTACGGTTTTTCCTCGGACAACAGTTCACTAAAAGTTAGATTGGTGCTTCCAAAAGGAGTTGGGAACATCATGTAGCAAATGTTGTAATGAAAACTTAGATACATAAATAAAAAATCTATGAACAATTGAAGACCTCTCTGATATTTACCATTTGAATGGTTTGATTCCCAGGGGTATGTAACGTTTGGTAGATCATCCTAATAAATTAGTTTCCAAGGATAATTGCAGCTCACTATTAGGAATATCTCTCTTCATTGGTAAAATCTGTAACAAATGATAAATAACGATTTTTGAAAAGCATTAACAATGATGTGAGGAGAAGAGAACCTCTAGTCTGATATCCTATTTTACTATTCTATTTCTGATTTATGGAACTTGGTAGTGATCGACTAGATACAGTGGTGCTCAGACCGTAGATCACTAAAAGTTAGATATCTCGATCATTGGTAAAACCTGTAGACAATATGAATGAGATTTATGTTAGAAACATTTCTATAAGCGTAAATCTCTCTCATATTGGCCCCTTAGAATCTCTGTAGTGCTTTTACAATCCCTCTATAACTTTCATTCTCTTGACACAAGTTCCATGTGCTATAGCTCTCTAATTCCTATTCCACAAGGTTTGGAACTAGAATCTGTAACCTTCTGGAACTAAATTGTGCGATGCTCATTGTGCACGAATTGAAAGTTCCAGATCTTCAACTACCCTTCAGATGGATGAGAGAGTCCTACAAAACTAAATCGTTAGGTGAGTTGTGGGCACCAATGTGCACCACCAACGTTGTCACTACTCTGAAGAGGGATCCGAAATCGAACTCCGCGAGTTACTCACCTAGCATGTGATATAGCTATAAATGTTATATGTAAACACAAAATCACGCACTTGGGTACATTTCTAGGTCCTAAAACATGCATACTAGCATTCATATGATTCCTGAATATGCAATAAAATCTTAGTGGTAAATGTATTGATTCATGATTAATGGCCTCTTTTCTTTGTACTAGCATTATCTTTCCTATTACGGTATTGCACACCCTACAGCCCCGTTGGATATTTCACCAATTTATCTTTTATGGCTTAGTCAGACACCAGTAGATAACAAAATATTTCTAATAGAAGTGCACAAGCATATCCTATCCCCTCTGGATTTTATCTTATGTACCCTAAATGTTCCACCTTACTCGTTCCTTTTGGGTCCACTTTTAAAGGTAACTTTTAAGGACAAAATAATGTTCACTTGTGAGTTGGCCAATTCCATGACCTCATCAATTAACGAACATTAAAATCCAAGGGAATCATGTACCATACATCCGGTCTATGTGTTAAAAATAAGGGATCCAAGCCACTAAGCCCCTTCCCTATTATCACAAAATTCACCTAAACTTGCATCTGAAATAGGCTACGCCAAGCCACACTAAATCTATCCTAGTCTTAGAATTACCCCTATTCAAGCCATGTTTGACAAACACCCCCGCATAAACTCTACATTTTACCCACAATCATAAGAAGGGGAACTTACATTCTATTCCATCCACACAATTTTAACTACATTGCTACATTTAGCTACAAATCTGCTATCAAGTGCAACATGCACAAGGGCATCCTAGGGCATTGATCTCTTACACACACTCACCGATGTCATCTACGTAGTGGTACATCTGAGATGTAGCACATGTAGCACTCGATCGTAAATTAACTCTCGGGGTTCTTCCACTGGGGTCAGTCCAACTCTTAACCAATAAATGCATCAAATCTTTTTAACCGTTCTGATGCGTTTTGCCAATCACTCGCCACTTAGCTGTCCAGGTGAACTCTATATTTTGTCCTGTTATAATTACCCTCAGCTATCCTATTGTGCGGCTATGTATGTGATCCACAAATAGCTACAAGCAACAACGAAGATCTTGTGACATTACAAAAGATCAGAATTTTGAGCATTTTTAGCCCATGTCGACAGGTGACCTAGATTAGTCGGTCTTCAGTGCCCTAAGCGCCCCTGATGTTGCTGTGGGCACCCATATAACTGCCATCATTTCTACCCTTCTAGAATGTTAATGTGAGCAGTAATGACAGGTCTTCCTAGTCTTTTGCAACTATTAATTTTCCCAGTACACCTATTGGTATCCATTATCGGAGCACTAAATTGAGCCTAAGTCCTCTAGCCTTCTTCTTTGCTTATGATTTTAAATATTACATCTTAGCTTGATTGTGTCGTTACTATATTTCGACATTTCCATACATCATTTGGCCTTACCTAGTGACTCGTGTACATATTTACCCTAATATGAATTCAAATTAAATTAGGATCATTTGGTGAACCCTACTCATGATCATACACTTGGATCCTCATGATTTCCTTACTCTCATCGTTGATCAAATAAACAATCCTCTAACTTCTTTACATGACTTGCTTCAAATGTCGTTTATCCCATCTTGCAAACCTATGGTGTACTCCAAAACATCCCTCGACACTATGTATCTCCCTTGCAGTCACCTACCCGCTCAAGTAAGTTCCATTTTTTATTGTCTGTCTGATGAATCCTATGCGCTTGGATAATCTTCCATCACAATCTACCCATATTAGGATTCAATCTATCAAGCTTTGACGATTGTTAGAGTTTACAAAGACAAAATCTTTAAGCTATGGAAACCACGATTACATCTCTAAAAGCTGAAATCGAACATGTCATTTGATGCTTCACATTACTACTTCTACCCAATTCTTACCCTAGCCTATCTACATATCAGTGAACCCCAAGTCTTACCATCTACCCACACCCCTCAATTTTTATTTCATATGCTAAGACCACATGATATTCACTCCTTCATCTCATCTACTCATTTATTGATCATATTTTCAACTGACTCCGTATTACCATCCTCCTTATCAACTTGCAAAATACTAAGGTAACTGTATGTACCCAAAATTGTAAGGTACTGTACTACGAAACAGTGTAATAAGTGCCCCAATGATGATACAGGTCTCTTCGCAAGGTGTTCGGGATCCAGAAAAGCTCTTTGAATATGCGTTAACATCCCACATATCCCGCTTAGCCCCTGCGTGCTTTGTTTTCCCCTTTTCCCCTCTTTTTCTTGCCCCTTTCTCTTTAGTAACGAAACCGCCGCCCTGACTGGGCGGCGGTTCTGTAACCGCCGCCTTGAGCATGGTGGCGGTCCTTTGCGCATTTTCCATAATGTTCTTTTGACGCGACTTGCGTGAAATATCACGTTTCACCAGCTTTCCTTGCCGACTTGAGCATGCATTTATGTTTTTGGTCCCTTGGAATAGTGTTTTTCCTTTGTTTATTGTTTAGGAGTTCAGTTTGGTTTTGATCTTTGGGTGATTGAATTCCTATAAATGCATGGCTTGTGCTCAAACAAAAGAGGACTGATCTTTTGCTCTCATCTCCTCATTTTCAGTAATCCAGCTTGTTATCTTGTTTACAAGCCATAGTTTCAATTCACTTGCATGTTTAGTTAGTATTGTTCAGCTGTTGGTAAGCCACATACCCATCTTGTGCAGGTAGTGCTGTTATTTCACCCAATCCGGTCTGAAGTTTGTCTCTGAATTTCTCTTTGCATTAGATTTAGCTATTATTTTGCTTAGAATACTTGTTTTAGTTCATTTGCATGCTCATTAGCATTGTTCAGCTGTTGGTAAACCACATATCCAGCTTGTGCAAACAGTGTTGTTGTTTTACCCAATCCATTGGAATAGAATAGCTTAGGAAGTCATTAAAGTTGCAAGTTTTTCTCTTCAAACAGGATAGTTTTAGGTTCTTGTCGCTTCATATTGCATGACTTGGAGTAAAATCCCGCTAGGAATCACATAAGCCAAGCTCTGTCCTCTTGCGTTGTCCCTCTCCTACTCGCATTTTCGGTCTGCATTCTGAGCTGTCCTTGTCCCAATATCTACTCCTGTCGATGCTAGTATTACACGCTTTTCTGGATCCACATGAACACGAAAGAATGAGGAGATCATACTGAGGGGACAAGATCACACATACCATCGAATTCGCCACTGTTCTGCGGAATCCAGGTTCTAGCTTTCAAAGTTCTAGTTAGAATCATATCAAATAGAGTAGATAATTGCTTCATTTTAGTGAATTCTAATCTCGATATTGCCAGGGAAGCTGTGAGGATTGATAGTTTTTGAGAAACTATGATTCACTCTTCACTTCTCAGGTAGGATCGAGAATCTTGCAGATAGATTAGATGAGCTATTTTATCTAGAATAAATCTACAAATTACACAGGCTGATAACTACACTCGGTTATTTTGTCTTTTTTAAGTTATTGTTTAGTTGTTATTCCTAGATACATTTAAATAGCTTGCTTTCATTGTATTCTTGAAAGGTTTCTTAGAAGAATAGAACTTATTTATGTTTTAGGTTTATTCCACGTAGTTAGAGTTTGCTTAGTTATAGTAAGATTTACATTTCATTTTGTATGACAATCACGGGACCTCAGGAGCCCAGGGAATATATATTTGAGCCAATCGTGCCTCAACCAAACCTCGTCACAGCAATAGTTGACATAGACCAAAATCTCAGAATACAAATATTCTGAACATCAACAAATTTACAACTGATCAGTTCTCAGTTGGGAGGGTTAAACATAGAAGACGACCAAGCACACACGTTTTAGTCAAACCAACCAAATTACAGATTGCCCTAGGTAAACACTCACATGACTATAGAAGGGTTCGAAAGAGAACAAACCTTTGGTTGTGATCCTTTGGTCCCACAGCCAGGTGCAGGAGACCTTCTCACAGATATAGATACCAGTCTAAGGATCCAGGGTGCATGAACACCTGTGAGATATTCTGAGAAAATCACACAGTTGTTGGTCCTAAACATAGAAGCTGAGAAAGCATACGATTACTGGATACTAGGGATTAGAACTTGATTTCACGTATGACCATAAGAGGACTGCAACATCCAAGAGTCCATGGTTGTGACCCACAGATCTCACAGCCCAATGAATCCATAAGTCAATCAGATATAGACGCTGGCTTATGCACATTAGTATTCCAATCCACTCCAATTCCACCCATCATCATCGAACAATTGTCCTTACTGGATATAGCGGCCAACAAAGCTAGAGAATTCTGGACTAGGCTAGAGAATCGTCCATAGAGTCAATTGTTTCCACCATCCACCATATGACCTTATCTGGAGACATACACGAAACTATCCCAGGTCATTTTCCACGTATTCCGCAACCCATAGATCGCATCATGCCAGAGCTCGATATTGATTGGAGCCTTCGAGCAGTAATCCTTGCCGATCGATCTATCACACCAGTCCAAGTTAGAAGGGCCTTCTTTGCCTTAGATTCGCAAATTCCACTAGTGCGTGTAGAAGACATTAGACTGCCTAACTAGTTTGTCTGAATCCAACGCATATTCTACCCCCCACCGGCTGTCTCGACACGACCTCGAGAGGTCAGGTATGCGGAAGAGTCACTTGTAGATTCTCACACTCGCCTGTCACTTTTCTGGCGTACAAAACTAGTGAACCCAACGTGAAACAAACAACTGTTTCACCTTCTCTTTGAGAAGTTTCATCTCATCTCAATCACCTTCACTCCTTCCCATTATTCTGTGGGTATTCATATACCCCCCGAATATGTCGGGATTTGATGAATATGGCAGACCCCTCTTGGGTCTCGAGGCATACCACGCACAACAGAATAGGCAATCATCACCCTCACTCTCAGTATGGGGCGACAACTATTCAACTAATCAGTTGTCAACACAAGCCCCAAGAAACAGATATAACTCGTCTTTTCAAATAGGGGAGTTAGATCAACCCCCTCGAACGCAACAAATAGAGCCTTCGGGCTCGAACAATATGACATTTACCAGGGAATCTGGTTCGTCTCCTCAGATGCTACTTAGACCACAAATTAGTAGACAATCAGACCCATATCTGGTCTTAGATGATGAACGGTCAATACGTTATCCTAGGAGTGAACAACATTCACAAGGTATGTACCCACCTATAAGGGGTTTACAAATACAACCCGAGGTCTCTTTTCAAGAAAATACCTCTATGCCACTGCATATAGGAAATACTCTCGGAGAAACTTGGCAAGATAGCGATTAGTTCAAGATAGGATATCACATGCCTATACAACACCAGGGTGTACAACAAACGTCGCTCAGGCAAAGCACCGTGACTTCACCAAATGAAGTCATTTCAACATTAGTAGAAAAAGTGAGAGGGTTAGAACTTGCTCAAGCAAGTCAAAATTCTCCGTTCATACAAGCAGGAAGTTCCAATCCTCCATACCACTCTGGCCAGGTAGATCTTCTCACAGGCGTAGGCACATTAGGTATGCCTCCTCACTATCCACAACAAACGCCAACAAGGCCTGTCATCTCTAACACTATTCCTCCCGGTCTAGTATCAAGTAACCCATTACTAGACAATACCTCGTCATACTTAAACATGTACTCCAAATCACCGTAAGGAGATATGTTCTCCTCTCCTGGCATGTTTGCTCAAACACAGGGACTTCCCTATGCCCCTACCAATGCATACATTGCACCGTATCAACAACCCATCCCACCACCACTCCCTCAGCAACCACCATCAATGATAAAAAACTATGCGATAGGGACTTATTCAAAATATCTGAAGGATCCCTTAGACTTCTCCATACGAAGCGTCATGATCCCAAGACCCCTTCCCAATTTACCCAAGTACAAAGGTGATGGAGATCCAAACACACATATCAAGGCTTACGCTACAGCCATACGAGAATTACTCCCTTGGAATGGGGTTGTTGCTAAAATATTCCCCAAAACCTTGGAAGGCATTGCTCTCGACTGGTATTATAGAATATTTGAAGCCTCCATCCATTCATTTAAACAGCTCATATCAGAATTCATTAAGGCATTCAACATGAACAAATTGTTGAGAACAGGAATCAGGGAATTCTTACACATCAAACAAGAACACAACGAATCTGTCGCCCATTTCATCCAAAGGTGGCATACAGTCCTTTATTCCTCGGCAAGTGCTCCAAACATGGATCAGATGGAACTATGTGATTTATTCCTTCATTCTCTCAGCAAAGAAGTGAAGGAAGAAGTCTAGAAGTTCCCACTAAGAACTTACGATGAAGTACTTGAGAGCGCTCTTCGAATAGACCAAGCAGCGATAGATAGTGGTCGTAAGACATATGGAACAAACGGGAGGTTAATCACCTCCACTCAGAACACTACAACTATCACAAATTTCAATCAAGGACCCAAAATCCTTAACAAAAATCGTGGGGTAACAATGGATGGAGTAACTGACCAGCCCAAAAGGGTAAATGTTGTTAATACTCCGTCACAAACAAACAACCAACGAAACAACAACTTTACCCCGACGATCAATACAGTGTATTTTAATCATCCACAACAACAACAACAACGGTGAAATCCCATACAAGGGCCAAGCCAAAACTCATTTGGTTATCAAAACCAAAGTCAAAACCAGAAACAACAATTCCAAAACTTTAATCCTAATAGGCAACAGTTTGATCAGAATTTTAGGCCACAATACACACCGAACCAACAAAACAGGAATTACAACCCCAATTCTTATTGTGGTTTCCACAAAATTCAGGATCACGATACTAGAACGTGCCGTGACTACAATAAATTTATGCAATGTTTGCCAGAAGAACAAAGACAGTTCTTCACAGATTTGTTTTTGGCAGATCTCATGTCATCACAACCAAATACGCTTGCAGGAGCAGTTTCCCCTCAGAATGCTCCTCTCAAGATCTTTAACGATCCACTCCCAAATCATGATAGCAATAGGCTGAATCCAACTGGAACAAAAAAAAGTGCAACAACAGGAAACAATGATCATGAAGCCTCGACTTCATTAAATCCATCAGTTGCACCATAGTTAGGAAGTCAACCGAAACCCAAGATAGTCAGTTTGGTAGAATTAGACGCTGAACTACCTATCGAAGCTATAACAAGAATGCGAGAATATTTCTCTCAACCGAGCCCAAGTCATCTGCCAGAAACAGATAAGAGTCAGTAAATAGTAGAAAAACCCGTAGGTGCCTATGATTTAATTAATGACCTAACAAATACCTTCTCACACATCTCATTTTTAGATTTACTAAAGAACTCTCCTCCTCACAGAGCTGCTCTTTTAGAAGCATTAGGTCTAGGTCATCTAATTAACATCACTCCACCTCCTAAAACACAAGTAAATCACGTAGATTTTGATATCTACCCTCCGGGGCAGCCAGACAAGGATGCCGAATTCATATTCGAAATAAGTAAAATGCCCACAGATGCTGAGATCGCATGCCGAAGTGATCCAGCCTTACACTTACAAGTATGGGTTTATAATAACTATGTAAAATGGGAAATGGTTGACGATGGGGCCGCAGTCAACATAGTCCCTTTCTCTTTCCTCCAAAAACTAGGATATGGGGAAACAAACTGTTCCACCACTCGAAATACGTTGAGAGGCTATGATAGCCTTAAAGCCACTTCGATAGGAGCTATAATACTACCGGTCACCTTAGGGCCCAAAACAATCCTGACTGAGTTTTATATTATAGATCGCGAAACTAATTATAATATGATACTCGGCCGACCATGGATACACCGAATGAAGGCAATCCCTTCTACTTTATTTCAAGAAGTAAGATTCTTACATCTAGGAAAGGTATTTGTAACCAAAGGCGATCCAAAACCTTTCGATTTGCACCTAGCTGATTGAAAGAAAAGACCAGGGGTGCACTCAGAATTTGAACTTCCAACAAACCAACTTAATAAACCCACTGACCCAAAACCAGAGGAAAAGTTGGTACGTACGATGGATCTTGAAACTATCAGCATAGCCAAAACAATTCCAACCCCCAAAGATAAAACTAAAGAAACAGTATCATTAGGGACTACTGCGAAAATCGTTGAGTTGATAGAACAAGATTCGCCAATGTTCTTACCATTTGATTCAGTAGGCATAGGATATTCCCTAGGTGTTGGTTCCCTTCCAGCAGAGGACCTCTGTATGGTAGAAGTAGAGTGCGCAAACGCAGCAAATGCCCCAACATCTATACTCCCGACTAAGTATTGGACTCTCCATTTCGATGGAGCTAAATTCCGTTATGGAGCGGGGGCAGGTATAATTCTTACTTCGCCCGAGGAGAAAGTCCTCCCATTCGCTTTTAAGTTAAACTTTGAATGCACAAACAACGGCGCTGAGTACGAAGCCCTCCTCCTTGGCCTCACTTTAGCCAAGAGAATTTTTGTTAACAACATCAGAGTCTTAGGAGACTCGCAATTAGTGGCAAACCAAGTTTATGAAGTATACGAAACCAAAGCCGAATACTTGCAGCTTTACAAAGAAGCCGTATTAAATTTAAGCAAGGCATTTAACTTCATATCCATTGAAATAATCAAGCGAGCGAAAAATCTTCTCACCGACTCAATAGCAACTTCAGCATCACGTTTTACTCCAAGTAATGAGTTAGAAGATACCCAGTTCACGGTGTCCATTCGTGATGGGCCATTGATAAAAATAATGACAAATCCCCTTTCAAGCAGAAGTGAATCTACCACCCCAGGCCATGTCAATAATAATATGGCCACTTTGGAATACTTAAACGCCTATGCGGCATTACATCTCTCCTATCATATGCTAGATTTATCCTTAATTCCACATTCGTCTTCCTATTTCGGGAATCCCATGATGGATTTCCCCTCACAAATGGAACCTAGCATATACGCAGTAGACAATGGGGAGGGTTTGGATTTACCTCTAGCACCACCTGAGTTCGAAGAGGGTAACACCTCTTTGGTCGAAGAAACAATTGATGTCAACATCGGGACAGAAGATGAACCGAGAATATTGAAATTAGGATCATCCTTAACCCCAGAAGAAGTGGAAATACATACTCAGATTCTCAAAGAACATCAGAAGGCGTTTGCATTTAATTATAAGGAGATGACAGGAGTCGCACCCCACATTGCAGTGCACAACCTCGTCACTAAATCAGATGCAAAGCCAATTAAACAAAAATCAAGACCCATGAAGCCCAAAGTAGCTCTCATGGTAAAAGAGGAGGTAATAAAAATTCTTCAGGTAGGATTCATCAAGCCAGTCGACTACTCCCAATGGGTATCTAATATCATCCCTGTTCTCAAGAAGAATGGGAAGATACGCATCTGCATAGATTTTTGAGATATCAACAAAGCATGTCCTAAGGATGACTTCCCGTTACCATCCATCGATGTTATTGTTGATGCAACAGCTGGTTTTGAACTTTTGTCTCTCATGGATGGATTCTCGAGATACAATCAAATCAGTATATCTGAGCAAGATCAAGCTAAAACTACGTTTATAACTCCTTGGGGAACCTATTACTATGCTGTTATACCATTCGGTCTCAAAAATGCTGGTGCTACGTACCAGCGGGCCATGACATATATATTTCACAATCTAATTCATAAAATCCTGGAATCTTACGTAGATGACTTATTGGCTAAGGCCAAGAAGCGTTGTGACCATCCTGAAGTACTCCGCATCATTCTTTCATGTCTAATAGAATACGGAGTCACATTAAACCCAGAGAAATGCATCTTTGGTGTAACGGGAGGGAAGCTCCTAGGTTATATCATATTGTCACAAGGGATAGATGTTGACCCAACCAAAATTTGGGCTGTCCTCAAAATGGTTCCACCTTCAGATGAATCTGGAATCAGATCATTTCTCGGAAAGCTGGGCACAATCCGGAGATTTATCCCAGACTTAAGCTTCGCCGTTCATCCAATCAACAATTTACTCAAGAAGGACTATAGCATTGATTAGACCGAAGACTGTAACGAAGCCTTTGAAGCAGTTAAGCGTTTTCTATTATCACCACCAACGCTAATGCCACCTAAGCTAGATCACCCATTAATTCTATATTCACAAGCTACCAATGTCTCGGTGGCCTGTATGTTGGCCCAAGAAGATGATAACAAGAGAGAACGTGTGATTTATTTCATTAGTTGAATGCTGCTCGACTATGAAACACGCTATACACAGGTAGAACGAGAATGCCTTGCCATAGTCTTTGCTACTAAACGCCTAAGACATTATATGCTGAATCAAGAAACGAAGGTCATGGTAAAAACGGACCATCTACGGACTTTCCTCACACAAGGGTCATTTTCTAAAAAGGCTGGACGTTTTATAACCTTAATGGGAGAATTCGAATTAACATTTGTAAATCAGAAGTCAGTTAAAGGACAAAGCATTGCGGATTGGTTAGCTGACAACCCATTAGATGGAGGTGATCTAGTAGATTTAGACTTTCCAGATGAGTGCGTATACTACATCGAAACCTGACCTGCTATCTCTGAGTGTCCCTGGTATGCTGACATCATTAACTATATCATGGACCATACATATCCAGAAGGAGCTACACCACAACAAAGAAGACGGTTACACATAATCGTAGCTAAATACATCATTATAGAGCAGGTTCTCTATCGAAAAGCATTTGATGGAATGCTCCTAAGGTGTGTCGACATAGAGGAATCCAAGAAGATTCTCCATGAATCCCACAGCGGTATATGTGGAGGTCACTTCGGTGGCCATGCCACCGCTCGAAAAATACAACGAATGGGCTATTTCTGGCCCACTCTAGAACATGATGCAATAGATTTTGCACGCAGGTGTCATAAGTGCCAAGAATTCTCCCACGAGATCCACATGCCAGCACAAGCTCTACAACCAATCGCAACTCCATGGCCCTTTTCTACATGGGGTCTAGACTTAATAGGGAAATTCTCTCCCTCATCCACAGACGGCCATAATTTTATAATTGCGGCCACTGAATACTTTACCAAATGGGTGGAGGCCATGCCTCTTACTACTGTACCTGGTTCTGTGATCGCCAAGTTCATTTTGAACTAAATCATTTGCAGGTACGGTATCCCGCAAATCATTATCTCCGATAATGGAACTTCTTTTAAAAATGAAGAGGTTCGCGAACTATGTAATAAATTTAAGATAAGCCATCATACGGCTTCCTTGTATTACCCTCAAGCCAACGGATAGGCTGAAGCGACAAACAAGACACTGAAAGCCATTCTCCTTAAAATGGTGAAAGAAAACAAACGAGATTGGCATTTGAAGTTATATCCGGCCTTGTGGGCCCACCGAACCTCAATAAAAACACCAACGGGAGCAACTCCTTTCTCGCTAGTATTTGGGGCAGAAGCAGTTCTCCCACTTGAGGTCGAAATACCCAGTCTCTGCATTTCATTACAAGGGATTCTTGATGAAGACGCTTACAGAGAAGCACGTCTTTCACAACTAGAAAGCCTAGACAAAACTAGGTTAGATGCTGAGCAGCGGCATAGAGCTTATGCTGATCGAATGTGGCGGCAGTATAACAAGAAGGTCTATGAACGCGATATATACGAAGGTGATCTAGTTCTAAGACTAGACAACCGGATCGACAAGAAGACCGGCGAAGGAAGGAAATTCCGGCCCAAATGGTTGGGCCCATACCGAGTCATGAAGGACTACGGAAATGGTGCTTACCTCTTATGTATGCTAGAAGGTGAGGAATTTGGTGAAACAGTCAATTCCCTACACCTCAAGCGATTCTACGCATAAGCAACTAGCACTACTTGTGTAATTATCTACATTGCATCTTCATATAGATTTAGATCATTTTGTCCACTTGTTTCTTACATAAATTGTGATCAAGGAATCTATTCTCAAAGCAATTCATTACAAACTCGTGATATTTTTAGCATTAAGCTCTTTAATCATACCTCTCCATCTTCATATATCATCGAATCATCTTGGAATCTTTTATCAAATAAATCAAACATGAAAAATTCTTAACAGTAACCATACCAAGATCTGCAAGTTTGTTCTCACTTTGATTTCTTCTTAGGATAGGTGTCTTGCCTGTGGTCTGTTCTAGAAGCTTCATGGTGTCACATCTATCCCATATATACATCTCTTTGGAAATAAGCATATACTGACATTTTACTCAAATAAGCAAGTCAAAAAGTGATTAAACAGAAAATTTTATTTTTTACACATTTCCTTGCCCCACCAACCTTCGGTGATGAGCTTGCATCTCCTACTAGTGACGTAGGGTTGGGAAAGGATGGAAATGCCCTTACTCGCCTATGCCTTGCCCACGGTGATAAACCCATGCTTCTTACTAGTAGCATGGGGCAAAGTATAGGGGGTCCTCTTGACACAACAAACGTTAAAAGGTCATAAACAAACAATTCAAACTTTGAGTCAAAAATGAATGAATCAGATGTTCAAAATTCCAAGAGAGTTAAAATCCTAAAAACCCAGATCTTGTCTACTATGTGGCCATCTACAGGTCTAAGTCTAGATAAACTGCAAAGCAAGTGCATTCTAAACTATGGAGTCATTCGGGTAGAGTAAGCTTGTAGCTTCCAATTTGGTTCTACCAAAGCTTTGTCTGTCTTTCATCACTATTGTTTCACCACATTTCATAACTTGCGCCCTTCTTGGCTCTTGGTGATGAGCCCTCGCATCTTACTAGTTCCGTGGATTTGGGAGTGGGGAAAGTTAATCTGTTCATCATACTGGTTGTTTTCATCACTTTGCCAAAACAAACATGAGGTATCCAAATTGCTCACAGAAGCTAGGATTCAAAATCACAATATATCTACAATATCATGTATTAGCATCATGAAACACAAAAAGAAAGTAAACATTTGCATCATCTGTTATCCATTGCATACATTCTAAAAATCATACAAACATACATCATAGTATATACAAAGAAGATGGAAATAGAAAAGAAGCCATGAGTGCCAAGTTTTGATCCAAAACAAATGTATATATATAAATAATCAATGTTTATATACAATGCCATCATGCACTAGGCATGGTCAAAACGCTTAAAGAGCCCATGATATATAATAGTACAAAATACACAAGGGCCAAATGGCCTCTCAACCCCTACGCGACCCCTCCGAAGGTGCACGCCCTCGCCTAGGACTCCGGCTATGCCGACGCTTGGAATGTACGGAGGGATCAGGGTCCCGAGGGGAAGCCGTGGTCTCACCACGAGAATGGCTCCTCATAAGGCGCTCAGCCATCTTGTAGCCCACTAACTCTGTGCACAGGGTCGACACCATCCTGGCCACGTGCCAAACGGGAGCGAAGACATCAGTATGTCTACCAGCTGCTGAGGGCTCCCCGGCATCTATGGATAGCTCCGCGCGGGTCCTATCCATGGGGATCATCAGGGAATCGGTACATACCCTGCGGATCAAATCCCGCCACTCATCAATAGTCTCTGCAAACAAAGGAGAAAAACGAATCAGAAACCAAGAAAGAGGCTAAAAGATACAAGATAAAAACACAAGGAGAGATAGCAATTAAAACAAATCCTAAATTAAACAAACGTTAAAGAAGGAAGAAAGGATAACTTACTCGGATCACCGGGCCTCCAAGATGGATCGCTAGGGCCAGCACTTGCTGCAGATGCCGCTGCCGACTGAGGGGCTGCTCCTGTGGTAGGGGCAACATGTCACCCTACAACTAACTCATCCTCTCCACCATGGCCCTGAGAGAGTGGCTCCTCTGAGACTAGAGTGTCCTTCTCTGCGCTCTGCTCAGCCCTCTCTGCTTGCATAATGTCCTGAGTGTCATGCCACTCAGGATCACTGTCATCAGTCTGCTCCTCTGACCCTCCCTCTGTAAGCTCCTCAGAGTCGGAGTCAATATCTATGGGGTCATCGCTACTATGAGCAAGACCCGCAGTAATCTGAAGCAAAGGTTCCCGAGGCGCACCAGCTCTCCCTCTAGCACGAACTATCCTCCTGGCTGTAATAGGAATGCCAGGAGTAATCACTGTCTAACCTCGGCCTCTAGGCCCCCCTCTGGCCTCGTGAACTGATCTGTAAACTGGCGCCACTGGGGGAAGCATACTAGTGTATGGTAGGCCAAACTGCTGAGGAACTCTGCCAAAAGGATGCACCTCCACTCACCCCACTCGATCAATGAGCTGCCCTGTGGTGGAGCAAGAGATCAAGGTAAGAGTCTCCTCTCCCCATATGCTGGCCATAAGCTTGTACGGTGTCGCCTCCATGTCTGTAGTAGTAAGGGAGGCAACTTGCTGGTGAGGTGCTCTAAGCACCGACATATCTATCCATCTGGGTTCCCTCACAGCCCCAGGATCTACCACCTCCACGCCTCTGCCATAAGGGATAAAACGCTCATACACCCAACTCATGACTAAAGTCGGGTGGCTCAATGACTGTCCCTGTAAACGGACCACCCTGTATAAATCACGGTAGGTGGTCCCCAGAATATCTGCACCCCAGGCGTATATCCAGCCATGCCCCTCTATCTGTGCAATGATGGGGGCCCAGCAGTATAACAATGTATCCCCTCCCTTGTCCCCGATCAGTCTCGAGGCAAGGATCCCCATGACGGCCTATCGAAGTATGAGGATAGGAAAAGAAGGAATGGATCGAACTCTCACTCCCTTCTTCGACCCCGTGGAGATAACTACATCTCCCATATATGTTGTCCACTGTGTAATCTGTGCCTATGAGCCTGCTGTCTCCAATGTAAGTCTCCTCCCGATGATCGGGACCCCCAAAATACAGTAGACATCCTCAAGTGTGATGGTCCACTCACCACGGACCCCTGGCAGTCGGAAGGTGTTCCGATCTGCATCCCAATAAGAAAATAAGTCACAAAGGATGTGACTAGATGGTGCAACATGAGGCACACACGATATACGCAATATACCAGCCCTCTGAAGCGTGTCCTCCTCGTCTTACGAGAGAGCATCCAGTACTCCTGAGAGCCAATCACACACTCTCTCTCTCTTCTCCATCTAATATACTCATCTCTCGCCTGCATACACCCAAAAACACACAAAACAGAGCAAGTTATATCTGAACAATACCAAGAAGGTCATAAAAACGTGTAGAAGTGCAAAAAAATACAAACACAATCTCAAATATAAGTTATTTTGCATTCTGTGTAGAACCGCCGCCCTGAGCAGGGAGGCGGTTTTGTAACCGCTGCCTTAAGGGCGGCGGTCGTGTAACCACCGCCTTGAACAGGGCGGCGGTCGTGGTCTGAAAATCCACGAGGGTTTTTAATCTTAAAAAGCCTAAAACTAGCAAAAAATGACCATTTGACCTTAAAATGGAGCCTACCCAGTAGGCGCCCCCCCTAGGTGGACCTTTTGAACCTAATATTTTCAAAAATAACCCCCCCCATTACGAAAAATTTAGCATTTCAAATTTAAAGGGGGAAAAACACAAAATTGAAGAAAACCAACCTGTGATCTAGCAGGATGGTGTTCTGCACGTGGAGGCATGATCACGATCTTGTTGCGGACGTTTTGACTCTACTCACGCAAGAAACCGTCACCGTGGGTCCCAGAGCTTGAAATCAATCAAATCAACTCACGCAAATGAATAGGAAAATGGGCCCACTTTCATATATATAGCACCCTGATTCACTTTAAAAGACTTTTTCATAGGTTTGGAGCGCTGGTGGAGGTAAGTCCCTGTCCCCGTGTGAATGGTACGTTTTCATTCCCTATTTATTTTAGCTTTTATTTTCCAAGTTATTGTATCTATCTGCACTTGAATCCTCTTTTCATTTTGCAGGTAGCGGGAATTTTGGATGGCGTAATTTCAACACACGGACGTGTAAGGTATAACTTCTTACTTCCCATTTCAGGACTACCATACTCAGACCCACCGTTTTATGCCTCTTCATGGCTAAAATGCTTCTCTGAGGGGGCAATATGTACGTACCCAAAATTGTAAGGTACTGTATTGCGGAACAGCATAATAAGTGCCCCAATGATGATACAGGTCTCTTCGTAAGGTGTTTGGGATCTAGAAAAGCTCTCTGAATATGCGTTAACATCCCACATATCCTACTTAGCCCTTGCGTGCTTTGTTTTCCCCTTTTCCCCTCTTTTTCTTGCCCCTTTCTCTTTAGTAACGAAACCACCGCCCTAACTGGGTGGCGGTCCTGTAACCGCCACCTTGAACAGGGCAGCGGTCCTTTGCGTGTTTTCCAGAATGTTCTTTTGACGCGACTCGCGTGAAATATCACGTTTCACCAGCTTTCCTTGCCAACTTGAGCATGCATTTATGTTTTTGGTCCCCTTGAATAGTGTTTTTCCTTTGTTTATTGTTTAGGAGTTCAGTTTGGTTTTGATCTTTGGGTGATTGAATTCCTATAAATGCATGGCTTGTGCTCAAACAAAAGAGGACTGATCTTTTGCTCTCATCTCCTCATTTTCAGTAATCCAGCTTGTTATCTTGTTTAGAAGCCATAGTTTCAATTCACTTACATGTTTAGTTAGTATTGTTCAGCTGTCGGTAAGCCACATACCCATCTTGTGCAGGCAGTGCTGTTATTTCACCCAATCTGGTTTGAAGTTTGTCTCTGAATTTCTCTTTGCATTAGATTTAGCTATTATTTTGCTTAGAATACTTGTTTTAGTTCATTTGCATGCTCATTAGCATTGTCCAGCTATTGGTAAGCCACATATCCAGCTTGTGCAAATAGTGTTGTTATTTTACCCAATCCATTGGAATAGAATAGCTTAGGAAGCCATTAAAGTTGCATGTTTTTCTCTTCAAACAAGATAGTTTCAGGTTCTGGTCACTTCATATTGCATGACTTGCAGTAAAATCCTGCTAGGAATCGCATAAGCCAAGCTCTGTACTCTTGCGCTGTCCCTCTCCTACTCGCATTTTCGGTCTGCATTATGAGCTGTCCTTGTCCCAATATCTACTCCTGTCGATGCTAGTATTACACGCTTTTCTGGATCCACGTGAACATGAAAGAATGAGGAGATCATACTGAGGGGACAAGATCACACATACCATCAGATTTGCCACTATTCTGTGGAATCCAGGTTCTAGCTTTCAAAGTTCTAGTTAGAATCATATCAAATAGAGTAGATAATTACTTCATTTCAGTGAATTCTATTATCGATATTGCCAGGAAAGCTATGAGGATTGATAGTTTCTGAGAAACTATGATTCACTCCTCACTTCTGAGGTAGGATCGAGAATCTTGCAGATAGATTAGATGAGCTATTTTATTTAGAATAAATCTACAAATTGCACAGGCTGATAACTACACTCGGTTATTTTGTCTGTTTTAAGTTATTGTTTAGTTGTTATTCCTAGATACATTTAAATAGCTTGCTTTCATTGTATTCTTGAAAGGTTTCTGAGAAGAATAGAACTTATTTATGTTTTAGGTTTATTCCACGTAGTTAGAGTTTGCCTAGTTACAGTTAGATTTACATTTCGTTTCGTATGACAATCATGGGACCTCAGGAGCCCAGGGAATATATATTTGAGCCAATCATGCCTCAACCAAACGTCGTCATAGCAATAGTTGACATAGACCAAAATCTCAGAATACAAGTATTCCGAACAACAACAAATTTACAACTGATCAGTTCTCAGTTGGGAGGGTTAAACATAGAAGACGACCAAGCACACACGTTTTGGTCAAACCAACCAAATTATAGATTGCCCTAGGTAAACACTCACATGAATGTAGAAGGGTTCAAAAGAGAAAAAACCTTTGGTTGTGATCCTTTGGTTCCACAGCCAGGTGCAGGAGATACTCTCACAGATATAGATACCAGTCTAAGGATCCAGGTTGCACAAACGCCTGTGAGATATTCTGAGAAAATCACACAGTTGTTGGTCCTAAACATAGAAGCTGAGAAAGCATACGATTACTGATACTAGGGATTAGAACTTGATTTTGTGTATGACCATAACAGGACCGCAACATCCAAGAGTCCATGGTTGTGACCCGCAGATCTCACAGCCCAATGAATCCATAAGTCAATCAGATATAGACGCTGGCTTACAAACACTAGTATTCCAATCCACTCCAATTCCACCCATCATCATTGAACAATTGTCCTTACTGGATATAGTGGCCAACGAAGCTAGAGAATTCTGGACTAGGCCAGAGAATCGTCCATAGAGTCAATTGTTTCCACCATCCACCATATGACCTTATCTGGAGACATACACGAAACTATCCCAGGTCATTTTCCACGTATTCCGCAACCCATAGATTGAATCACGCCAGAGCTCGATATTGATTGGAGCCTTCGAGTAGTCATCCTTGCTGATCGATCTATCACACCAGTCCAAGTTAGAAGGGCCTTCTTTGCCTTAGATTCACAAATTCCACTAGTGCGTGTCGAAGACATTAGACTGCCTAACTAGTTTTTCTGAATCCAACGCATATTCTACCCCCCACCGGCTCTCTCGGCACGACATCGAGAGGTCGGGTACGCAGAAGAGTCACTTGTAGATTCTCACGCTCGCCTATCACTTTTCTGGCGTACAATCACCTTCACCCACACATGGGGAAATCTCTTCTAGTTTTTGTCAACATCGCTTACAAATACATGCTAGGAAACAAAAAGGTGCAAAATGTAGACACCAAATTTGGGTCACACTCCCCCTTTACCCTACATGTATATTAATTTAATTACCTACACTTAAATTAATGCCCATTTTCATAATATTCATTATTTAATTACTTTAATGGAACTAATTTCCACCTCACCTAGACACTTCATCATAAACCTATCCATAGCATGTTTCCTATCAAGTAAGACTTTGTCCTACTTACCTTAATTAACTAAGACTTAGTTTAACCCTAAAATCACATGCCTATTCTTCCTCTAACTGCATGCCCATTTATCTAAATGCAATATCCCATTTTGATCCTGATAATGCACACAACTAGCCAAAATGATTGCCAAGAACTGTCATTTTAGAAAACCTAGGATTTCTATTCTTAAATGAAGCCGGTCAACCCTAAACTAATGCCGATCACCCTAAACCATATTTGGTTACCATATATTAACTTTGGTAACCTTGTTCCAGAGGTTGGGAGAATTATTCAAGTTTCAGAGAGGAGATATCTGCATGCAATCATGCACAAGAGTACTCTTGCACATCCAAACATCCTGAACTAGCACCAAACACTGATATGAAGGGAAAGAAACTATGGTAATGTTATGGGAAGCATGGCCATGTCATTGACCACCAGTTACATGTATCAACCATCACCTCCACCCAACCACTAGATCTTCAAGTAAAAGTACCTTTAGATCTGCATATTTCCATACTTAGATTAGTTTCTTTATCTTTGTTTGGGAGTCTTAGTCTCCTTTGCATCTCATAACCTCTCACCTTATTTATAATCCCTCTACCTAACTACCTACAACCTTGCTACCCTCCATACCTGACTCCAAACATCTCAGAGTATTCCCAGCACAATCATCAACATGACCATTCTCTGTCTACTCTATGTGTAATCATAAAGAATAATCAAAACCCAACCTTATTGAGTCTATATCAGCCCAACCCTATCGACGTTGGTTAACCTAAATTGTTGTTAGTTTCCTCCCAACTGGCATTGGTCATACCCGACCAACATTGGTCTCTGTATCTAGAAAATATTCCTGTAACAACAAGCTCATAACATTCACCCAAGTAACCCACACCACTCAAAACTTTACCCTGACCTATCCCAACTACCTTATTCACCAGTCTAACTTCTAGATCTGATCATAACCTAGACTAATTAGATTAGATTTGCTTCTTTTAATTGAATGAGACACCTGAATCATATCAAATATAGTCGGTTATTATTGGTTTATGTTCTTTCTTGGATTAAGTTGTGTTAAACAGTGGATTGAAAACCATCTAGGAAGTATCACGCTTCCCAGATCTAGCATACACTAGGCATTCCACTCGCATATATTGTTTAATATTCCTCTTGTGGTCTTGTTTTTCTTTCACAAGTAGTTCCTCCTAGAAAAAAGGAAGTTCTCGCAATCGGCACTGGATCAGAAAATCAGAACATGCACACTCTACCTTCCACCTTCATTCATAGGTATTCCTCCTCACCCTTACCCTATCTATTTTTCTCATAAATACGTAACTTGTCGGTGAAACACTAAGATGTAAATATGAAAACATAAGAAAAATAAAAAGAAATGATATTTAGCTGATTTACACTCATTCTGGAACTAATCTGGATAGGGATAAGTGATGAAAAAATAGGGAAAAGTGTCATTACAACACACTGTAAATGATGACATGAGGAAATGGGGTCAGACATGAGCGCTTGGGATAGGGAAAGGGAAATTAGGCACTAGAGATATCTTATGGGCGTTGGTACTGTGTAAGGGCTCAATATCTGATCTGTAGTGTGTTGAAAGGGTGTTAAACTTACTTATTAATGATCACCTGTTGTTTGAACTATGATCATCGAGGTTACCTATAACCTATAAAATAGGAGTTCACCTTCACAAGAACACAAACCAAATCAAATATAAAAATCAAATATTCTATATGGGGATTTGAACATACTCTAATGGTCACCCAAAAATTTAACTTATATTCGATCCTTGTAATACATCTCAAATTCCATGTAGTTCTGGTGAGTATGTGTAAGAATTGTGCCCTAGTGAAAGTTGCACTTAATAGTAGGATAGATATAAAATATAGAAATGTATAGCATGTGTGAATGAAATAAAATGAACTTCCCCTTCCTATGCAGTGTATACAAAGTTGATGCAACCCTTATACCTTGAATTGATGCTAGATTGACAGCTTTAGTGATCTTTAGTGCCTTTGGACGCAAGATTAGGTGATGATAGTAATGCCTAGTGCTTGGTGTTTCATTTTCAAAATAGAACTCTGTATTTAAATATGATTCCCTTATTTGAATTTAATAATTGATAACTGGAAGGCCAACACATAAGTAGAAAATATTCCTAAAAGATAAAAGAGAACCAAAAGGAGTGAGTAAGATAGAAAATGGTCAAGGGCACCGAGAGGGTACAACAGTGCCTGGGTGGTATTGTCCTGGCTAGGTGTTGGTGTATGAAGCCATAATAGACAAAGAAGCAAAAGTTATAACTAGGATGTAGGTTGTTTAATAACAAAGAGAAAGTAATAACATGAGAAAAGAGAACAAATACAGTTTCTAACCACTAATTTTCTTGATTAGGAATCATGTAAGTGCTAGCATTCTTTTAGGACCTAGAGATCTACCCAAGTTCTTGATTTTGTGTCTACAATATGAAGGTGCAAAATATATGTATAGATAACCTTTTCTAAATGAGGTTCAAAGTTTTAATTCAAATTATAAGATATATTATTGAATTTTTATATTTTTAGTGGTTTAATAATAATAATGACTAAATATCCATTTTCATTATTTATATGATTTCATTTCTTTCAATCAAAATTGATAAAGAGCATATTTTATGAAAGTAAAAATTTATCACCAAAAGTGAGGGAGAAAGTAAGTTATAAAGAGAGAGCGGGGAGGGGAGAGGGGGGAGAGAGAAAGAGAGAGTGAGATAAAGATAGAATGAGCTCTGTAAGGATAAAGTGAGAGCAAGAGAGAATACAATGCATGATGTATAATTTTTTTTAGTTGCATAATCAATTTATTTGAATGAAAGTGTTTATTTTTCTCTAAGGAAGATGGCTAGATATAGTCCTTCATCCATTTATTCATGTATTTGAGAAATAACTTGATGCATAGAAAAAAGTTGATTCATTTCCACAACTTAACTAACTTATTTCACTTCAAGATTCTTCTACCCTGTTCTTTTCAAACCATGACAACTTTCCAAGTGATGAGAATTAAAGTAAACATTACCTTTTACTCAAACTCCTAGAATGTCCTATTTTTATTAGATTAAAACAATGACATTCATGATTTCATGTTGGGAATAAACCTCAAGGTTCCAAGACTAATTAGTAGATGTTTTCAACACCCTTTAGGCCCATTAAGGTGTAGACAAAATTTTATTTCCCATCTCTAAGGCTAGACTAAATTTTTCTCCTTGTATCCTTGTCTTGAGGGTTTGTCCCACTTATTTTCTCACTCATAGGGTTTCAAGACTAATTCAATATATTTTAGGGCACCCTTTTACCTCTTTCACTTGCCTAAGAATTTTTTGGTTCAAGCTCAAACTTTAAGCATATGTTTTGACTAAATAGTTTTTACAAATTAGGCATGCTCTAGAGATAGACTTGTCTACAAAAAACTAGTATAGATACAGGGCATATAGGGGCATATATAGTCTAAAAAATTCTTTAATAGACGAGACACTTGACACCAATCCTTAAACCATCTAGAATCCCTGCATATACCTACTCTAAATTTGAATATTTGAATATTTGCACTTAATTTAACATTATGTAATGAAATCTAAAGGCACTCTAAGTACCTCATGACCTCCTAGAATAAAAATAGGGATAGAATGAGAAAGAGAGTGAGATATTAAGATATATATATATATATATATTGAGAGAGAGATAAAGAGAGAGAGAGAGAGCACAAGATATAGATGGAGAGATAAAGAGAAAGAGAGAGAGATACTCCAATGTAAGTTTAAGTTGTTGAATGAAATATTTTAGAAATGAAAAACCATGGCACAAAACATACTATGAACATCCGTTGAGGTTGTCTGGTGAACACTTGGTGAGGCTTTGTTTTAGTGCCCAATGATCATGGTGCCTCCAGGCTACGTCGATTGGGAATAGTCTCTTAACATCCCTGAGAGGAAAAAAGTTTATTAGTTTACTAGCTAATTTCTCAGACCCCATGACACCTTGA
Organism: Taxus chinensis; assembly: GCA_019776745.2. NCBI lineage: Eukaryota > Viridiplantae > Streptophyta > Pinopsida > Cupressales > Taxaceae > Taxus > Taxus chinensis. Next base: position 515,447,278 of record CM034156.1, on the reverse strand, counting down.
AAAGTATCATCTAATTCTAAACCTCTGTATTCAAACTCTCTATGAAATTTGGTCTTACTTTTCTCCTTCTCAATTCAGTCCTCTCATTGTCTTGTTGTTTGCAACCATGTCAAATACTTCAATGTGAGTCAGTATAAGGTTATCCAATGCAATATTTTGCAAACAAAATATCATGACACCAAATAGACTATGCACACACATTATGGTTCCCTATTAACACTTTGGGAGGCTTTGTTTCAGTTCCTAATGATCCTGGTGCTTCAAGATTACATCAGTCGTGTGTAGTACCTTTAGAGCCTTAAGAGAAAAAAAGGCTACAAGTTCACCAAGTGATTTCTCGGTCTCCATGCTACCTTAAAAGGTATAATATGATACTAAACATTTGATTTGGGATCCTATATGAAATCATGTCTTAGTTTTCCCCAACTCAATTCGGTACTCTTTTTGTCTTATTATTTGCAACTGTGTTCAATTGTCCAATATGAGTCAGTATAAGGCTTCCCAATGCAATATTTTACAGATAAAATCTTGTGGTATCAAACCAAATACTCCCACGCATCACGGTGGCCTGATAACTTATAGGGGATAATTCATATTGGTTCCTTATAATCTCAGTTCTTCTAGGATATGTCATGCGGGTGTAGTCCGTTAAGATTCCTGATAGAAAAAAGGCTATAAGTTTGACAGGTATTTTCTCGGTCTCTATGGCACCTTAAAAGGTATTGCATGATCCTATGCCTCCATGTTGGAACCCTCTATAAAATTTATTATTGGTTTTTCCCATCTCAATTTGGTCCTCTCTTTTTCTTATTGTTTGGAATGATGTCGAATAGTCTAGTCTGAGTCAGTATAAGGATTCCCAATGCAATATTTTGAAACTAAAATCTCATGGCACCAAAAAGAATATGCGTGCATGTCAGGCTGGCCTAGTAAAATATTGGGTAGGCTTCATTTCAGGGCTTAATGATCATATTACTTCTGGGATATGTTGGCCAGGAATAGTCCATTAAGATACCTGAGAGAAAAAAGGCTATAAATTTTCCAGGTGATTTCTTGGTCTTCATGAAACCTTGAAAAGTATCATCCAATCATAGACATCTACATTGGAATCCTCTATGAAAGCATGTATCATTTTTTTCCATCTCAATCCGGTCTTTTCATTGTCCTATTGTTTGCAACAATGCTGAATATTCCAGTCTAAGTCAATGTAAGGTTTCCTAGTGCAATAGTTTATAAAGGAAAGCTCGTGGCACAAAATTTACTATGCCCACACGTCGAGGTGTCCTAGTAAATGCCTGGGGAGGATTTTTTTTAGTACCCAATGATTGTAGTGCTTCGGAGATACATCGGTTGGGCGTAGTCCCTTAAGAAACTTGAGAGAAAAAAGGTTATAAGTTTTCCACCCGGTGACTTCTTAGTCTTTGTGGCACCTTAAAATGTATCATCTAATCATACACCTCTATATTTGGACCATATACAAAATCCAATATCAGTTTTCCCCATATTAATTTAGTCCTCTCTTTATCCTATTATTTAGAACTCCGTCAAATAGTCGATTTTGAGTCAGTGTAATGTTTCCTAATGTAATAATTTTTAAATAGAATCCCATGGCACCGAACATACTATGCACACGAGTCAGGGTGTCCTAGTAAACTCTTAGGGAGGCTTCGTTTCGGTGCCCAATGATCCTGGTTCTTCCTAGATATGTCGGTGGGGCGTAGTCCCTTAAGAGACATGAGAGAAAAAAAAATGATATAAGTTCATCGGGTGATTTCCTATTCTCCGTGGCACATTGATAGGTATCGTCTAGTCCTACACCTCTGTATTCAAACCTTGAAGGAAATATTGTATCGTTTTTCTCCATCTCAATTTGGTCCTCTCACTCTCTTATTGTTTGCAACCATGTTGAATATTGCAGTGTGAGTTAGTGTAAGGTTTTTCAATGTAAAATTTTGTGAATGAAATATCATGGCACCAAAATGACTGCGCCCACATAGAAAGGTGGCATGCTAAATGTTATGAGAGGATTTAGTTTTGTTCCCAATGATGGTAGTGCTTCCCGACTATGTTGGCTAAGCATAGTCCCTTAAGAGCCTTGAGAGAAGAAAAGGCTATAAGTTCACTAGGTGATTTTGTGGTCTTTACGAAACCTTTAAAGGTATCATTTGATCCTACACCTCCATGTCAAGACCCTCTACAAAATTGGGTCTCAGTTTTCTCCATATCGATTTGGTCCTCTCACTGTCATATTGTTTACAATTATGTTGAATACTATAGTGCAAGTTAGTGTAAGGTAGTCCAATAAAATATTTTGCAAACGAAAACTCATGGCACCAAACCGACTACACCCACATGTCAGGTTAGCGTGGTAATTTCTCTGGGAGTCTTCATTTCAATAAAAATCCTTCAATGTGAAATAATTACTAGGAAACATGTTAAGAAGAGATTTTTCATATAATATAGGTGGCGAAACGAGAATTTTAAAAAAGAGATTTTTCATACAATATAGGTGGGGAAATTGTTTTTTGTTTCCAATATTTAACAATGTTACAATCTCTTAGCTTCTAGAATATGAAATTTTGTACTAACAGTGTCATCCACATGAAGGTGGAAGCATTTTTTGCACTACTAACCTACATAAACATGTTATTAAGTAATTAAATATAATTTAAAAACCCACAAAATTTAATCAAAATCATTAAAGTAAATATTTATATTAAACTCATGTAAATGTATATCTAATCTTAAATGAACATACCTTTGAAAATTCAATCCAAGAAACCGCAAGGATCAACTCTACTCTTGACACTAGCAAGAATTACTTCATGATTTGATTCACAAACCTTCCATTGATTCTTGTTTGATGGCCTACGTCGATATTTGATCAACTGAATATTTGTTGCAAGAACCAAATGTGAATAGTGAACTATATTTCTAAGTATTTCATAGTCTTGAAATAATCAAGTATTTCATGTTTTTGATAAGATATCATTGAAGCCAAGTTCTAGTGAGTGCCACTGACATAATAAGATACTCAAGGTTTTCACCATCAACGACTGTGGAAGTCAATTTTTTCCTTCTACACAATGAGACAAGAAGTAGTCTATTCCCTCTTCATTAAATTTTATCACAAAAAATACACAAATATTCCCTATATCAAAAAGTAAAACTCAAGTAAAATTTAAAATACATCAATAAATTAATATTTAATAATTTATAAATTTATAACATGATATGTATGTACCTTGTTTCACTGAATTGGAGACTTGGTCAAATTCAGGTGATGTTGTCATATGATCTAAAGACACTATAAATTGTATTACTTGTGGAACTTGATATGTGTTTAGTGGAATTGGAGGTTTACAATTCCATTCATACACCCATTATCATGTCTCACATTCATTCCATATAAAATCAATGCATGATATATAAAAACATGTCATGCACCTAGTATGAATAGTGGAAGAACTTGTATTTCAACTATGAAATGAGTGCATATCACTTTATCCTGTAAGTGTCATACAATATTCATAAGTTGCATAATGTTAGTACTCTATCAACCAAAAATATCTATGAAATGTTGAATTCTCTTCAGATTCATGGCCCATGTTCTTTTTACACCAATCAACAATGCTTTCTACACCTACAAATTTAGCACCATCTTTGAACTTTAATTCTTGTCTTGCAAGGGATTTTTTCACACATGCTCCTACACCATCATCCTCTCCTTTCCCATTTCCTTCCTTAGTAAAATTCCAGATATGTTGTACAACTTTTTTTATGTTCATCCTTCTTATTCCATAAAACAATGTTGCATTATTGAATTGTGATGTGCAGTTGTCCGACAAAGTGTAATTTTGATTATAAATAATGTTCCTCTTAACAAAATTTGCATAAATCAAGTGGAAACAACATTGCATATATTATTTAAAATCTGTTTCATCGTCACTTTTTTTATAAATTATATTCTCTTAATATTTTTTTATTTTTCTCAATGTTTTCCAGAGAGTGCATGAATGCTATATGCAAAAAAATGGAAACTTGCACTGAGTTATAGTATTGTGACTGAACCTCTATTTGTGTTTGTAATGATTAATTCTCTACAAAGTCAATTACTGAAACAATATTACCAAGTGTGATTGTGTCTTTTCTTAACTTGAATTGTTCCTCCAACCATCAAGCTCTATGTGTGTGCCTTACATACTCATAAACAATTTCATCTCTAAATTTGACCATATATTCTGTAACAAGATCACACCTCTTAAATTCTTTTCCATATTTTAATTGATATGCCACATATTTATATTTTTTAAAACCAACTAATTATTTTCCTATTGCATGTGTAATCTCCTCATGGATAAAATTTTTTAGTTTTGGTGAACCACAACATACATTGCATGTTACATCTAAACATGCTTTGTTATAAAAAATAGTCCGATTCCTCTTTCCAAAAATATTATAGGAATAAATTCCCTTACAGATTATAGTGGGACATTTAATCCATAATCTGCAGCATGATGTCAGTATGCAAAACATAATGTACTTGAAAAAAACATCATAATACATTGAAAATTCTACATGATGCCTATGACAAGTGGTATGTGAGTGATTTATTTTCACATAACAGGGTTTGTTCATTTCAAAATATCTTTGGCTAAACTTAATTTTTGGATTTCCATTCTTAAACTTAGATAACAACTGTGTTTGAGTCATGTCTAGAAGTTTGTTTTTCATGTGCTTCACTATTGTGAGAAAATATTCTTCTTTTTACTGTATCTCTTTTATTCATTGAAACCCTTGTGTTCTCATTCCAAAACTTTACAACTAATTCTTTTAGAATATCATATGTATCTTTTCCTTACCATGGGATTCTGATAAAGAATCCCCAATAGTCAATGTTATTGGTTGCCTCAATACTTTTGTCATCTCCCTATTGTTTTCATTAGTGTTTTTATATTTACCTTCAAATATCTGGGTAAGTTCACAAATATGGGTGGCCAACAGGGGTAAAAAAGTGACACCTTTTTCCTAAAATTAGAAAAATGTGAACTTCATCAAATAATTAGGCATACTTATCCTCAAAATTCGACTAAGTGATAAGAATAAGTACCATAGAACTCGGAATCTAGTTTCTAAACTAGTAATTTTTTTAAAAATGGTTAGGATTAAGAGGCTCAAATGTGGTGCACACACAAAGTATGTCTATTTTTGTGTAAAAATGATAAGAACCTATTGTGTGTGTGCCCCCCATTTTTTGAGTTGTATAATTTTTTTTTTCAAATCACTTTTGTAGAAAGTTATTTAAGACTACGTATAAGGTCCCACTTAATTTTCATAATTTTGGGATGAAAATATAATTTTTTATTAATTTTCAAAGTGTAGATATCCTGAAAATAAAATATTTGTGTGCACCCCCATAACTTTGAGAATAAAAATCACTTTTTTTTTTTTGAAAAAATTGTAAATTGTGCACTGAAACGTATACATAGGCTTTTGCAAGAAAATAAAGAACTAGTAAAAGAAATTATGGATGAAAGCCTTAAACTAATCAAATTTTAGAAATAATTATAACGTCATAAGGGTAAATATGAGCTTGACATTGTAGTGTAATTTATTTTTGAATATTATGTCTTAATGCACGAGATATTGGGTTGCACATGTGAAATTTTGATGTTTTTATTTCAAACGCATTTTTAATCACGCAATACACAGTCCAAACCTCTGGTTTGGAAATCCAAGCCTTTGGATTGGGTATTCCAAACCCCAACAAGATGAAACACAAAATCATTATAACATGCTAGCGTTATAATAAACTCGTGTTCCTGTTTCCAATGCGGAATATATCCATTCAGGAGGGATAACGTGGAAAAAAACCTAGAAAACCATAACATAAGTGTGTCATAACGCTAGCATGTTACAACGCATGCGTGCTTCGGCTTGGTAAACCTGAGCCATAACACGACCTATATTTTCCCTTCTCGTGTTATAGCGCGACCGAGCTATAATGTGAGCTCATTGCATTATGGCAAAAATGGCCAAAATAACATATTTGTGTCCACTTTTTGGCCCCCCATATTTGTGCATACGCACCTCTACTTATTTTTATAATCAAGAGTCTATTTAATGGTTTATCACTAACTATATAATTAGTAACTGTATGTCGTGTAACATTACTATCGTTGGAGTGTTTTTTGACACCTACAATATCATATGTTATATGGATATTTTTTAAAAATACCGCATTTTAATCATAAATATTAGGTTTTCTTAGCCCTAGAGTCTTCGTTGTAGGTCTCATCTTAATTAATATCATGAACGTAACAAATAATTGACACCTTTCTATATCATCTAATTTCTCAAAGTAATTATACCAAATTATCTTAGATTTTCTTCTCATATTTCTTACAGCCATTTTGTTAGGCATTAGTTTTAAAATTTTTTCATCAATTTCAATTAAGAGAAAGCGTTTTCTATGCAAAATGGAAGGAGATGTTCTTATAGGTAAAGATTCATTAGTAATATTACTTTCTGCATTTAATGTTTCCATGTAAATTTTATGAGTAACATTTGGAATCTCAGGAAAAGGTTCAATATTATTATTCATACAAAATTATTTATCCATAACAACATTATCATTCAATTTGTTATCAATACTCATTTCAAATTAATTATTCTCCTCATTTTCATTATGTATTTCATCATAATTTTCTAAAACATCAAGTACATTTAACTTAGTAGATGTACCTTGCCCTCCAAAAATATTTCCCATTTGTTTCACTTTATTTATTTTAATCTCTTCTAATTTCTTGTTCTTTACCTTCTTCGTTTTCTTATGTTGGATTTTATACCCCATTATTAGTTAAATATAGATAGTTGTATAGGGGAAAACCTGAACTGTTAAAACTTTTTGTACGAATATGTAGAGAAGACAAAGTGGGGACAATAATCTCGTGAAAGAGATATAAAATGATGTTGGAGGGAAAGGGATATATGGAAAAAGGAAACGTGTGTGCGTTATAATGCGTATGCATTTCGTTTTTCCATTTTCCAAGGCAAAGATCTTTCCTTGGATCTGGTTTGGATCCCCAAACCTAAGGCATAGACATGGTAAAACACAACAAGCCATGTGTTTTCAAAAGAAAATGCTAAAATATTTTTTGTCAATAATAAATCCCGCAAAAAGGATCAACACTTTTATTAAAAATTTGACTACGAGGTCAAATAAACTTTCTTCATTCTAAATATATGATTTTTCAAATTTTATGACTAGTATAAGGTTTCCATACTTATTATTTTCTAACTATGTTTTTATAGCTATTTTTTTGAATTTATACATGTCTGTCTTTCATCATGTATCTTTTGATTCACTCTTCCAAATTGAATAAAAATAATAGAGTCACAAACTCAGATAATTCTACACATACTCAAAAAATATATAATTTTTAATATTTATTTAGGTAGTTAGGGCGGGCACGATCGACTATCCCTTATTTTTGCAAAGTTTAAAATCTTTGAATTTGAAAAATCGTAAAAAAATAAATACCCAGTAAAAAAAATTTAAATATTCTAACACAAAGTAGATGTTCCTATCGATCTTTCTAGCAAAGGGTTATCAAAATACTAAATAGTGCTCAAAACATGGGGTGGGAGTGGAAGGGGAGGGGATGGTGGGAGTGGAAGGGGAGGGATGGTTACCGAATGTCTACTATGTTTTTCTAACAAAAACAAAAGTACCTATTGGTATTTTAGATCTTTGACCCACTTACAGTTAATCATTTTAAAAAAATTAGTAGTTTAGAAACTAGTCTCAAAATGCTACAATTCATGTTCTTATAACATCTTCCAATTTTGAGTGTAACTATTTCAAATAACTCATAGAAGCTGAAGATTTTTTATATAGAAAAAAAATGGACTTAAGACCCCCTTTTGGCCCTCCATTTCCATGCACTTACCCTAATGTGTTTTGTAAA